>JAWNOW010000144.1:0-600000 GCA_035045625.1 Drosophila formosana | reverse complement strand
AGCTGTCATATAAACTGCAAGCAACTTGGCCGAGCACAAAGAAGATGCCACAGGCGCCCATGCGTCACAGAAATAGAGTAGAAAGCTTTGTGCCGCTGCGGGGCACGCGGCATGGCACAGAACGCATAGCATGCCGCAAATGAAGTGGCAGAAACTTACAGCAAACACAACACGACACGACACGAGAGGAGAGGAGACGAGTCGAGTCGAGTGTCTGCAGACATGAAAAAATCATAGCATCGTTTTAGGCGCCACAAGACGACAAAAGTCGCACAGGTAACACGGAAAAATGCGATAAAGTGACAGTCAGACACACACACACATGCAGACAACTGAAATGAAGAAGTCAAATTGAAGAAAATTGCAAAAACGGATGCGCAATAAAGTGCATGGCAAACACACATACACACACACACACACACACACACACACACAGAGACATTCCAGCGACAATTCGCAAAGAGACTTCGCATAAAAGAGAATGAAGTGCATTTAAGTGCGTCGACTGCAGCGTTGTAACCATGGCAACTATCGCTTCGACTATCGTTAAGTGCGTCGACTGCAGCGTTGTAACCATGACAACTATCGCTTCGACTATCGTTGCAAACGATTTCAGCGATATTGCTTTACACAGTTCAAGAAATCGCAGTCAAATAAATTTTTCATAAGTGAGAAATTCAAGAAATTCACATTATTGATAATACTTTTTTTTGTTCATATTTGAATAGCATTTGCTGTTGAATTTAAGTGCATTATTAAAAATGCTGTTAAAAACTGAAGCTTGTGAATTAGTTCACATTTCATTGAATTGTATTTATCAACTGATAGTTATGGATTTAACTAACGATGAAACCCCAATAGAATTTGCAACTCGACTATAAAAAAAGTGTGAAAAAATATTTAGATAAAAATCAAAAATAATTTATATATAAATTTAATTTTGATGAATTCAACATCATTAATTTGATTTTTATTTATTTGGGAATTTCTTTAGTTTCAAAATTATATTTATACACATAATTAAACTTTATAATTCTCTCCTGAGGCAACTTCTAAGGGTTCTATATGGTGTTGAAAGCCTCGCTGATTTCACGATATTTTTTCGGACGAGTGAGAGATGGAAGAGGAACGCGAGCGAAACACATGGCTCGCAAATCGTATGTACATACACAATCAACGAAGTGCAAAAGTAGAATGAACGGAAACGTTACTGGCACAAGGACCTCAAAAGTATGCAACATTAAGTGTGCGACGTCATCAGTTGCTACTTGCTGCTTGCTACTTGCTACTTGCCTCTGCCTCTTGCTTGCTCTGTCGCTCGTCTTGTTTGTTGTCTCTATTCACGTTCTCGCCAGCCGACTGGGCAGCCCAACTGTCTGCCAGCTCTTATGTGCCATTTTGGCACAAGTTTCGTCGGCACTGTCTGCCTTGTGAATACCCTAACCGAAGGGAATGGTAACGAGCACAATTTGATCAACAAATTAAAGTATTTTGAGAAGCTGTCAAACTTGCAATTAATACAAATAAATTGCGCAACTAAGAGAATTAATACAAACACTAAAGAGAATTTAAAAAAAGCATTAAAAAACATTTTGAATTAATGGAAATTTATGCAAATTGGCAAGAGTATTTAAAGTGCAGTTCACACAATTAATATTTGCTGCTTGCTGTTTTTTCTTTGCTTTGTATATTATTATTTTTATTGTTGTTGTCGTTGTTGTTGCACTCGTCGCGAGGAAAAGGCTCATTAACAAAATGCACAAAAACAAAGCAACAACAACAATGTGCGACATGAGTGAACGTGAAAGTGAAAGTGAAAAGAGGGGCAGAGCAAACAACAAGAAGAACATCAACAATAATATTAAGGAGCGGCAACAACAACTTGTCGCGCAAAGGATCCTTGAGCCTCTTCAAGCTGCTTCTCGCTGCTACTTGTTGTTGTTGTTGTTGCTGTTGTATAGGAGGAGGAACAACAAACAAAACAGTGGGCGAAATAGAACAAAATGTTTGCCACTAATCAAGTTGCCAAAATAAAGAATATGAAAATGACAATGAACTGCACTCTCAGGTTTCAGTTAAATCTCGAAAGTTAAATTATGAAAATTCCACACAACACACAATTGAGCGGGTGCGAGCGAGACAGCACACACACAGACACACAGACAGAGAGAGAGACACACGTACATGCATATACATACTATATAAATGAATAAATGCCAAAACAATTTACATAAAAAATATTTGTGCCAAAAAGTTTTGCGTTTCACTTTTGTTCTTGTTGTTGTTGTCGATGTGGATTGTCGTTGTCGTCGTCGTTGTTGCTGCTGCGAACACAATTTCCATATGAAAGGCGACGTGTGGGCGTGGCCGCTGCTGGGGCTGGCTTTTGCGGTTGCCAGCGAGTTTATCAACTGAAGCGACGCCTAATCAACATCAAGCCAAACGCCATTAGGCGACCGCACAATTTACAGCTGTTTGTCAGCCCTTGCCATCCGCCCCTCCTCCCTAGGCGCCCCCACGCAACCTCTCCAACCCTGTCACTTAACCCAAACAAACTTTCGCTGCGTATGCGTGCGTAAGCGTATGTGTGTGAGCTGCGTTTTGGTTTTATTCTGACTGCTGCCTCAAGTTCAAATTGAATTTTAACATATTTTTGTTTGCATTTCATTTGCGCAACTCATTAAGCCAAAAACAGCGAACAACTCAACTTCCCCCTCCGCCTCCGCCTCCCCTCGAGCTGAGCTGAATGCCCTTTACTGTGCTACCCAAAAAAAAAAAAAAAAACACGTATACGCATAGCTGCGCATTAAAGTAGGCAACACAATTTGCAGCGGGCGATCGTGACTCAGAATTCGCAGCAGTTCGCTGATCACGCACGAACCCAAATTCATTTCAATAGAATGTTAGAAATTACATAAACACTGTACACATTAGATAAATGCATAAAAATCAGTGGATAAATATCGTTATTCACATTTAAATGCTCAACTTAATCGGATAAACATTCATATTTTTTGTAGTATTTGAAACTAGAGTCGAAAGTTCGCTGAGCTTCAAATCATTTTATTATTGCCATTCTGCTTAAATTGTATTAAAAATTATTGCTAGCTAGCTTCCATAATTATTCTTCAATAATTAAGCGAAAGGATTACTGATAAATGAGACTTGCACTAAACTGCATAAATGCATAATAAAACATTTATTTCATTAACACTTTTCTTATGTAAGCACAAATTGTTTTAAGTTGAGAAATAAACAAAGTAAATTTTAAGATCGATAATATTTATGATATGTGCGTGTATATATAACATACAAATATATCATAATATTTATTTTTAACTGGAATTTATTTATTAAAGACCATTAATGCAATTTACTGTCTACATTTACCGCATTTAATTATAACGCGTGAGTAACGCGCCCATCGCTAACACTTGAGTCGCTTCGATCCAATCAATTCCTGATGTCTTTATTAATATATATATATGTATGTGTACATATAGGACAGCAGACAATCTTTTGCGCGCACTCTCCGTCTGTCTTTCACTCAGTGTGCCTGAATATATGCAATGAACATTTTTTAAGTGCTTTAATTTTATTTCATGGCATTTGTATGCGTCCCTTTTGCCCGCCAACCTTAAGCATCTCCCTCTCCCATTCGCTCTCTCTCAGTCTCTCTCTCTCAGTCTCTCACTCTCTGCCCTTCGTCGCCACTTGTTCAGTAATAATTTGATTGTGTTTGTGCAATAAGCGGGCCCCCGTAACAAAAGAGCGATGTGGTCCTGTGAATGTTATTTATTTATTTTATTTTTCCTCGTACTTTTTCAACTGACGCTTGTCCTGGCATTTCAACAATTTGCATTAAAAATGCTCTTTGGCTTAAATATATACACATACATACATACATATACATATGTGTGTGTATGTGTGTGTGTATAAATTTGTATACGCAGCTTTTTGTTTTTTCTGGCGCTCGGTTTTTTGCTGTTGGCACGGGATGTGCACACCGCAAGGCCGCCTCTTGGCTAATCCGCTTTGTAGCCATTAATGGGAATGCCCTTCGCCCCGTCGCCCCCGTCGACACCTTCCCCACCATGCCGATGACGATGGCACAGATGGAGCACCGCATCGTCTGCAGACTACTACTGTCTTGGCCAGGCCATAAATAAGAAGCCCTTTGGGCAGTCAACGCACGTAGCCGGTCATTAGATCAACTTTAATGCGATGCAGCTCACGTATTTATTTACTTAGATCTGTCTCAGTCTCGCTGCCACTCGCTCCCAGTGCCGCCATCTCGCTCATTTGCCTCCGCTGCCAGCCGAAACAATAGGTCGGACAATTTTTATACATTTTTGTTGTTGGCATGGCTTTTGGTCGCGGTGGCACGCCCCCAAAATGTTGGTATTCAATAAGTTCACACATCGTTAAACCAGACGGGAAGAAGTGCCGCAAAAGGCCAGAGTCAAGTTAGCCGCTAGTTTAGTTTAGTTGGGCCCTGAAATGTTCGCGCTAATCCAAGCAGTTCCTCAACATATAGTGTGTTAACTACAATCTATTGCATGCGAATGAAGTAGATTTGGAATATCGAATAAATCTATGCCGAGAACTGATCTTAACAAATCAATTAGCGGCTGCTTCAATTGCATATGAATGGAGTATATTTGGATAATCATTTAATTCTAAGCCAGGAACTGACAACCGATCTTCAGTTAGTTGTAGAAGTAGAAGAATAATATGATATCATATAATTTAAACATATAAATTTGCTGATGCTTTGATTGCATATTTATGGAGTATATTTGAATAAATCTATGTCGAGAACTGATAACTGACAACTGATCCTCAGTATTTTGTACAATTAACTTTAGGCAGAAATTATGAATAAAGGAATATGACAATAAAATAATTCATATAAGTTTAACAAATGGATTTGATGCTGCTTCAACTGTATATAAATGGAGATACTCAAACAAATCTACATATGCCGAAATCTGACAACCGATCTTCAGTTAGTTGTAGAAGTGTGATAATAATATGATGTTATTTAAGTTAATCAAATTAGACTTGCTTTCCTGCTTATTGTTTATTTATTTATTTATTAGCTTTGGTGTATTTTCCCTATATAAATTTTATGTTTTTATTGCTTCATTTGTTATATTTATTTATATTGCTTTTTCTTTATTTATAGCCAGATCATAACTATAGTTCTCCACGCTGCATATCAGTTTTCAATCATTTCAGTTTTGTGTCGGCGAATCGGATAATTTCTGACAAATTTATGGCATGATGTGCGGAAATGCAGAAAATAACTTGGATTTGACAGTTTTCTGAGTGCAATTTGTTGTCATTTATGCCCTTTTGCATATCAGCAGCTTCTTTGCACGACAGATTTTCACTTTTTCCGACTCCTATTGCCCAACTCACATGTGTGTGTGTGTGTGTGTGTGTGTGTGTGTCAGTTGCTTTTTCTCATTCCTGAAATGTTGAGTAGCTTTTGCTGTGTCTGCTTTTAGATATTCCATCATCGCATGTCGCTGTCATTACGATTTCTTTGCTTGGCCGGGTATTTTTTTGTTAACGGATGCTGCATGGGGCATGGGGCATGGGGCAAGCATGTGGCACGAGGCGAGGGCAGTAGGTATGTGTGGCAGAACTTTAATTGAAATCTTTTTGAGCACAAACAGCAAAGCGACTTTATGCAATTTCAAATACTTCCTGACCCTGCAACCAGATGCGGTGCGACGGTGGGGCAGCAACAGTGGGCGCAGCGCTTGAAAGCGGCAGCCTCGGCAAAAGTTTTGCCAAACAACTTTGGCTCAAAGACAAAGCTGCTGTTGCAGAAATGGGGAAATGGTAATGGAAATTTGTTTAGCTCTCAGCCAAAAAGGGCGAGCGGGCGACGGAAGCAACTGAGGCGCATGGGGCATGGGGCATGTGGCACGGGCCAGCTGCTGGCAGCTGCAAAATGGTCAACAGACAGTTGGTCCTGCTATTTGCTGACAGATTGACAGCAAAACCGAGACAGACACACAATGTATCATGCCACAAAATGCTGGCTTCCTTTTTGATTTTCTATTTTCTATTTCTTTTTTTTTGTTCGCTTTCTTTGCGCTGTCACGCGATCGCACTAATCGATCGCTAGCTTCCAAATGAGACAATTATTTGTTGTTTATTTGGAGTGATTGTTGCATTGTATAAGCATGCAATAAGCAACAATTTGTTTGCAACAAAAGATCGGACGATCTATCATCATGGTATCTGCTTAATAATAGTGCAATCAAATGCATTTGTTGCTCGCGATTCATTCAGACGTTAATGACACACAATCGCAGCACTGCAGCCATCATTAGCAAACAGCTAAAACTACAAATTACGAGGAATTAACTGAAGCAGAGATTGAACTGCACAATTGTAAGCCGACTAAAATAATTGGCAACTGATTGCATGGCATGAAGATACATCTAATAATTTAGTTTACTTGTTCTAAATAATTTTAAGCAATTACAATGATATATATTTAATTAATTATGTAGCAAAGAATAATTATATTATTACTATCGTAACATGTTGGTATACATTTTACTCATCATTTGATTGGTTTTAACTAGTTTGAATCACATTATCACTTCAAAAATGTCCCATAAATTAACAATTTATTAAATTTATAAATAGCTGCTTTATGTGCAATTAATTATGCAATAATAAATAATTATGGGAAAATTATTTCAAGTATTTAAGTGTGTCGAATTATTATCGAAGGAAAACATATTGATGGTGCTTGACTCATCGTTTATCGAAGCTGTTTTGCGTCCAAATTGTCGCAAGTTCTTAATAAAGAACAAGCATTAAGTGAGTGGATAATAGAAAATGTATTTGTAGTTGTATTTGAATAGCTGAAACTGCAGCTAAAAGTGCTGTGACAACAATACAAAAGTAATAATAAAAAAAACCCGGTGATGACGACAACGATGTCGACGATGACGATGACGATAACGATGACAGTGGCATGTAACGGAAAACGGAAATTAAAATCCACATAGCGGCCTGTCGACAACGTGCCACACACGCACACACGAATGTATGTATGTATGTGTATTTCTGTGGAAGACACATCAATCCACCTCAAGAGCACCTCGCTGCCCCTCCGCCGGCTGCTCAAATACCTCAACTACCCCCTAGACACCCTGTCGTGCTGGCATAATAAAGAAGAAACGTTTAAATAGATGGATGAATTTTCAAGTTTTCGGAGCGACACACAAAAGATGAAAGCGGAAAAGAGAAACAAAGATATACACACACACACACATATGCGATGTGATGTGAGATGAACATTTGTCTATCTACGACTGTGTGTGTGTGCGTGTGTTTGCTTCTATCTTGAGCTGAGAAACTTGAGAAATAATTAAAATAAAAACGAACGAAGAAAACAACGCAAATATAATGAGTGACAAAGGAGACACAACGGAGAATAGTGTGGAAAGTGGGTGGCAAATGTATGCAATATTTAATGAAATATTTCAAGTGAGTTTTGAAGGACGCGGTCCATTCATAATCATTTAGCCCCCACACACACAGCCAGAGAGGCAAAACTTTCTCCACCTGAAAGCCTAACAAATGCCACCTCCAGCTGACCACATCAGATACCAATCCTGAGGACTGAAGTTAGTTGCCACGGGCGGCGTTGCTTCGTCTCTTTCTCACGCTCACGCTCGCAGTCTTTGCGCATTTTTAGCTATTTTTTAATTTAATTTTTCAATTATGTTCTTATTATATAATACGATACCTATGCCCACACACACACGCACGCACGTGCGGAGAGAAAATAGAAGAAAAAAAAAAGAAAAACAGATATGCTCGTGAGCTCATAGGAATTTTCGCAATTATTATTACACTGAGAATGCGAACATTTTCAAAAAGAATTTCATCCAACATAAATATGTAATAAGCTAGAAATTCCACAAAGTTGCAAGATGAAAAAACAATGCCCAGTTGCTAATGAAAACTATTTGAAAAGTATCCCCCAGATACTTTTCGCATACGCTTACAGTATAGAAACTGTCTCGTATATATTTTAGTTCGAGCTTCAAATACCTCAATCAATCATTCGCCAAACACATTATGGAAATGTGCACGGTCCGTCCGTCTGTCCGTCCGTCCGTAGTTGCCATTAAAACCCCCAACAGAGTTTAACATTTTCAACTTTTCAATAGAGCAAAAAAAAAAAGAGCCATAAAATCGGCTTTTAGTGGGTAATACATGTAATTGCTCGGCGGTTGTGTCGACAGTGGTTGCCATGGGGGCAGCCTCCGCTCCACTCACTTGGAAGCTGCGCAGGGGGTCGTTGAGAGCGGGAGGGGATGGTGCACTTCCTACACATAAAGTGTAGCAGCTGTTTAGTGGGCGGGACAGCGCCCAGCGCATGGAAAGCATAAATGAAAATCAATAAATAAAAATTTTATCGCCAAAGTCCCCACAAACCCCAATAGACGAGACCGGAAACGGGGCAGCAACCAGAGATGTTGGGTGCAAAAGGTGTGTGTGTGTATCGTGTGTGTGTGTGTGTGTGTGTGTGTGTGTGTGTGTGTGTGCGTGAACACTTTTAGTGCAAATGGCAAATAAGCATAAAAGAAAATATATATATATAGAGGAGAGAGAAAGATTGCGAGAAAAAAAAAGAATTACTAAAAATGGAGAAGCTAAAACTGTAAAACCGCCAAAACAAAATCAATAAAACGCTCTGTTTCCCTTGCTCTATCTCACTTCTTTCTCTCTCTCTCTCGCAGTTGAGTGGGCGGTAGGCGTGGCACGGTAAAACGATTGACATGCTAATGCAATTGGCCAATAAATCATTGCAGAAAACTGCATAAAAATGTAAAGCAAAACCGACAACGACGACATTGTGTCAATCAAAGCCATTTTCAATAGCATCCATCGCAATTGCGCTTGCCTCAATCAATTAATCAGTTATCCACTCAATCAATCAATCGATCGGCACATCAACTAATCGCTGAGCCAATGCCAATTTGCAATATGCTAAAGTGACAGAAAACATTGCAAAATACAAGACAAAATTAACAACGTTTGTGGCTCAAAACGCAACCAACCGAATAATGAGAGACGACTACCGCATACGCTACCCAAAAAAAATACTAAGAGTTTATTATTGTAAATATATTTCAGAATCTATAGAATTTTAGTCAACCGACCGCTAGTCTCAATTAATTAATTGTTCAGTCCATCAATCAATTATAAGAAGAAAAAAAGATATACTTAGAGTAAATTATTATAAATTTCTGAATATATAAGATTTTAGTCAACCGAACGCTTGTCGCAATTAATTGATCGTACTATCAATCAATCATTTTAAATCAATCAATTAGAAGAAAAAAATAGAGAATACAAAAATAAAATACATGGGATAGATGCCAAAATAATGAAGGCTAAATGTGAAGAGAGATTTTTAGTGGCTCTGTAGGCTGCCCCATTAATGCCAATTGTGATCAGCTTGGGCGGCTCTCGAGTGATTTATGAGAGTTATTGATAAATCTGAATACCTGTGCCATCGTAAATTAATAGGGGCGGAAAAAAACGCTACTCGAAACAGAAGTATAAACAATAGGCAACAACAATAACGATAATGACGGCGCCTCAACTACAATAGCGACAAATCAAACAATCCACTCTACAGTGGCGTCCCAGAATAATCGTCGATCGACCAGAGCGACCAGAGAGAGTCAGAGTTGGATCAAGTATGAAATTTCGTCTCGCTCGCTCGCGTTTGTGAAACGCAGTTTTTGGTACGTGACAGGTGATAGGTAAGTGTTCATTTGGGGGAAACTACGACAGAAATGATAATATATTTATATGTACACAGGCACAACAAATTATTCAAAGTGTCGATAAGCCCGAGTAGACACGTACGTTCTTGCTGAATAAATAACTAAATGCAAAGCATCTATTCGCACAGTCGTCAGTCATTCATATTCATATTCATATTCGCATTCGGATTCACATTCACATTCGCATTCGCAACAATTATGCATATTCGCGCACAATTTGCAAACAAACAAATTTCAATTGCTATTCGAACCGAAATGCAAATACTCTAGAAAACGTCAGTTCTATCGGACTGAACTAAACTTACAAATAACAAAGACTTATCTAATCTGGCGAATTAATGCGGAACTGAGGAATTAAAGAAGACGTCACTCACTCTCACCAGACTGTGAGAGACCCTTTACATATACAAAAAATAAACTGATAATAATAATTGGAGAAGACGTTCAACTCAGTACAAAAATTACTTAACTTACTCAACAAAAATACAAGTAAAGAGCGGTAGACATCTCTTAGTAGACTGCAAGAGACCCTTTACTTGTTAAAAGAAAATAGTTTTATGAAATGTCAATCTAACTAGACTTTAGGACCCCTTTGACTTGTAAAAACAAAATAATATTAATCATATTTAGAGTACTAGCTAATTGTATTAGGATCGCAATATAAAATGTAGTGGATGTAGTGCATGTTTACAGAATCTTTTACAGGGCTGTGCTCACATAGGGAATCTGTCATATTCCATTCTGCTACTGTCAACAGACAGGCTCTAAATCAAATTACGTTTGCCTTAATTGTTGCTCAAAAATATTGGGCCAAAGTTGCACTCGACACTGGCAGTGTTGCCGCACTTCATCAACACTCGGCCCCCCAGACGATAAACAAGACTAAAACCAAGAAGAAGTAGAACAAGAAGACGACGACGACCAAGACAAAGATGAGAATGATGAAGAGGAAGAAATAAGATAAAGTTAAAGAAGCTGCAGCTTCACTCTGCTAACGTTTTCTCGCTCTCGCACACAGCCAAAGTGTTGTCCTTTCATGTCCCTTGGCGTGGGCCCAAAAACTTTTTGATTTGTTTAGGTAAAAAGTTGTTGCGTTTGGTTTATGCAAAGCACCAAAGTCGACGTCAATGCTGACGTTGGCAGCGCAGTTGCTCTTCTTGCTGTTGTTGGCACTTTCGATAACTCTCTATCTCTATCTCTTTCTCCCTGTCCCTGTCTCACTCTCACTCGCTCTCGCCCTGCTGATTGTTTACTATTATTTTGGCCACCGCTTTTAATTTACGCGTCGCGCCGCCAAGCCAAGCAGCAAATAGAATTTCGCTGGGCAAATAAATAGAATATAAATGTTGACCGGGATCCACAGAGAAAGGCAGCCAGGGCTGAGAGTACCAGCAAGAGGTTCGGGACGAAAGGTGGAGGGCCGAGCAGCTGCTGGCCGGTAAATTACATTTTTATACCCGCTACCCAATGGCCAGAGGTGTATTATGGCGCAGTGTAAATCGAAAATTAATAAAACCGGCAGAAGGAGGCATATCCTACATATGTGATCGGGATCAACAAGGAGTAAAATACCTTTAGCTAAAGGGCTTGGTTCAAAAAAAGTGCATTGGGTTGGACAATCATTTCTAAAGAATTTCTGAAAATTTCATCACGATCGCATATGTAATGTAAAAACTGCATTGCGTTGAAAATTATTCCAAATATGGTCGTATAATAAAATTCTACTCAATTTAGTAAACTATGTTAAAAGACTAGTCTCCCATCGTTCTTGTGCCAGATATCTCGCATTCGAGAACAGACTACTGGAGACGATTGCTTACTTGTTGAAAGCAACAACACTGGCGATGGAGTTAAACCAGCCGCTGGACTGGGCGACAACATGCAGAGAGAAGTGTGGCAACAGCGCGCAGCGCATTAGATGACGCTCAATGAGCGGAAGGCAGCAGCAAACTGAACTGATTCACTGATCCATTCAACTTCTATACAGAATGTTTGTGGCCAAGCAAGTAGGGGTAGAAAAGTGGGACAGCACATCTTCCACTGTGCGGAGGGAGTGGGCTGAAGTGAGGTTAAGTGAAGTGGAGTGAAGTGAAGTGAAGTGAAGTGGGTGGATGGGTGTTTTGGGCGTCTGCGTTTGTCGCACAACGTTTTATACTGTGCTGAAAATTCAATTTGATTTGATTTGATTTTCGTTCTCGTTTTCGTTTGAATGCACAGTACGCAGAAGAGGCAGCAAAATAAGAAGCATTCAGCAGCAGGCAAAGAAATGATATCAAATTAGTTGAAATAGAAGTAAAAAGTCTGTTCCCCCCCTCGACACAACTACGGTTTAAGTTCGCGTTTGAAATTTGGTGTGTGTGGTGACGGTGACCAGTGTTGCCAGGTGATGGAGCGCCCGCATTAGCTAGATTCTGAACATCAAAAATAGCTAAAATAAGCTAACAAGAAATATGCCAAAAAGTAACTCATGTCCACACCAAAAAAAAAAAGATATCAATTTAATTTTAATAATACTCACATATCATACTACAAGCTCCGATATTTTATAGATTATTAAGTTTTTGGCATGAATTTAAATATGCTAGATTTATGGCCATAAATTTCACAAGCTACTGGAACTGGACTGAAATAAGCTAATCTGGCAACACTGCTGGCGACTTTACTGCAAAAAGTTTCAGCGAACAGCGAAAGCTTCACAGACGCAAAGAGATCAGCAAGGAGAACTGCAGCATTACAAGTACGCTAAGCATATTGGCTGCATCAACGAACATGTAACACGACCAGCAAATTATATAAATGCACTTGCTTAGTTATTTTAGAAACATTGCTATAGATCAAAATGTTGCGGCTGCATTTGTGATTGCAATAAACCGGTAACTTTGCTCAACACGATACCAAAGCTTTGTGCGTGTGTGTGGGAAGCGTGTGCGGTGTGCGGTGTGTCTCTCTCGCTCTCTCTTTCTTGCCGTTTCAAGTGCAAATACAAATTTGAAGCAAACGCCACGCGACAATTTGGGAAGCCCGCTGTCAATTTAGCGCCGTTTTATAAGGCGGCTGTGCACACACACAGACACACGCATACCTGCTCACTCACACATACTCGTATATGTACGTGTGTGTGTACGCTTTGTACTTGGGAAAGATTTTCATTGAGTTGCGTTCTCGCTGCTTTTTGTTGTTGCTGTTGTTGCTGCTGCTTTTCATTTTACATTTTTTACGTTTTTCGCATTTACGCGAGACGCGATAAAAATCAACAGTTTTTTTTTTGTTGTTGTTGTTGTTGTGTTCGTTTTATCGAGACTTGCTCGCAATTAATTTACAAACATTAAAATTGTTGCCATGAGGTCGCACAGTTTTGTTGTTGTTATTTAGTCTATGCTTGTTGTTGTTGTCTTACGCTAGTTTGCACTTTTAGCTCACGTCTTGCTCTCTCTCCTGCTTTTGTAGGCGGCGGCGCTCTCATTTGCGCTCTGCGTCTCTCTCCCACTCTCAGTTCAGTCTATGTGTGTGTCCCTGTCTACGTGTGTGTGTGTGTGTGTGTGTGTGTTATGTTGTTGTTGCGGCCGCTGCTGACGCCGCTGCTGCTGCTGCTGCTGGGTTTTGTTTATTTGTGTGTTGCATTTATTTGTCTGTCACATTGCAATTTGTATTATTATTATCCCCCACCCCGCCTTCTCCTCCTCCTCCGCCGCGGTGGGCACACAATTTAACACGCACAAAACAATTTCAATAAATTCGGAAGCACAACGAAATAAAATATGAGGGGGAACAAAAAAAAAGGCGCGCGCGCGTTTCGCAACAGTTAAATGTGCCGTTCGACGAGCATATGTATGCTGAATATTTTTATTTGCAATTATTACTAATTTTTGGTTAAACAAAATACAAATTTTTCATAAGAAAAGCTACACGAACCGCCGCTCGACCGAAGTTGCTTATACGTTATATGATGAAAACGAAACGCCAGCGACAGCGGCAGCAGCAGCAACAGCAGCAGCGGCAGCGCAACGAAACGAATCGAAGCGACACGAACACGAACACTAGCCGATTGAGCGCACGAAGCTGACGCAAGACGTTTTGTGTGTTCACTCAAAGAGAGAGAGAACGACGACGTGAGAGCAACGCGCCATGCGTGAGAGCTTTGTCGCGTGTTCTTGGTGGGTGGCCACCCCTCCCCCCCCCTGTCCCAGCACCCTTTAATACGTGCTCTGGCATATAATGAGTGCTGTTGTTGTTGTTGCTGCTGCAGTTGTTGTTGTGCTGGTGCCAATGCCAATGCGAGAGCATTTGGCAATTGAAATTGAAAGTTGTAATACGACGTAAAGCATCATCGTGTCTTGCGTCTTGCATGAAATTCATCATCAAACAGCTGCCGCATACTTATGCTTTCGCTCTCTCGTTCTCTCTACCTCACATTTTCATTTCTTTTTTCTGTTGTTTTGTTTTATTGTCTATCAAAGCTCTCGCCGGCTCTCGCGCTCTCTCTCTCTCTCTGTCCCGCTTGCTCTCGATATCCTGCGCTCTCGTTCGCATTTGGTAAACAGCGGAAATCCAATTACAAGCAAAGGCAGACGACAAGGCGTCGATGAAGGCAGAGCTTGCAGCTCCCACACAAGTACAATGACTTGGCGACGTCACTCACACACACACACACACAAGCATCCTTCGGTTTAGTTCTAAGACTTGTTACAAGTTCTGCATAGTTTTTATACCCGCAACCCGAAGGGGAGGAAAGGTATTATAAGTGCGTGCGAACTGGAAAATGTATGGCAGCAGGAGGCATCTCCGACCCCATCATGTTTATATATTCTTGATCAGTTGGATTTACATTTTATTCTGCCCTCTCAAATCGAAAAAAAATATAATTTTGGTTTATTTTCAAAACGGGTGGCGGGTATCTCACAGTCGAGCACTCTCGACTGTAGCTTTCGTATTGTTTTTATTATCATGAATATTGGTTAAATAGAAATATTGGGGATTTTCTTAAATATTTAAATAAACGATATTCAAATAAAAGACCAATAAATTATTTATTTATGGTTCTTAAATGACAGCTTCTTGGAGCACTAAAAAAAGAAAAGAAAAATTAATTTTATGCGTTGTGCTATAATCTTGTGCTTCTTCTTATGCACATATATCGCTAATGATAAACCACAGAAACAACAACAACAACAACAATGCTCTTTTATTTGCCCCTACAAAGTGTGCCGACGCCGCTTATCAGCCGCAGCAGCAGCAACAGCAACAGCAACAACAACAATGATCGCAGCCGCCGCATGCGCTTATCAAGCAAACAAACCGAACGCATTAGCAGCGCCACCTGCCGGACCGGCCTCCCTGCAGACAACAACAACTACGGCGACAACGGCACTGTGCAAACGCACACTGCGAGAGAGCGACAGATGGAAGGAGAGAGCGAAAGCGAGAGAGCAGCGTTTCTGCTTTCAAGTGTTTGGCGGATTTTACTTCTTCTTATTTGGGGGCATTTGTGACGTTTTTTTTGCGTTCTTATTGCTGCTTCTTGTAATACACTACAGCAAAAAGGGTATAATACATTTATACATTCACATCACATTTAGCATCTTAATTTAGATCGGGCTTATTTTTTAATTTTGTATATAAGAGTTAATCCTCTAAAATAACAAATAAAGCTACATTTTATTTAATACAAATTAAAATCATTGCAGTTCTTGCAAATCAAGTCAAAGTTTTTCTTCAATGTTTTTGTAAATCATTTACAGAGTATCTTGCAGGCCATGAAGCTTAACTAAAGTGTCTTTTTGTGTTTTTTGTTTTAGAAAACTTTGCTGTTGCCTTGCTTTGGGTGCGATTGACAAGTTGCTGCGGATTTTGCATTTTCGAAAATTAATCGAGCACAGCGGCAACAAAATGCAGAGCGTCGCTCACATGCGTGTGGTTGGGCAAGTGTGTGTGTTGGGCAACCTTGAACTTTGACCTCGCGTCAGCTACAAGCATTCTAATCTGCGCCTAAACATTTGATTGACCTGCCTGTCCAAAAGCAGCTCCCCCTCCGTCCTTCGCCCTTCCCCGTCTCTGTCCATTCACCCACTTAAATACACACACACACACACGCACACCTCCTTTCGGCTGCTGTCGACGTCGCCACTTGAGTTGATATGTGACGACAGTTGCTTTCCTTCTCTCTCTCTCTCGCTCTCGCTCTCGTCAACGCTCTCTCGCAAACTTGAATGAGATGAAGGAGACTGATGAACGATGCAGATGGAGATGGTGATGGAGAGCAGAAGATGGAGGTGGAAACTAATAATTAGTCCCAAGTGGGTTTCATAGCAACGAGCCTCTCGGCCATTAGGCTGAAGAGTGCAAGGAGTGGAGGAGTGTGGGAGGGAGAAGGAATGGAGAAGGGGGGGGGGGCGACGGGGGGTTAATGGTCAGAGAGCTAGAGTTTTGCGCTGATTACAAATCAAAAATAATACAGCAAAAAATAGAAAAGAAAAGAAGAGAAACGACGAATGAAAACAAAGAGCAAAACGGAAACGTCGAAATCAATGATTGTAAATAGAAGCTCAATGATTTACAGCAAACACAACTGAGAAAAACCAAATGGGAATGGAAATCGAGAAGAAGCTAGATAACAACGGTAAATAATATGGAAGCTCAACTGAGATACTGTCAGGTAAATTTAGATATAAATATAAATAGAATATAAATAATTAATAATAAATACAAAATAATAATAAATAATAAATAACAAATAGTCAATAATAAATAAAAATAAAAAATAATTATAAATAGAGATATAGATATAGATATAAAAGAACTATCAACATAAATGTAAATAACATAATAATAATACCCTGTTATCCGATGGATATCGGGTATTCAAAGTGAAGACTAAAGACTTCATGTCAGAGAAGTTCACTTCAATTATTTAGACTGTTTATTGAAGTGAACTTAGAGCGTTAATTTACATGGAGAACATAGTTAATTATGTATATAGTCTGCATGCAGTTCGACGGGTTCATCAAATCGGATTAAAGCGTAAGCCGTAAGTTCAATAAGTCTGCTGTCAAAGCTTAGTTAACATTTTGTATATCTTTAAATCTGTTAAGATGGTTTCTTATAGCTTTATTTCCAACCTAATATTGCAAGTAGCGATGAGATGGGTGTGGAAAAATTTGAATTACTTTGGACTTCGTTTGATATTTGCGTCACTCTATTCACTGTATAATCTTTATCTTCTAGGAATTCCCAGATTGTTCAGAAGTGGTCAAGCTTATCATGCTCTTCCAATTTGCGATTTAAATTCACGCGATTTGCACTATTTTTTATAAAGAACTTATCAAACGGATCTTTCAAATCGCGTGAATATGGATTTAGTTAAAGACTTAAGATTGCGCAACTCGCAAAAGCTTTGCTTATTTTTTTATGCCCAGCTGCAACTTAAAGTGAAATATTTTTTTATATACATATATACTCGAAATTCAGGTAAGCAATGTGATATATATATTTTTGTGACTCTGTGCAATTTCAGTTCACAAATTAATATGCTAACTAGTTTATTAAAATAATTTGTTCTAAATGAATTACTATTTTCCTTCCTTGGAATTCGTAGCTTTTTGATAAAAAAGTTCTTACTCGCTACTATCTGGTATTGCATTTGATTCTCTACATTTCCGATTCGCAACAGTGTTTTTGTTTCTTGGAAACCATTATTTTACAGATGTCGTACTAACAAATAACAATTTCTAGAAGTCTTTTCAGCTTGTTAACGACAAAAAATACTATAAAGCAAGCATTGTAATGATAATTGGTTATGGGCAAGTCGCAGCATTAAATGCGTTCGCTTTATGCATACGAAATCGGAGATATATATAACTCGAATACGTTGAGCGTTAATTCACCTTATTCAATACAGTGAAATGTTATAGTCTTGATGATGAACAAATATTTCAATAGGAAAATTTGCGTGTTTTTTGGTTCTTTGTCGGACCAAGATTCTGGGTCAGAAAGGTTCTACAATAGCTCTCCCAATACATTGCAATCCAATCAAGAACAGGACAAAAGTTTTTGTATATGAGAAGATATTAGAATTCACTTTTAAAGAAAGTCAAAAAATTTCTATTCAAGCTTATGTAAATCGAAATCGGGAGAAAGATTCATATCTCCCCATAAAGTATATACGTATGTATGTATATATGAAAGTTTATTAAATCGGCGTAAATAGTCAAATTCCAGTTCTAATAAAATTAGATTTTTGTCGATACATACATATACTAAATTTCATTGGAAAGAAATTTTTACTAACTTTCAGATATATATTTTTTTTGGGTGAAGAGCGTGTAGTCGACATATTCATTCAATGCTATAATTATAATTAAATATTTCATAAAAAACGTGAGAGTTAAAATATCATTATTTATTAGGAACATTTTAAATTTAAAATGGTAAGACCATTGACGTTCTGAAAGTTAAATATTAATAGGGAAATATTTAAATCAACTGAAGGATCGAGGCTATATAAAAGGTTTAACTGCCCACTCAGATTTAATACAAAATATAATGGAGGTTAAAACCCAATGGGAAAATATTTAAATTGGCTATATATGGGATTTAACTTCCCACTTCCATAGATTACAAATATAATAAAATTATGGTGAAACTGAAATAAATCGTCTCAAGGATCGAGGCTATTAAGGGCTTTAATTTCTGCCCACTTGTAAAGATTACAACTTTAATAAAAATATAGATAAACTGTCGACTTATATATGGAGAATACAAATTTAACAATAATATAGTGAACGTTGAAGATTATTGGGAGTATCTCAAAGTCGGCTAAGGGATCGAGACTGTATATAAGGGATTGGCTGGCCACTTGAATAGGTTACAAATTTATTAAAAAATATAGCGAAAGGATTGAGGCTATATAAAGGGTTTATCTGCCCACTTATATATAACGATTACAAATATAAAAAAAATACAGTGAAAGTTAAAGATAAAAGGGAGTATCTCGAAATCGGCTAAGGGATCGAGACTGTATATAAGGGGATTGGCTGGCCACTTGAACACGTTACAAATTTATTTAAAAATATAGCGAAAGGATTGAGGCTATATAAAGGGTTTATCAGCACACTTATATATAACGATAACAAATATAAGAAAATACAGTGAAAGTTAAAGATAAAATGGAGTATTTCAAAATCGGCTGAGGGATCGAGACTGTATATAAGGGGATTGGCTGGCCACTTGAATAGGTTACAAATTTATTAAAAAATATAGTGAAAGGATTGAGGCTATGTAAAGGGTTTATCAGCCCACTTATATATAACGATTACAAATAAAAAAAAAATACAGTGAAAGTGAAAGATAAAAGGGAGTATCTCGAAATCGGCTGAGGGATCGAGACGGTATATAAGGGGATTGGCTGGCCACTAACCTTGTTGGCGAGTTGCGGAAGTTGTAGCAGCAACAGCAGAAGGAGCAAACCATATAAACCAGGAAGTTGATGCTGCCGCACCACGTTGAAGTCGTTGCCGAGGCGGATGCGGTGGCCGAGGCGGTGGCGGTGGCGGTGGCAGAGGTTGCCGACGTTGTTGTGGCGTTTGTGGTGGTGTCGTCGGTGGCCGCCGTAGCGCTGCTGCTGTGGCGACTTGCGAGATGCTCGCAGTCAGTCGCTGCTGCGGCTGCAGTCGCCGCTGCTGCTGCGGCGGCAGCGACGGCGGCTTCCTTCTCTGCCCGTCCGCCTGCGCAGCGTCCGGCAGCGGCGTTCAGCGCCGTCTCGACAATGATCGATGCCGCCGACGATTTGCGTCGCTGCGCTGTCGGCGCTGCGGCCGCGTCACCGCTGGACTTTTGCGCCGTTTGTCGCAGGAATTTGCTCAGCCGACGCGCTGCTGACGACGAGCGCGACTGCGACTGCGACTGCGACCGTGACTGCGGCAGCGAATGCGAGTGATAGCGAGAGCAGTTGATGCAGCAATGTGTGGCAGGGGGAGTTGTAATTGTTGTTGTTGTTGCTGTTGTTGCTGTGGCTGCTGCTGATGGAGTTCCGCCTAACGCTGGCGGCGCGCTGCAGGTGGATCGCTTGCGTTGTTGTTGCTGCTGCTGCTGATGCTGCTGCTGCGACGTTGGCACTAGCAGCGACGTCGACTGCAGCGTGTCATCGACAAAGCTGATTTGCTTCCACTTTTTCTTCTTCTTCACTTTGGCAGTCGCTTTCAGCAAATGTCTTGTTCGAAACGTCGGCGTCTGCGTGGACGCAGCGGCCGTTGACGCTGCTGCTGCTGCCGTTAGACTTTGGCTGCGACGTTGCTGTCGCTGCTGCGCTGCACCTGCTGCTCCGACGACGGCGGCGGCGGCGGCGGCGGTGGCGGCGTTGTCGCCTTTGGCCGCCAGTTCAAAATCTTGCGCTGCTCACACACACATACACACACGAACTCGCACTCGCACACACACACACACACACAGACAGCAACAACTCACGCACGCGGTGCGCGACGTCGACGTCGCGGCATTTGTTAAAGCGGCTGAAGCTGTGTTGTTGTTGCTGTTGTTGCTGCTGCTGCTGCTGCTGCGCTGCCAACTGCGCTTGTTATTATTTGGCTGCTGCTTCTTCTTGCGCTGCCTCTGCTGCTTCTTCTGCTTCTTTGCTGTGTGATTTACGATTTTAATTTAGACGCGTTTTATTTTGTTTGAGGGTCTTTTCTTGTTGTTGCTGTTGTTGTTGTTTTATATAATTTTTGCTGTCGCAGCCGCCGGCCCGCAGCGCTGCCGCGCGCACTCTGCTCTGCTGCTGCGGCTGCTGCGTTTTGCACCAAAAAAATAGTCACCCAAAAAAATGCATGCGAAATATTCGCAATTGTATTTTATTTAATTCTGTGTTGTTGTTGAAGTGCTACACACACACACACACACATGCACACATGCACACAGACGCACGCATGAGGACGCACGAGAGACGGAGGAGAGAGAGACACAGCGACAACGCGGCGCGCTCTCGCGATGCTCACAGCTGCAGCGACCGCACAACACTGTCGCTGTCGCTGTCGCTGTCAAGCCAGCGACGCGCGACGCCAACTGTTTTTTTTTTTTGTTTTTCTATGCGAGAGCCGAACGACCGACGAACGAACGACGAGGCGACGACCGACGAAGCGACGTACGAAGCGACCACGCACGCCGTCAAAAGCTAACGACAAAGCCGACGCCAGCAGCGCCCAACGGAAGCTGTGTGGAGACTGAGCGACGCTTCGCCGCTGTCGCTTTTCTATGCTGCCCGCTTCAAGCTGAATGAACCCAAATAGTAGTAGACGCTAACGTCGACGGCGACGGCGATGGCGACGGCGACAGAGGCTGTGCATCGTTTTGGCCAGCGAAGTTTTTGTTGTTCCCCATTATCGTTACTGTTTGTTGTTGCTGCCTATTGCTTTTAATTTCGCAGTGTTGTTGTTTCTTATCGGCTGCTGCTTCAGTTGTAATTGCTTTTCGTTGTGGCTGGACAAACGTCAACAACGCAGTGAAAAGGCGTGTGCGAGCGAGAGAGCATCACACGGCACAGCCTCTCGTTCGCTCCCTTACTCACTACTCACTCTCTCGTTCTCGCTCGCTCTCTTTGCGCAGCCCAACACACACACACATAACTGCGCGCTCTTAGGCCTCCTCTGCTGCGCTGCTGCGCTGCTGCCCGGCGTCAACGATGCGTCGCTGCTGCTATCATAGCTTTGCGCTCTCTCTGTTGTTGTTGTTCTTGTTGTTGTTGTTGTTGCGCATTGCACTTGAAAACTTCATTTACGCATAACTGCTCTCGCTCTCTCGCTCTCCTTGCCATTCTGCTTATCACACCTTCCTCTCTCGCCTCCCATGTCCAGCATTCTTTGCCCGCTTAGTTGAATTTGCATTTGTTGCTGCCGCTGTCGCTGCTTCTGCTGCTGCTGCCGCTCCAGGTTGTGGTCTTGGCTAACACTGCGCTACACAACAATTAACCCAACGAAGCTTTCGATCGCGAGTGCAATTGAAAATAAGTTTGTTCAATACATATGGATAAATGAAACATAGTAGAAGGTATCGATAACGAAAGGTATCGATAACCCAAACGATTATTCTTCAATGCTCAGCTTAAAAGTATGCTATGAAAATTGTTTCGAATTCGCAGCGTAATTGAAGCGAAGTCATTTAATGATTTATACACATACAATAAAATCGATTTAATAAATTTTAATAACGATAAACTTCAAAGTTGTATCCAAAAAAGTTATTCCATCATCAATCTTTTTAAGCAAAAATAAGAAGGAAACTCTGAAATGATTATTGAGTTGCACGTGAATTTTATTTTAAACAAATATTATATTATGCATATAAAAAATTCAGATTATTTTTTATTAGCACTTGAATAATTACTCAGATAATATTCAAGTGTAATAATCGTTATTTTTGAAACTTAGTTAATTTGCTTTACAAATGAAATATATTTAATTATTGTATTTCAAATAAATCAAAATTTAATAAGTTTTGATTCTAATAAAATGCAATTGCACATAAATAATTATTCATTATTTTTTAAAGTATTTGCAAAAGTGTATTTTACACAATTAATAAAAATTAAAATCAAATTCAGCTGCAAATAAATAAATCAATTTTTTTTTAGATTTCACTTTAAATATATTAAGTGCAATTAATGCAATTCGCTTCAAAATTTTTATTATATTTAATTACTATAACTAAAAATAAAATGCAACTGCACATAAGGAAGCAATAATGAATAAGGGTTCGATTTAAATAAAATGCCAGTGCAATTATAATTTTTTAATGTAATATTTTTTGTATTACATTAAATTATTATTATTATTATCGCTTGAAATAAATTTCTAGTGAAAATAATTAATATTTTTGAATGGGATTTATTTGCTTCAAAATGTATTATATTTCATAAAATATTATTAAAATAAAATGCAAGGGCAAACAAGTAATTAAAAATGAAGGATATACAAATGAAATATATTTTTTGGAATTCCACTTTGCTTGATACCATTTGTGGCCACTTGTGTTGCATAGTGTAATTAGGCGCTTCGCATTGTGGCAAAAGGCAATTTTTATTACACGATTACTTCTAGCGTTCAGAGCATTTCCACTTGCCACTGTTGCGAGTTGCGAGTTGCCACTGCCAGCTGCTGCCGTCATTCACAGTTAAGTGTCTGGCGTCAGTTTTGGGGCAAGCTGACCTTAGAGCCCCTTTCATCCCTCCGCCCCTCCCCCTCAGCCGCAGGACACAAGACGAAGAGTGACCCGCGAGCGTGGCTGCAGTTGGCTGGCATTTTGTTATTGGCCCTCGAGGTGGCTCAGGTGCGTCCATCAGTCAGCGCAAAGTTTCAAATTCTCTTCTTCGCTGCGGGCTCGCATTGCAATTATCTGGCTTCAGGTCGAGAGTGTTATCCATCAGGCAACAGCAGACGGGGAAGTCAAGTCTGCTCAGCACTTGGCCAAAATGAAAATTGCTGCCGTCAACAGCGTTGGCAATAAGCAATTGGATGCGCTGATACTTGCTGCTTGCCTGCTAATTTTTATGGCATCGCCTGCTGTAGACTTGCCTCCCCTGCCACCCGTTGCTGCCACATCTTGTTGCAGATGGCCGCGGACGCAGGTGCGTTTCGGTTGTGTTTACGTTTATGTCTTCTAGCTGCGAGCCATGTCACTTTCCCGTTATGCATTGCCCTTCTGACATCATTTGCATAAACCCGACACCCAACCAGATCTGAGCTGGTGGCAACTAACCGAACTAGCGGCATCATGCTGCAGAGGCGACCTCGTGACCCTTTTCGGCAGCATCGCCATGAAAAACCAATTCCCCAACTTGGCTAAACTTAATTCTGTTGAACTATCAGTAACAAAACATTAAATACAAAAAATATTATTATTGCAGATTGCAATTAATTTAAATGGCATTTGACGTGCAATTAAAATATGTATATAATATTATACTGATTATCTTAAAAAATGAACAGCAGAATCTAAGTCATATTTAATGAATTCTACAATATTAGAAATAAATGCCTCAAGTGACACACTTCAATAATATTAAAAGAAAAGGGTGCAATTAAATTAACAATTAAAATTTGTATTAAATATTTGATTGATTGTCTTAAATAACAACAACGAAATCAAAGTCATATTTAATTCATTTTTCAATGATAGAATTAAATGTCAGAATATGGTATTAAAATATTCGATGCAAGTTTCAATCAATTGAAATTGTGTACAATTTGATCAAAATACAATTTAATGTATAATTTATTGTCTTTAACACGCATTGAATTACTTTTTCAAAGATAGTCGCATTTAATTCAAATTTTGACAGCAAACTTTCAACTGATTAAAAGCCTGAAAGGTCAATTCATCTGCATTTATATATTTGCAGTTGAGATTGAAATGCAAAATTAGAATTTAAATTGCATTAACGAACAATTGTGAAATCGCAAATGTCACGTTTGTGCGATGTTAATCAGCAATTTTAACATATGCGTATTTCTGTAATTTCATTTCGTTAGTGTCAATACATTTAATTGGAAATTGCAGTGCAGTATTAAATTAATTATTTGAAACTCGTTCGAAACTGAATTGCAAACTTTACTTTTGTATTAATACAATTACAAATAAATGAATAGTAATTAAACTATTGGAATTGATTTGGCAATTTTACTTTAATACTTTGAGTTACACAAATAAACGAATAATCTAAGATTTGTTAATAATCTTGTGGAAGAACCGAAGAGAACTTAATCGCTTACAAATCTTGGGGAAAGCGCATTTGAGAATTCAGCTTGTTTTTGCCATCGGGGCATTTATTAAAAATTGTTTACTCTTCTTTCTGTTGCTGCTGCTGTTTGTGCTTCATGCTGTGCTTTGTGCTCCGACAAACAAAACAACAACGAAAATCAAAGGAACAACAACTCGCAGTGACGTACAACAACAAACAACATAATGACCAACAACCAACAACCAACAACAAAGGCCAGCAGCCAAATAATGAATGCAAAATGGCACCCAAGAGACAGACGCTTCCCAGATACACAGATACATAGATACACAGATACGTAGATACGTAGATACATCGATGCAGATGCTAGACTCACAGCAGACTCAACAACAATGACATTCGCATTCGGTCTGTTTCGATTGTTGTTAGTGCCAGATTTCTTATAACATTTGTTAACACAGCTTTTGTGTTTGCCTGCAGTGAAGATACATTTTGCTGTCGAGATACTTTTCAGTCTGTCGCGCAAGTTACTCGTCACAAAAGCCCGAATACTTCGAATGACAATGCAAATAAGTCAATTAAATGTATTAATTAATTACATTACATTTTATTGATATTGTTGAGATTCGCTTTGTGCTGTTTAATTATCGTTCATTATGCATTTTCTGTTTATTATTTACTCTTGTGAATATCGAGAATTCATTTTTTTCATTTATTTAATATATTTTCTGATTACTATTCTCTGTGAAAAATCACAAGATTTTTGGTTTATTAATTATTTTCGTACACATCGAGAATTTGTTTTTAAATTAATAAATACATTTGTCGTTTATTATTTATTCTTTACTCTGTCATGTAAAAATTGAGAGTGTTTACTTTTTAATACATTTTATTTATTTATTGTGATGTATGAAAGCATTATTCTTGTATTATTTATTCTTCACTCTACTATATTTTTGTATTATTATTTTTCAAAAAATCATAAGTATTTTTTGTTTATTATTTATTCTTGTAAAAATCCAGAATTTTGTAGAATTTAATAAATACATTTGTCGTTTATTATTTATTCTTTACTCTGTCATGTAAAAATTGAGAATGTTTACTTTTTAATAAATTTTATTTATTTATTCTTGTATTATTTATTCTTCACTCTATCTTGTACAAGTTGAGAGTATTTTCTTTTCATTTATTTAATATATTTTTGTATTATTATTTTTCATTGCGACTGTATGTTGAAAAATCACAAGATTTTTTGTTTATTATTTATTTTTGTAAAAATCGAGAATTGTATTTTAATTTAATAAATACATTTTTCTTGTATTATTTATACTTGATTTTCTTTAGTTAAATCGAGAGTATTTTTGTGCTATTTAATAAATATATTTGTTGATTGTTATTTTTTTTGGTAATTCAACAATTTATTTTATTAGTGACATGATTTAAATTAATATTTGTGCTTTTATTTCCATTTAATTCAACTGGCTGTGCAACTAGATGTCTTCGAGCTAACTAATACGAAAAGAATATCGAATGATATTATTTTTGCAGAGTATTTGGCAGGTCGTTGCAAATGCCAATCGCAAAATTCCAGCTCGTTTTTCACATTCTTTAATGCGTTCAATTTCCTATGCTTTGAACTCTGTTTTCGTTTGAGATTTGCTTGCCCGCTGTGTGTTTGTCTGCCACTCTCTCTCTGTGTACGTGTGTGTGTGTGTGTGTGTGTGTACGTGTGTGTGTGTGTGTGTGTGTTGTGGCTATGGCCAGAAGGAGAGTAAATGTTGCTGCAGTTGCCGTTGCCGTTGCCGGCCAGCGGGTGGGCGTGGCAGCGAGCCAGCAATTTGCATGCGTTTTAAAGTGCATTTTTTCGCTGCGTTGCATTATTATTTCGGTTGTTGCATCTTCTGGCTTTGTGCCGCCGCACTTGCAACGCCGTCGGCCATGCCGCGAGCCATGGGCGTGGCAAGTCAACAAGCAGCTGCAGCGCCAACGCCCCCAAAGTTAATCATAAAAACTGAAACTGGCGCTGCGAACAAAATGCCAAGGTTCAACGTGTTGCTGATTGTTTTTCCGGTCGCCTTCAGGAGGCATGCCCCTCCATCCGACCGTGCCACGTGTTGCGCTACGCAACGTTTTAAACTGGCACGCACTAAGTTAGCTTATTGATTGTTATTTATGTATAATGGCTGCCCATCATCAGCGCCCAACATGATGATGGGGCTGATGGGCCATTAGAGCGCGCAAAATATCGAAAATATCCAGAGAGCCGAACCCAAAAAAAGAAATCTTCCCCCTCCACTCCAAAGCATTTTGAAAGTTGATAAAATTGGTTTTTTAGCTCATTTGACAGCTTACCGCAGGATAATGTCAGGGCATCCCAGAGGAAGCGTGAGAACGCTGCTCGAATCAAGGACTTTCACTTACCTAAAAAGAGAAAAAGAGGGAAACAAATTAGTTGCGTTCGCGTTTCAATAGAGTTCCAACTAAGATTTAATTCAGGATGCATTCGGGCTGGGCTTTAAATTAAAGCCCTTAAATTTACTGCTCATACATTTATTTTTATCCAAATATTCTGCAAACAATATTATTATAATTTTCCATTTTATATTATTTTTGTTGGTATTTTAGACGGCAACAATTATTTTGGTGATTGTTGCAATTTACTAATATTCAAATATTTGTTTTTTATATATCAAAGGGCAACAATTGATAATAGTCTCCAATGTTAATATTTAAATATAAAATAGATAAATAGAAAATGTCAGTTTTGTCAGTAACAAAAATGAAATTACTTTTCAATATTTTATGTGCGATGATAAGTAAAATATTTGTTCATTTTTATGCATTGATAATAATTAAAAATTGTAAGTGAATTTGAAATTGAACTAATAAAATTGATATATTTATATGCATAGAAATAAATCAATTTTTGTATCGCCAAAATTTATTCATTTTTCATAATGTATTGCATTTAATTTCAATCATAAATTGTTGAAAAATAGGCAATTAGAAAAATGGCATCAATATTTTATGTATACCAAAGATTAGCTCACCTTAATTAGTAATATATTTTCAACAAACATAATTTTTAAAATAAATAAATACAAATAAAATCAATTGGAAATTTCATAAATTTATTTCTATGACATTGTTAAATTTGTCATCATCAAAAGTGGTTTATTGTTTTAATATTTTACAACTATCAAAGTTTAGTTCACGTTAATAAGTAATACGTAAATAATGGAATAATAAATCAATTTAAAATTTCCTAAATAAATTTGAAATCTTTTTAGCATTTTCAAAATTTATATATTCTAAAATGGTTTATTATTCATAATCTATCATTGTAATATTTTATCCTTGACTTTGTTGTAAATTCTTTTCGCTCTTTCTTTTCATCAGCAATACAATTGCATCAAGTTTTGCATATTTCATCTTTAAATTCCAATTAGTTGCCATTTGCGTTATTTCATTTCCATTTCTCATTTGCAACTCGCTAATGCTATTTGGCAAAGCTTTCCATTAAATTCCTGACCCGCAGCAACAGAAAGCTCAGTGACTATTAATTCCACACAAAACAAAAGCTTCGAAGCTTGCAAAGCTTTGATAAAGCTTTTCACCCTTGGAAGCTTTTTGCGGCATGTCCGTGCTAAGCAAGAGCTTTCGGGGTGAAAAGCGCCTGCGAAAGTTTTCCAATTCGTTTTCAACACGCTGGAAAAACAAATAAGAGGAATCTGCTAAGCTTCGAGATTTTAATTGAATGGCGCCCTAATGTGCATTATGTCGGTCGAAGCAAAGCTGAGCAAACAAATAAGCTGCTCAGCTTGCTCTGGTCGCCGTTTTTCCCCCGATTATGCCCAAATACAACCCACATTTTGTTGACGCAAATCGAACGGCGGCTCGTGGACATTTCTCCCTCCTCGCTTTTACAGGTGAAAAATGTGAATTTTTTTCTGCTGATTTATGCTTTTTCGCTGGGCTTTCTCTGTTGATTGAAGGTCTTGTGGCTGTCAGCGTGCAGCACGTGCAGCAAGCTATCCGTTGCATGCTTTCGCTCTGCTTAGCCTTAAGCGCCAGCGGCTTTCCGTCAGCAACAGCCCAGGAAGCACTTTCTCCTTCGCTTTCGCTTTCACTTTCACTTTCACGTTCACGTTCACTCTCATATTTGCCCGAGATTATCCCATCCGCTTATCCTTATCACGTCAGTTGCTTCCACTTCAACCGTTGCCAAAGTTGACACGTGGCGTATGCGTAATATTAAGTATACGCACTGGCTTCACTCACAGCAACAGCAACGGCAACAAAAAGGTGCTTGGGGATCGCACTTATGTTGCATTATGTGCTAATTAACAGTTTTGCGTTAAGAACCAATTAACGCGGCTTTTTGTAGATTTTTAATGACGCCGCACATTTTTTAGCTTGCGATTTCATTTCACGTTTTTTTAAATGACTTTGGCTTTAAAAGGCAAAAGCTTAATGCGGCGTATCATTGAAATTAATATTTATTATTTATTATTTGCATGGCTGCAATTCCCCCTAATAATGTGCAGTTTCACTTGCACATCTATTTGTTCTTTTACCCGTGGCAAATTCTGGAGAATTAGCTTTGTTTAGAGCGTTTTTCGTGGTAGAAAGAACAACTGCAAACGAAACAAATTCTGGAGTTATATTTTGCATACTGGATTTGCCATAAACAACAATTTTATTCTAAAAACAAATTTTATACATGATTGTAAATTGTTTTTTCTGCACTTCATTTGCTGACTGTTTGTTGTCAAAGGATTGCAAGGTGATATGTTCAGATTTTGTCTTTAATTGACGGCAGGTGGCATTATGTTCTTCAACACGTGCATATCAAAAATATTTGTCAACTAGAGCAGTCAAATTTCACAAGAGAAGTTATTGAATTTGATTTCGGAATTTGAAAAATATCTGCAAGCTATTTATTTTAATATAAGCGGCAAACTTGCTTATTTTTGAAGCGAGAATAAAGCAACATCTAAAGGCATATATTTGGTTATCCCATCAATTTATCTTCAAAATACTATTTAATATTAATATTTACAGCATATTTGTAAACTTGTATCCAATAAGATAATTTGTTATATTTTGCGCTGTTTATGTAGCCCTTTTTCTACATATATTGTGGAATTATTTTAATATTATTTTTGTTGATTCTGTAAGCTTAATTTGTAATATTTTGCTGTGGTTTTTAACCTCTCGTTATCGAATTGTCGCGCTTTTCCACTGCATAGTTTACTATGAAGGACTTTTATTTGCAATATTATATAATTTAATAATAATAATTCAATACCTGCTATATTTTTCTACCTCTGTGTTTATAATATGTTTCGGCTTTTGTTACTCATGTAGGAAAACTATTTAAATATTATTTGTTTGATTTCATACATTTGTGAATATCAGTAATTATATTTGAATAAAGTTTACTGTGTTTTTCTAGCTCTTTGTTTATACTATTTATTCTGTAACTCAATACTGTAGGAAAATTGTTTCAATATAGTTTTTTTGATTTCGTACATTTGTGTATAGCACTAATTAAATTGGAATAAAGAAATAACAACAAATTGTTGAAAATCAATTTGTAATTGAATATCAGAGTTTGTAAATTTTGTTGTGGTTTTCAACCTCTCTGTGTTCTACTAATTATGTGCGCCTTTCGACCGAAAGTCGCCTCTGTAATCATCCTGATTTTATAGCCCATATAAATGTGTGTACAATAATACATATATATATACATATATGTACATAGAAGCCATAAATTTATTTGTTGTGCAATTAGATTTAATCTGCGACCCACGCAAATGAAAATTTATTTCGCCTTTTTTCGCAACGCAAATCTTTCATTTCCCTTTATTTGTTGTTGTTGTTGAATTGTTGAAGGATTTGCTGCTGCTGTTTGCGAAAGTTATTCGGGATGCAGGCCAAGTGTAACTACAGCTGTATGTTTTATTCGAGATTTCCGCTTCACTCCGCACTCCTCACTCCTCACTCCTCATGGCCATTAAGTATACGACTCGTCGTCGTCGTTTTGTCAGTTAATTGAGGCGACGCACGCACTTATTTTGTGGGCACTGCGAAGAAGACCTTTTTCACAGCATTTGGCGGCACCTTGAGACCGTTTCCATACCGAAGTCATTCGCGCAAAAATGCCTTCATTATCGCCCAAAATATACGTACGTACATATATAATATACAAAAAGAAAGTATGCAACGCGAATTTAATATGCAAACAAAGGCACGCGCACTGCGTCGGCATGTAAACAAATTTCGTTTTTTTTTTCAAATGTCTTAAAAGGGTTTTTCAGGACTCTCTTTCTCTCGTTCGTTCTGTGGCGTTGTTGTCTTTGTGCCCGCATATCTCCAGTTTGTGCCACATTTTGTGTTTATTCCTTTGTTGTTGTTGGCTGCGGGTTTCATTTGGCCTGTTTGTCATTGGATCTTGCACAGTTTGCTGGGTTTGTAACCGAGCCGCCTGTCGAGGGGGCGAGGGGGGCGATGTCAGGGAGTTCGCTGCTTCCGCTTGGCCTCTAATCGGGCTCCCAAAACGCCTTCAGCTGCTCAGTTTAATTTAGCATTAGAATTGCGTTCGTTGCCTCCGAATGGAGCGGCGGGAGGGACGACGGGGTATTGGAAAATATTTTGGACACATATAAATGGAGTCCAAGTCAAAGTGAAAGTCAAGTTTTTTGTTCCATCGTTGTTGTTGTCCCCTAGGCGCTCGTGGCACGCCCCCGAGGTGAAGCTGCCTCATTGACTCTGTCTCTGTCTCTTTCTCTGTCTCTGTCTGGCTTTGAGCGCATCATTTTGAGCGGCCCATTTTTGCTGCTGTTATGTTTTAAATAATAAATAAACTGTAAACATAAGTCACGCATACATAAAGCACAAAAGTTGAGCCCTCAGCTTTAAGAGATTTATGTACACTCGCAGCGTTCGCTTCGGCTTTGGCTTTGCTACTATCTGAGCTGCTTCTGCTCTGCATCCTGGGGGGGGCAGGCAGCAATTTGAAGGCAGCCGCATAGTTAAGAGCAACATTCCATTTAGCAAATCTGCCGCAGTCTCTCAGTGTGTGTGTGTGTGGCATGTGAGTTCACAAAGGAGTCGAGTTGTCGAACTGCGACTGGCTTTTAAACAATATATCGTATTCATTATTAATTAACATGTGCACTTGTTGCTGCCTCTGATGCAACTGATAACTCTGTTAATTGCTCGCCTTCCGGCTGCGACTGCGACGATGGGAAACTATGGGAACTGTTCGCGAGATTCTGACACCAATTGACAGTTAGTTCTGTTGTTGAGCGAGCGAGCGAGCGAGCGGGCAAAAACAACACACAAAAGTTTCGACAGTCAATTAATCTGGAAAACAAGTCGCCATTTATCATGTCCGAGTTGTCGTGGGATGCGAAGGCGGTCTGAACTTTACTTTTCTTTTTTTTTTTAAGATGAATTTCCATAATACTTAGGGAGAATTACGTAGTGCATTTGAAGCAGTCGAATTTCAAAAAGCAACATTACTTAAAGTCCATCAATGTATTATTAATTACATAGCCAAAGCTGCGATTGATAGTTGATCAATTAAGTAACTATTTTATTTTTATTTTCCATCACAATTTACTTGTTAAATAAATTGGTTTATTCCCAAAATAATTTAACCACAAGATAGATTCACAAAATCGAACAATTTTGACCATTATAAAAACCATTAAGCCATTAAATTGTTTTTTTTGGGTATAAAGAGTTAAAAAGGAGCAAAAAATATACATATTAATATATAAAAGTATTTTTTTGTTAAATACATAAATCACATGATTTCATAAATTATTGTTTATCAAGAGTTTTGTGGCAATATGAATATTTAATTTAAGAGTCGTTTTAGTTTTTTCAAAAATTAAACAAATATTATATAAACATAAATCACATGATTCCCTTAATCATTGTTTATCAAGAGTTTTGTTAGAATATGAATAATATATCAAGAGATAAATATTTAATGAAAGAGTCGTTGAACAACTCAAAAACTAACATTACTCCATTCCTTTTTTTTATCAACTATTTTTTGAAAAAACTTCAGCATTAATTGTTTAAACTATTCCGAAGAAATTAGATTGGTAAACAGCAAGAATCAAAGTTTGTTTTGGATACAAGCCTCAAGCTGAATCTTAGTCACAATATAAAAATAAATATTATTCAAATTGATGTGTTGCAAACTGCAAATGATCTCAGTAATCCAGGGTACAACGCAGTCAGCCAAACTATACGCTGACATGGTTTATTGCTCTGGGATTAAGGGTAGCAAAATGCTCATATGCATATATTAAATTTCAGCGCACATTTTCTATTTATAATGAGAATTAATTTGCGCACCGCCAATAAATAACAGCAGCATAATGGCGAAATAAACAAGTAAGAAAGCTACAGTCAAAAGCGCTCGACCGTATGATACCCGCAACCCATTTCGAGAGAAAACAAAAAACTTAAATGATATTTTAACAAAAAATATATCGAATATACTAAAACTTGTTTTTTTGTATATATTTGAAAATAACGGGTACAAATCCACAACACCGTTATGGTCACACTGTCAACTAAACAAACAAAGCGCGGGCAGCTGCAAGTGAATTTTGCATATAAAATTGATTCTTTAATAACTTCCTTGTTTTTCATTCGATCTCCATCAAATTCACAAGAATCATTAAGAATATAATTATTATTATGCACACCAGCATTCAATGCTCTAGGTCTATTATTACGGCTTTTACAGACTTTTGGGGGCGGAAAGGGGCGTGGCATCCAACTTTTGAAATAAACTTGATCTGCGTATGACCTATAGGAGTACTGTTCCTAAATTTTATAGCTCTAGCTCTTATAGTCTCTGAGATCTAGGTGTTCATACAGACGGACAGACGGACAGACAGACAGACAGACAGACGGACATGGCTATATCGTCTCGGCAGTTGACGCTGATCAAGAATATATATAGTTTATGTGGTCGGAGATGCCTCCTTCTGCCTCTTACATACATTTTCTGTTGGCACTAAGTCATAATACCCTTCTACCCTATGGGTAGCGGGTATAAAAACAACCAAGAATTTTTCGAAAAAATCTACAAGGGGTAGGCATGGAAAATTGAGCAAAAATTAAAAAATCCTCCGTAACTTCGTCATTTGAAGGACGATCAGGATGTCCTTTGGCATGCATATGGAGACGGATTCATGAAGGACGACAATGAAATCAAAAACCCAAATATCCTTTAAACAACAAAGTTAGAAGGACTTTTTTGCTCAGAGAAAACAAGCCCTATCTCGACCGTATCCTTGCTGATCCTTATGAGTCCTGCGGCGATCAACTCGTCTTAACAAGGACTATCAACTGGCCAAAGGATATTTCGATCGTCCTTTTGGTTCCCGAGATATTCATGATTTTCTGATTTTGTTGCGATATTTTACATTTTTTTTGCGACTCCGCAACAAAAAATTTCCAAGTCCAAAAATACAAAAGTTTTGCATACTTTTGGGGATCGAATTAATTTTGTAGTCGAAAACTTTAAATGTGTTTATCTCGAAAACAACAACAACAATTTAGATATTATTTGGCCGGTCGATAGGTTTTGTAAATACGTTTAAAAATAACTGTCGATTGTCATTAAAAAATAAAGAATATATAAAAAAAACAAACATAATTTTTTCGAAAAAATCTACAAGGGGTAGGCATGGAAAATTGGGCAAAAATTCAAAAATCCTCCGTAACTTCGTCATTTGAAGGACGATCAGGATGTCCTTTGGCATGCATATGGAGACGGATTCATGAAGGACGACAATGAAATCAAAAACCCAAATATCCTTTAAACAACAGAGTTAGAAGGACTTTTTTGCTCAGAGAAAACAAGCCCTATCTCGGCCGTATCCTTGCTGATCCTTATGAGTCCTGCGGCGATCAACTCGTCTTAACAAGGACTATCAACTGGCCAAAGGATATTTCGATCGTCCTTTTGGTTCCCGAGATATTCATGATTTTCTGATTTTGTTGCGATTTTTTACATTTTTTTTGCGACTCCGCAACAAAAAATTTCCAAGTCCAAAAATTCAAAAGTTTTGCATACTTTTGGGGATCGAATTAATTCTGTAGTCGAAAACTTTAAATGTGTTTATCTCGAAAACAACAACAACAATTTAGATATTCTTTGCCCGGTCGATAGCCCTAACAAATACGTTTAATAATAACTGTAGATTGTCATAAAAAAAATAAAGAATATATAAAAAAAACAAACATAATTTTTTCGAAAAAATCTACAAGGGGTAGGCATGGAAAATTGAGCAAAAATTAAAAAATCCTCCGTAACTTCGTCATTTGAAGGACGATCAGGATGTCCTTTGGCATGCATATGGAGACGGATTAATGAAGGACGACAATGAAATCAAGTCCAAAAATTCAAAAGTTTTGCATACTTTTGGGGATCGAATTAATTTTGTAGTCGAAAACTTTAAATGTGTTTATCTCGAAAACAACAACAACAATTTAGATATTCTTTGCCCGGTCGATAGCCCTAACAAATACGTTTAATAATAACTGTAGATTGTCATAAAAAAAATAAAGAATATATAAAAAAAACAAACATAATTTTTTCGAAAAAATCTACAAGGGGTAGGCATGGAAAATTGAGCAAAAATTAAAAAATCCTCCGTAACTTCGTCATTTGAAGGACGATCAGGATGTCCTTTGGCATGCATATGGAGACGGATTCATGAAGGACGACAGTGAAATCAAAAGCCCAAACATCCTTTAAACAACAGAGTTAGAAGGACTTTTTTGCTCAGAGAAAACAAGCCCTATCTCGGCCGTATCCTTGCTGAACCTTATGAGTCCTGCGGCGATCAACTCGTCTTAACAAGGACTATCAACTGGCCAAAGGATTTTTCGATCGTCCTTTTGGTTCCCGAGATATTCATGATTTTCTGATTTTGTTGCGATTTTTTACATTTTTTTTGCGACTCCGCAACAAAAAATTTCCAAGTCCAAAAATTCAAAAGTTTTGCATACTTTTGGGGATCGAATTAATTTTGTAGTCGAAAACTTTAAATGTGTTTATCTCGAAAACAACAACAACAATTTAGATATTCTTTGCCCGGTCGATAGCTGTAATAAATACGTTTAAAAATAACTGTAGATTGTCATAAAAAAAAATAAAGAATATATAAAAAAAACAAACATAATTTTTTCGAAAAAATCTACAAGGGGTAGGCATGGAAAATTGAGCAAAAATTAAAAAATCCTCCGTAACTTCGTCATTTGAAGGACGATCAGGATGTCCTTTGGCATGCATATGGAGACGGATTAATGAAGGACGACAGTGAAATCAAAAGCCCAAACATCCTTTAAACAACAGAGTTAGGACTTTTTTGCTCAGAGAAAACAAGCCCTATCTCGGCCGTATCCTTGCTGAACCTTATGAGTCCTGCGGCGATCAACTCGTCTTAACAAGGACTATCAACTGGCCAAAGGATTTTTCGATCGTCCTTTTGGTTCCCGAGATATTCATGATTTTCTGATTTTGTTGCGATTTTTTACATTTTTTTTGCGACTCCGCAACAAAAAATTTCCAAGTCCAAAAATTCAAAAGTTTTGCATACTTTTGGGGATCGAATTAATTTTGTAGTCGAAAACTTTAAATGTGTTTATCTCGAAAACAACAACAACAATTTAGATATTCTTTGCCCGGTCGATAGCTGTAATAAATACGTTTAAAAATAACTGTAGATTGTCATAAAAAAAATAAAGAATATATAAAAAAAACAAACATAATTTTTTCGAAAAAATCTACAAGGGGTAGGCATGGAAAATTGAGCAAAAATTAAAAAATCCTCCGTAACTTCGTCATTTGAAGGACGATCAGGATGTCCTTTGGCATGCATATGGAGACGGATTAATGAAGGACGACAATGAAATCAAGTCCAAAAATTCAAAAGTTTTGCATACTTTTGGGGATCGAATTAATTTTGCAGTCGAAAACTTTAAATGTGTTTATCTCGAAAACAACAACAACAATTTAGATATTCTTTGCCCGGTCGATAGCTGTAATAAATACGTTTAAAAATAACTGTAGATTGTCATAAAAAAAATAAAGAATATATAAAAAAAACAAACATAATTTTTTCGAAAAAATCTACAAGGGGTAGGCATGGAAAATTGAGCAAAAATTAAAAAATCCTCCGTAACTTCGTCATTTGAAGGACGATCAGGATGTCCTTTGGCATGCATATGGAGACGGATTCATGAAGGACGACAATGAAATCAAAAACCCAAATATCCTTTAAACAACAGAGTTAGAAGGACTTTTTTGCTCAGAGAAAACAAGCCCTATCTCGGCCGTATCCTTGCTGATCCTTATGAGTCCTGCGGCGATCAACTCGTCTTAACAAGGACTATCAACTGGCCAAAGGATATTTCGATCGTCCTTTTGGTTCCCGAGATATTCATGATTTTCTGATTTTGTTGCGATTTTTTACATTTTTTTTGCGACTCCGCAACAAAAAATTTCCAAGTCCAAAAATTCAAAAGTTTTGCATACTTTTGGGGATCGAATTAATTCTGTAGTCGAAAACTTTAAATGTGTTTATCTCGAAAACAACAACAACAATTTAGATATTCTTTGCCCGGTCGATAGCCCTAACAAATACGTTTAATAATAACTGTAGATTGTCATAAAAAAAATAAAGAATATATAAAAAAAACAAACATAATTTTTTCGAAAAAATCTACAAGGGGTAGGCATGGAAAATTGAGCAAAAATTAAAAAATCCTCCGTAACTTCGTCATTTGAAGGACGATCAGGATGTCCTTTGGCATGCATATGGAGACGGATTCATGAAGGACGACAATGAAATCAAAAACCCAAATATCCTTTAAACAACAGAGTTAGAAGGACTTTTTTGCTCAGAGAAAACAAGCCCTATCTCGGCCGTATCCTTGCTGATCCTTATGAGTCCTGCGGCGATCAACTCGTCTTAACAAGGACTATCAACTGGCCAAAGGATATTTCGATCGTCCTTTTGGTTCCCGAGATATTCATGATTTTCTGATTTTGTTGCGATTTTTTACATTTTTTTTGCGACTCCGCAACAAAAAATTTCCAAGTCCAAAAATTCAAAAGTTTTGCATACTTTTGGGGATCGAATTAATTCTGTAGTCGAAAACTTTAAATGTGTTTATCTCGAAAACAACAACAACAATTTAGATATTCTTTGCCCGGTCGATAGCCCTAACAAATACGTTTAATAATAACTGTAGATTGTCATAAAAAAAATAAAGAATATATAAAAAAAACAAACATAATTTTTTCGAAAAAATCTACAAGGGGTAGGCATGGAAAATTGAGCAAAAATTAAAAAATCCTCCGTAACTTCGTCATTTGAAGGACGATCAGGATGTCCTTTGGCATGCATATGGAGACGGATTCATGAAGGACGACAGTGAAATCAAAAGCCCAAACATCCTTTAAACAACAGAGTTAGAAGGACTTTTTTGCTCAGAGAAAACAAGCCCTATCTCGGCCGTATCCTTGCTGATCCTTATGAGTCCTGCGGCGATCAACTCGTCTTAACAAGGACTATCAACTGGCCAAAGGACATTTCGATCGTCCTTTTGGTTCCCGAGATATTCATGATTTTCTGATTTTGTTGCGATTTTTTACATTTTTTTTGCGACTCCGCAACAAAAAATTTCCAAGTCCAAAAATTCAAAAGTTTTGCATACTTTTGGGGATCGAATTAATTTTGTAGTCGAAAACTTTAAATGTGTTTATCTCGAAAACAACAACAACAATTTAGATATTCTTTGCCCGGTCGATAGCTGTAATAAATACGTTTAAAAATAACTGTAGATTGTCATAAAAAAAATAAAGAATATATAAAAAAAACAAACATAATTTTTTCGAAAAAATCTACAAGGGGTAGGCATGGAAAATTGAGCAAAAATTAAAAAATCCTCCGTAACTTCGTCATTTGAAGGACGATCAGGATGTCCTTTGGCATGCATATGGAGACGGATTCATGAAGGACGACAATGAAATCAAAAACCCAAATATCCTTTAAACAATAGAGTTAGAAGGACTTTTTTGCTCAGAGAAAACAAGCCCTATCTCGGCCGTATCCTTGCTGATCCTTATGAGTCCTGCGGCGATCAACTCGTCTTAACAAGGACTATCAACTGGCCAAAGGACATTTCGATCGTCCTTTTGGTTCCCGAGATATTCATGATTTTCTGATTTTGTTGCGATTTTTTACATTTTTTTTGCGACTCCGCAACAAAAAATTTCCAAGTCCAAAAATTCAAAAGTTTTGCATACTTTTGGGGATCGAATTAATTTTGTAGTCGAAAACTTTAAATGTGTTTATCTCGAAAACAACAACAACAATTTAGATATTCTTTGCCCGGTCGATAGCTGTAATAAATACGTTTAAAAATAACTGTAGATTGTCATAAAAAAAATAAAGAATATATAAAAAAACAAACATAATTTTTTCGAAAAAATCTACAAGGGGTGGGCATGGAAAATTGAGCAAAAATTCAAAAATCCTCCGTAACTTCGTCATTTGAAGGACGATCAGGATGTCCTTTGGCATGCATATGGAGACGGATTCATGAAGGATGACAATGAAATCAAAAACCCAAATATCCTTTAAACAACAGAGTTAGAAGGACTTTTTTGCTCAGAGAAAACAAGCCCTATCTCGGCCGTATCCTTGCTGATCCTTATAAGTCCTGCGGCGATCAACTCGTCTTAACAAGGACTATCAACTGGCCAAAGGATATTTCGATCGTCCTTTTGGTTCCCGAGATATTCATGATTTTCTGATTTTGTTGCGATTTTTTACATATTTTTTGCGACTCCGCAACAAAAAATTTCCAAGTCCAAAAATTCAAAAGTTTTGCATACTTTTGGGGATCGAATTAATTTTGTAGTCGAAAACTTTAAATGTGTTTATCTCGAAAACAACAACAACAATTTAGATATTCTTTGCCCGGTCGATAGCTGTAATAAATACATTTAAAAATAACTGTAGATTGTCATAAAAAAAATAAAGAATACATAAAAAAAACAAACATAATTTTTTCGAAAAAATCTACAAGGGGTGGGCATGGAAAATTAAGCAAAAATTCAAAAATCCTCCGTAACTTCGTCATTTAAAGGACGATCAGGATGTCCTTTGACATGCATATGGAGACGGATTCATGAAGGACGACAATGAAATCAAAAACCCAAATATCCTTTAAACAACAGAGTTAGAAGGACTTTTTTGCTCAGAGAAAACAAGCCCTATCTCGGCCGTATCCTTGCTGATCCTTATGAGTCCTGCGGCGATCAACTCGTCTTAACAAGGACTATCAACTGGCCAAAGGATGCTTCGATCGTCCTTTTGGTTCCCGAGATATTCATGATTTTCTGATTTGGTTGCACTAAGTCATAATACCCTTCTACCCTATGGGTAGCGGGTATAAAAACAAAACGCAGAGCGAAATGAAATTGTGCAAACAAGTGGGAGATGCACAAAAAATTGTGTAAACTGTGCTGATCTGTGCTGAGCTCTTAACTGAATTCAATGCAATTGAATTAAGAAGGCCGAAGGGCAACAACTGACAACTGAAAGCTGTTCCATTATACTTACAGACTATATCCGACTATATATGCCCAGAGAACAGTAGTTGAGTATTTCATTAAAAACGCTGCTCAGTTGTCGATGCGAATTTGGTTTTCATTATTTAACAATTGGTTACAGCATTTTGCATTTAATTGAAAATATTCTTTGGCTGCCAGAATGCCAGATTAAATGTGCGTCAAACAGACGTAGAACGCTTGACCTGTATTTCACTATATATACCCTATAATGAGGTGCATTAAAAGACATATGTAGTTGCATAAAGCCAAGACAAAAATGTTTTTGCTTTTTGAATACAATCTCAGGTCATGTTTTGCGGAATTGAAGTGGTTGAAGGCCTGAGTTTTTATTGTAATAGAGTAATTTAATTCAATACTGCAATCAAGTAAATAAATAAATTCTTGATTGAAATTTGTATATATTTTATTCTGTTTGGGAATTAATTAAAAAAATGTCATGTAGTTGAGTAATTTAATTCTTCAATATAATCAAACAAATTCTTTAATATAATCAAATAAATAACCAACATTTTCACTTATTTTATTTCGTATTGGCATCATTAAAAAAATTGCATAAAATCGAGAAATTTCATTCTTTAATGCAATCAAGTAAATAAATAAAATTAACCCAATTCCGGATTAAAATGTTAATTTAATTTAATTTAATTCATTAATACAATCAAACCGAATAAATTGTGGATTGAAATTTTCAGATATTTTATCTTCCGTATTGGAATCATTTTTGAAATCTCATTGAAATTTTTTATCAATGTCTTTGGAAAGTGCAGCATTGTGTTTTCACAGGGTAGCTGCTAGTCTAGTAAGTAGCCTAAAGTGCAGAGTTGTTGTTTATTTTGCGCACTTCTTTTATTTTGGCTTTTCAATTATGATAAGTACGAGTATTTATCAGATAGACTGTCGTCGGCAACCTGCAGGATAATTTCAATAATTGTTAACTTGTGCCGACGATTTTCAGCCGTCGTCGTCGTTGTTGTTGTTGTTGTTGTTGTTGTTGTTGTTGTTGTTGCCCTGGTTGTGGCTGTGACTGGTTCATTAAAAATTTAACAGCTTGGCTGCTGTTATTAATATAAATGTCGCTACATTCCTGCCTCACTGTTCCCACTATTCAGTGTCCGCTCTCCCTCGGTCTAACCTTATCTGTCGGTCTGGCGCTGCTGTCGTTGTCAGGCCTCGAAACGAAAACATTTAAATTTAATTATACGACTATGACAAAGAATTTTGGCATTTTGACAACGCCACGAGAAGCGGAGAGAACCAAACAGAGAGAGAGAGAGAGGCAGTTGAGAGAGAGCGGCGGGGCTTCGTCTGAGCGGCGATGACAACTGGCTACTGTCGAACGGCGAGTGACACGACATTCGCAGAGCACACGCGGCGTATACGCGATTTGCACCAGCGAAAAAAACGAGAAAAAAACGAAACAGCAATTAACAATAAGATGAGCATTTCGCAGGCAAATTCCGGACACGAATACAAACGCAGATGCTGACACGAAACGTGGACATTAACAAAAACAACTCGAGCCTGGACATGGAAGCGGATATAAACAAGCTCATTAGCCGATGGCGAAATGGAAGCGACAGCTACACAATGTTGTTAATCAAAAGATTGTCTTTGCTCTTGTTGATTTTCCTACTGCCCCCCTTAACTTTTTGAGCTCTCTGCGAGTTTGCTAAGCGATTTAGCGTCAAACTGATGAACTGTTAAATGCACAGCCATAAATTGGGGACCAAACCCGATTGGATTTCGAAAATCTGAATTATTACAGTTCATTGTGCTGATCGCCTTGACAAGATTTAAAGAGAAGAAACAAATTGTGGAGATATATTTTATATACCATGTTATACGAAAATCAACTGAAATTCTAGTTGGAAATATTTCTCTGCTAAATGTTTTAATTAGGCAACATGTTCAACTTTTTTTGTTTCCACGAAACTAGTCGCGGAGTTTTGACTCTACACTAAAATGAAAGCTTAGACGCATCTAAACAAGTTGTTTTCAACAATCACTAATTAATGCAATTTGCAACTCAAAATGCTGATTATAAATTTGACGAGTAAGTTTTTTCTGCATACAAATTCGTTTGTGATATTAAACATAAATGTGGACAGAAAGTTGGTTGTATTAAAATCGCAATCAAATATATATATTATATTAATTGGTATGACATGAAATTTGATTGCAAACCTGAAAACTTAATTTCGTCTGTGTTCAGGCTCAACAAAATTTATCAGCGAGGCAGTATAAATTTAATGATTTAAATATTTTTCATATTCATTTAAATTGTCTCAATTATGATTGCAATTTTGGCGAAAAAGTTTTTAGTACATTGAAAATTATTTGATGTAGATAGACTGATAAAGTATTGAACACAACTAATTGAGAGCTTGAAATATTCTATTTTAATTAGTGTTGTATGAAATATTCTTTAATGTCGACTAACAAATGATTAAATACAATTGATAATCAAGACAGTGACATTGACAGTCGGATTTAATAAAAGATTTATTTCTGTCGATTGCATGCCTTTAATAATTTTCCTCCGCCTTAAATTTGTTTTTAAATAGATTAATGAAGGCCTAAATATGAATTTTATTCCAGACTGAAAGTTGGTTGTATTCGATATAGTATTAAGAACACAACCACTAATTTAATGATATATATTTGATATCAAAGAAAAAGTCACCCCTCTCTTAAATATTTTTGTATTAATTTAAATTGTCTGCGACCTAATTTGGCGTAAAAATTTCTTCTGGTCAACCAATGTTGTTAAATAAATTACTAAAGGCTTAATTATCCAATTAATTCCAGACAGAAAGTTGGTCATAAGAACACACCACTAATTGAATGATTTCAATATTTCATATAAGCTTCATAAAAAGTCTAAGAATACTTTTTCTCTGCATTACAAATTATTTGAAGAGCATTGATGAAGGATTAAATTCATAATCAAGGCAGTAACATTGATAGTTGTATTCAGTAATTGAAATACAACAGATTTTATTTCTATCGATAGAATGATTTAAATAGTCATTTTATTATTTTCAACTCTCTGAAATGAAGCGAATAAGCTTCCTCCGTATTTAAAACTATAAATTATTGATTAATGACGGATTAAATGTAAATCCAGACAGATTCGACAAAACAACTATTATTTTATAAAAATTGCTGTTGTCTGAAAATTCGAAAATTAGTTTTGCTGTGCAAATTGTTCAATGCTGGTTGATCAAAAATAATCTGTAATCAATGCGATAATAATTTATGCAAATTGCGATTGCAGTTGAGATTGATTTGTGGCACTCACCCAAAAAGATCCGTCTCGCTGCCGGGGAAGCTGATGCGCGGCGAGAGCGGCGAGCGTCCGGCCCGCTTAAGCATGTCGTGGAGGCCGGGCGGGGCGTGGATGGGACTGAGGATGGTGATCTTGCGATTGGGGGGTGCCAGGAAGCCACCGCTGAGGGTCAGCTGGGTGCGCATGCCGGCCGAGGTGGAGCTGCTCTTCATCTCGATGGTTTCGGCCGACTTGGAGATGAGGATGGACGAGGACTGCTGCAGGCCCAGCTTGGACATGGACAGCTGCAGGCCGCCCTCGGCCATGGCGCCATCTCCGCTGGCAGCCGAAGCATCGTCGATCTGTGTGGAGGCGCTGCGGATGCATTTCTCCGGCCTTGCACCGCTCACCGGTGTCATGCTGGCCGCCGCCTCCGAATGCGCGGACGTCGAGCGCACAAACTGCCGCACGTGCTTCTGGTGCGCATTGAGGAAGCCGCCGTGCGCCTCCGGCTGTTGCAAGAAGCTCTGGAACTTCGACTTGCTGGCCACCGCCGCCGTCGAGGTGCTCGCCCCCTGCTGCACGGAGCTGGAGCTCGAGCTGACGTAGCGTGTCGTGCTGCTGCGCTGCTCGCTGGTGATGATCGAGGTCGACGACTGCGCCTTCAGCTGTTGGGCCAACGCTGCCGCTGTGCTCAACATGTGGCCGCTCTGCTCGCTGACGATCGCACTCGACTGCAGGCTCTGGCTCCGCGTGCTGCTCGACATGATCTTCTGCTGTTGCATCTGTTGTGTCTGTTGCATCTGTTGCATCTGTTGTGTCTGTTGCTGCTGCTGCTGTTGCTGTTGCATGAGGTTGACGCCGCTGCTGCTGCTGCTGCTGGTCACCGAGTAGGAGCGTGTGGCAAGCTTGCTGCTGGTGCTGCTCGTGCTCGTGCTCGACGTCTGGCTGTACTTCTGGGTGTGCATCAGCTTCGTCTGCTGCTCCAGCTGCTGCTGCTGCTGCTCCGAGATCGTGCCGAAGACGCTGTCGTCGCCCGGCGAGCTCAGCTCCAGGTCCGCCATCGAGCGCACCTCGTCCGCATCGACTTCGCTCGGCGTTGTGATTATGTATTGCGGTGGCGGTTGCTGTTGAGCTGGCGTTGCTCCATTGTTGTCACTGGCGTTGCCAGACATGTTGCTGGGCGTTGGGATCGGATTGCTTTAATTGTCTTGCTTGTCTTTTCGTGTTTTGGGTTTGTTTATTTGCTAGCTGCAGGAACACAAAATGTTGTTGAACACACAATTAAAATGCGTTGCACTCGCATCGCATTTTGGGCTGAAACTCGAACTGCACTCGAATTGCACTCTGAGAAGTTGCTGCATACTTTGGGGCGTCATTTTTTTAAGGCTATGCGAATAATTTCAACGAGTCGTTGGTTATGGCATCTGAACAACTCAATAATTGCTGCTCTACTACAACATTTTGCAGCTTTGCTCCCTCCCAACAATATAAATTTAATTCATTCAATTACTAATAGCTAACAACTGCAGAGGATCGATCGCTGCTGTCTTTAATTTCTCCAAAAATTTGATTGATACTCGAGCAAGAAATTCAATAAGGTTCATCGAAAATCAATTTTAAAGAAATTAAAAAAAAATTTCGAATCTTATTTGTGAGGTGAACAAAATGAAGAGAGATTGTTATAATTTGTACGGCAAATGGCATCCAAAACAAGTTGTTGCAAGTCGAATTGGAATTTATGTTAGCTAATCTAGATTGTCAGCAGAACTGCGGCTGAGAGTGTAAAAGGGAAACAGGTTGAGGCAAGCATTGAACAACATTGAAGCGTTGAACTTAGCCCGCTGGCTTGAAGTGGAAGGCTGTAGCTGGCGCTAAGCTGAAGCTTTTCAGCTGCTGCAAACAGTGTGGCATATGGCTAGAGTGTCTCCTTGCCACATGCCACATGCCACATGCCACATGCCACATGCTCAACACATCACAAAAGTTGCTTGCAACTCTTCCCGCCCACTCCCATGTAGCCAGACAACAGTTGCAGCGCCCACAACTTCAAGCCAACTCACAAGAGGCAGCAACGCGTCTCTCAACTCCCGCTGCGTCTCCTCTCTCTCTCTCTCACTTTCTCTCTCCCTCTCACTTTCTCTCTCGCTCAGTTTACAGTGGCCTTGGGCAGCGTGTGTGCCAAAAAAAAAAAACACATATGTATAGTTATATTTTTGGCTACCAGCTGTGGCTCGGTTTCAGGATATATATTTTGTTCCCTTTTCCCTTTTTCTTTGTGATTTCGGTGGCAGCAACGAGCTGCATAATTAAGTGCACACATTTGCAAAGTGCAAAACTATGAAGTGTGAACCTCAACCTTGAAATGTGTGTGTGTTGAAGCAAACGCGAGGGGGGAATCACAGCTTGGCATTCCTAATTGATTTGGCTGTGGGCGGGAAGGAGTCCAAAATCCAACTCATTAATTTGTGTGGTTGGATTGTGCTAATGACGACTGAATGACTGATGCGGAATGTATTTTGGTGCGTTTGCGGCATTACGACGGGAAACTCGCGTTGCATGCAACCGCAGGAGGTGCGAATTAATGAACTGTTTTGGGCTTAAAATATGCAATTTTTTTCCGACTCCCAACAAAGAGAAGACCTAAGCAGACGTTGAGAACATACAATTTTTTATTGGCAATTTGCAGTCTTTAATCTTAAATGTTGAACTTTAAAATATTACTTTAAATTTGAAATATCTATAAAACTAATTTTAATTTAACTGCAATACTAATATTTCAATTCTAATTTAAAGTTATATTTTGTATATCAACAATTATTTTTAGTTATGTTCGCTTTTTAGTTCATAATTCAAAATGAATAATTTGCAGTTTTAAACTAATAATAACTAACTCATTCAATTTGACTTATGTTCTCTTTTTAGAATTTATTGTTTATAATTTACAATTAGCAGTCTTTAAACTGAAATTTCGAGTTGTAAAATATTACTCTAACTTTGAATTGTTTTATCAAAAAATTTTGATTTACGTTCTTGTAATTTCTAATTTGCAGTCGCCAATCTAAGTTTTTTTTTTTTAACAAATTATTTTACTATTAAGTTTTCGTTATGTTCACTGTCTATAGAGTCGACCATTGAAATAAATAAATAGAATGCACCTGCCATTTAGAGACCTCTACAATCCTAATAAATACAGCATTTATTTAATCTCATTTTTTCTTTATTTCGCCCAAGCGAAAACTAGATAAAGTTACCGAATTTAAAAAAAAATACGAGTTTCTTCTTCATAATAATTATAGCTTGTGGTGCTGACTTGGACTTTCGGTCCGAATTATTGTGAATAAATAATATGGGACGACGAGTCGAAAGAGTTGCAGTCCCGAGCTGTTGCACTCAACGTAATTGAAGACGATGGTGATTGGAATGGGTTGCAACCCATCGATTATTCGTGTGATGGTGGCTGCCCAAAAGAACGACAATTGTCTTTTGTTGCATAATTTCCAAGCACATGCAAATCAATTTCATTTCATTTGAGCCAGAGAATAAACCCTTCAGTAGCCGTTCAGGGTTCAGGGTTCGGGCTTCAATTACGCATTGGATTATTTATTCGATGGGTGCAAGAAGCACATTTGATTTGCTTACTTTGTTGGCCATGGCTAGAATCAATGGCAGGGCCAACAGCAAAATCAATTTGCATGGCCATTGCGCAACTTGCAACATTATCAGAAACCAAGAACAAGTTGCCCCATTCAAACTGCATGCTCATCGTGACTGTCGCTCGTCTCGTGACTTTCTAATTACTTTCGCCACAAAGAAACTATCTGGTCTGTTTTCTTATTCCTTTATGCAAATTTAAAATTGAATATCGCAGCGTTTCCACTTGGCTGCGTTTCGCACTTGATGCGCAGCTTAAGTGAGCAACAACGATAAACAATTTCATATCTGAATTCTGGGAACCAATTAAGCAAATGACTGCAATTCTGATTTCTGCTTTTCCCACGAAACTATTTGCAGGAGAATGAGTAAATATATATGCTATATATAACTATTGATTTATATTGTCCTTTATTTAAAAAGGTCTAAATGTTTATTTAATGACTTATATCCGATAATTCATTGTAAGGCTGTGAAAAGGGTCATTTATTAAAATATAATATCTCTAATATTTATTTATTTATTATAATTGGGATTTATTGAAAATATTATTTAAAATCGTTCATAATAATTATTTACTTATTTATTTATTTTTCATAATCGTTACTTCAATTGCCAATAATGACTATAATATTTATTTATTTATTTTTACTTCGAATTGAATTTTGGGGTAGTAAAAACAACTATTTAGGCTGATTGATAGACTATTTTCGATATAATTTGTGGATGGAATAAAATGCAATCTCAGCAAAGTTTTTAATTATTTTTGTATTCATTTATTTATCAAGAATTAAAGTATAGCAAGAACAACTAAGACCTTCAGGCTGATTAGATATACTTTGTATATATACAAAACGCAATCCTAGCCAAATTTATAAACATTTTTGTATTTTTTTTTTAATTAAAACTTAAAGTATAGCAAGAAGAACTAGGACCTTCAGGCTGCAAGTCTATAACATTAAATTCAGCTATAGACTGCTTTGTATTTGATATTATTTGTAGACAGAATTAAAATGTTATCTCACCAAAATTTTTAAGTATTTTTGTATTTATTTATTAATTATGAAGAAGAGCTAAGACATTCAGGCTGCACGTCTATGACATTAAATTAAGCGATAGATTATATTCGATACATTTTGTATGCCGATAATTTTTCTGCCCATTTTCAAGTTGCATTCAACGCATGCCTTACCCGATAGGTTTCTCGTGCAAATCGATAAACACGCAATTGTGCATGAGCATTGTTTAATCCACTTGTCGTGGGCGTTGCAACCGCAACAATTGCAATAAACGCATGCTTGAGCTTGCATCGATTGCCACGCCCACCGCTCCACACCGCCCACAGCCGAGAGCACAGAGCCCAGAGCAGGAGTCAACTCAAGCGACAAGGACGCCATTGTTAGCAGCGGTTTCACTTCATTTTCATTTTCCCATTTTTTATTGCCGCTGTTTCACTCGCATGCTGTCAACATCATTAGCCATATATATCAAGTTGACTTTGCGCGAAATGCGTCTGAAAGCCAGGAATCCCAAAGGGTGTCGCTGCGATGCCGGAGCGTTCAACCTCATTTACAAGCCCTTGACAGGAGGATTGAATTTTTAAATTGCTTTAAAAAATACGGAAAAAATCAAATAAGTTCTGCACGCATTTAACGCAGTTGAGTGAATCGCGAGACTAGAGAGAAACGGCGATAAAGTTCAAAGAGAGAGAGAGGGAGAGTTGGAGGCCTTAGAGGAGCCGTCAACATTTATCAAACGAATCAATTCGATGAACAATATTATTTATTGATGTGCATGCACAGATTTATCAAATCCTAATTGGCTTTTCCCAAACGACTGAATGCATTTCCCTTTTTTCTTTTTCATTTTTCATTTTTTTGTGTCCACTCCGCCATAAAAAAAGATTACACAATTTATGCAATTTGATTAAAAAAAAATGCTGATAAAATTAAATTGAAAGCCGTTAACGGAAAGTAATGAGAGGCTAACAGCTGTCTGACACATGTCGAGAAATCTGTTTGATTGCAGCTTTATGGGAATTATGCTTCAGCACTTGAATGCAAATTAAAGCTGGCTGAATTTTATTGGTGCCTATAAGAAAGAACGCTCGAGTAAACATTAAGACACATTCTTCCATTAGCTGTTGATTAATTATCTAGGCATCGGCAATTCACACAATTACGTGGCGAGGTAATTAGGTTGAGGTGTATATAAAATCATTTCGCATTTGCTAAATTCGATTTTTGTGTTCCTACATTTTCTAGATGTCATCAAAAATGATTGCATCAAATTAAGTATGTTTTTGTGAGTCATTATTTTCCCTATTTAAATAAAAATACTCTAAAGTCTCTTTGAGTTATATAATTTAAATAAAAGATTGCCAATTTGAATAAATTATTCATTTGAAATGAAGACTAGATTAAGTTAAGTTGATGAAGCATTGAATAGTCAAAGACCTCGCAGACAGTGCGATTTATAAGCTAGAAATATAAATAAAAATAAATATAAAATATTCAAGAACAAAATAAAAAGAATAAATAATGCTTTCCAATCATCAAAGGGGTTTTTCTGTGGCAGCAGCTGTCAATTATTCATTTGCTTTCTCCCCCATTACGACTTTTGTCTCCAGCCAATATATTACTGACATATCTGTGTACATATGGCAAGCTCAATACTAAGCATCGGGCATCATGTGATTTATGGGGGTCCACAGCGAAATTATGGCACATTTATAACTTCACTATTGGACATTGCTTACTCAGCCATTAATCTAGAATCGTCGCTTGACTCTGACTCCTTTGTGACCCGACTCTCGCAATTTATTTATTTTTGTTTTCCGCCAAAGTAATTTCCATTGTTTGCGCGCTAAGTAGGCAACACGTTAATTTATCGTCAAGGTCGACAAATGGCAGTTGGCATTTAAAATTAACAACAACAACGACCTCACATCAAATTTTTACAATTTTCGCTTTATATCTTTTCTTTTCCCCAGCGAACCTTTCCTTGCGAGTATATTGCATTTACTGGTAGGCATTTGTTTTTGTTGCTCACATCAAAGTCAATTTAAATTAACTTTTAGTATTTTTGTTGTTGTTGCTTTAATTTTAACCTTCAGCCGCAGCTGGTGTCAGGGTTCAAATTAATTTAGCCAACATCAGCGGCAATGCATCTACGAGTTTTGGCCTTGACCAACGGGGATTAAAAATAACAAAAGTGCAATAAAATTGATAAGGTCGAAGCTTTTATGCGCTTGTCGAATCGCATTATTTTTAGATTGTAGTTGTTGTAAGTCTAGCAGAAGGAGTTGCTGTTAGTCTAGCAGAAGGAGTTGCTACTAGTGAAGCAGAAAGAGTTGCTACTAGTCTAGCAGAAGTAGTTGCTGTTTTTCTAGTAAAAGAAGCTACTAGTGAATTGAGCTTGGGTATTGCAAAAGTGAAAAACATTTGCTAATTTAACCATATGAGAATCGTTGAGAAGGGTGCTGACCATTTGATCGTTAATTGAATTTGCATATGAAAAAATCAATCACCAAGTAAACAATTTGAGAATTGAGGAGAAAGGTCCTACAAATTGTCAGTCTAGCAGAAGACGTTGCTACTAGTGTAGCAGAAGGAGTTGCTAGCTTATTGAGCTTGGGTATTGAAAAAGTAAGAAACGGCATTTGCTAAGTTAACCATATGAGAATTGAGGAGAAGGGTACTGACCATTTGCTAGTTCATTGAATTTGCATATGAATAAACCAAAATTGACATTTCCAAAGTAAACAATTTGAGAAGTGAGGAGAAAGGTGCTGATCATTTGCTAGTTAATTGAATTTGCATATGAATGAATCAAAATTGACATTCGCGAAGTAAACAATTTGAGAATTGAGGAGAAAGGTCCTACGAATTGTCAGTCTAGCAGAAGACGTTGCTACTAGTGTAGCAGAAGGAGTTGCTAGCTTATTGAGCTTGGGTATTGAAAAAGTAAGAAACGGCATTTGCTAAGTTAACCATATGAGAATTGAGGAGAAGGGTACTGACCATTTGCTAGTTCATTGAATTTGCATATGAATAAACCAAAATTGACATTTCCAAAGTAAACAATTTGAGAATTGAGGAGAAAGGTGCTGATCATTTGCTAGTTAATTGAATTCGCAGATGAAGAAATCAAAATTGACATTCGCGAAGTAAACAATTTGAGAATTGAGGAGAGAGGTAGTGAACTAGCAGTCTAGCAGAACACGTTGCTACTAGTGTAGCAGAAGGAGTTGCTAGCTTATTGAGCTTGGGTGCTGAAAAGTCAAAAACGACATTTGCTAAGTTAACCATATAAGAATTGAGGAGAAGAGTGAATTATCATAGTTATTACACAAGGATTATGTTGAGTTATAGCGTATAGCAACAAAGTGTTTAATTATATGTGGCTCATTTTTATTTAAAAAAAGTAATGAAAAGTAATGTTGCAATTTTTTTCTTTCCAATTAATAATTTCCATATTATATCTTTTTGTTCCATCAAATAATTAACAAATTTTTGTTTAGTCACAAGCATTATTCCAGATAATTTTGCATGAGTATCTTTGTTGAGAATTTAATTAATTTTGGCATACTTTGCCGACTTTGCAGATTTCTTTTCAAGGACTAATCCAACAAAGGTGCACTCAAAACGAATAATCCAGCAAAAGGAATACGAACTGTGCTCGAATTCATTCTTTTGCATTGAGCCTAATTGCAGGCGAGTTACGATTGGGTTTTCTGCCGGATTCAGAGCCGGATGCGTCTGGCGGCTACGTTCACTAATTTGTGTAAATTTGTCATCGTAAATTTTTTATATGCCACCACGGAGCTGGCTGTGTTGGATTGGGATTGGGATTGGGGTTGGGGTTGGGGTTGGGTGACTGGCTTGCAATTTAATCAAAGTTCCATTAATAATGAAATACCAGCGCGCACTCCTAAATGAAATGAGCCAACGAGAACTGAGAACTGAGCTGAAATTCTAGACGTTTTCCTCGAGCAGCGCGGCGCACATTACTTAAGCTTATTTAAGCCGTACGTGCCAAGGGGGAAGGGGTAGAGGGAGAAGTTTTCGGCTGAAGGTTTGCTGCTGCTGCTGCTTTAAGGTAACACGACAATCAAAGACATAAAAGGCTGGCCAAAGTCAAAGTTAACGCCACAGCCATGGCGAAATTGAAGTCAAGTATTTAATATAATCACAATGCGAAACTAAACAACAAAATTTGCCAGCTGTCAAGTTGCTGCCTGCCGAATTCCAATGCTAATGAAAACCTTTGCGAAAACGAGGCACGAAACTCGACGAGTAGTGCTCGAGAACTATTCGACAATACAGTGCAATAAATCAACTAATAAAATAATTACAAAATTACTTAAAATCACAATTACATTAAATAATAATAACAGAAAAAATTTAGTAACATTGCAAAAGTAGTAAAAAAATAAAACAATTGGCAATATCTAAAATAACATATTCGAAATAATTGAATAATCAACTAATTAATTTTAACAAACAAAGCTGTAAAATAATCATACTTTTTATTTATATTATTTCACACAAATATATAAAGAATCAATGTATTAAACAAAATTAAAAATATGTTTTAAAACATTATTATTCATAAGGATTTTGATGGTGTATATTTTGAGATACGGAAGTATCTCATTTATAATTGAAATATAAACAGTAACTTTCTATTGTCCCCATTTATTTTATGCTATATCGAAATTGTTTATGCAGTTTTTAAAACAATTAAATAATTCTAGTTTATCAACAAATTCGTAGAGAATATCCAAAATGAAATCGGAATGAAAACCAGTCTAAAATGGTGCAAAGCTCTCAGATTATTTGACAGTCGCAATTTGGGACTTCTATTAAATCGAAATAAATGGAAGCCATAAAGAGAACATTTCAGCTGAAACTATTTGAAATGACATCGAAAAAGTGGTGAAGCAAAACAGATGAAACAATCGGAATTTTGGCATACGGAAATTGAGCTACAAATTTGCTGCATAGTGTGAATGGGTCGATGGCAAAGCCAATGGATTCCGTTCTGAGCCACTGGCACGCGAAAGTGGTAAGCAATGAAGTCGATAGAGCAAGGATAGAGGGGGTTGAGAGCAGGGGGGGGGCAGGGGGGCAGGGGTAGTTGGCGGAGAAGCTAGCCATAAATTTGCTTAATTTATTGTGCGTGCTGTGTGGGCTTTTGGCTTTAAAGCCAAACGTTGAGCGCAAATATCCAATCGAAAGTAAAGTGTATTCACTCAAAGACACTAGCGACAATAACAAATGAGACAGAGACAGAGATAGAGAGTGAAAGAGAGAGAAAGAGAAAGACTAAGATGTTGCCACAAAGCCGCAAAACCAATTTGACGATGGGGTTGAGGTTGTGTTGTATTTAGTTCACTTTAAGGCTAGTCGACCTGACGGAGGTCTGACCTTTTGATGGGCAGCTCGTTAGCTGGCATAGGGGCGAATCTTTCCGCCCCCCTTCGCCCCGTGTCGCAAACAGAACAGAACTGCGGAGGGATGGAGAAGGATGTTGGCTTGAATGAATGTGGCAACAGCTGCTGAGATAAGTCAAAAGCAGCGCTCGTTCTCATCATTGAAAAACTCATTAAGTTTCGTATTTTCGCTTGCTAAAATTTTCGCCATTATAATATATTTTTTTAGTTGAATTTTCATCAACAAATTTTCAATATTTCGTTCCATGTAGTTATCGTTTCTAATGGCTTTATCTTTTGTCTTGGCGTAGGTGAAAGTTCATCGTGGCCAGAGAGTATTTGAAAAATGTTGCACATATTTTGTTTTGCTTTTTTTTTTTTGGGGACACAAAGTTTGACAATCTGTATGAAGATAAACACTCTGCTTGTTGTGCTTGAAAATGAGCTGGCTAACAAGTTGGCTTAATAAAACTCTCCAAAAGAACTCTCCTCATTATGCCAAAGTTTTTCATTCACATTTTTGTTGTTTTGCTGCGCAAAAGTTTCGCATTGAAAGTTTACAAGTTTCATGTGCAGCGGGTCGAAGGCGTAACGCAACAAAAGAATGCAATATATTTATGGTGCAGTTGATGTCTCAACGACACGGGCTCTGTCTCAATCACAAGCTTTTTAGAGGCAGCCTGGCAATGAGGTCGGACAAGAACCCAAAGTGGGTCCAAAGATCGAGCTTGAATTAAGTATTATTTCAACTTATAAAATATGTATTTAATTAAATTGAAAATTGAATGCAATAAATATCAAATTAATTACCCTAGTTAAATCAATTAAATAAATATACAAAATAATTATTTCAATTTCTGAAATTAATATTGCTTTTAAGATAGTTAAATATGCATATAGTAAATTAATTGAATAAATTAAATTTCTTATCATTCAATTGCAATTAAAAATACTGCATTTGAAATTAATTAAATAAAATAAAGTACAAATTGCTGAAATTTGTACCGCATTTAAAATAATGAAATTTATTTAATATTAATTAAATTGTGATCAGCTTAAAGTGTCAGTAGTTTAATGTTGGACCCCTAAGCACTCAGATGCAGCTTGGAGCCAACTTTAACAAATGTCTCGACTACATAAATAGAATGATGTTGGGCTATTTGTAGAGTTCTCCCCGAAGGGGACAGCCAACAAAATAGGCATAAAATGTTACGTAATCGCCAATCATTCCATCAGTCAATCATTCAGCTTCAGCCTGAGTTGGGTCATTCGGTTCAGGACAATTCCCCCAACAACATGCCACAGCAGCGACAGCAAAAAAAAGCAACAGAGAAGGAAAACCCAAAACTCAATTGACAGCCCCTGGGCAGAAAATATTGAAAGAATTACGAAGCATTCGGCAACGTCACATTTGACTGTTGGACTGAGGGTGGATTGAGGGGGTGGGTGGTGAGTGGTGAGGAGTGAGGGGCGAGGGGCGAGGGGCTTTTGGCAACGTAACACGAAAATGCAAAATCGATGTGGACGAAAAACTTGAGGAATTTTTAGCATTTAGGCGGCTTCCGAGCTTTAAGCGCAATACCAATGGCATTGAAGGCAGGAAGGAAGCTGCTGTCCGTGTGACAAGGCTAAGAATGCGATCGTATATGTGTGTGTGTGTGTGTGTGTGTGTGTGGGTTGAGGCATGTCTTTGTCACACACACATTGCGGGAGGAGTTTCATGCGACACACAATGCAAACAGCTGAAGCGCCGCCGCCGCGTTTCAAACGCTTGCCAGGTAAATATATGTGTGTGTGTGTGAGTGTGCGATTTTGTAGCAAATTGTTTTGTGCACACACACACACACAGCGAAGCGGCTAGCTTATCAGAGTCTGTGATGAGCATACATCAACCTGGACAGATGAGCATTCGTCCAAAAATGCTGCTGACACAGCGCTCTACCTCCCTTCCTCCCTTACCCTCTCCCTCTTTAGCCAAGTTTTTCACCTCTCAAAATATTTATGGCCTCTCACACACAGAGACACACAGTGACACACTCGAATGCCAGGCAATATTGTGGCACTTTGTGGCGTTTTAACTTTTTCGTTGCATACATTTTGGGACAGGCAATTACATAACAAAATAATTCAATGAATAACAAACACATGAGCTCCTCTCTCGCTCCCCCGCTCTGTATCTATGTCTGCTGTCCATCTATCTTGTGCTGCCTGCCTGTGCATAATTTGTCACTCGTCCCCAACTACAAACCATGAGTATAAACAACAGAATTATCGAATGAAATTATTACCGACCCGACTGGAAGACTGGCGATGTAACAGCGGCCAAAAGTTTTCGCCAGGCCGCAGCTGCTCAGTGTCACACCCAAAAAAGAAACCCCCAACAAAACGGGAAGTGAAAACCACCCTGCAGCCCCCAGTTCCACATTCTGCAAATCTCCTAGGCGAGAAGACAGATAAAAGCGCGTCGCTGTCGCGTGAGAAGCTTCGCCACCAACGAATTCCAGCTGCCAGCTGCCGGCAAAAGCATTTCGTCGATTGGGGCATATCAACTTGAGCTTCGCTTCAATGTCACTCTCTTGCTTATAAAAATAAATAATATTCTTAAAGAAATTATAATCAGTTCTATATTTAATTGTTCTCTTGCTACAAGCAGAGTGCTTATATAAAAATATAAAATATATTTTTAAATAATGTATATATTAATCAGTTCCATATTTTGTTGTTCTCTTGATACAAGAAGAGTTCTCATATAAAAATAAATAATATTTTTAAATTTTCTATTATGTTTTGTATTGACACAAATTAGTTGCTTTTTTTTTGTTTGTGCTATATATGCTCTCTAATCTATATTGTGGATTCCACAATTATTGAGTTTCAAAATAAAAATAAACTTTATTACAAATTAAATAGTAATTGGCTTAATATAATAATGAAATATATTAATAAAATATAATATATTAAATGCTGTAGAATTACTTGATCCCATTGAATTTGTATAAAAAAAATTGTGATTGTGTGTAAATAATAAATAAATAATTGTGACATAATCTAGTATTATTATTTTTATATAGTATATATATAATTTATTCCTTAACTTTTTTGACAAGACTAAGACTAGCTTGAGTTGCCTTTTTGCCAACAGAAAGTTGGATTAAAAACATCAAATGTTTAAATTATTTTTCAATTTTAATATTTTGTAATTTGTGATAATTAATTAATAATAAATAAATACAAAATAAATACTTGCAATCTTTTGTATAATTTAAGATACAGCAGTTTTCATCATAGTCTACTTTCAAGTAAACGAATGTGTCCTCTAACGATTCGGCCTGCTGGAGTTCGCAATTGTTTGCAGGGTATTTGTGGCTTCGACGTGATGCGTTTGCCAAATGTTCTGCCGTTAGTTTTTGTCACTTTTCGACATTCATTTCGTGACACGTGACGCGTGACACGTGCTACGATTACTGTCTATTTGCGGTTACCCAACAATTCTTTACTTTAATGGCGCAAATAAATCAAGGACAATTTAAACGCCACATCCATCTGTGCGTTTGTGTGTTTTGGAGCATGTAAATGACATTGTGCAAGGTTTACATTAAGTTTGTTTGGTTCTGTGGTTGCTGTGCAAACGAGTCGACAGCAGCATTAACGTCGCCGACAGTTAAGGCTCAAAGTTTATCGACGAGTTTGCAGCTCTCCCCCCCCCATTTTCTCCCTCTGTCTGGCAGTAAAATCATCCATAGTTAAAGTTTAAAGTGCAATTCGCTCGTCGACACATTATTTTTGCCCTTTTTAGTTCCCTTAGGTATTTTAATAACTCAGTTGTTGAAAAGTTGTGCAATCTGGAATTGCAAATAGTGAGATTGCAACGAGTTGGCAGCGCCACTAACTCAATCAACTATTTATAGCTGGCCAACTTTGTTTTTATGCGCGTTGCGCGGTAGCTCATAAAACTTGTGCAAACTGCATTCGGGTTTTTTTTTGCATTTAATTTGCTGTAAATGTTTATTAGAAAGTTTTGGCCAGCATCGCAACAAGTTGGCAGCTCGACAAACTCAATAAAGAACTATTTGCCTTTTGGCAGTGCTGCCAACTCTGTGCCGCAAATCTGAAGCAGAATTGTTTCCTTATTATTTGCACAAAACGCTTCGCCTTGCAGCACGATGTTGATGATGTTATGATGATGATGATGCTAAAGATTGTTGTCGCTTTCCCGCTCTAGCAGTATCGCTGTCTCTATCGCTGTCATGTTGCCTGTTTATTCTGCAGTCAGCTGCTTGCTCCCCAGTCGCTTGTCTAAATATTTTGTTTATTTTCATTTACTTGAAAACATTTTTTGTGCTTTGGTTTTCAGTTTCAGTTTTGCTGTTGTGCGTTTATTTGCTTTGCTTTCTCTACTCAGTCTCAGTCTCTCTCTCTCTCGGTCTTTCTCTTGCTCTTGCTGTCTCTGACATTTGTTGGGATCTTGATGAACGCCTCAAAGCATGCTACACGTTTCGTATTTCACATTTCATATCTCACATTTTTCAGCATGCATATTTGATTTGTTTTTAATTTATTTGCTGGCCTTTTAAGGTTCTGCGCCTTATTAGTAAGAAGATACGTGTTTCTCTCTCTCTCTCTGTCTCTCTCGCTCGCTGATGTTTCTGGCACACACCCTGCAGGCCTCTGCTTATGGGGTATGCTGTCGTCAATCAACTGCTTAGCTTGCCATCAGCTCGTCATCAACTCGCTGCTATCGCAACGTGCGTGAAATTGTTTTTTTATAATCATTAATGATGTTGTTGATTTATTTATTTCTCTCTTTTTTGCTGGCTACCTGTTAACACATACACACACACACACACAGCAGTCGCGTCAGGCTACAGCACTAATTAAATTATGAAGTGCTTTCTGCTACATTTACCCCGCCAGCGTCGCCATCTCCCCCATCGCTGTTCTCTCTGAAGCATCCAGGAGAACTTGTAACTAGCACGCCTTGCATTAGTTCTGTCTGCCGTTGTTGTTGCCGTTGTTGTTGTTGTTGTTGTTGCTGCTGCTCGAGTGCTCAGCGAGGCGGCAACCCTTGCGCCAACACAGCCCAGACTTCCACTTCCTGCCCCTCGCACAACTGGGAAGCGGAAACGGAAGCTGTTTGAGCTTGGGCTGCTTGAGAGAACTCAACACGACACGACAAGTCGCGTTGCCTGTTTAGCATGAAACAAACTATGCGCACGTGTGTGTGTGTGTGTGTGTGTGCGTGTGCGTGTGTAAGCTGCTTTTGTTAGTGCGCGACGCGGCGGCTATTTGGCAAGTTTTGTATACAAATTAGTAGGCAAATAAATATAAGGGTCAACAACTACAGCAACAACAGCAACAACAAGTTATACGACCGACAGCCATAATGCCAGCTGACATTATTGGCAGGTGCCCGGGCAGTTTTGTTGTGTCAAGCAAAGCCCTCGTTATGTTGCCCAGGAGAGAGCCCAAGGAATTAACAGTCCCCTCCCACTCCCCTGCCCCGTCACCAGGCTCGGCTCATTATGTACCCTGTGAGATTGCAAGTTTTTGGAAAAGTTTCTCGCATGTTTGCGGCAAATGCCCCGAACTCTGATTAAATTCCACAAAAAAATAAATAAACAAACTAAATCAACTTGGACAAAGTTGAACAAACAAGTTTGTCAAATCGTTTGTAATATTAGTTCGACAATTTTAAATCTATTTAGGCTGATATTTTAAGCGGCTTGCAAATGCTACCCCAGTGCAAAATGTCGAAATCATTAATTAAGAAGTTTTTTGGAGCAAATTAATTTGCAAAACTTCACTAAGGAGCGCTGAAAGTTTGACAAGTTGTCAATGTATTTATAAATATATAAAAATGAACGTATTAAATTTAAATTAATAAATTGTCAGAAAAAAATACAACTTTTCAGCATAAAGTTATCATATTTATCAGAAAAAATTGTGTTCAGTAAAGTTATATTTATTTTCTACAGTTTATAATTTTTTCAAAATACATTGACTGTATTGTTAAGCTGCAAAGTATTGTATATCGTTTGCTGTTGATTAATTGACGGACTGTTTGAACGGTTTGATTTCTTGAGCCATTGATTTATGTGTTGATGGAGTGATTGATAGACAAAATCGAAATGACATTGGCGCAGTTCACTTGATGCTATAAATTATACTGATGCAAATCATTGCGAGCGATTTATCCTAATATTTAATATCCTATTCTTATTTACAAAGAGTTTTCGAAGCCTACAAATAACTAAAAGCTTTGTGATAGATATATATGTGAAATGTAGTTAACATTTCCATGACCTCTTTTGAATTGGTAATATTGTGTATTTCGAATATATAAAAAGGTTGAAAAACATATGAAGACCTCGATGCTTTACGCTGTATAAAAAATCTTTGCTACATTAGCATTCAGGAAAAATAATTTTTAAGGAAATAAAGCACATTAAAAAGAATATTTATAGAAAAGCTTTCTGCTAGAACAAAAATAACTGAAAATTCTGTGAGAAATCTTATTTATAATTTCTTAAAAAGGGTAATTCTAGCATAAAAGTGATTAAAAAACTCAGTGATATATATGTATATATATACGATATATATATATGCGAGATATCTAGTTGACTTATTTGAATTCATTAGCATTCTATTATCATTATTGTGTATAATTTCCTAAAAAGTTTTCTACCATCGTAAAAATTAATTGAAAACATATTTGCAAAATATTTTCTGGACTTATTTGAATTCTTTAGCATTCCCATATTATTATTTTCTTCTACCACAAAACGAATTGAAAATTCGGTGACAAATATATTTGTGAAACATTTACTTGACTTATTTGTATTCTGTTCGTATTCTTTGTTAATAATTTACTCTTGGAAGTCAACCAAGATTTTGTGAACAATGGGGACATAATTGGTGGCTTCCTGCAGTGCACTCATAAAAGCATTTCCTTCATTATTTGGGGCTGTTAATGGCATGGTTAGGGTATCACATATTCATAATGCTCAACGCCTGCAGTTATTGCCCATTTTGTTGTGTTTATAATACCACATTTTGTTTTATTTGCTTTTGCTTCTGCTTTTGCCTTTTCGCCAGCTCTGATTTGTGACTGTGTGAGTGAGTGAGTGTGTGTGTGTGCGTGTGTGTTATTGCTTTAGTTAACTTTACATAATTTGCCATAATTTGCGTGTGTGTGTGTGTGTGTGTGTGTGTGTGTGTGTGTGAGTCCGTTGTTGTTACCAGTCATGTTTGGCATAATTAGGTGAGGTTTTCATTTTCATTGTTATGCAAAAGGAAATTTGATGTGCCACCAGCAAACAAGCTCCACCTGCACCTCTTCCCTTCCCTTTCGCTTTCCCTTTCCTTTCTCCCTCTCCCTCTCACTTTCTCTCTCTCTCTCGTTTGGAAATTTTATGTTTGAACATTATTCATAACGATTTGTGGCATCATCGTCCAAGAGAAGTCAGTAAAGATGTTGCGACTTCTGCGACTCCTTCATCTCCATCTCCAAATTCCATTTATTATGTGTTTCTGCGCGTACTCTAACATACGAGCTGCTTCACTAGGTGATAAACATTGGCATTTCAAGAAGAAGTTGCCTCAAATGCTTGTCTAATTACTACAATTAATTTCCGCTTTACAGCTTTTACTTAGTTTGCTTTTATGACCTCGAAATCATTAGGATTTTGTAGTGTATTTGTTAGTCGTTGTTTTGGCCTTTCATGCACATCGTTGGCTTACTTTTTGCCTTCATTCTTGTTGTTCGCATTCGTTTATTTTTATTCATTTTTTTTTTGCTTGCCAATTTGCTTGTGGCAAAAATGGCTCTCGTGTGTATTTGGGGTATCTCTGTATGTGAGTGTGTATGTGAGTGTGTGTGTGTGTGTGCGTGTGTGTGTGTTGCTGCCACTGCTCAGAGCTGATTTCAAACAGACTTTATCGATTTTCATTGTTGAGCAAGAAGTAAATTGTCAGAGCAGACAAGATAAACGACAATAAAAGCGCAGGAAACAAGCTAAAACCGAATAATACAAAAAGCAAAAAGAACAACAACAAAGCTGATGATGTTGCTGCCACAGTCGCTGTTGCATGCCACTGCCTCAGTCGTCAACAGGTTGCTGCTGCTGCTGCTGCTGCTCGGCCCCCAGGATTGTGGCTTGTGTCGCTTGTTTTCGTCGTTGTTCAACATTTGCTCAACATTTGCGGCATTATGACATTATGCTCGTGGCCTTTTACCTCGCCTGCAACAGCCACAGCAACAGCAACAGCAATGGCAACAGCAATGGCATCCCGGAATTTTGTAAGGCTTGAGTATCCTTACAAGTGAATAGACCAATACACGACGCAAGCGAGGGATGGACGAAGGGGGGTCCATTGGAAATGGGAGGCAAAGAACTGCTTCAATCGTGATTTATGCGACGGAAAATGTTGTAAACAGCATACAAAAGAACAGGGCAATAAAATAGCTGAACTAAAACTGCAGTCGAAGGTAAGCATAAACACGAGTATATAAATACAATTGGAATTGTTGAGCAAATGAAATTGTTATATCACTGCAGAGCACCAGATTATTCGCAGTCTTTCACAGCAATGCATTCCTCACTAAGTAAATTCTTATAAAATTGTGTAAACGTAGTTGCATCCTATCATGAAATTCATAATTGATAAGGACGGGGAATATTTTATTTGATTGCATAATAATTCCAGACTTCTGTTTACTTTTTATGTGATTTTGAAATGTAACAAGTTCAATAGATGGTATTTCTATTTTTTGGAGACTATTTATTTGACTGAAATTATTATCTGACATTTCAATAATTTCAAATACATTTCACTTCTTATTTATATATAAACTTCCATTTTCATAGTTATATTACGTTTTAATAAGTTCAATATGACTATGAAAAATCGAAATTAAATAAAGAAATTAAAATCTGACATAATTGAATAATTCCAGTCATTCAAGAGTTCAGTTTACTTTTTCTGAAGCTATTCCCTATGATACAAAATTGTAACGTGTTCAATTGATGGTATTTTTATTTTTTAGAGTCTATTTATTTGACTGACGAACCAATATTAATTTAAGAAATGAATATCTGATAAAGTTCAACTTAATCTCTTTATATTATCTAAGCTTGCATTTAGAAGTTCAATAAGGCTGAGGATAACAAGTTAACAATAGCTAATTTTGTACCTATAAAAGAGCGTTTTTTCAAGCAGCGTTTTTTTTTTTTAATGCCGTTGTTATTGATACACAATACCCAAATGACAAAATGCAATCGAGCACGATTGCGCCGACAAAACGCTGTAATCAAATCACAAAACGAAAAACTACAAAAATTGGAGAGGGGCAGACAAGAGCAGGCTGTGCACCGTTTGTTTATGTGGCATGCCCCAAAAATCAATGCACAGTGATTCGATTTGGTTCAGATGGCGCGCAATTTTCAGCAGCATCGCCTTTGGGCCCATGGCCCCTGCTGAACTCTCATTTTTAATTTAGAATGTTACAGTGGCTGATAGCTACTCAAACTGCCAGTGAATCAAATATTCGAGAACGATTGAATTACCGATAGTTTTACCGATCTGGCAATGGTTTGAAATATTTATCTAAATTTATATATCACGATGTTAAATAAAATATCTGATAAATATCTTTAATTTAACTAAAATTATTGTATAAAATTCGATAAAATTATTACTTGAATTCATTTAACTAATTTCCTTATAAGGAAAACTCCTTTTTTATTTATTTTGAGACACGAATAAAATACTTTAAATTCGCCTTGAATTCGGTGTTTACAAATTAGGTAATTGAAATTAGGATACAAACAAATTTTGAACTTGCATTAATAATTCTGAATTTTTCTTTAAAATTAATTTAACTCATTTTAAATAAGTTTTGTTTTTTAAATTACGAATAAAATACTTTTGATTTAAGATTTTACTAACCACAAACACATTTTAAACTTTTCAATTCTTGTTTTCCCTTCTCAATTTTTGACAGTTTCCTGTTCGATTATATCGCTTATGATTCGTTGGGTTTGCTGGGTCTTTTTAGATGCGACTACAACTCAAAGTGGCCCGAGTTGTGACCCTTCTCCACTCCTGTTCCACCTGCTGCAACGCGACAACTAAACTATCGCGTGTGCGTGTGCGTTTGTCTGTGTGTGTGTGTGTGTGTGCAACATTTTATGGCCACTGGCGAAACGCACGAAATTTGATTGGTGGCAGCTCAGCACAGCTAGAGCTATGGCTGCTTTAATGCACTTTTGCTGGCCCTAAACTGATGCATTTGCGGCCTGGCCTTAAAGCTGCTTGAGATTCGGCTTGACATTGCGGTTGGGCACGTCGAACAGGTCGTAAGGCGGAGTGTCGAGTGTTGCTTGGTTGCGGTCAAAAAGGTGTAATCGCTGTGAGGCAACTTTTGCTGAGATAAACAATTTACAAAATGGAAAACTGACAAGCGGAAAACTTTAACTTCTTGGCCAAACACGGAAAAGCTTTCAAGTGCACACAAACACAAGCACAAAGACACAATCGTCTCAAGTGTCAAGCGAGCATAACAAAGAACTTTAAACACAATCCTTTAGCCTCTGCCACAACATGTCAATCATTAGCATCTGCAACCCATTTTCCATATAATTTCTATTCGCAATCCTTGTCCTCGTCTCCACAGACTTACACAGATTCTTAAATTGTAAACACTCTCTGAAATCTGCTTAAGTAATTGGCTAGAAAGCATTAGCCAAGAGTGATAAAACTAACAAGTCTAAGCTTTGTCTTCGGTTAAACCGATTTCAGTTGGAATTTTGTAATAATCGTCAGAGCTATAATATTATTATTATGATACGTATTTGTTTATTATTTTTATTTATTTGTGCATTATCATCATTTTAAGTTTTTCCTTTACTAAAATGCCATACATTTTTATTTTCTTTAGCAAAAAAACTATGAAATAATATATTTATGTTTATATGGATTTATTTATGAATTAAATTTATTTTATTGTGATTGTACAAAATTTAAAGATTTTTCTTTAGTAAAATGCCATAAATTTTGACAAATCGTCTGGTTTATTAAATGTTTTCTTTGCTAAAAAACTATCAAATGCGGTTTTTAACTTTTTGTAATACGTGAAGTTCAATTACTTGCAACGAAACCAATTAAGCAATATTAATACAACTTTCAAAGGTAGTTATGACAACCAGATGTTACTTTAAACAACTCTGTTGAATGCCACAATATTTTCTTATATTTGTGTATTTAATTCCCAGCCACAGAAAATGTCTTCATAATATTGGTATCATAAAATGAATTGTATAACTCTATGAATTTCAAATGGAATTATTGTTTTCCCATGTTTGCAGAGTAAACAAATTATAGTTGAATAAAGAAGAGTAGATAAACAATTATGCTTTGTTGTTCGGGGCGATGCAAATAAAAATGTGTTTTTAATTATGCCCCGAATGCTGAAAAATGTTTTTGCACTGAGCTTTCGCATTTCATTTGCAAATTACGAAAGCAAAGAGAAATCTAATTTTCACTTTCTCTACACGTTTTTCTATTCTTTTTTTTTTTTTTTTTTGTGTTCAGTTGCGCCACACTTTCTATGGCTTCTGGCTCTGGGAGAGACAGAGAGACAGAGAGACTGGTTCTAGTGTTTGCAGTTGGTTTTGCTGTTGCAGTCCTTTGGTTTAATGAAATCGACTGCGGAGCCCAAAGCGGCTTAAAGCAGACAGAGTGTCTTCTTGCAGGACGAGCAGGAAGAACAGAAGAAGAAGAAGGCGATAGACTGCTTTTACTCGAATATCTGTCGGTTGGCCAAAGCCATAAACGCTGATGCGCTTAAGACTCTCACAACCGGAACAAATGGCACTTTTACTTGCCCAATCCTTTGGCTGCCTATTCGCACAGGCTGTCTCTCTCTCTCTCTTCCTTTCTCTCGCATCATCTGTTGTGTGTCTATTATCCTTGACGCATATTTTTGCCATATTCATCTATAAGAAGCGACTAACCAAGGCTGCCAGTTACAATGCCATCGTTAGCTGGCACTCTCACCATCTCACTCTCTCACTCGTGCTTGACATAAAGTTGACAGCATTGATGCTCTCGATGTTTGATGGCCGCCCTTGTGCTTGGCTGCTCTTCATACCCTTCAGCGTGCTGTCAAGTCCACTACACTTCCTGTTTCCTCTCCGCATCCTGCGCATCCTGCGCATCCTGCTGCCTGACACTTGTAGTTTATGCACAATATTTGCATTGCCCGACATGCAACAAACGGCGAGCAAGCAGCATTGTCTATGTTTTACGGTCTGTGACTCTTCAATGCCTTGATCCGATTATTGGTACGTCGATGCTGGCAACCTAACAACGTAGCGAACAGCGAACAGCGAAAATTCTATCAAATTGTCTGCGAAATTGGCAGGAAAGGCAAAACTCGAAACTCGAAACTCGTCTGCTTACTTAGTTTTGTGCTTTTGCCGGATGTTTCCGTTTTGGCGCTTTAATGGCATTTCCTTTGCCTAGTTACAGACATTAGCTAGACAGCCCCCCCACAGTTGCCGAGGCGGCGAGTGGGCGTGGTCAACTTGATTAGCGACATAAAACAAGCTAATGACAGGACTCATTATGGGCAAAGCCACAGCAGATGTGTTGCGGGCAAACCGCAAGATTCCATAAGATGCCAAAACCAAGAGCCCAAAACGCGCGCCCAGCAAAACTTTCGGGGCCATCATTTATCGGTTAACAGCACTCCCTTCATCTCCCTTCACTCCCTCCCCATCTCATATACATACAACACTCGCTCTCGCACACATGTAATTAATCATGTGCCGTGTGTTTGCCCATGTGTGTGGATGCACAGGGGATTTTTACTTTAAAGCAGCTGCGAGCCCGCGGAATTAATAAATTTTGAATACGAACACAATGCGGGGAGCCCGAGGTCGTTTCAGTGATGAAAGGGGGGGATGGAAGGGATGGAGGATGGGGAGCTAAAGAAAAACCAATAAAAATGATGAAAGACTTACGAGGCGACGACGCCAGCAGCATTGGCAATCGGAAGAGCAAGAGTACGGCAAAAAATACTGCTCAGTCGCACGCTGCGTATACGTGATGAACGAAGGTACAACAAAACGCCAATAAAATGTCGACGCATTAAAATTGCACAAACAAACAAAGTGAGCAGAAGCCACACACATTCATTCATTCATTCATTCACTCATTCGTTCTGTGCTCGTGGCCACTGAGCGGCTAATGAGACAGCATCCAAACAACCAAAACACCAGCTGAGCACATGGAACGTGGAACGTGGAGGGAACAAAATGTCATAGACAAGCGACTGTTCAACAGCGTGTTTAATTCGAAATTTGCGCACATTTAAAGAAATGTATTTGCGTTGAGAATTACACACAATTATACTTATGTCGGCTTGCTATTAATTAACTGGGTTATTGTTGAAGGATATGTCGATGCAGCTCGAGTGTCAAGAATAATTGAAAACAATCAGGTTTGAAATACGTTGTAACATAATCCAGTTAAGTTGGAATTTCCGGGAAATTTATTTTATTAAAAGAGTAATATAGTAGTAGTCGAAACGTGAATTATAGTAGTTACTTTCAATAGTAGTAAATACATTAAATTTTTTCGTTTTTTTAAATATTATATTATATTTAAATAAACTTCATTTAATATGTTTTTATTGTTGTATTTATATTTTAGTAAGTATAATAAAGTAGTAGATAATTTAAATTACCAACAAAATATCAGAGCTTTTTGGTTGGCAACAATTTGTAAAATAAACTAGAGTTATGAGAAGAGTAATATTCTAGTTTGTTAAGCAATGAAATTGCGTCGAGTTCTATATAGAATTAAATGGTATAGTATAACAATGAAGCCCGAGCAAACTGAGACTTTATTTCCTAATTTTGAATGGGATAATATTTGCAGTCGATGCTGAGAAACACATTGAAGAGTATAAATTTCAAAATAAAAAATGTCCCACAATTTGCCAGTTATAAATATTCGAGAGAAGTTAAATATTTCAAAAATGCTACGCAACGGCCACATCTTTAAGTGCCTCACAGCTATAATGCAATATTGCGTTCGAACGCCAGTTCTAAGTGGATATCAATGCGAAGCTCGTTGATTTCGTTGCCGAACACGGAGCGAGAAATGTTGGCGAGAGTGGAATGTGGCAGGATTGAAAGTTTCGACCATTCGTTGCAAATGCCACTCATTATTAAATCAAATTGACACAAGGTGCAGCAAGTGCGCAAAGCGCACATTTGTTTTCCAATTCGTTGCGCACTTTCTGCAGCGTGGCAAGTACATGCTGCAAGTGACTGAAGTGGAGTGAAAACTTGAGGTGGCAAAGCTCTGGATGGATGGATGGATGGATGTGTTGTGCTGCATTGTTGTGCACGCTGCACGCAGAACGCCTGCACACTTGCAACTCAATGTGGCATGCACACCTTTTGTACATTTTTAATGGCTGACCAATGACTGAACCCTGCCACGTTGCCACGTTGCCTCACTGGCTGCCTGGCTACCTGGCTGCCTGGCTAACAAAAGGCAGCCGTGCACAAGGCGAAAAGGACGAGCTCGAAATGCTGACCAGCTTTTGAAGCCCGACTAACTAAAGAGCTGCTGCTGCTGCTGCTGTGCTGGCAAAACTTTCGGCACTTTGGGCCACGGCAGGAGAAAGTTTTTGGGTGAGCCGCATGGATTATGCAACGCGTACTTGTATTTGGTCAAAAGTTACGCTTGCCAAACAGATGTAAGAGCTTTAAATAATGTGCGAAAATAAATGCCAAAGTTTGCCAGCAGAAATCAAAAATTAAAACGTATTTTAAATATTAACTGAAAATCAAATAATAAGTTTGCAGCAAAAAAAATCGAAAATTTAAGAATTTAAATTGAAAAGTATATTAAATAGTACTCCAAAATTAAATTACAGCTTCGCAAGAAAAATATAAAAATTCAAAATATTATTTAAAACTTAAATAATAAGTTTATGAGAACAATATCAATCAGAAGCTATTAAAATTAAAGTGAATTTTAAATAACAAGATAGCCAGCAAATTATTAAAAGTTCTCAAATATATTTTTAATATTCAGTTAATATTATATATTATTGTGCGAGAGTTCAGATAGAAAACATATTTTAAATACAATATGAAAATAATGTAATCAGTAATCAAAATATTTAAATTAAAATGTATTTTAAATATCAAATAAAAATAATTTAAGTTTTCCAGAAGAAATATTGCAATGTAAGAATTTAAATTAGTATGTATAATAAATAACTACAGAAATTGACAATTTTCATAATTTAAAAAACTTTTAATATATTTTTAATTTAAATAATCAAAAACTTAAATTAAATTGTTTAATTACAAAATTGTTGTCTTCAATATTTTTTGAGACTGATTTAATCTGTGCAGTCAAGTTATGGAATTCACTTTCGCATACTTTCTCTACATTCGTTGTTTGCAGTGCAAGTTTGTTGTTATTAATATTTTATGATTATTACCTAGTTTGACAGCATACTGTTCAATGATTTCAATCCAATCATAATCAGACATGCAAGGGACTCGATGCATAAGTTGCACTGCAGCCGTCGCCTAACTGGGACAAATGGGTTGGGAAACGACAGCGTTTCGGCCTGAATGTTGGCAAATTGCTTTGGCCCCGTCAATGGCAACAACAACAACGGCAACAACAACGGCAACGGCAACACTAAAGACAAGCAAGCACAGGTGCTTAGTCATAATTGGCTTTGGGTGGCAGAGGCAGCGTTATGAGCAGTGCATATTTCAAATGCTATGGAAGTCCATTTCTGCCAGTTCGAAGCTAAAGAGTTGACAGAGTGCCACAGGGCCACTGAAGGGCCGGAGGGCTGGAGGGCTGAAGGGGCATGCCACGGCGTGTGAGTATGAGTGTGAGTGTTTGGGGCATGAAAGAGAGCGACGTTGAATTTGTTCGGTCGGTTTGCCAGTGCCCTGGACTCTAATTGCATGCACAGCGTGTAATTTTGTTGCCCGGCAACTTTGTAAATGGCACCGAACTTTACCTGTGCCTACAACCCTCCCTCTGCCTCCCTCTGACTCACTCTTTGCTTGATAATGCTCAACTTTGCCATGATTCAATTAAACCTAAAAGTTTAGTTCATGCTTTGTTGTCACCTCAGCATTTTGCATTTGCAAATCCGCCCACCGTGTTTGACACGCCCCCTCGCAAAGTGGCCACTTCCAGGGTATACGAAAGTGGCGATGCACTTAATTCAAGCTCGATGGATTGTCAAAAGATTTAGTTTTAAATATAAACTCAAAATTATTAATACATATATTAAAGCCGTTTATGCGGAACGGCTTGCCGATTATTTCTCATAAATAAAATACTAAATAAAGTCTAGTCTTTATGATTACATTAATAATTCCATAATTATATCTCATTCAAAATATAACAAATGGAAATCCGAAATAAAAATGTATATTCTAAAGACATATTCAAAATATTAAATAGAAAAATACTATAAATTTCAATATATTTATAAAACTTTCAATGCATTTCGTTGTCTATGTTACCAATGCTTTATGGGAATATTTTTGACTTTATAGGATTTATTCTTCAAATGAAATGTTGTTGAGTCATATTTAGTTTTAAAACTACTCCAAATATAACACTAAATAATCGATTAAAGTGCTGTATGCTTAAATATCTAGTGCAGATGATAATTTAATATTCATGCCAATCTACAAAGATTACTGAAATCTTGCAATCATTTTTGATGCTCCAATTAAAATCGAATTGCATTCAAGTATATTGAATGCATAGAGCTATAGTTATCATCACCACAAAATCATATCGTGCAAAAGTAATCAGTAAATATAATATTACACATGTTTAGTTCTCGTAATGGAATTGAGCAATCGAAACACTTAAAACGACTATCGATTTTCCCTTCAATATGCAGATGTTCAGCCGAGTGTCCGGCACACACAAAATTGATAACGTTCTGAGCACTGTAAATCAAATCATAATCAAAGCGATGTACTACAGTTAACAACTAACTTGTTATTTGTTTTGAAGAGCTTATCTATCGGCTTTCGGTTTAAAAGCCTATAATAACATTCCCATTAACTGCGGCTATCGGGCAAACCTCGTCCACCAAGGGCGATAATACTGACTACACTTGTACTTCGCTGGATAAGCTTTTACTATCTCTCTCGCTCCCACTTTGTCTCTGTCTCTTCCCCTCTCACACTATCTGTAACCCGCCGCGTATCGCGGCGAATCTGTCTTGCTATTTATTAGCACAACTTTTGATGTAGTTCGATGTGAAGCGAACGCGTTAAATTGAAATCGAAGCATAATTCTCCAGAGTTTTATGAATACGTAACTAGCTGCTAAAGTAATTTGTTTTGTGCTCAATGAACTTTTGACTACGAGGGATAACAAATCGGAGCAGAGAGCAGCAGTTCTTACAGTTGAAATTAATTTACATTGATTGCAGTTTCTGTCTATACTCATTACACGTTATTTCCCTAGATTTTAAACTTGTTGAGAAATCAGCACAAAAAGTATTAAAAATATTTCACGTGTTGAAGTTTAATTTTCTTTATTTCTATTTAAAATGTTGTCAATAATAATATGATAATATGCAAAAATATATTTTCTGATATTTCGCTAACTGAACTCTGTAATTTATTATTATGAAGCATACAGGGTATATTCTAGCGCAGCAGGCTCGACTTGTGCTCTTTATGCGCCTGAGCTCATCTAAACAGAGTTCAGCTTAATTAATTATTATTTGCTCTTTGCGCAACTTTATAAACTCATCTCACACACACACACACACACACACATAGCGACATGGAAAACTGGGCACAACAAAACTTGAAAATGGCCGCAAAAACTTTTGCATTCTAGGCCATGGAAGATTATTTGATTACTATGTGAGTGCATGATGCTTTGCTGCTGCTGCTACTGCTTTTTTGCTTATGTGTTTGTCAAAAGCTAATCAAAAACTCATTGTATATTCATACACAACAGGTAGCTGCCACCGGGAGGCATCCAGCAGCGAGCACCGGACGATAATAAAAGGCTGCCACATGGTGAACGAGCGAAAGAAAAAATGTCATAGATCCAGAGAGGGAGAGAGGCGAATTCGGGGAAAATGGAGAAAAAAAGGAATTTCAAATAAGTGAAAGGATTGGATTTAAATGTTGTGCCAAAAACTTTTCGAGGGACGGGCCAAAAACAACAACAACAAAAAACAGCAACACGAAAACATCGACAACAACAGCGAATTACAACGCAGCAAAGTGCCTCATTAAAACAATGTTAAATTGCTGGCATCCGAATTAAGTTGGGAGCTTGGGAGCAAACACGAACAAAGTTGAAGCCAAGTGAAAAGAAAAATAGCGAGACAGTTGGAGAGATAGTGCGATGTCCACAGCAAGATAAACCCAGAATACTTTGACAATTTTCCCCAAATGGAAACTACAATTTCAAGCTTAGTTATTTACACTCCGTTAATGGGCAAATTCTTTTAGAATATAAATTGCCAAGGCCTGATTAAGCATTTTACAAAAAAATGGGTCGTAAATTGCAATTCAATTTGAAGAATTTATTGCGACCTTTGGCGCAGAAATGCTGACAAAAAAAGACAACATAATTCATACACGAAATTGGCAACAAGAAACAATAAATTTATAGATGTTGCTACCGCTCGGGCACTTTAATTTGATGATTTGATTAACGCACAATTTGGTTTGAGCGAAAACAGATTTCCAATTGAATCTGCCCATAAAAATGTTCGAATTAATGCGAAAGCAAAAAAAAAATAAAACACTGGACGGCAAAAGTGAATATGAATCGACTGTGAAGAGCTTCAATGAGTGTGGCAAAAATGTTGAATTTTATTACGCATATTAATTGAATGTTAAATAGAATTGTTTGCGATGTGTTGCACAGTGTAATTAAAGGGCTATCATGGCATAAATGTGGAATGTGGATCTAATGGCCATTAAAGCGATTGATTGATGTGCTTATGACTGCGTTTTGTTCGTTTGGCTTTCATATTTTCTCCGACCATTTGCTTCACTTTGTGTTTTTCAATTTGCCCCCAAAAGTTCTATGCTCTGTGTTTTATTTGTCTTTCGCTTCTTGTTTTGTGTTGTGTTTTGTTGGGTATTTGTGTTTTTTTCTTATAATTGTGCGTAATACTTGTACATAAATAATTCTAAATTGAGCGTCAACTGGCACGAAACATTTGCTGCCACTTGCAGAGGAGTCTGTGGGCGGCATAAATTTCAGGTGGATACCGAAATGAAAATACAGAGCAAAAAAAAGTGAAAAGGAAGTGGCAAGAACTACACAAGAGCAGTGCGGAGCGAACGAACCGAATGCTTTGAAGTCCACGCCCGGCAGGACGTGGCGCCACAAAGGACTAAGCACGGGATGTGGCACACACACACACACACACACACACACACACACATACTGAGCACACACAACACAAGCTCAACACGAGCATAAACCTCATCATGAGGTTGCATACTCCGAGAACGTCGTTGTCGTTGTCGTTGTCGTTGCTAATGATCATGAAACTGAAAATGTTGATAATGATAATGTTGATATTGTGCTCCAGCCACACGGATATATGTGTAAGGGCAGCAAGATTACTTAGTTGCATTGCTATGAGTAGTTGTTGCTGTTGTTGCTGCCGTGTCAGCTGCTGCTGCTGCTTTGATGACCTTAATGAAAGCATTTCGCCTTTGTCCTCTGCACAATGAGCTGTAAAACGTGGCAGTGGCAATGGCAATGGCAATGGCAAGTGGCAACAACAGGTCAGTTGTGGTTTCCCACCAGCATTTCTCCCCCCATCAGCCAGGCTGCCAGATAGTCGGGCAGTTAGTCAACTCAGCTGAAGCTATCATCTCGTGGCGAGAACGAGAGCGACAGAGATAGTGAAAAGCAATAAAACTGACTGAGATTTCGCTACAACCAATCGATCAAAAATGTACGATAAACGTTACAGCAAATTGCCAACTAGCGCACTTCAAATGAAACAATAATTCAGCTGGTGTTCAACAACCAAGCAAAGTTCTTCTGAAACTGTTTAATTATTTTCTAAACAATAATTGTGTATCACAATCATAGCAAACGGGCTCAGCAATTTATTTTAATTGCTGTAAAGTATTGCCAAACAAAAGTATGCCAAACACTATTTAATTAATAATTTATGTATTTCAATTTATTATTTGCAATCTAAAGATACAATATCAACAGATACGACAAAATGAAAATTAATTCATTCACAGTTTCGACTTCAAAATAAAATACACTACAAATAAAGACAGTTAACGTTGATAATTTATTTATGTTATACTGTTTCCTTATTTAATTTACAGTTTAATTGTTTTCTACTCGATACTACAACTAGTCAAAGTGTTTAACAAAAGCGTCTTAAAAGTGTCTTAATTGTGCCAAAGTAGCGACGTGAATTAAGAAGTTGATTTATTCACAATTTGCAGCCTCATCTGTTTTATATTTTAATTGAATTGCCTGAACAGCCCCGTTTTTGCCTCACCTAAAGTATACTTGATATCACGTATATGCCGCATTAATCTCGTGCACTAATTGTGCTAATCGATAAACGAGAATGGGACGAAGCAATGATATTATTATCGGCTGCAGCAATCACAGATGGAATTACTCGCGTCTTCAATTGTCGATTATGGGCAAACGACTGCGAACGCAACACAAAAGCGTGCGCAGAAATTACGTATACGCCTCACTGTCGGAGTCGTCTTGAATTACTTGAAATAATTGAATTCGATTGTTTGGCTTCGAGTCGCTATTCATAGACTCAAAGCCTGCGCTTCTCAAAATCAATGATGCCCAAATACAAACACACGAAGCCACGAACACGAACACAGACACAACAAAAGGAGAAGCGAATAAAAATAATGTTAAGCGTTTACTTTCGGCCCCTGCCAAGCCCCGAAGGCAGCGCTTAGCAGCCACTTGAATTATCGATTTCCGATATTTCAGTTCAGCATCATCGAGAGCTTGAGGCATTCTCGGGGGAACTGCAAATTTATGTTAGACTGACAAAGGCGAGCTTATCGATATTTAATGAATGCAACGCTATTCCACCGTGATGACAATGTATTGTGTGGTTGAGAATACACATTATAGATTCGCGCGTGTATCGACAAAATTGCCTCCCCCAAATAATCAGATGCGGCATCTGTGGAATTCGAGCATAAAATGCAAATTTATTGTATCAATGCGATTCATTTACTAACAAATTTCACCCAGAGATTCCGATGCTGATTTTCGGATTGTGATTGCGCTGCTGTGATTTCAATTCAATTTCGAGAATGCTGTTAAGCAAATGCATTAATGCAAAAATGCGGTTAGGCATTTATCATCATTGTTGACCCGCATACCAACCGAGCTCAGTTCAATTGACACATTGCATATTGCATATTGCAGTGCCATGGCTGCTCATTAGTTTCTGGGAGGCAGTCAAACATGTGCGGTTGACAGTCAAGTTAATAACAGAGCCAATAACACCAAAGCATATCCGATCCGAAATGGCATTCAATAGATGCCACAAACAATGGACGATCGATCGACCAGTCGAATGAAAAATCAATTTGCAGACATGTGGGCAAAGGACTTGTCATGAAATTTACTTCAATTCCTTGACAGCCCAAGCAGGCTGGCAGACTGTGATTAGCGGCATTCGAGAGTCGACAATCTCACGTTCAGCAATTGAAATGTAATTGACAAGCCACTGCGAGCAAACAATAAAGCATTGTCATCGTGTATATTCCAGCATTCATCATTCAGTATTCAGCATTTTCCCTGTTTGTTTTTACATTAAGCTACAAGACACAGAATATACATATTATCTGTATCTGTATCTGTAGCTTGCGCTGTTCTGTTTCTGTTCGAAACAAGTCGCAGCTGTTAATGCAAGGCTGGTCATGTGCTTCGATTTATCGACAGCATTTCTATTTGTACTTTTGGCACAAAATATTTACACAATTGACAGCTGCAACAAGAGAGCAGCAACATTTGTTGCTGCTTTTATTATGGTTTTTTTTTCACCCTCAGGCACTCGTATATGGTACATACAATATATATATAGTATGTGTATATATATTATCTAAGCTTATTGTCACATAATCTCTGTCAACATAAAGCAGCCAGCTCATCCCAGCTTCTCGTGCTTAGCCTTTTGCAAATACGCTTACTGCGCACGGCTCCAACAACTTGGCCAACTGCCTGGCAACATAATCATCATCATTGTCATTGTCATTATCGTTATCATCGTGGATGTTCAAGTTATGCCACATTTACTATATATTTGATAAAGTCAGCGGATATGCAATGAAATGCAAATGAATTAACAATACTCGTTTAATTCGATTACATTCGATATGCCAGAGCTTCATTTAATTAAAATGCAGCTATCAAATTAATGCAAAATAAAAACCAATTAGCACAAAAATTCGCAACAACATTTACCGCAGAAATATAGTATATATGTATATATTTATTTAGTTAGTCAAGTGAATTGGAAGTTCGTTGTTGTTGTGATGGCAACGCGTCGTTAGTGTATCAGCTTTGCGGTTAAGTTTCTGCCTCTTGTGGTGCAATTGTGCGTATGCGCAATATTTCATTTTTCACTTAGTTTCGAGCTGCAGATTTACGCCTGTGTGTGTGTGTGTGTGTGTGCGTGTGTGTGTGTGTGTGTGTGGCTTTTCTTTTCACTTTCACACGCCAAGGGAATGTTGGCTTATTTGGCTTTCGCGCACACATTTTGCGGTTGCAGTTTCTCAACTTCAGCAGCAAAAAACACGCACGTGGATATTAATCTGATATTAGCTAAAAAGTTTTGTAATTAAATAGAGGTAACAAATAATGTATACATGCCAACAACAACAACAACTTTCAGAGATAAGGCCACTTTGCCTAGCTTGGTCCAAATGCTCAATCAATCAATATACGAGACACGTTTTTTTTATTTTTTCGGCATATTGCATAAACTCGTCCTACATGACAGCAAAATGGCAGCCATAAATGGTACACACACACACACACACACACACACGCACACACACAGAGGCACATCAATGTATTGATTATTTATGTGAGTTCAGTTGGGCAACGCAATTTGCATAAAAAACAAGAAGCAAATCGAAGCTGCCAACCTGTCGACACTTATTTATTGTGCTGGACATCGTTGCTTCTGTGGCGTGCTAATGGCGAATTAACGCCTGCAATTTATGTCAAGTTGAAGTTCAAATGGCCAAAGCACCAGCAGCAAAATAAAAGAACAGCCACAAACTGTGTGTTTTTGGTCTGATCAATTTTAATTAATTTATCTGTTGCCCCTTGTTGCGGCTAAGTGGCAGCGACAGCTTCTTGTGGCATGGAAAAACAGAGAGCGAGAGAGCGAGAGAGAGAGTGAAACGTTTGCAGATTCCGATTGGCATTATAAAATATGATGAATTGAATTGAATTGCAATTAGTTGTCTAGAGCAACAAAGAAACAAAACATAATTGAAACTGGCAAATAGTCAAAAGAAGCGACAGAGAGCGAGAGCGAGAGCGAGAAAGGGCAGAGTGACAAATTGTTTTGTATTGGCAACTTGAGTGACAAATTTGATGGAAATGTTAAATAGAAATGCTTTGGACTTTGCCACCCAACAACAAGCAGCAAATTGACAGGCATTAGGATTGAATGAATGAATGAGTGAGTGAGTGAATACTCATTGCCGTCTTAAATATTTGATAATCTAGAAGGAGGACGTCCCGAGTCAAGTGACTGAATCTGAAATGCACTTTGAGTGTTTGTCAAATTGCTTTGAATAACTGAATAGTGAGTGTACTCAGCATGCATGTGCAGACAGATTTGCGCATTTAACCCTGATGGCTGGTGACAAATTGTGTGGGCAATATTCACGAATATATTGACTGCATGCGGCGATAAACATGCCACAAATTATCGCAAATTATAGTATGTTGCATAATTTGAAGTGCGTCAAATAAATTTGGGGGGAATATTCATGATTGCGTGCGAGTGTATTCACAAATTTAGATAGGTATTTCATTTAATTGAAGTGCTTTAAATTTAGTTTTATTTGTATCCGTGAAGAATAGAAGTATTCACAAAAAGATATCGATTAAGCGTTTTTCTCATTGTTAAATACATTTTTCATTTGATTTATGAGTGTATTCATGAACAATAGGAAGATTCAAAAATATTGCTATTGAATTGCTTTTGAACTGCCAAAAATTAAGTTCATTTAAGTAAAATGCATTTCATTGACTAAAACTCATGAGTGTATGCATGAATAATGAGTGTAGATCATTTGGGTTGCTTTTTAATAGCCAAAAACAAAAGAGCATCGAATTGATATTTATTCAAAAGTGTATTTATAAATAAAAGGAATATTTAAAATGAATGCGATAACTTTCAAAAAATGATTATACGAGTGTATGTTCTGATTTAATTGTAATCATGAATAGATTCATAAATATCAGGAGTGCATATTCAGAAATGCAATGAATTGCTAATATTATTGAGTGTGTACTCACTCGCAAACAGTTCAATTGCTTTGAGTGTAGCCAGCGTGAATGTGAGCGTATTCATAAATAAATTACATTGCTATGCGAATGCATTCACTGCGATTGCGATTATTTCGAAGAGTCGTCAGTCGGTTTAGTCAGTCGGTCATTCGGTTTCAGTTTCAGTCTCAGTCTCAGTTTCTTTCCGGCCAACACTTGCGCAAATGAATACAAAGTTGTGCTTTCTAACATAGTATTTGTGAATGCATTCGGTAGCAGCTGTGCACTCACACTCACCGCATGTGAACGGACATGCCCCCTGGCATTCTATGCTGGCTGGAAATTGCGTAACAAATGCATATGAATAACCCAATGCTTACATTTCAAATTAGCCAATAAAGCCAAGTTCTCAGCAAGTTGCCGCTCTGAATATCCTGAATACCGAGAGAGACAAACCTCAGCAGTCCGTTGGGTAAGTGAGTGTGAGTGTGAGTGCGAGTCTATTTACTTTATACATTTGAATGTAAATTGCCCCCAGGGCACAATTGCCCCTCCCCTCGCCTCGCCTCTCTCTATTCGCTATTCTCTATTCTCATTTCCCAACTGTCCCAGCTGAAATACCCTCAACTGGAGACGACTTTGTTACCGGCTGAAATTTTCTCATTTTCCCATTTTCTCGTTTCCTTTTACTTTTTGCAATTTTCACAAATACTTTGCTGTGACAAAATGTGAGTAAAAGTGATCAAATTTGTCTAAATTTGCCAATGGACTGCAGGCTACATTTGAGGCGTGTAACGGGTAGAGGGGAGAGGGGAAAACTGCATTTACACTGTGTGAATGCAAATCCTTTAAGTGCCGTTCGAGTGGAGAGCACTCGAAGCGAGTCTTAGCTGCCACACCTTGCGCCTGCCTATATTTAGAACGGAATGGTTCAAAAATGCTGCTTACGTTAACGCACACTTTATCTGAATCTTATCAGAAATCGAGGCATACCGAGAACTCGCTCTATATATGCATGTATGTATGCGTATATCTGGCTATTCAAATCGCTTCTCAGCCACAATGTCGCCAAGAATTGAATTGCGGCTATGCGTCAACCGGAGAGATGATTGTGTTCTATGATATACGAAACAGGCCCATTAACAATGTAGCACTGCAAACAAGTTCGATATCGATATCGAGTGTCGAACATGGAATTGTATAATTTGGCGCAGACACGACACGACTCGACACGACATGGGAACAATCGAGCAAACAATTGCTGAAGCACTCGCGCCCAATACTTGAGACTTAACCCATAAGTACTACATACGTATATATCAGCTGGCACTTATCTTATCTATGGCCTACCTAAGACCCGCTGCTAAACAGCTTGAACAATGCTCGAATGAAAAACGACGACGAAGTCGACGATGCGATTATGAAACGTGTCGCATTATTGGGTACATTTAAAACTGATTAGTTTTAGGCAAATCCGTTGGTCAAATTTACCAACGTTGGCCACTTTAATTGCCAACAATAATTTAAAAATAAACGCGAAATGCATTCACTTAAAATTCACCAGAATTCGAATGAGTCAAGCAATGATGATGTGTGAATCAATCGTGTAACTCCCCGAGACCTGTTGCAGCATAATCGCAGACGGTAATTACTTATTCATTTATTCACTCGATGCAATGTGAGCGAGGGGAAGTTGCACACTTTTGTGCAGCACTGTGTTTAAGCTGCTAGGCAATCATCTGGCAATTATCAGAACATCAAGTCTGTGCTGCGTGGATTCTCAAGTGGCGCTTCGCTCTGAGTGCAAGTGAGTGTTTGTGGGTTACACGCCAAGTGGGTGTCTAAATGCGAATTATTTGGCAAAAAGTGGCAGTTTAATTACAATATCTGTGCACTCGACACGCATAATATCAATATATGAAACACAATAACATAATTCAGAATATGAATCATAACATTTCCCATTTGGCCCTGAGTCGAGCGAATAATTTAACCACAAATCGAATTAAATGCAGTCGACTGCAAATGTGAAAAGCAAACACGAATGAATGACTGGATGACGATGACAGACAGCAACTGACAATGGTTGCTCTTGGTTTGCAAACTCAAACTCAAAATCATATCTATGCACTATGCTTGGATGGCGCCCGTGGCGTATGCGCGATATTTGATAGATTGTTGCTCGTTAAAGTTGCAAATGGTTCACAATTTTGTTTGCAGCGAGTTGCAATTCGAGTGCTCGTTCGAGTTTCAGTTAACAAAATGCAAATATCACAGAAAAAAACGAAATAAAGTTTCGTAATTAAATTAGTCTATAGTTTAGCACATGTTTCGCTTTAATGCTGTGCAAATTACCTTTTCTGCCGCGTGTTTACTGCTCCTGTAACTGATGCGTTGGGTTTGATATATTTTCCGTTGTTATATGTATTTTGTGTGTGTTTTTCACTTGTTGTTTGGTGGGAAGTTGGGCGAGTGCCCCCAACTTGACTTACGGCACAATTTGTTACGTTTTTAATTGCTTTTTAGCTTTTGGTTTTCGCTTTTTCTCGTTTTTTTTTTTGTTTTTTTGTATTTTTGTATTTTTGTATTTTTTTATTTTATTTTGTGTGTTTTTGGTTTAGTAAATTTCTGGTGAATTTCGGTAAACGTCCACTTTAAAAGTGGAATGGAATCGGAGGCGCAAGGAGTAGAAAACAAAGAATAAATATAAAAAATACACACAGTAAATGTAACTGCTGTTGTTGTTGTTGTTGGTTTCGTACTCGTTTTATTTGATTTCTGTTGTATTCGCTTTATTTATTTTAATTTATATATAGTATGGTTATGTTATTGCGCTGTTTAATAAATACTTTTTGTGATATCCTTGTTTTGCACCTTTTTGGCTTTGGACTGGACAGCGACAGCGACAGCGACAAACGTTCTGTGTTTTTGTGTGTTTGCCTTCGCGTTATGCTTTTGCTTTTGCTTTTGGTTTATTTATATTTTTATATTTATCGTTGAATTTGTCGCTTGTCTTTCGCCTGTTTCAGAGCACCGAATTCATACACTTGACTGCGCGTTGTGTGTGTTTTATAAATAAATAAGTTTCACCTCAAATGGCCACCGAAATGAATTTCCAAGCCTAAGCTCAGCTGCACACACACACACACACACACAGAGGGAGAGAGAGAGAGACAGTCAAAGAGACTGTGAGACAAGCAAATGCGTGTGCTGGGACGCGTACGCGCACTTATGTAGTGCACTGTGGTGTGCGTTAATTATGCGACACGAGCACTTAGCATTGCCGCAAAAACAAATAGAAGAACTGTTCAATTTGATGTATTCCCACAGACAATAATTCCGAGATACTCTGCAACGGCAGCCGAGTGCTTGCGATTCCATGTCCCTTTCGCTTACACGACTTACAACAAGTTGGCCAGTTGGCAACTGCCCAACAAACAGTCAACTCGATGTTCTCGATAGTGCACTATATACATACATATCTCTCGAGACATCTGTCATGATGTTGCTGCATATTTGGAAGCGGAAATTGATAAACCACCTGAAATTATTTATAGCCATTTGCAGCTAGCCAAAAGGGTTGCTTCAACTGCTCAGACACTTGCTTCATAAACTGGGCGAATCATTCTAAATAAAATACTAATAAATTGCAATTAAATAATTGAAATATTTGTATATGATTGGCATTTAAACATTCTACTCAATACTTTGTAGGTACATAAAAAGATCGAGCTGGCAAAGTTATTGAATTAGCTTAGGGTTCATTTCTCAATGAAATCATTATTTTATTGTATCTACTCAATAGTCCCACCGTAACAATTAATTTCGCATTTTTAATAACAAATAATTATAAACGTATACCTGACAGATTTCTGGCATATCTCAATTTAATTATTTATTTACTTATTAATCTTTTCATTACTTCCATCTAAGCAATTTTTGTTTGTTTAAGGAAAATAAAATGTAAAGAAATAATTCCAAATAATATAATATCCAATAGCATAATTTCTCAAATATTAAATTTATTTAACTATTTTAGTTTGCCACGCAAGCAATTGGTTAAGTTTTACTTTCTAATCTTTGTAAATATCTGTATTATCTCCCTTGAATTTAATTATTCAAATGTGTAACTATCTGTTTAAATAGAATTTGTCTAATGGGCCTCTACTTTTAACTTGGCAGTTTTATTTACTTCTGAAATATATTTGTACCTTAACTATTTATCTAATCTGTCTGCCTCTTCTTCATCTTCTTGGTTAAGGCAACAAATGCATTTATTCAATACTGCCTTTCGAAGTGTCTTTCTTGAATTTGGTTTGTCCTGCAGGCTGATTATTCAGTTGGCCCCGCTATAGATCACTGGCAGTCGGCAAACTTCCGGTCTGTGACAAATGGTGCTATAAATATGCTGTCAATATGCAAGTGACAATTGACGATCGATCAGTTGCACAAAATATGTGGCAGGGCATTCAAGGTGTCGGTGTAGGATTGAGGGAAACTTGGTGACCGTGTCGCTTAACATTTTCCGCTAGTCCGCATGATGAATATATTTAAATTGTTTTCGGTTTTGCCCCACAAAAAATGTGTTAATTTTCCTAGACATTGTCGTTGTTTTTATTTCGTTTTGCGCTCTTGTTTTATTGTTGTTGTTGTTGTTGTTGTTGTTGGTGTCGTTTGTATTGGTGGCCGTCCAATAATTTTGATTGCTGCCAAAAATTCTTAGACACTCGGCCGCATTTCACATTTGACTGCCAGGCAAAAAAAAAGAATAGAATAGAATAGAATAGAAAACACTAAACCGTTTTCGGCTGACTAAGTGAGGGACGTTGTCTATCAGCTACTCTGGTTTCCAATGCCCCCCCCATGCACACCTCTCTTGCCCCCCCTCCGCGTCAACGATCGTTATTTGTTTCCATACTTTAAAATAAGTAGTACCCTAATAACATGTTGTCGTATCATGAAATGCTGACGCGCTAATTGATAGCAAAGTGATATGATAGAAGCAGAAGTAGTCGAAGACTGTGTGTATATATATATAGATACTATATATGACTTTGATTTGGCAATTTGGCTATTTGCTTTGACTCATTGAGTCTTTTGCCTGACAGCAGCAGTAATGACAACTCCAAGCTGGAGGCTGCCTTCTGCACAGGGATTAATCGTTGTGATTTGTGATTGTGATTTGCGATTTGTTTGCTTTGTTCGCTTGCTTATCGCGAGCCTCGCGACACCTGCCCGTAGTTTCATCACACTAAACTTTAAGCAGCCCACCCACCTATGTGTTTGTTTCTGCTATCTGCATCTTTATCTCGCTCGTTAGCTGGCCATAAATTACACTATGAAGCTGATTTTCCGGCACGGCTTAAAACTTATGCAAAACGGCCGCAACAACAACAATCAATAAAAGCGATTAATTTAGCGCAATAAAATGAGAAGTCAAACAGCCCACGCAGTTCACAGCGACCCGGAGTCTGAGTCGCAGTTGGAGTCCCTACTAAATATACATATAATCAACACTATCTGCCTATATATCTGCCTTGTCTGTCTGCTGTAAGTCTGTCTGTTTGTGTCTCGGCTATAAACTATAACGGCCATATATGGGTCGCAAATGTTCGTAAAAGGCCAAAACACGATTGCAATTTCTGTGACTTTTGTGTGGCATTCATTTGTTTTTTGTTTCTTGTTTCTTGTTTTTTTTTTTGGTGCTCTGCAACAAGTCCATTGGCCATTGGCGCTTGCAGCTTGGCTTGCGTCCCTCGTCCCTCGCCCCTCGTCTTTTGGGGCTGCACTAATTGCAACGAGTGTCTCGCTCGCTCTCTTCACAATTTTTTCATTTCTCACTTCACATTTCCAGGGCTGTGCACTTTGATTTGCTTTTAAAGCACCTTCGGCACTCAACGCGCGACAAACACACACACACACACACACATACGCACATACGCACACTATCAACAAAAAAAATAAGTGTAGGCACAACAAAAAAAAGTGAACAACAAAAATACGGAGAGCATAGTCAAATTTTGTGTAGGCTGGAAATCGCACGAGTTTTACACACCGGGACGCTGCTTTTCTTGTTGATGTTGATATTTGTTGCAATTGCTGTTGTTGTTGTGGGCACGTGCTGCCGCTGGTGTTGTTGTTGTTGCTGCTGCTGCTGCTGCTGCTAGAAACTCTGCCGGCGGTTTTGTACTGAGATTGTCGGTTGGAATTTCGCTGGCTGCTAAACCTTCACGCTAGACGTTTGCTTCGCAACTGACAAGCGGCAACGGTTCGTTTGCTGCGACGGCCAGGTTCGGTTCGCTTCGGGTTGCGTTCGCTTTCAACATGTTGCGAACAGCAAAAGACCAACAACAACAACCACAACAACAACGTAGCGCCGTGTAGCGTGCAAAAGAACGCCGAGCAAACCAGTTGCCAGGCACACACACGAAATTCACCCGCGCACTCGAAGTGGAGGCGAGTGAAAGTGCTGCTGTTGCTGTTGCTATTGCTGTTGCAGCATCGACTCCTTGTGGCATGCAACACAGGTGAGTGGGGGCAACGCAAACAGTGCAAACAAAGCAAACGAAGGCAAACAGAAGTGCAAATAAATAAACTGCAGCAAAACTGCTACATGGCCAAGCCCTAGCAACATGCTGCACCGTGGAGCGAAACCCCAATTTAGCAGCCATAATTCATTACAATTCGAGAATTCGCAATTTGCAGCCACTGTGCGGAGGGTTGGACTGCAAAAGACAATGCACTTCAAATAATTGGCATATCATATTGTTCTATCAGACGGAATAGCATTCAGCGAGAAGGCGAAAAAGAGACGGGCGATGAGCTTGAGCGAAGTTCAATGGTAAGGTAAGATAATGTCGTAGAGAAAGTGAAAGAAACAGAGAGAGAGAGAGAAATTACTGAGAAAACTGAGAATGCTAAGTAGCGAACAAAAGGGGATAATGATAGCAAAACAATTGAAAACGAAAATATTCAGAGATAAAGGAGAGAGTGGAAAATAGACAAAAGTGGGACGAGAAAACCTGGAGACAGCAGCAATAAACAAACACTTTGAGATATATTTTATATATATGCCCTCAGCCTACTTATCCCTTTCCACATACAATAAATTGATGAAAGCAATCAATTTTATCTAATTTACTTTAATGTGTAATCAGCCTTTGCTCTGTGTCGAATTAATGCATTAAATATTAAACAACAAATGCATAAACTATTTTTAAATTTTAGTTACAGATTTGCAACTTTTTTAATTCTAAAATGCGCAATTCATTCGGTAAATAAATATTTTGAAAATGCCATTATAAATAATTGTTATTTTTTAAATTGCAATGTTAAAGTGAATTAATTAATGAAAAGTAGAAATAAGAGTTATGAGCAGAAAAAAGAAATGCTCAGCAAGAAAAGAGTTTGAAAAAATAAATAAGCAAAACATATTTTAATTTTAAACGCAGACTGAAGAAACCCCGCCAGAACAAAACCTATTCGCTACACAATTAAGTTGTGTGAGTAATAATAAATTTATAAATATTTTTTAAGCACTATTCATAAATAGTTGTTATGATTACAAAATGATTGAGACATAGAAAGAGAAGGAAAGGATAAAAAGAGAGATACATCTCTTTTTTTAAATAAATAATTGTAATTATTACGAATTGATTGAAGCATTGCAATTGCAAAGCTCGATGGGAAAACACAGACTAGCCAAAGGAAGACATGCTGCCAAATAATCAAAGAGAACAGGTCAACAGCGTTTGTTGGCAGCTCACACCACTGTGAGGGTCTCTCGGTTACGTGTGCGACCCGGGCGAACGCCTCCAACATGTTGCTAAGCGTGTTTCTAGCCCAACATGTTGGCTGTCTCAGCTTGTTCTTGTTCTTGTTCTTGTTCTTGCCCCGACCACTGGCATTAATGACGGACCATCAGCAGAACGTAACAGCAGCAGCAGCAGCAGCCACTGCTGTCAACGACAACGACAACGACGATGTTGCTGTTGCTGTTGCTGTTGCTGTTGCTGTTGCTGTTGATGTTGATGCTGATGTTGCCAGTGGCAAATCCCAGATACGCATTGGTTATAGAACAGCCCAAGAACCATGGGGAGCTGACAACTGCAGAGCACTGCCAGCGGTATTGCAATGGAAATTGTATTATTAACCAAAATGAGCAGACATTTATAGCAAAAGCTCTTCTTGCAACAAGTTGCTTGTGGTCGCTGGCATTAACGTGTTGCATCATCATCAGCATCGTCATTATCTAGGCAAGACTATGACAACAATATCAATTTATACAAGTTTCCCCAGCGTTTGAGCAAGTGTTTCTGAACTGCTCGAAACTCGCTCTCGATGTACTCGCATTTACAGCAGCAGTTGCAAATGCAAACTGCGATGGGGAAACAGAAGCCGATTACCTAATTAAACTAACAATGCGGCACAAAACAAATGTTACACTTGTGAGCTTTCCATTGGGCGGCAGCCAAAGTCTGTTCGCTACAAATTTGAAATGCCCTTTGCCACATAACTGGACGAGCTCTACAAGTGCACAAAGGACTCGACTAAAGGCGCATCACAATTTACTCTGTGCACTTTTGATAATTCAATGCATCAGTTTGAAAGAACATTCAAAAATAAAGTTACGACGTTTCGAAAATATGTCAATATCAACAGGGCAAATAAATCAACTCCGTTTAATTACTGATACTTTAATTGTATCTTCCACAATAATTATAAGCTTTCGTATTATTTATGAATCTCACATTAATTGCCTTTAGTCCAAACTAATTTACTACTCATACAAATTATTTATTGGGCAGCAAATTAATTTGGCAATATATTCTTAAGATTGTTGCTTATATTTGAAAAGTGAACAAAAAAAGTCACGACACTTTGAAAATAAATTAACTTGGTCTTAATTATCGAGTGTTTAATCGCAACACCGAAGTCTGTTATACAATAGTATAACTCTTAACAACAATATGTTTGAGCTTATTTTGTATTATTTTTTTAACCATAATAAATTGCCGTTAAGAATTTGTTGCTTCTAGTAGTATTTATAAGTCCATTAGGCTGCAATTTAATTTGGAAATGTTTTCTTAAGATTGAACAAGAAAAGTCACGACCCTTCGAAAGCAATAAATAAACTTTTTCTCGAAAGTCTGTTCTTCAATAGTATAACAACAATGCGTTTAAGCCAGTATTCGTATTATTTTTTAATCACAAACAAATTACCATTAATAACAATTAGTTGCTTGATAAATATTCCAAATTGTTTTGCAACTAATAAATAAAATATATTCATGTGACTTCATTGTTATCTTTGATGTGTTTGTCCGCCCGTGGGTTTGTTAACCACTTCATTTAGTTATGAGTTGATTTTGAAAGTTAAATGAGTTTGTTTTTATTGCAGTCGAAGGTGGCTTCAACTCAGAATACAAATTGAGCTTCGCACGCTTTGTTGCATGTGGCAGGTTGTGTTATTGATGGACTCATAATTGCAGAGAGGCGGAGGGCGTCACAGTCTATGTGATTGAACATGCCGTAAAGCTGCCCTTTGACCCATGCAACTCAATCAGAAAGTGCTCGCCAAAACGTTGCACTTAGTTACCTGTCTTTAATGAAACTGCAACGAACTTGGCAGTTGCATTGTTGCCTGCCCAGACCACAAATGTGTGGCAAGTTCAGTGAAATTGTTTGTGCATTCACGGTATGATAATTAATCGACTGCATGTCACAACATATATATATATATATATAGTATATACACGCACTGTACTTACTGTAATTAAAAGTTGTCACTGGCTTCGCATTATGCGAAATTTGCAATTTCGTCGCCGCCCTCCCCTTAACGTAGCTGGTTAATCAAGGAGCAAAACTTACCTGAAAGTAGAGAAGAAAAATCATTAATCAATAATTCATTTTAGCCTTAACAAATTTACAAGCAAAATATCTTTCAAATTATGAGTTTATTATTATTATTATCGACTTTAATTCGACAACCATAATTCAGAAATTCATAAATTTATATTCAACTAATATGATTTGCATTTCCTCACGCTCATATTAATACTAATTTTGTATTCTGCATTCCACATTCTGAAGCTCACTTTGCATAACTCTCGGCAGAGTTTATTAAATTCTTGGAAAAACACAAGTTGTTATAGAAAATTCTATTGCAATAACGAAAAGAAACGAAACGAAACCACAGCGCGTACATTAATTACTTACAAGAATGTAAATACTGCCAAAATCATTGAGAAGTGCATACAGGATATTTATCGTAGTTTAAATGATATTATGATTCAATTATTGAATTTCGCAAATCAAATGAATCCATTTGTTTCTGCACCTTCGAACCCTGCCAGATACATGGTATCTGACAAATATTTAAATAACAATTAAAAAGAGCATTTGTGGTTATTTTATTTGTTTGCATTTTCTCTTTTTCCGTCTTTGTGACCTTTGCAGATTTCGACGAAACGAATTCAGCTGGGAAACATATTTGTTTTAAAAGGACAAAGAGCTGCAAGCATTATTTAAAAAAAAAAAAAAAAAAAACCTGTTAAAAAAGTCGCAACAAACCACAGATTATATACCTAAATCAACTTATTGAGAAAATTATTTGGAATATTTGTACATAAGTTGATGTATTTCCATTTAAGACAAAGCCAAGGCAAATAAAATATATATTTGATATAATATTTATTTATCAATGTTGGAGATGCTGAATCTTTTGTATCTTGCAAAATTAACATAAAACATCATTATGTCAGCTGCAGAACACATTGAGTTGCTTGAAGCTGAGTGAGACAAGTTACAGAAAATATCTGCATTGCCATATATGGTTGTAAAATTGCTCATTCGCACTGTAGTCCAGCTACAATTAGTTGGCAGCAGTGTGGAGCTTTTGTGCAGTGGTGAAATTGTGGGAGCTTAAAGCGTCCTCAATAGGTTTCGACATAAACTGCAAAGCTTGCAAGCTTTTCAAACTTACTTGTCGCTTTTTACACGTGCTTAAAGCTTGTGGAATCGTTGAGCTTTTTCAGCTTTATGCGCGAACTTTTGAAAGTTAAGACGTTCCATTAAATTACTTTAAATAAAATACAGTAACTGCTTATGACAATTTTTTTTTCGGTACATAATTTGCGTTTAAATAAATATTTTATTATAATAATATTTTTTTATATTTCTTCAAAAAGTTATCATTTAAGTATGTTTATTTAATCTATTCTTTTGTATTTTTTACTATGTAGTCACTGAGATTCAAGAAAAACTCAAACTTTTAAAGCTTTTATTGCGAACTTTTTAATATTAAGATATTCGTTAAACTTCTCTAATTAAATGTAATATAAAATGTACGTTTTAATATAGTTTTCATTTTTTAATGATTGTTTCTGCAGTTCTATAAAATACTTTCTTTGAAGAATGTGCGTATATTATTAATTTAATTATTATTAATTTGTATTTTCACTAATGAATTCAACGGAATGTAATCTCTGAGATTAATAGATAAATTGGCAGGGATAATTTAATGTGTGTTATGCAAATCCTTCATTAAACTTATTATGATTATTGTTGATAAATTCAAATAAACAAAGTTCTTGAAAACTCTGAGACAGTCAATTAAAGAAATAAATTGAATATGTTTAAAAACATTTAATTTCGTTGCTCTGCATTTAATTATAATTGCCAGCATCAGTTGCGACATTGAAGTTGAAATAAAGCCTTTTTACGATATGCAAATTGATGAATAAAAACAAAAATGATTTTTTTTTTTGTCAAAGTCAGCCGCTTTAATCAATCGTAACGAGCAAACGTATCCATGCTGATAAATACATTTAAAGGCGTTCATATGCAATATTAACATAAATTACTGAAACAGTTCCGTTTGCAATTGTTGCACTTGTATGGATTAATGTTTTAATCGTAATGAATTCAAAGTATTGCCGTACAGAGTTTTTAAGTTTTCTGCCGAAGCCATTCGCCAGTTTTTATTGATTAAATGCAAGCTATTTTTGGGCTGGCAAATGCGAGGCAGCCCCCCTGAAGGTGCAGCTATAAATAAGAGGCAAATTCTCTTTTCGCTCGCATCGGATTAAGCTGTGACTTGTCCGGCAATACACAACATACACACACACACAGATACAAGTATGGAAAGCACGCCCACTTGTGACATACGCCCACATTTGCTGAAGTTCAATGACTAGCAATAACGAAGCGTCATTCAAGCGTAAATTATTGTCGAGGACCCCAAATGGTCTGAGAGAATACGGAATACGGAATACGGACTACGGACTACGGAATGCGGAATCTAGTATGCAGATGGAGGAGAGCAGGAAGCCGGCTGAAGAAGGAGGAGCAACAGAAAAGCAGACCGTCTGAGCAGCTTAGCGGAAATGTGACAAAAGTGTTTGTTCTGAAAGGGTTTTGCTTCGAAGGCGAGTCTGGCGGTATGTGTGTGTGTGTGTGTCTGGGAGAAGACGCAACAGTTGATTGCCATCAATGGAAATTATGTAAATCAAATTGTCCACGCATTATTCAGAGTGCATATGGTTTGGGGTGACAGATCCAATTGGGCGTGAAAATTGATAGAAATCTGCGTGCCACATATGGGTCATGCCGACAGTTGATTGCAACAAAAACAAAACAACGAAAACTCTTTTCATCCCAACACCAAAGAGGATAATAAATCTTTACATTTGGTTCAGCGAAAATATTGTATTCAATTTACTCAGAATTTGTGCAGAATGTTTCATTTTCCAATAAGCGTTACATATTTTCTATGACACTTATTCACCTCTTGAAGTGATATCCAAATATGTAAATATAATCTGAACATCGATATGTTTTTATAACAGAGCCGAACATTGAAAAATATGCATGAATTTCACGCTCAAAAAACTGAATGAGTCCAAACCTGTGAATGCATGATTTGAATATGCTCTGAGCATCGATTCATTTTTAAATTGTTTTTACACTATATAAAAATTTTGTGTTGTTGCGCCCAAAATTTAATTATTTTTGATTTTGTAACATGACCAATTATTATTATTTTTCAGTAAAAAAATACATATCGGGATAACACACTGAGATTATTCTGTATCATTCCCTCTATCATTATTATATTCATATTTTGATACCAAAATACAAATTTCCTTTTAGCGATCTCATAATTTTATCGGGCATACCAATGTTGGTAAAAATTTTAAATTTCTTTAGTCTATTTCGGAACCGGGTTTAGTAAAGGTTGTCATATGATTTTTTTGATAATTATCCATAATATTGTTACTGCTCATATCGATAAGTTTCGTTTTATATAATGTACATAAAACTGATTGGAGAAGCAACATAATTAAATAAGTAAAGGTCGATATTGTTATTCGATAATATTATATCATGTGTCTAAAATTTAAATATCGATCATTTAAAATAAATTATACAAGGTATCGGTAATTTTTTTTCGAATTCGATGAAATGTTATTTCCATTCTTTATATTATTGAAATCCTCAAAATAATAAAAAATAAAAAATTTGGATCGCAAATTTCCATTAAAAAAAAAACAAGATATTGAATATGAAGAAAATGTAATTACTGAAAAACTATGAATAAGTTAACAAGTGAAACCAAAACCATGGCAAAAAAAAAAACAATAAACATTTACACAATAAGCAAAAAAACGATCAGATAAAACAAAAAGCAATCAATCAGTCAGTCGGTCCGTTCAACATTTGCATTTCTTGGTATCCTTGCGGCAAGATCCCTTGGTTTTGTCGTTGCTGGGTTTCTTGGTGTTCTTATTGCAGGATTTCTTGTTATCCTTCTTGCAGGATTTCTTGTTATCCTTCTTGCAGGATTTCTTGTTATTCTTGTTGCAGGATTTCTTGTTATCCTTCTTGCAGGGTTTCTTGTTATCCTTCTTGCAGGATCTCTTGGTGGTTGTGTTCTTGACTGGTCGGCAAGTTGTCTTCACTGGTCTGCAGGTTGTCTTCACAGGCTTGCAGGTGGTCTTCACGGGCTTGCAGGTGGTCTTCACGGGCTTGCAGGTTGTCTTCACAGGCTTGCAGGTTGTCTTCACTGGTCTGCAGGTGGTCTTCACGGGCTTGCAGGTGGTCTTCACGGGCTTGCAGGTTGTCTTCACGGGCTTGCAGGTGGTCTTCACGGGCTTGCAGGTGGTCTTCACGGGCTTGCAGGTTGTCTTCACAGGCTTGCAAGTTGTCTTCACAGGCTTGCAGGTGGTCTTCACGGGCTTGCAGGTGGTCTTCACGGGCTTGCAGGTTGTCTTCACTGGTCTGCAGGTGGTCTTCACGGGCTTGCAGGTGGTCTTCACGGGCTTACAGGTGGTCTTCACGGGCTTACAGGTGGTCTTCACTGGTCTGCAAGTGGTCTTCACAGGCCAGCAGGTCGGTGGGCATCTGGTCTTCACTGGTCTGCAGGTGGTGGTCGAGCACTTGGTCGGCCTCCTCGTCCAACAGGAGGCGTCACCGCCAGTTGCGACCAGGACAACGAGGATCACAAGAATACAGAACACAGAGAAGAAGCGCATGTTTGGACGACTGAACTGCTGATTTAGCTGTTGCTGCCGTTTGAGTCTCTCGACCAGGCTTATATAGTAAAATCCCATTTGTATTGCCCTACACTGAGCATATCGCAATCGGCAGCAGCCGGGTTAAAGGGTTGTGGTTACAACATGTCTCGGAACCGTTGCAGGGCATTGAAAGTGCTCAATTACTATTATGCAAGTCTGTTTCCATTTTTGGATCTTCATATTTTTAGACATTTACTTAATGGCAGCTGGCGAGCTGTTATTAATATCATCATTATCGATCTGCAAATAGTAATTTGCCCGACCTAATAATACATTTAATATTTATAATCTGACCTGAGCTGCGAATTTTAGAGTAATTGACCAACAATTTGGGTTCAAGGTAATCTGAGATTCGGGCGTGGTTTGTATATTCCTTTTAACAACATACCAAACTCTACAAACATTTTTAGTTGCAAATCTTTTCATCTCCAAATCATTCATCCTTAACCTTGTATTTAACGCAAAGACTAAGTAGACTTCGTATGCAATCTTCTAATGTTAGACCGAAAGTGAGGCAGTCAATATAATAATTTTGTTAAAAAATATTAAATACAAATTTGCGCATCAATTCGTATCTTTTGTATTTTTTATGCCCGCTACCCATAGGGTAGAAGGGTATTATAACTTAGTGCCAACAGAAAATGTATGCAGAAGGAGGCATCTCCGACCCCATAAGTATACCTATTCTTGATCAGTGTCAACTGCCGAGACGATATAGCCATGTTCGTATTATCAATAAAGAAAACTAAATTGTAAAAATTCAACAACACAAATTTTTTATGGAATCTAAAGTTAGCTTGAATATTCGCAATCAATTCAGTTTTATTTTACTATCAAAAACTTTTACATAATTTTGTCGCAACTATTGGAATTTATTAAAAATATTATAATTAATACAAGTTTTCACTCATATCTAGATGATCAGAATAAATGAAGCTGAGTAGTAAAAATTAAACTACAAAGATTTTGTAAGGAATTGGCTAAAGTTCTTTTGAATATTCGGCATTAATTCAGTTTTATTTTACTATTCAAAATTTAAAATAATTTTTGCGCATCAATTCGCAACTGTTGGTTTTTTTTTTAGAATATAATTATTAAAATTTGTTGTGCCATTGGTAGTAAAAATTAACTACACAAATTTTGTTGGAAATTGACAAAAGTTCGTTTGAATATTCGCAATCAATTCAGTTGTATTTTACTGTTAAAAATTGTAAAATAATTTTTGCGCATCAATTCGCATGTGATGGAATTTTTTTTAGAATATTATTATTAATATTTGTTGTGCTATTACTCATACTTAGATGATCAAAATAAAATGTTGACAGAGTTTGTTCCGCTGTCTATTGTTATGTGCGCCACATTTTGACACTCGACAAGTTGAATAAACAAACTAGCATAGAACAAATGATGTTTGCTTTTTGCGATTGGCCTCTTAACTCCTATATAACTGGCTGTCGACATCTGCGATTGTATCAAATTGACATTGACTAAAAGCGAATTATGAAGTTCAGTACACGCCTCTTGCTGCTTGCCTGCCTCGCCCTCTGGGCCACCACGGTGATGGCTCAGGATGACTCCGTTTACGACGAGGATACCGACTCAGGTGAGGAGATCGAGGGTGGCGATGAAGAGGCTAGCGATGAGGCTGGCGACGAAGATGCGACAACCGAGAGCGCCACTGAAACAAATACTGATTCCAACACTGATATAGGCACAGACTCGGCTACCGACACAGCCACAGATACAGATACAGATGCAGATACAGATACAGCCACGGATTCGGATGCGGACTCGGATGTGGATGAAGATGATACAACGGCTGCAGCGGCAGCGACGCGTCGCACCACACGCAAGACTCCTCGCAGGAATAACAATCGTAGACCTGCCCGCAACAACAATAGGAACAACAACAGAAACAACAACAGAAACAACAACAGAAACCGCAACAACAACAGACGCAACAACAACAATAACAGGCGCAACAACAACGCCACGAGACGTCGCAACAACACGAACAACGTGCGCAGTCTGAGGAACAGGCAACGCGGTTAAATGAACACAAACCCAACAACAACATCAGCCACAGCAATTGCCACAGCAATTCTTTTCCTTCTATTCTACTCGTATTTTTTCGATTGAAAATGTTGTGCAATAAATACTTTGATTAACGTCGTAAACACTCAGCCATGTAGTTGAAGACTAATTAAAAATACAAGGATCCAGGAAGCTAAGGAAAAGGTATAAACAAGCAATAGCTAAAGCAGCACAGCTCTAAATGGATAGCGATGATCCTAGGGGATATATATATGTAAATATTTTACTGTTATAAAATGCAGTTGCCAGAAATTTTGCTGTCTGCTCAAAAGTGTTGCACAATAAATACTTTGATTAACGTCGTAAACTCGTAGCTGTGTAGTTGAAGGCTAATTAAAAATACAATAAATACTTTGATTAACTTCCAGGGATCCAGGAAGCTAAGGCAAAGGTATAAAAAAGCAACAGTTCAAAGTTCAGAGCGCTAAATGTAAAATTTGGAAATATTTTCTAACGGCTAGTTGAAGACCAATTCAAAATAGAAGGGTTACAGCAGTTAAAGCTTATTTCAGCAAAAAATGTATATTTCATATAAATCGAATAACTGGCTTAGCAGAGAACTAAATGGATTGCAATAATCCCAACACAATATTTGTAAATATTTTTGTGCAGTCTATTTCCAATCAACACGTATTGTGAAATCGAATATTTTCCTTTCCACTTAATTTGTAGCGCAAATGCAAGTTGAAGATTTTTTTGCAAACAGAATTAAAATACAGAATACAACAGACATTTTGCACTTTGAAGCTGCCATACTTCAATCCAACATATATTGTGAAAATCTATTAGAGATTTTCTTAATTACAGAATATAAAGTCAGAGGAAAATTGACTTTACTTCAATCCAACATATATTCTGCAAATCTTTTATTTTAAAGATTTCGAATTTCCTAATTACAGAATTTAAATGCAGAGTGCCAATTCAACAAAATATTACTACTCGAAACTTATTCGCAATAAAATGCACATTAAAGAAGGCAAGAACAATTCCATAATTTCTGCCATTTAAATAATATATGCCCGTTCACACAACATATGTCGTACATATGTTGACGCAACGAACCATCTAATTCTATACACAATGCTTGGGCAGACAAAAGCGTGCCAAGCAGCTGTTACAATGTTGCCACATAATTTGCAGCTGAAACTGTTTCACAGCCTTGCATCTCTCGGTAGTCATGTTAAGTGAATGGCTTGTCGATACAGTCGCCACAAAAACATTAGCTCCAAGTGCGGCTTTAAATTTACAAAACAAAAAAAATAAAATAGGTATCGAAGTAAAAAGAACGAAGCGCGTAAAAAATTCAACAACATGTGGAGGGAGAAAAACAAACTTTGTATTATCCTACGTCAACATACAATTGGAAAATCAGCAAAAGTTCTGTGCAAACTTGATGCACACACATAGGACTATAATTATTTTATTCGATTTGCCATTGTCAGCGACATCGACATCGACATCGACATCGGGTCTCTATTCAGTTCATTTAGCGATTTTATTGGCAGCATACTAGTTGGAAATATTCAATTATGCATAAGGTTTTAGCCATAAATTATGTCGCTTTTGTGCTCCCCGAGGTCGTTGGGCATGAAATGCAGTTGGCTGGGCGTTACTCTGATTGTGTTTAGATATATATCTATCTATCTATGTGGGAGGTGTTTTGTGGTAGTTCGAACTCATCCAGGACAGCTGCCGTCCGGTCGGTTGTCTTCCAACTGCGAGCTGCGAGCTTCGTTCTTTGGTTTGTGACCTGGCAAAGTTTTGTCACTTAACTTTTCTGATTTGATTAAGTCGACTAACTGCAAATTGATTTCATTGTAAGTCGCTAATTGGCTGCTTGGTTTCTGCAGTCTCTCTCTCTCTCTCCCTCTCTGTCCAACTTCAGAGGCAAGTTTCCTTGGCACTTGTTGTCAGCGAGCGATACATACTCGTAAATTGCGCATACGCCATGGTGCCATGCTGCCGGGTCGGCGGACAAATTCACACAACTGACGCACTTTAGGCTGATGGCTTCGGCGTCACTTAACGAGTTTGGCTTTAAACAGCCAAGGCATTTGTACAAATATTGGCAAATATCAAAAAAATAATAATACGCGGGCGTTTATTTGACTGGTATTTATTTGCTGGTTATTGCTTTTCGTTCTCGTTTTTGTCGTCTCCGTGTATTTATTATTTTTCACTTTATTTTTTCATTTGGAATTTCGGCAAAAGTCAATAAACACAGCAATATGAAAAGTATTGCATAACTGTAGACATCTTTTTAGACCCTTCACTTTTGTTTTTTATTTACTCATTCATTTGCAGCGAATTTAAAACAAATAATTCATATTTTTTCATGGCATGCGGCAAATTCGATACTGGGTATTTGATTATTATTATAAAATATTTCGAGCGATTGAAATATTTAATTGATTGTCGAAAAGTATGCAATTTAAATTTCTCTCCATTGAGCTATTAGTTTGATATATTAACATATCAAATTATTGTGGCTTAAATATTTTTGCGTTGTTGTTTGTCAAATTAACAGCTCGTTTATTTTCGTGTTTGCTGAACAAACAAGCATCAAGAGCAATGTACGCCATTTAAATTGAAGTTCAATAGATTCTCGGCAATTCAATGCTAAATTTGCTTCTCTAATTTCAGAGTATTCAAAATCAATAATTTAATTTATTCGAAGTTCAAGGAGCGATTAAAAACTACAATTATACTTTCGCTTGACTATTAACAATTAATTGAAACGCATCAACAAGAAGAAAGCAAACAATAAAATTTTGACGCTTCTTAAATATTTCATTATCAAAAATATTTGATTTTAAATATTACACAATTTTTTAAATTTCAAGACGAAGAAGAACTATGGATATCTTTATAAAAAACAATACTGACATATGCCATCAAATTCTTGTTTACTTATTGAAATGTACATAATTTTAACCTTTTTAAATACACTACGCAAATTATACCTCGTTTTTTGATTATTGATAATTTTTTAAAATTTATTTTAAAATACTACGCAAATTTAATGTAAATTTTTTTATTTTTTTCTCTTGTTTAAATATTATACATTTTTCAATCACTTCAATTAGAAGAAAAAATTATTATTTTTTGAATACTAATATTTAATTATAATCGGTTTCGAACTACGCTACACAAATTAAATTTTATATTAATTATATTATACCGAATATTGAAAATTTGCATTTAAATACATCAAAATTGTCGTTCGCGAAGTAAACAATTTGGGAATTGAGAAAAAAGGAGTTACGAACTATCAGTCTAGCAGAAGGAGTTGCTATTAGTCTAGCAGAAGAAGCTGCTGTTAGTCTAGCAGAAAGACTTGCTACTAGTGAAGCGTAAGTAGTTGCTAGCTTATTGAGCTTGGGTACTGATAAGCCAAAAACGACATTTGCGAAGTTGACAATATGAGAATCGTTTAGAAGGGTGCTGACCATTCGCTAGTTCATTAAATTTGCATATGAATAAACCAAAATTTACATTCGACAAGTAAATAATTTGAGAATTGAGGAGAAAGGTGCTACGAACTAGCAGTCTAGCAGAAGGAGTTGCTACTGGTGAAGCATAAGTAGTTGTTGTTTTTCTAGCATAAGAAGCTACTAGCTAATTGGGCTTGAATATCAAATACCTAAAAACGACATTTGCGAAGTTGACAATATGAGACTTGTCGAGAAGGGGGTTGATCATTTGCTACTTAATTGTATTTGCATATGAATAAACCAAAATTTACATTCGACAAGTAAATAATTTGAGAATTGAGGAGAAAGGTGCTGATAATTTTCTAGTTCATTGATTTTGCATATGAATGAATCCAAATTGACATTCGCGAAGTAAACAATTTGAGAATTGAGGAGAAAGGTGCTACGAACTAGCAGTCTATAAGAAGGAGTTGCTACTAGTGAAGCATAAGTAGTTGTTGTTTTTCTAGCATAAGAAGCTACTAGCTAATTGGGCTTGAATATCAAATACCTAAAAACGACATTTGCGAAGTTGACAATATGAGACTTGTCGAGAAGGGGGTTGATCATTTGCTACTTAATTGTATTTGCATATGAATAAACCAAAATGTACATTCGACAAGTAAATAATTTGAGAATTGAGGAGAAAGGTGCTGATAATTTTCTAGTTCATTGATTTTGCATATGAATAAACCAAAATTTACATTCGACAAGTAAATAATTTGAGAATTGAGGAGAAAGGTGCTACGAACTAGCAGTCTAGCAGAAGGAGTTGCTACTAGTGAAGCATAAGTAGTTGTTGTTTTTCTAGCATAAGAAGCTACTAGCTAATTGGGCTTGAATATCAAATACCTAAAAACGACATTTGCGAAGTTGACAATATGAGACTTGTCGAGAGAAGGTTGATCATTTGCTACTTAATTGTATTTGCATATGAATAAATCAGAATTGATATTCGCGAAGTAAACAATTTGAGAATTGAGGAGAAAGGTGCTACGAACTAGCAGTCTAGCAGAAGGAGTTGCTACTAGTGAAGCGTAAGTAGTTGCTAGCTTATTGAGCTTGGGTACTGATAAGCCAAAAACGACATTTGCGAAGTTGACAATATGAGAATCGTTTAGAAGGGTGCTGACCATTCGCTAGTTCATTAAATTTGCATATGAATAAACCAAAATTTACATTCGACAAGTAAATAATTTGAGAATTGAGGAGAAAGGTGCTACGAACTAGCAGTCTAGCAGAAGGAGTTGCTACTGGTGAAGCATAAGTAGTTGTTGTTTTTCTAGCATAAGAAGCTACTAGCTAATTGGGCTTGAATATCAAATACCTAAAAACGACATTTGCGAAGTTGACAATATGAGACTTGTCGAGAAGGGGGTTGATCATTTGCTACTTAATTGTATTTGCATATGAATAAACCAAAATTTACATTCGACAAGTAAATAATTTGAGAATTGAGGAGAAAGGTGCTGATAATTTTCTAGTTCATTGATTTTGCATATGAATGAATCCAAATTGACATTCGCGAAGTAAACAATTTGAGAATTGAGGAGAAAGGTGCTACGAACTAGCAGTCTATAAGAAGGAGTTGCTACTAGTGAAGCATAAGTAGTTGTTGTTTTTCTAGCATAAGAAGCTACTAGCTAATTGGGCTTGAATATCAAATACCTAAAAACGACATTTGCGAAGTTGACAATATGAGACTTGTCGAGAGAAGGTTGATCATTTGCTACTTAATTGTATTTGCATATGAATAAATCAGAATTGATATTCGCGAAGTAAACAATTTGAGAATTGAGGAGAAAGGTGCTACGAACTAGCAGTCTAGCAGAAGGAGTTGCTACTAGTGAAGCATAAGTAGTTGCTAGCTCATTATGCTTGGGTACTGAAAAGCCAAAAACGACATTTGCGAAGTTGACAATATGAGAATCGTTTAGAAGGGTGCTGACCACTCGCTAGTTCATTAAATTTGCATATGAATAAACCAAAATTTACATTCGACAAGTAAATAATTTGAGAATTGAGGAGAAAGGTGCTACGAACTAGCAGTCTAGCAGAAGGAGTTGCTACTAGTGAAGCATAAGTAGTTGTTGTTTTTCTAGCATAAGAAGCTACTAGCTAATTGGGCTTGAATATAAAATACCTAAAAACGATATTTGCGAAGTTGACAATATGAGACTTGTCGAGAAGGGGGTTGATCATTTGCTACTTAATTGTATTTGCATATGAATAAATCAGAATTTACATTCAACAAGTAAATAATTTGAGAATTGAGGAGAAAGGTGCTACGAACTAGCAGTCTAGCAGAAGGAGTTGCTACTAGTGAAGCATAAGTAGTTGTTGTTTTTCTAGCATAAGAAGCTACTAGCTAATTGGGCTTGAATATAAAATACCTAAAAACGATATTTGCGAAGTTGACAATATGAGACTTGTCGAGAAGGGTATTGATCATTTGCTACTTAATTGTATTTGCATATGAATATATCAGAATTCACATTCGCTAAGTAAACAATTTGAGAATTGAGGAGAAAGGTGCTACAAACTAGCAGTCTAGCAGAAGGAGTTGCTACTAGTGAAGCATAAGTAGTTGCTAGCTCATTATGCTTGGGTACTGAAAAGCCAAAAACGACATTTGCGAAGTTGACAATATGAGAATCGTTTAGAAGGGTTCTGACCATTTGCTAGTTCATTAAATTTGCATATGAATAAACCAAAATTAACATTCGACAAGTAAATAATTTGAGAATTGAGGAGAAAGGTGCTACGAACTAGCAGTCTAGCAGAAGGAGTTGCTACTAGTGAAGCATAAGTAGTTGCTAGCTCATTATGCTTAGGTACTGAAAAGCCAAAAACGACATTTGCGAAGTTGACAATATGAGAATCGTTTAGAAGGGTTCTGACCATTTGCTAGTTCATTAAATTTGCATATGAATAAACCAAAATTTACATTCGACAAGTAAATAATTTGAGAATTGAGGAGAAAGGTGCTACGAACTAGCAGTCTAGCAGAAGGAGTTGCTACTGGTGAAGCATAAGTAGTTGTTGTTTTTCTAGCATAAGAAGCTACTAGCTAATTGGGCTTGAATATCAAATACCTAAAAACGACATTTGCGAAGTTGACAATATGAGACTTGTCGAGAAGGGGGTTGATCATTTGCTACTTAATTGTATTTGCATATGAATAAACCAAAATTTACATTCGCCAAGTAAATAATTTGAGAATTGAGGAGAAAGGTGCTGATAATTTTCTAGTTCATTGATTTTGCATATGAATGAATCCAAATTGACATTCGCGAAGTAAACAATTTGAGAATTGAGGAGAAAGGTGCTACGAACTAGCAGTCTAGCAGAAGGAGTTGCTACTAGTGAAGCATAAGTAGTTGCTAGCTCATTATGCTTGGGTACTGAAAAGCCAAAAACGACATTTGCGAAGTTGACAATATGAGATTCGTTTAGAAGGGTGCTGACCATTTGCTAGTTCATTAAATTTGCATATGAATAAACCAAAATTTACATTCGCAAAGTAAACAATTTGAGAATTGAGGAGAAAGGTGCTACGAACTAGCAGTCTAGCAGAAGGAGTTGCTACTAGTGAAGCATAAGTAGTTGTTGTTTTTCTAGCATAAGAAGCTACTAGCTCATTGGGCTTGAATATCAAATACCTAAAAACGACATTTGCGAAGTTGACAATATGACTCTTGTCGAGAAGGGTATTGATCATTTGCTACTTAATTGTATTTGCATATGAATATATCAGAATTGACATTCGCTAAGTAAACAATTTGAGAATTGAGGAGAAAGGTGCTACGAACTAGCAGTCTAGCAGAAGGAGTTGCTACTAGTGAAGCATAAGTAGTTGCTAGCTCATTATGCTTGGGTACTGAAAAGCCAAAAACGACATTTGCGAAGTTGACAATATGAGAATCGCTTAGAAGGGTTCTGACCATTTGCTAGTTCATTAAATTTGCATATGAATAAACCAAAATTTACATTCGACAAGTAAATAATTTGAGAATTGAGGAGAAAGGTGCTACGAACTAGCAGTCTAGCAGAAGGAGTTGCTACTAGTGAAGCATAAGTAGTTGCTAGCTCATTATGCTTGGGTACTGAAAAGCCAAAAACGACATTTGCGAAGTTGACAATATGAGAATCGCTTAGAAGGGTTCTGACCATTTGCTAGTTCATTAAATTTGCATATGAATAAACCAAAATTTACATTCGACAAGTAAATAATTTGAGAATTGAGGAGAAAGGTGCTACGAACTAGCAGTCTAGCAGAAGGAGTTGCTACTAGTGAAGCATAAGTATTTGTTGTTTTTCTAGCATAAGAAGCTACTAGCTAATTGGGCTTGAATATAAAATACCTAAAAACGATATTTGCGAAGTTGACAATATGAGACTTGTCGAGAAGGGTATTGATCATTTGCTATTTAATTGTATTTGCATATGAATATATCAGAATTGACATTCGCTAAGTAAACAATTTGAGAATTGAGGAGAAAGGTGCTACGAACTAGCAGTCTAGCAGAAGGAGTTGTTTTTCTAGCATAAGAAGCTACTAGCTAATTGGGCTTGAATATCAAATACCTAAAAACGACATTTGCGAAGTTGACAATATGAGACTTGTCGAGAAGGGTATTGATCATTTGCTATTTAATTGTATTTGCATATGAATATATCAGAATTGACATTCGCTAAGTAAACAATTTGAGAATTGAGGAGAAAGGTGCTACGAACTAGCAGTCTAGCAGAAGGAGTTGCTACTAGTGAAGCATAAGTAGTTGCTAGCTCATTATGCTTGGGTACTGAAAAGCCAAAAACGACATTTGCGAAGTTGACAATATGAGAATCGCTTAGAAGGGTTCTGACCATTTGCTAGTTCATTAAATTTGCATATGAATAAACCAAAATTTACATTCGACAAGTAAATAATTTGAGAATTGAGGAGAAAGGTGCTACGAACTAGCAGTCTAGCAGAAGGAGTTGCTACTAGTGAAGCATAAGTAGTTGCTAGCTCATTATGCATGGGTACTGAAAAGCCAAAAACGACATTTGCGAAGTTGACAATATGAGAATCGCTTAGAAGGGTTCTGACCATTTGCTAGTTCATTAAATTTGCATATGAATAAACCAAAATTTACATTCGCAAAGTAAACAATTTGAGAATTGAGGAGAAAGGTGCTACGAACTAGCAGTCTAGCAGAAGGAGTTGCTACTAGTGAAGCATAAGTAGTTGCTAGCTCATTATGCTTGGGTACTGAAAAGCCAAAAACGACATTTGCGAAGTTGACAATATGAGAATCGTTTAGAAGGGTGCTGACCATTTGCTAGTTCATTAAATTTGCATATGAATAAACCAAAATTTACATTCGCAAAGTAAACAATTTGAGAATTGAGGAGAAAGGTGCTACGAACTAGCAGTCTAGCAGAAGGAGTTGCTACTAGTGAAGCATAAGTAGTTGTTGTTTTTCTAGCATAAGAAGCTACTAGCTAATTGGGCTTGAATATCAAATACCTAAAAACGACATTTGCGAAGTTGACAATATGACTCTTGTCGAGAAGGGTATTGATCATTTGCTACTTAATTGTATTTGCATATGAATATATCAGAATTGACATTCGCTAAGTAAACAATTTGAGAATTGAGGAGAAAGGTGCTACGAACTAGCAGTCTAGCAGAAGGAGTTGCTACTAGTGAAGCATAAGTAGTTGCTAGCTCATTATGCTTGGGTACTGAAAAGCCAAAAACGACATTTGCGAAGTTGACAATATGAGAATCGCTTAGAAGGGTTCTGACCATTTGCTAGTTCATTAAATTTGCATATGAATAAACCAAAATTTACATTCGACAAGTAAATAATTTGAGAATTGAGGAGAAAGGTGCTACGAACTAGCAGTCTAGCAGAAGGAGTTGCTACTAGTGAAGCATAAGTAGTTGCTAGCTCATTATGCTTGGGTACTGAAAAGCCAAAAACGACATTTGCGAAGTTGACAATATGAGAATCGCTTAGAAGGGTTCTGACCATTTGCTAGTTCATTAAATTTGCATATGAATAAACCAAAATTTACATTCGACAAGTAAATAATTTGAGAATTGAGGAGAAAGGTGCTACGAACTAGCAGTCTAGCAGAAGGAGTTGCTACTAGTGAAGCATAAGTAGTTGTTGTTTTTCTAGCATAAGAAGCTACTAGCTAATTGGGCTTGAATATAAAATACCTAAAAACGATATTTGCGAAGTTGACAATATGAGACTTGTCGAGAAGGGTATTGATCATTTGCTATTTAATTGTATTTGCATATGAATATATCAGAATTTACATTCGACAAGTAAACAATTTGAGAATTGAGGAGAAAGGTGCTACGAACTAGCAGTCTAGCAGAAGGAGTTGTTTTTCTAGCATAAGAAGCTACTAGCTAATTGGGCTTGAATATCAAATACCTAAAAACGACATTTGCGAAGTTGACAATATGAGACTTGTCGAGAAGGGTATTGATCATTTGCTACTTAATTGTATTTGCATATGAATATATCAGAATTGACATTCGCTAAGTAAACAATTTGAGAATTGAGGAGAAAGGTGCTACGAACTAGCAGTCTAGCAGAAGGAGTTGCTACTAGTGAAGCATAAGTAGTTGCTAGCTCATTATGCTTGGGTAGTGAAAAGCCAAAAACGACATTTGCGAAGTTGACAATATGAGAATCGCTTAGAAGGGTTCTGACCATTTGCTAGTTCATTAAATTTGCATATGAATAAACCAAAATTTACATTCGACAAGTAAATAATTTGAGAATTGAGGAGAAAGGTGCTACGAACTAGCAGTCTAGCAGAAGGAGTTGCTACTAGTGAAGCATAAGTAGTTGTTGTTTTTCTAGCATAAGAAGCTACTAGCTAATTGGGCTTGAATATAAAATACCTAAAAACGATATTTGCGAAGTTGACAATATGAGACTTGTCGAGAAGGGTATTGATCATTTGCTATTTAATTGTATTTGCATATGAATATATCAGAATTGACATTCGCTAAGTAAACAATTTGAGAATTGAGGAGAAAGGTGCTACGAACTAGCAGTCTAGCAGAAGGAGTTGCTACTAGTGAAGCATAAGTAGTTGTTGTTTTTCTAGCATAAGAAGCTACTAGCTAATTGGGCTTGAATATCAAATACCTAAAAACGACATTTGCGAAGTTGACAATATGAGACTTGTCGAGAAGGGGGTTGATCATTTGCTACTTTATTGTATTTGCATATGAATAAATCCGAATTTACATTCGACAAGTAAATAATTTGAGAATTGAGGAGAAAGGTGCTACGAACTAGCAGTCTAGCAGAAGGAGTTGCTACTAGTGAAGCATAAGTAGTTGCTAGCTCATTATGCTTGGGTACTGAAATGCCAAAAACGACATTTGCGAAGTTGACAATATGAGAATCGCTTAGAAAGGTTCTGACCATTTGCTAGTTCATTAAATTTGCATATGAATAAACCAAAACTTACATTCGACAAGTAAATAATTTGAGAATTGAGGAGAAAGGTGCTACGAACTAGCAGTCTAGCAGAAGGAGTTGCTACTAGTGAAGCATAAGTAGTTGCTAGCTCATTATGCTTGAGTACTGAAAAGCCAAAAACGACATTTGCGAAGTTGACAATATGAGAATCGCTTAGAAGGGTTCTGACCATTTGCTAGTTCATTAAATTTGCATATGAATAAACCAAAATTTACATTCGACAAGTAAATAATTTGAGAATTGAGGAGAAAGGTGCTACGAACTAGCAGTCTAGCAGAAGGAGTTGCTACTAGTGAAGCATAAGTAGTTGTTGTTTTTCTAGCATAAGAAGCTACTAGCTAATTGGGCTTGAATATCAAATACCTAAAAACGATATTTGCGAAGTTGACAATATGAGACTTGTCGAGAAGGGTATTGATCATTTGCTATTTAATTGTATTTGCATATGAATATATCAGAATTGACATTCGCTAAGTAAACAATTTGAGAATTGAGGAGAAAGGTGCTACGAACTAGCAGTCTAGCAGAAGGAGTTGCTACTAGTGAAGCATAAGTAGTTGCTAGCTCATTATGCTTGGGTACTGAAAAGCCAAAAACGACATTTGCGAAGTTGACAATATGAGAATCGCTTAGAAGGGTTCTGACCATTTGCTAGTTCATTAAATTTGCATATGAATAAACCAAAATTTACATTCGACAAGTAAATAATTTGAGAATTGAGGAGAAAGGTGCTACGAACTAGCAGTCTAGCAGAAGGAGTTGCTACTAGTGAAGCATAAGTAGTTGTTGTTTTTCTAGCATAAGAAGCTACTAGCTAATTGGGCTTGAATATAAAATACCTAAAAACGATATTTGCGAAGTTGACAATATGAGACTTGTCGAGAAGGGGGTTGATCATTTGCTACTTAATTGTATTTGCATATGAATAAATCAGAATTTACATTCAACAAGTAAATAATTTGAGAATTGAGGAGAAAGGTGCTACGAACTAGCAGTCTAGCAGAAGGAGTTGCTACTAGTGAAGCATAAGTAGTTGTTGTTTTTCTAGCATAAGAAGCTACTAGCTAATTGGGCTTGAATATAAAATACCTAAAAACGATATTTGCGAAGTTGACAATATGAGACTTGTCGAGAAGGGTATTGATCATTTGCTACTTAATTGTATTTGCATATGAATATATCAGAATTGACATTCGCTAAGTAAACAATTTGAGAATTGAGGAGAAAGGTGCTACAAACTAGCAGTCTAGCAGAAGGAGTTGCTACTAGTGAAGCATAAGTAGTTGCTAGCTCATTATGCTTGGGTACTGAAAAGCCAAAAACGACATTTGCGAAGTTGACGATATGAGAATCGTTTAGAAGGGTGCTGACCATTTGCTAGTTCATTAAATTTGCATATGAATAAACCAAAATTTACATTCGACAAGTAAATAATTTGAGAATTGAGGAGAAAGGTGCTACGAACTAGCAGTCTAGCAGAAGGAGTTGCTACTAGTGAAGCATAAGTAGTTGCTAGCTCATTATGCTTGGGTACTGAAATGCCAAAAACGACATTTGCAAAGTTGACAATATGAGAATCGCTTAGAAGGGTTCTGACCATTTGCTAGTTCATTAAATTTGCATATGAATAAACCAAAACTTACATTCGACAAGTAAATAATTTGAGAATTGAGGAGAAAGGTGCTACGAACTAGCAGTCTAGCAGAAGGAGTTGCTACTAGTGAAGCATAAGTAGTTGCTAGCTCATTATGCTTGAGTACTGAAAAGCCAAAAACGACATTTGCGAAGTTGACAATATGAGAATCGCTTAGAAGGGTTCTGACCATTTGCTAGTTCATTAAATTTGCATATGAATAAACCAAAATTTACATTCGACAAGTAAATAATTTGAGAATTGAGGAGAAAGGTGCTACGAACTAGCAGTCTAGCAGAAGGAGTTGCTACTAGTGAAGCATAAGTAGTTGCTAGCTCATTATGCTTGGGTACTGAAAAGCCAAAAACGACATTTGCGAAGTTGACAATATGAGAATCGCTTAGAAGGGTTCTGACCATTTGCTAGTTCATTAAATTTGCATATGAATAAACCAAAATTTACATTCGACAAGTAAATAATTTGAGAATTGAGGAGAAAGGTGCTACGAACTAGCAGTCTAGCAGAAGGAGTTGCTACTAGTGAAGCATAAGTAGTTGTTGTTTTTCTAGCATAAGAAGCTACTAGCTAATTGGGCTTGAATATAAAATACCTAAAAACGATATTTGCGAAGTTGACAATATGAGACTTGTCGAGAAGGGTATTGATCATTTGCTATTTAATTGTATTTGCATATGAATATATCAGAATTTACATTCGACAAGTAAACAATTTGAGAATTGAGGAGAAAGGTGCTACGAACTAGCAGTCTAGCAGAAGGAGTTGTTTTTCTAGCATAAGAAGCTACTAGCTAATTGGGCTTGAATATCAAATACCTAAAAACGACATTTGCGAAGTTGACAATATGAGACTTGTCGAGAAGGGTATTGATCATTTGCTACTTAATTGTATTTGCATATGAATATATCAGAATTGACATTCGCTAAGTAAACAATTTGAGAATTGAGGAGAAAGGTGCTACGAACTAGCAGTCTAGCAGAAGGAGTTGCTACTAGTGAAGCATAAGTAGTTGCTAGCTCATTATGCTTGGGTAGTGAAAAGCCAAAAACGACATTTGCGAAGTTGACAATATGAGAATCGCTTAGAAGGGTTCTGACCATTTGCTAGTTCATTAAATTTGCATATGAATAAACCAAAATTTACATTCGACAAGTAAATAATTTGAGAATTGAGGAGAAAGGTGCTACGAACTAGCAGTCTAGCAGAAGGAGTTGCTACTAGTGAAGCATAAGTAGTTGTTGTTTTTCTAGCATAAGAAGCTACTAGCTAATTGGGCTTGAATATCAAATACCTAAAAACGATATTTGCGAAGTTGACAATATGAGACTTGTCGAGAAGGGTATTGATCATTTGCTATTTAATTGTATTTGCATATGAATATATCAGAATTGACATTCGCTAAGTAAACAATTTGAGAATTGAGGAGAAAGGTGCTACGAACTAGCAGTCTAGCAGAAGGAGTTGCTACTAGTGAAGCATAAGTAGTTGCTAGCTCATTATGCTTGGGTACTGAAAAGCCAAAAACGACATTTGCGAAGTTGACAATATGAGAATCGCTTAGAAGGGTTCTGACCATTTGCTAGTTCATTAAATTTGCATATGAATAAACCAAAATTTACATTCGACAAGTAAATAATTTGAGAATTGAGGAGAAAGGTGCTACGAACTAGCAGTCTAGCAGAAGGAGTTGCTACTAGTGAAGCATAAGTAGTTGTTGTTTTTCTAGCATAAGAAGCTACTAGCTAATTGGGCTTGAATATAAAATACCTAAAAACGATATTTGCGAAGTTGACAATATGAGACTTGTCGAGAAGGGGGTTGATCATTTGCTACTTAATTGTATTTGCATATGAATAAATCAGAATTTACATTCAACAAGTAAATAATTTGAGAATTGAGGAGAAAGGTGCTACGAACTAGCAGTCTAGCAGAAGGAGTTGCTACTAGTGAAGCATAAGTAGTTGTTGTTTTTCTAGCATAAGAAGCTACTAGCTAATTGGGCTTGAATATAAAATACCTAAAAACGATATTTGCGAAGTTGACAATATGAGACTTGTCGAGAAGGGTATTGATCATTTGCTACTTAATTGTATTTGCATATGAATATATCAGAATTGACATTCGCTAAGTAAACAATTTGAGAATTGAGGAGAAAGGTGCTACAAACTAGCAGTCTAGCAGAAGGAGTTGCTACTAGTGAAGCATAAGTAGTTGCTAGCTCATTATGCTTGGGTACTGAAAAGCCAAAAACGACATTTGCGAAGTTGACGATATGAGAATCGTTTAGAAGGGTGCTGACCATTTGCTAGTTCATTAAATTTGCATATGAATAAACCAAAATTTACATTCGACAAGTAAATAATTTGAGAATTGAGGAGAAAGGTGCTACGAACTAGCAGTCTAGCAGAAGGAGTTGCTACTAGTGAAGCATAAGTAGTTGCTAGCTCATTATGCTTGGGTACTGAAATGCCAAAAACGACATTTGCGAAGTTGACAATATGAGAATCGCTTAGAAGGGTTCTGACCATTTGCTAGTTCATTAAATTTGCATATGAATAAACCAAAACTTACATTCGACAAGTAAATAATTTGAGAATTGAGGAGAAAGGTGCTACGAACTAGCAGTCTAGCAGAAGGAGTTGCTACTAGTGAAGCATAAGTAGTTGCTAGCTCATTATGCTTGAGTACTGAAAAGCCAAAAACGACATTTGCGAAGTTGACAATATGAGAATCGCTTAGAAGGGTTCTGACCATTTGCTAGTTCATTAAATTTGCATATGAATAAACCAAAATTTACATTCGACAAGTAAATAATTTGAGAATTGAGGAGAAAGGTGCTACGAACTAGCAGTCTAGCAGAAGGAGTTGCTACTAGTGAAGCATAAGTAGTTGCTAGCTCATTATGCTTGGGTACTGAAAAGCCAAAAACGACATTTGCGAAGTTGACAATATGAGAATCGCTTAGAAGGGTTCTGACCATTTGCTAGTTCATTAAATTTGCATATGAATAAACCAAAATTTACATTCGACAAGTAAATAATTTGAGAATTGAGGAGAAAGGTGCTACGAACTAGCAGTCTAGCAGAAGGAGTTGCTACTAGTGAAGCATAAGTAGTTGTTGTTTTTCTAGCATAAGAAGCTACTAGCTAATTGGGCTTGAATATCAAATACCTAAAAACGATATTTGCGAAGTTGACAATATGAGACTTGTCGAGAAGGGTATTGATCATTTGCTATTTAATTGTATTTGCATATGAATATATCAGAATTGACATTCGCTAAGTAAACAATTTGAGAATTGAGGAGAAAGGTGCTACGAACTAGCAGTCTAGCAGAAGGAGTTGCTACTAGTGAAGCATAAGTAGTTGTTGTTTTTCTAGCATAAGAAGCTACTAGCTAATTGGGCTTGAATATAAAATACCTAAAAACGATATTTGCGAAGTTGACAATATGAGACTTGTCGAGAAGGGGGTTGATCATTTGCTACTTAATTGTATTTGCATATGAATAAATCAGAATTTACATTCAACAAGTAAATAATTTGAGAATTGAGGAGAAAGGTGCTACGAACTAGCAGTCTAGCAGAAGGAGTTGCTACTAGTGAAGCATAAGTAGTTGTTGTTTTTCTAGCATAAGAAGCTACTAGCTAATTGGGCTTGAATATAAAATACCTAAAAACGATATTTGCGAAGTTGACAATATGAGACTTGTCGAGAAGGGTATTGATCGTTTGCTACTTAATTGTATTTGCATATGAATATATCAGAATTGACATTCGCTAAGTAAACAATTTGAGAATTGAGGAGAAAGGTGCTACAAACTAGCAGTCTAGCAGAAGGAGTTGCTACTAGTGAAGCATAAGTAGTTGCTAGCTCATTATGCTTGGGTACTGAAAAGCCAAAAACGACATTTGCGAAGTTGACAATATGAGAATCGTTTAGAAGGGTTCTGACCATTTGCTAGTTCATTAAATTTGCATATGAATAAACCAAAATTAACATTCGACAAGTAAATAATTTGAGAATTGAGGAGAAAGGTGCTACGAACTAGCAGTCTAGCAGAAGGAGTTGCTACTAGTGAAGCATAAGTAGTTGCTAGCTCATTATGCTTAGGTACTGAAAAGCCAAAAACGACATTTGCGAAGTTGACAATATGAGAATCGTTTAGAAGAGTTCTGACCATTTGCTAGTTCATTAAATTTGCATATGAATAAACCAAAATTTACATTCGACAAGTAAATAATTTGAGAATTGAGGAGAAAGGTGCTACGAACTAGCAGTCTAGCAGAAGGAGTTGCTACTGGTGAAGCATAAGTAGTTGTTGTTTTTCTAGCATAAGAAGCTACTAGCTAATTGGGCTTGAATATCAAATACCTAAAAACGACATTTGCGAAGTTGACAATATGAGACTTGTCGAGAAGGGGGTTGATCATTTGCTACTTAATTGTATTTGCATATGAATAAACCAAAATTTACATTCGACAAGTAAATAATTTGAGAATTGAGGAGAAAGGTGCTGATAATTTTCTAGTTCATTGATTTTTCATATGAATGAATCCAAATTGACATTCGCGAAGTAAACAATTTGAGAATTGAGGAGAAAGGTGCTACGAACTAGCAGTCTAGCAGAAGGAGTTGCTACTAGTGAAGCATAAGTAGTTGCTAGCTCATTATGCTTAGGTACTGAAAAGCCAAAAACGACATTTGCGAAGTTGACAATATGAGAATCGTTTAGAAGGGTGCTGACCATTTGCTAGTTCATTAAATTTGCATATGAATAAACCAAAATTTACATTCGCAAAGTAAACAATTTGAGAATTGAGGAGAAAGGTGCTACGAACTAGCAGTCTAGCAGAAGGAGTTGCTACTAGTGAAGCATAAGTAGTTGTTGTTTTTCTAGCATAAGAAGCTACTAGCTAATTGGGCTTGAATATCAAATACCTAAAAACGACATTTGCGAAGTTGACAATATGAGACTTGTCGAGAAGGGTATTGATCATTTGCTACTTAATTGTATTTGCATATGAATATATCAGAATTGACATTCGCTAAGTAAACAATTTGAGAATTGAGGAGAAAGGTGCTACGAACTAGCAGTCTAGCAGAAGGAGTTGCTACTAGTGAAGCATAAGTAGTTGCTAGCTCATTATGCTTGGGTACTGAAAAGCCAAAAACGACATTTGCGAAGTTGACAATATGAGAATCGCTTAGAAGGGTTCTGACCATTTGCTAGTTCATTAAATTTGCATATGAATAAACCAAAATTTACATTCGCAAAGTAAACAATTTGAGAATTGAGGAGAAAGGTGCTACGAACTAGCAGTCTAGCAGAAGGAGTTGCTACTAGTGAAGCATAAGTAGTTGCTAGCTCATTATGCTTGGGTACTGAAAAGCCAAAAACGACATTTGCGAAGTTGACAATATGAGAATCGTTTAGAAGGGTGCTGACCATTTGCTAGTTCATTAAATTTGCATATGAATAAACCAAAATTTACATTCGCAAAGTAAACAATTTGAGAATTGAGGAGAAAGGTGCTACGAACTAGCAGTCTAGCAGAAGGAGTTGCTACTAGTGAAGCATAAGTAGTTGTTGTTTTTCTAGCATAAGAAGCTACTAGCTAATTGGACTTGAATATCAAATACCTAAAAACGACATTTGCGAAGTTGACAATATGACTCTTGTCGAGAAGGGTATTGATCATTTGCTACTTAATTGTATTTGCATATGAATATATCAGAATTGACATTCGCTAAGTAAACAATTTGAGAATTGAGGAGAAAGGTGCTACGAACCAGCAGTCTAGCAGAAGGAGTTGCTACTAGTGAAGCATAAGTAGTTGCTAGCTCATTATGCTTGGGTACTGAAAAGCCAAAAACGACATTTGCGAAGTTGACAATATGAGAATCGCTTAGAAGGGTTCTGACCATTTGCTAGTTCATTAAATTTGCATATGAATAAACCAAAATTTACATTCGACAAGTAAATAATTTGAGAATTGAGGAGAAAGGTGCTACGAACTAGCAGTCTAGCAGAAGGAGTTGCTACTAGTGAAGCATAAGTAGTTGTTGTTTTTCTAGCATAAGAAGCTACTAGCTAATTGGGCTTGAATATAAAATACCTAAAAACGATATTTGCGAAGTTGACAATATGAGACTTGTCGAGAAGGGTATTGATCATTTGCTATTTAATTGTATTTGCATATGAATATATCAGAATTGACATTCGCTAAGTAAACAATTTGAGAATTGAGGAGAAAGGTGCTACGAACTAGCAGTCTAGCAGAAGGAGTTGCTACTAGTGAAGCATAAGTAGTTGTTGTTTTTCTAGCATAAGAAGCTACTAGCTAATTGGGCTTGAATATCAAATACCTAAAAACGACATTTGCGAAGTTGACAATATGAGACTTGTCGAGAAGGGGGTTGATCATTTGCTACTTTATTGTATTTGCATATGAATAAATCCGAATTTACATTCGACAAGTAAATAATTTGAGAATTGAGGAGAAAGGTGCTACGAACTAGCAGTCTAGCAGAAGGAGTTGCTACTAGTGAAGCATAAGTAGTTGCTAGCTCATTATGCTTGGGTACTGAAATGCCAAAAACGACATTTGCGAAGTTGACAATATGAGAATCGCTTAGAAGGGTTCTGACCATTTGCTAGTTCATTAAATTTGCATATGAATAAACCAAAACTTACATTCGACAAGTAAATAATTTGAGAATTGAGGAGAAAGGTGCTACGAACTAGCAGTCTAGCAGAAGGAGTTGCTACTAGTGAAGCATAAGTAGTTGCTAGCTCATTATGCTTGAGTACTGAAAAGCCAAAAACGACATTTGCGAAGTTGACAATATGAGAATCGCTTAGAAGGGTTCTGACCATTTGCTAGTTCATTAAATTTGCATATGAATAAACCAAAATTTACATTCGACAAGTAAATAATTTGAGAATTGAGGAGAAAGGTGCTACGAACTAGCAGTCTAGCAGAAGGAGTTGCTACTAGTGAAGCATAAGTAGTTGTTGTTTTTCTAGCATAAGAAGCTACTAGCTAATTGGGCTTGAATATCAAATACCTAAAAACAATATTTGCGAAGTTGACAATATGAGACTTGTCGAGAAGGGTATTGATCATTTGCTATTTAATTGTATTTGCATATGAATATATCAGAATTGACATTCGCTAAGTAAACAATTTGAGAATTGAGGAGAAAGGTGCTACGAACTAGCAGTCTAGCAGAAGGAGTTGCTACTAGTGAAGCATAAGTAGTTGCTAGCTCATTATGCTTGGGTACTGAAAAGCCAAAAACGACATTTGCGAAGTTGACAATATGAGAATCGCTTAGAAGGGTTCTGACCATTTGCTAGTTCATTAAATTTGCATATGAATAAACCAAAATTTACATTCGACAAGTAAATAATTTGAGAATTGAGGAGAAAGGTGCTACGAACTAGCAGTCTAGCAGAAGGAGTTGCTACTAGTGAAGCATAAGTAGTTGTTGTTTTTCTAGCATAAGAAGCTACTAGCTAATTGGGCTTGAATATAAAATACCTAAAAACGATATTTGCGAAGTTGACAATATGAGACTTGTCGAGAAGGGGGTTGATCATTTGCTACTTAATTGTATTTGCATATGAATAAATCAGAATTTACATTCAACAAGTAAATAATTTGAGAATTGAGGAGAAAGGTGCTACGAACTAGCAGTCTAGCAGAAGGAGTTGCTACTAGTGAAGCATAAGTAGTTGTTGTTTTTCTAGCATAAGAAGCTACTAGCTAATTGGGCTTGAATATAAAATACCTAAAAACGATATTTGCGAAGTTGACAATATGAGACTTGTCGAGAAGGGTATTGATCATTTGCTACTTAATTGTATTTGCATATGAATATATCAGAATTGACATTCGCTAAGTAAACAATTTGAGAATTGAGGAGAAAGGTGCTACAAACTAGCAGTCTAGCAGAAGGAGTTGCTACTAGTGAAGCATAAGTAGTTGCTAGCTCATTATGCTTGGGTACTGAAAAGCCAAACACGACATTTGCGAAGTTGACAATATGAGAATCGTTTAGAAGGGTGCTGACCATTTGCTAGTTCATTAAATTTGCATATGAATAAACCAAAACTTACATTCGACAAGTAAATAATTTGAGAATTGAGGAGAAAGGTGCTACGAACTAGCAGTCTAGCAGAAGGAGTTGCTACTAGTGAAGCATAAGTAGTTGCTAGCTCATTATGCTTGGGTACTGAAATGCCAAAAACGACATTTGCGAAGTTGACAATATGAGAATCGCTTAGAAGGGTTCTGACCATTTGCTAGTTCATTAAATTTGCAAATGAATAAACCAAAACTTACATTCGACAAGTAAATAATTTGAGAATTGAGGAGAAAGGTGCTACGAACTAGCAGTCTAGCAGAAGGAGTTGCTACTAGTGAAGCATAAGTAGTTGCTAGCTCATTATGCTTGAGTACTGAAAAGCCAAAAACGACATTTGCGAAGTTGACAATATGAGAATCGCTTAGAAGGGTTCTGACCATTTGCTAGTTCATTAAATTTGCATATGAATAAACCAAAATTTACATTCGACAAGTAAATAATTTGAGAATTGAGGAGAAAGGTGCTACGAACTAGCAGTCTAGCAGAAGGAGTTGCTACTAGTGAAGCATAAGTAGTTGTTGTTTTTCTAGCATAAGAAGCTACTAGCTAATTGGGCTTGAATATCAAATACCTAAAAACGATATTTGCGAAGTTGACAATATGAGACTTGTCGAGAAGGGTATTGATCATTTGCTATTTAATTGTATTTGCATATGAATATATCAGAATTGACATTCGCTAAGTAAACAATTTGAGAATTGAGGAGAAAGGTGCTACGAACTAGCAGTCTAGCAGAAGGAGTTGCTACTAGTGAAGCATAAGTAGTTGCTAGCTCATTATGCTTGGGTACTGAAAAGCCAAAAACGACATTTGCGAAGTTGACAATATGAGAATCGCTTAGAAGGGTTCTGATCATTTGCTATTTAATTGTATTTGCATATGAATATATCAGAATTGACATTCGCTAAGTAAACAATTTGAGAATTGAGGAGAAAGGTGCTACGAACTAGCAGTCTAGCAGAAGGAGTTGCTACTAGTGAAGCATAAGTAGTTGTTGTTTTTCTAGCATAAGAAGCTACTAGCTAATTGGGCTTGAATATCAAATACCTAAAAACGACATTTGCGAAGTTGACAATATGAGACTTGTCGAGAAGGGGGTTGATCATTTGCTACATTATTGTATTTGCATATGAATAAATCCGAATTTACATTCGACAAGTAAATAATTTGAGAATTGAGGAGAAAGGTGCTACGAACTAGCAGTCTAGCAGAAGGAGTTGCTACTAGTGAAGCATAAGTAGTTGCTAGCTCATTATACTTGGGTACTGAAAAGTCAAAAACGACATTTGCGAAGTTGACAATATGAGAATCGTTTAGAAGGGTGCTGACCATTTGCTAGTTCATTAAATTTGCATATGAATAAACCAAAATTTACATTCGACAAGTAAATAATTTGAGAATTGAGGAGAAAGGTGCTACGAACTAGCAGTCTAGCAGAAGGAGTTGCTACTAGTGAAGCATAAGTAGTTGCTAGCTCATTATGCTTGGGTACTGAAATGCCAAAAACGACATTTGCGAAGTTGACAATATGAGAATCGCTTAGAAGGGTTCTGACCATTTGCTAGTTCATTAAATTTGCATATGAATAAACCAAAACTTACATTCGACAAGTAAATAATTTGAGAATTGAGGAGAAAGGTGCTACGAACTAGCAGTCTAGCAGAAGGAGTTGCTACTAGTGAAGCATAAGTAGTTGCTAGCTCATTATGCTTGGGTACTGAAAAGCCAAAAACGACATTTGCGAAGTTGACAATATGAGAATCGCTTAGAAGGGTTCTGACCATTTGCTAGTTCATTAAATTTGCATATGAATAAACCAAAATTTACATTCGACAAGTAAATAATTTGAGAATTGAGGAGAAAGGTGCTACGAACTAGCAGTCTAGCAGAAGGAGTTGCTACTAGTGAAGCATAAGTAGTTGTTGTTTTTCTAGCATAAGAAGCTACTAGCTAATTGGGCTTGAATATAAAATACCTAAAAACGATATTTGCGAAGTTGACAATATGAGACTTGTCGAGAAGGGTATTGATCATTTGCTATTTAATTGTATTTGCGTATGAATATATCAGAATTGACATTCGCTAAGTAAACAATTTGAGAATTGAGGAGAAAGGTGCTACGAACTAGCAGTCTAGCAGAAGGAGTTGCTACTAGTGAAGCATAAGTAGTTGCTAGCTCATTATGCTTGGGTACTGAAAAGCCAAAAACGACATTTGCGAAGTTGACAATATGAGAATCGCTTAGAAGGGTTCTGACCATTTGCTAGTTCATTAAATTTGCATATGAATAAACCAAAATTTACATTCGACAAGTAAATAATTTGAGAATTGAGGAGAAAGGTGCTACGAACTAGCAGTCTAGCAGAAGGAGTTGCTACTAGTGAAGCATAAGTAGTTGTTGTTTTTCTAGCATAAGAAGCTACTAGCTAATTGGGCTTGAATATCAAATACCTAAAAACGACATTTGCGAAGTTGACAATATGAGACTTGTCGAGAAGGGGGTTGATCATTTGCTACTTTATTGTATTTGCATATGAATAAATCAGAATTTACATTCGAGAAGTAAATAATTTGAGAATTGAGGAGAAAGGTGCTACGAACTAGCAGTCTAGCAGAAGGAGTTGCTACTAGTGAAGCATAAGTAGTTGCTAGCTCATTATGCTTGGGTACTGAAAAGCCAAAAACGACATTTGCGAAGTTGACAATATGAGAATCGTTTAGAAGGGTGCTGACCATTCGCTAGTTCATTAAAATTGCATATGAATAAACCAAAATTTACATTCGACAAGTAAATAATTTGAGAATTGAGGAGAAAGGTGCTACGAACTAGCAGTCTAGCAGAAGGAGTTGCTACTAGTGAAGCATAAGTAGTTGTTGTTTTTCTATCATAAAAAGCTACTAGCTAATTGGGCTTGAATATAAAATACCTAAAAACGATATTTGCGAAGTTGACAATATGAGACTTGTCGAGAAGGGTATTGATCATTTGCTACTTAATTGTATTTGCATATGAATATATCAGAATTGACATTCGCTAAGTAAACAATTTGAGAATTGAGGAGAAAGGTGCTACGAACTAGCAGTCTAGCAGAAGGAGTTGCTACTAGTGAAGCATAAGTAGTTGCTAGCTCATTATGCTTGGGTACTGAAAAGCCAAAAACGACATTTGCGAAGTTGACAATATGAGAATCGTTTAGAAGGGTGCTGACCATTTGCTAGTTCATTAAATTTGCATATGAATAAACCAAAATTTACATTCGACAAGTAAATAATTTGAGAATTGAGGAGAAAGGTGCTACGAACTAGCAGTCTAGCAGAAGGAGTTGCTACTAGTGAAGCATAAGTAGTTGTTGTTTTTCTTGCATAAGAAGCTACTAGCTAATTGAGCTTGAATATAAAATACTTAAAAACGAAATTTGCGATGTTGACAATATGAGACTTGTCGAGAAGGGTGTTGATCATTTGCTACTTAATTGAATTTGCATATGAATAAACCAAAATTTACATTCGACAAGTAAACAATTTGAGAATTGAGGAGAAAGGAGCTACGAACTATCAGTCTAGCAGAAGGAGTTACTACTAGTGAAGCATAAGTAGTTGCCAGCTTATTGAGCTTGGGTACTGAAAAGCCAAAAACGACATTTGCAAGTTGACAATATGAGAATCGTTTAGAAGGGTGCTGACCATTTGCTAGTTCATTAAATTTGCATATGAATAAACCAAAATTTACATTCGAGAAGTAAATAATTTGAGAATTGAGGAGAAAGGTGCTACGAACTAGCAGTCTAGCAGAAGGAGTTGCTACTAGTGAAGCATAAGTAGTTGCCAGCTTATTGAGCTTGGGTACTGAAAAGCCAAAAACGACATTTGCGAAGTTGACAATATGAGAATCGTTTAGAAGGGTGCTGACCATTCGCTAGTTCATTAAAATTGCATATGAATAAACCAAAATTTACATTCGCGAAGTAAACAATTTGAGAATTGAGGAGAAAGGTGCTACGAACTAGCAGTCTAGCAGAAGGAGTTGCTACTAGTGAAGCATAAGTAGTTGTTGTTTTTCTAGCATAAGCTACTAGCTAAGTGGGCTTGAATATCAAATACCTAAAAACGATATTTGCGAAGTTGACAATATGAGACTTGTCGAGAAGGGTATTGATCATTTGCTATTTAATTGTATTTGCATATGAATATATCAGAATTGACATTAGCTAAGTAAACAATTTGAGAATTGAGGAGAAAGGTGCTACGAACTAGCAGTCTAGCAGAAGGAGTTGCTACTAGTGAAGCATAAGTAATTGTTGTTTTTCTAGCATAAGAAGCTACTAGCTAATTGGGCTTGAATATCAAATACCTAAAAACGACATTTGCGAAGTTGACAATATGAGACTTGTCGAGAAGGGGGTTGATCATTTGCTACTTAATTGTATTTGCATATGAATAAACCAAAATTTACATTCGACAAGTAAATAATTTGAGAATTGAGGAGAAAGGTGCTACGAACTAGCAGTCTAGCAGAAGGAGTTGCTACTAGTGAAGCATAAGTAGTTGCCAGCTTATTGAGCTTGGGTACTGAAAAGCCAAAAACGACATTTGCGAAGTTGACAATATGAGAATCGTTGAAAAGGTGCTGACCATTTGATAGTTCATTAAATTTGCATATGAAAAAACCAAAATTTACATTCGTCAAGTAAGCAATTTGAGAATTGAGGAGAAAGGTGCTACGAACTAGCAGTCTAGCAGAAGGAGTTGCTACTAGTGAAGCATAAGTAGTTGCTAGCTCATTATGCTTGAGTACTGAAAAGCCAAAAACGACATTTGCGAAGTTGACAATATGAGAATCGCTTAGAAGGGTTCTGACCATTTGCTAGTTCATTAAATTTGCATATGAATAAACCAAAATTTACATTCGACAAGTAAATAATTTGAGAATTGAGGAGAAAGGTGCTACGAACTAGCAGTCTAGCAGAAGGAGTTGCTACTAGTGAAGCATAAGTAGTTGCTAGCTCATTATGCTTGGGTACTGAAAAGCCAAAAACGACATTTGCGAAGTTGACAATATGAGAATCGTTTAGAAGGGTGCTGACCATTTGCTAGTTCATTAAATATGCATATGAATAAACCAAAATTTACATTCGACAAGTAAATAATTTGAGAATTGAGGAGAAAGGTGCTACGAACTAGCAGTCTAGCAGAAGGAGTTGCTACTAGTGAAGCATAAGTAGTTGCTAGCTCATTATGCTTGGGTACTGAAAAGCCAAAAACGACATTTGCGAAGTTGACAATATGAGAATCGCTTAGAAGGGTGCTGACCATTTGCTAGTTCATTAAATTTGCATATGAATAAACCAAAATTTACATTCGACAAGTAAATAATTTGAGAATTGAGGAGAAAGGTGCTACGAACTAGCAGTCTAGCAGAAGGAGTTGCTACTAGTGAAGCATAAGTAGTTGCCGGCTTATTGAGCTTGGGTAGTGAAAAGCCAAAAACGACATTTGCGAAGTTGACATTATGAGAATCGTTGAGAAGGGTGCTGACCATTTGCTAGTTCATTAAATTTGCATATGAATAAACCAAAATTGACAATCGCGAAGTAAACAATTTGAGAATTGAGGAGAAAGGTGCTACGAACTAGCAGTCTAGCAGAAGGAGTTGCTACTAGTGAAGCATAAGTAGTTGTTGTTTTTCTTGCATAAGAAGCTACTAGCTAATTGAGCTTGAATATAAAATACTTAAAAACGAAATTTGCGATGTTGACAATATGAGACTTGTCGAGAAGGGTGTTGATCATTTGCTACTTAATTGAATTTGCATATGAATAAACCAAAATTTACATTCGACAAGTAAACAATTTGAGAATTGAGGAGAAAGGAGCTACGAACTATCAGTCTAGCAGAAGGAGTTACTACTAGTGAAGCATAAGTAGTTGCCAGCTTATTGAGCTTGGGTACTGAAAAGCCAAAAACGACATTTGCGAAGTTGACAATATGAGAATCGTTGAAAAGGTGCTGACCATTTGATAGTTCATTAAATTTGCATATGAAAAAACCAAAATTTACATTCGTCAAGTAAGCAATTTGAGAATTGAGGAGAAAGGTGCTACGAACTATCAGTCTAGCAGAAGACGTTGCTCCTAGTGTAGCAGAAGGAGTTGCTAGCTTATTAAGCTAGGGTATTGAAAAGTCAAAAACGACATTTGCTAAGTTACCGACAGATAGAATGAAATGGAACTCACCGAACATTGGCCAAGGTGTGACGCCGGTTCTTGAGATAGCGGCTGTGGTACTTCTGGAGGTCCCCGATGGAGCCCTGTTCGGCCTGCATTTTGCTGGTGGGCAGCAGCTGCGAGTTGCTGGGATGCGAGGCGAGTGCCGAAGCTGACGATGATGCCAGGCGATGATGGGCAGCGACACTGACGCTGCTGTTGTTGGTGGTGTTTGTGTTGCCGGTGCTGCCGCTGGAGGCGAGAGTTTCGTTTGAGTTGCTGCCAATAACCGTGGTCGATGACGAGCCGCCGCCGCCGCCAATCGGAGTGCTGCCAATCGGTGCGAGGACAATGCGAGACCAGCACGATTTATGCGGCTTACGGAACTTTAATTTGATGCGTGGCGATGGCGTCGATGCGCCAACGTATTCTGGCTGTGAGTTGCCGCCGCCAACGCCGCTCGCCGCTGCTGCTGAGGTGGATGAGGTGCCCGATGAGTGATGAACACTCTCACAGCTGCCACAATAGCCAGCGCCAGCTATTGTGATGGGTGGCAACGGTTCGTCGAGCCCCTTGACGGGACTGTTGTTTGCCACCTGGCGATTGTTTGCCTGCTGCAATTGTTGCTGCTCCGATTCCTCCTCCTCTTTGATGTGCGGCAATGGTGATGTCTGTGGCTGACAACTACAACGTTGTTGTGCTGCTGCTGCTGCTGCTGCTCCACTGCCGCCGCCGCCGCCGCTGTTGCTGTTGCTGTTGCTGCTAATGTTACTTGTTGCTGTGCTGCTGGTGCTGCTGCTGCTGCTGCCTCCTGTTACCTGCTGATTGGCGCTATAGACGCTACTGGGCGACGGCGACGTGGGGGAGACGCTGCTGCTTGTGGACAACAGCGTTGCTGCTGCTGCTGTTGCTGCTGTTGCTGGCGTTGTCGTAACGCTTGTCGTCAGAGTGCTCGCTGCGTGTGGCAGCGTCAGACTCGGCGCTGTGCTCGCTGTCACTGTGCTCGACAACTGCAGGACGACGACAGTGGGCGATACGCTGGCGTCACTGAGTGTCTCCGGTTCGGCGCGTCGCGCAACCAAACCGCTGGCCAAACTGGCTGCGGCAATATCGGCGGCGCTCAGCTGCTGCTCCAAGTCCTCGTCAACGTCGTTGATGAGCGTCTTCAGGGAGATGGGCGTCGTCACCGATGTGCCAATCGTATCCGCCAACGAATGCTTCTTCTCGCCCACAGTGTCACACGGCTCTGCCTCCGCCTCAGTGTCCACCAGCTGTTGCTGTTGCTGTTGTTGCTCTTGTGATTGCTTTTCTTGTTGCTGCTGTTGCTGCTGCTCGCTTTGTGGCTGCAAATCGTTTTGTGGCGCTGCCTTGGGCTTCAGTTCGTCCGGAGTCTGCGCGGGTGTTTGGGGCGGACTTGTGGCGGGGGCTGCGGAGCCGCCCCCGCGACAAGGTAGGCAACAGCGAAACACTGTGCCACCGAAGCACTTTGTTCGTGGCTTTGATTTCCGTTTGCTGCCGCTGCCGCTGTTGTTGCTGCTGCTGCTGCCGCTGTTGTTGCCACAGCCAACGCCGCTGCTGCTGTTCGTGCTGCTGCTGCCGTTCCTCGTTGTTGCTGTCGCAGTCGCCGCTGTGGCCGCCAGACCGTTAACGTTCCCGCCGCTCCCAATACTCTGCCCCGCACCGTTGCTGCTGCTGCTGCCGTGACGCTGCACACAACAAAATAAAACATAAATGCCATAAGTAAATCGACATTACAAATAAAAATATATACATATATAAAATATTTAAATGAATGAGTCTGTCTGCAGTTAGTCAGTTTCCCCCTTTTCCCACTGGCCACCTTGGCGTGCGATTGATCCGTGCACTTTTGCGCCGCATTTTTGAGCGTAAAACTTTGCGTCAACTTCGCCAGTCGCATCATGAATGCAGCCACGCCCACGCCCACGCCCACGCACACGCCCACTTAAGCTACAGCTCAATTCGCAGCGACATCAGTTCGATTTCCATGCACTTCGTTGCCTGCAATGAGAAATGAGAAAGCACCAATTTTAATACGAGGATCAATGAAAAAGTTGATAATTTAAATTACAAAATGTTTGAATTAAAATATCTCGAACTATTTGGGAAATATTTTTAGTTTTTCGTGTATTATTTTTTGTATTTGATGTACATATGTTTATATCTATGTTAAGTACACATAGTTAGCATAAGTTATATTAAGTTGATATGCTTAAATAATAAATAAATAAAATAAATTTCAAAAAAACACCCTGTGCTGTAAACGACAACTTTAAATTCCAAGTTGGTTAATAAAGCAAAAATACAGAAATTTTGGTATTATTTAATTATTTAAAATGAGCCTCAACTTTTTCAATTATTTTCTCAATTTAAATACTGATAAATAAAACAAATATTAAATTTTGTATTAATTAGTTATTTAAAATAAACTTATATATTTTTCTTTACTACTTCTTCGAAATCAATTTAAAAAATGGTGAATAAGTTTATGTTTGTTGCTCGAAAAATCGACCGAAGTTTAGTTCAATACAGATACTTTTTTTTGGCTATGCATTTACTTGTAAGTGCAACAATCTATTTTGCAGGTTCGTTGGCTAAACTAACAAACTATTTGCGCCCATTTAAGCCACAATAAAATAAAACAAAAACCATTGCTTTGCTAATTTGTTTGGGAATGCGTCCGATTGGCCGGTGAAGCACTCAATCACAGCGCTGCTCGTATATTGCAATAATAGTCACTTTGAGTGCAGAACAATTCGAGCGACGCTCAAAAGTATGCTACAAAAGAATGCGCTGGCTAGCGGAATGTGGGTTACACACACACGCACACACACACACACACACACACACACACACACACACACACACACACACACACACACACACGCACAAACAGCTGCGTTCACCCAGCGAACCGCGAGAGATAGACAAAAGAGAGTTGGGAATACTGAAAGCAAACTTTATGGCTACATTAGCCGAAACCATTTTTAATAAAGTAAGAAAATAGTAAATCGTAAAAACTATATTATCTCGACTCATTGGAAAAGGATTTAAGTATCGCAAATAACTATTGGTAAAAGTTGAGAAAGCATTAAAAAACAAACTGAGCTTGATATAAAGCGATAACAAAATCAAGAAAATCCCCTCGTTCGTATTTACAGGAAGTCCCATAAGAAGATTGGTTTTCATAGCTTTAAGATTCTATCACTTATTTTGATCGATATTATGTACAACTTAAAGAAAAAAACCACAAAAATATAATTAAAGTATTGGTGTTAAATATGCACAAATGTTTACAAAATTCTATGAGTAAGGTCAATGGATGATGGCTGATATAGCCAAAAGGTATTTGTAATATTTGTAAATAGTTAACATCTTTACTAAGCTTACTGTAGACTTAGTTGTTTTGAATGTATATAAATGTATTTTAAATTGTTTATAATAATTGAAAATAACTAAAAAAAAGACAGTTTTCCTAATCTTTAAAATAAAGACGAAATGAAAAAGTTTTCAGAAATAAGTAAATCTCACATCTCAAAAAAAAAAATAAATTAAAATTTTGAAAAACTATTGCAAATCATTAAAAAAATGTTTGTAAATAATCTGTTGAGCTGCCAATATAATAAAATTAAATATTAATATTCTTTTGCTTAGTTTTTTCTGCCAGATAATTAGTTATCGAATCGTTCTCAGATACTAAACTATAGTGACTGTTGCGTTCGCTGGGTTCTCCCACGTAAACATGTTAGCTTGGGCAAGTGAGCGACTGAGAGCGGAGATGTTGACTCAAGCCAAACGGCAGCTGCACAAACTGACCCACATGAGGGTCGTCCGGCATTGCTCGGCTGCTGTGCCCGGCATCATTGACAGCGGAGAGTCAAGATATGTGGGCTTTGCAGTTAAGCGAATGCTGCAGGGGATTTACCTGGCTACTCAACGCACATGGCAGAATGGCAACTCTAGTGTGGAGAAGTCAGCGCGATACAATGCGGCAGATTACACAGATGCAATTACAAGAGGACTGCAACAATAGCAGCATCAATTTGAGCAACAAAATAGTTGGCAATGCAGGGGAATAAATCGATAATTGCATGCTTAAGCAACGAATTAAATGTGTTGGCAGAACACAATGCATGTTATTTGTAAGTTTTGAAATCAATTCAACTTAAAGTCGGATCCAAAGCCACAGTATGTTTGGTAGTTGTAAAAGCCGAAAACTTGTTGGCAGCCAAACAACAAAAGCAAAACGTCAGAGTTCCCATAGATACGGCAGGCGACGTGTAAAAGTCAAAAAACACTCCTCGCCCATTCGATGACAAAACCCCAAAAACCGAAAGCCAAAAGCAACAAACAATTGCAACGGCAACGGCAACAACTAAAGTGAATGGGTTCAACAACTTGCCACACAGACAACAGAAAGCAGACAGCAGAGAGGAAAGTCAAGAACAATGGCTGCGAAAGCTAGTCAACTTCACTTGCCACTCAAAGTCAATTTGGGTAGCAAAGCCAAAAATTGTTTTACCTAATGAATTATTAAAATTATGAAGCATACTTTTGGGGCGTGCAAGCCAAATGAGCTGTCTGACGACCCCAAAGTATGCACAACTATTTCAAGAACTTTTCAACACATTGCGAAAATCAACAAAAACTCACATTGTTGGATGACACTTCACCCAAAAATATGCCAAAGTGTGTGAGCGTGTGTGGTTAAGGTTTATGTCCTATCAATTTGAGCTCGAGCCCAACAATTACGATGTATCTCGATGTATCTCATTCAAGAAGAATTAATATTTCAATTCGTTTGAAAACATTTGCAACATTTTTCTTAAAATCAATTTTACTCTATGTTGTTGTTAAGCAAAATCATAATTAATTAATTAATTTGTATATGAAAGAATCCTGTGTTTCTTTAACGTAGCTGTATGAATGCAATGCTTAATAAGTAAAATACGAAATTAATTGAAAAGCAAATGAAACTGATCTGCAGTTAAAAATAAAGTACACAAACGAATATGCATGCATTTCATCGTATTCTCTATGGCAACTGTAATGTTTCCCAGGTTACCACTGAATATTTAAATTGACATCTACTTGAAACAAATATAAATGTTCTTATATTACAATTCTGACAGCTTGTCCCAAAGACATTTTCGCAATCGCGTATATTTGATGCATATCCTCAGTACAACACGGCGATGCCTTTAATAAAGCCATAAAGCACAAAATATATTTGATATTGATTTTTATTGAGACATTTTGTGAAATTAATGTGCACAGCAGCTGAATGCGATACGAATCGGGGCGACCAGAAGGACTAAAGCGACCGTCGGCAACTTTATGGCAAACTGTCGAATGATGAGCGGCATTAATAAATCAATAGAATTTGATGGCAAATAATGTGAGAGCTTCTCTTCTCGACTGCAATTCGCAGCGGGAAGCACACACAATGCGAACGCAGGCTCAGCGCGGTACAACGCTGCGTATGCGTGAAAGCGCAACCACGCAAAAAAACGAGTTGGGCTGTGACTCAACTTGATTTCTCTCGCCGTATTGATATTGTTGTTGTTGTCGTTGTCGTCTTACATTTACATTGATTAATGTGCCGGCACACACATCAGCAAATGGCGGAAAAACTCTCATTAATTTTATCAACGCTCGTTCGCGTTCCATTCAATTAAAATGCAAAGCGATACTCTCAGATTATGAGTAGAGTTTTTTTTTTTGGAAGTTGATTGAATTTCTCTGCACACGAATACATCGCATAACTTTTGCTGTTTCAAAATGCCGACAAGACATATATTTGATTTGCTTTAGTTTGCCAACTGTCAGCAATGCATTTTTTTACAGCTTCCGAAAAAAATAACAAAGAAACAAGTTGCAAATAGTTTTGGTTTTCTGCACATTTTGCCACAGATTGTGAAAAGTTGAGAGTCGAGCATCATTGAATTTGACACTTTTCACGCTGGACAAGCTTATTATGACGATGATGCGGATGATGATGATGACGATGATGATGATGATAACGAACATTAAAAGCCAAGGCAGCACTTACATGAGGCTCGTATAATGGCCTCAGCCTCGGTGCCCGAGCTGCACTTTGCTCTTATGCGACTCACAATGGCACTTTAAATGCTTCTCCATTGAGCGGCGCCCCAGGGAGCATTAAGGTATTTAGTCGGAGTCACTCACAGAGCCGGAGTCGACGCTCAAGGGGAAGGGATGTAGAAGGTACTGAGGCAGGTAAATAAAATTGTTAAGGTGGCATGAAATGCACAACTTAAGGCCGCATAAAGTGGCGCAGTCTGGTAATTTGTTGTCATACCCTGTGCCAGTGAAATGGATTTTGGGCGAGAAATGAATTTGAAATGAAGTGTCTGGCAGTCGAGCATACTCGCTGCGGCAACATCTTAATTGCTTTTATTTACACAAGTATTGTGCTTGCCTTTTGCCCAACTTGAAGGCAATTCAATTGTCAGGTCAAAGAAAACCCAAATAAAACAAAGCAAAAAGTCGCCGGAGTAGAGGAAAGAAAACAATGAATGGCAGCGCACAGCATGAATCAATCAGAATCGAGCACGAGGACGAGGACGCGGACGACAACAGATACGATACAGCGAGTGTAAACACATATGGGATGTGGCATGCGGCATAAATCTGGCAACAGAAATTGGTACTGGATCAGCGGCATGTAAACATGATTGTGGGCGTGAAAGGGGCGGGAGAGAAGTTCAAGTGACGACTCTTGTTCTTGTCCTACTCGCCTAATGAGCAATTTAATTATGCACACTAATTGATTGATTCTAATTGATGGCATCAACTCTTGCAAAAACACTCAAACTCGCCTCGAACTCGACTTGCATAACATTTGCTCTTTAAATTTGCCCCCGAACAAAATTCAGCACAATTTCTGGCACAGTTTCTAATTCAATTTGATTTCAATTTTTATGCAGTTATTTCGTTAGTCCGCTTAGTCAGTCAGCTTAATCAGTTTAACCAATTAGTCCCAACTATTCACATTTTATCGGGCAACAATTTATTTGCGTATTGCTCACTGCGGAATTGATTTGCAGACTGCATTCTTTGGGGCAATTGGCCATGTTGCAATTTATTTATTAAAAGTTGTCAACCATTTGTGTCTGTTGCACAGATTTAATTGACTGAACTTGTTTCACTCCGTGTCCAAATTGAATTAAATCAATGAGGATGCTGTATTTAAATTGGTTAAATTCCAAACTGGCAGCATGAAATACAATATTCCACTCACCACAAAAATAATAATTGACCCTCATTAATTTATAGCGAAATTCTCGCCGAGACCAGAAAATTGACTCCTTGGGGTGCAGAATGTTTCTTAGACAATTTACTCTATGGCTGAGTAATCCACAAAAGGGGCATTAATGAGAAATGTTCTTAATATTTTCTGTTTGAAAGTAAACTGCGTAATAAACAAAGTTTTGGTGGCAGAAATCAGGTACTCGAAGGAATCGTTGACTGCTCCCCGTGGAGTTTTCGACAAAACTTAAGCGAAAGTTGCATAAATGTATAAAGTTTTCGTTTTTTTTTGTTTTTTTTTTTGGGTTGCTGTCGAATCAGTTAAATAAGAAATACATTCGAGGACATACTATATAAACTAAATCAAAGAGAATTCCCAATTTACAATTTACAAATTTACGAATTCGCAATTCAAAATGTTAGGTTGCCTTTCTGCTGCAAATTCAATTTGGACACGCGCCGCTTCAAGGACATTGAATATCAGTAGCAGTAACAGTTACAGTTACAGTAACAGTTACAATTACAGCTACAGTCGCAAATTGTAAACGTTAACATTTAAAATGCACATAAACGCTTGTCTTGATTACTTGGCCGCGCTTCACTTTGTTGCACACAAGCGTGGAAAGGTTAAAGTTGCCCCCAAACCAGCCAAATGCAAAAGACTTGAAATGAAAGAGCAACAAGTTGAATATATAATGTACCAAACGATATATACGTACTATATATGGTGTGTATATATGTCAGTGTCTTGGCTGGTTGCTGGCTGGGCGGGTTAGTCGCATTTGGCATCAAGGCCCAAAGCCCATCAGCAATTCCAGCACATAAAAATGGTTGTAAAAATGGAAAACAATAACACGACGAACAAACGAACAACGCGAACAACATCAGCAACAATGCCAGCAACTGTTGCTGTTGCTGTTGCTGCCATTGCCAAGTAATGACAAGCGAGCGAAACGGGCAAACCAGCCTGAAATGAACGCAATGCAGGACACACACACACACACACACACACACTGACACACACACTCACTGAATACTGAATACTGAATACTGAAAGAATGAAGCCGACAAGGAGCCAAGTTGTTGCCAGCGGAAGTCGCGTGGAAATGACATTCGTCTTCAACACGCCCACAAAATACAGAGCGAAAGAACTCAGCATATGAATGCGATATCCACTCACACACAATACAGGGTCATTCACATCGGAATTTATCGACTCGAAACTGAAGCAAACTTAATCGAATCATTGTTATTTAATCATGTTTGTTATAGTTTTTGCATTTTCTAACTCATTTATGTCTAGTTCAAATTGGTAATGCTCAGTAGATAATATCGACTCCGTTTTGCAAAATTATCATATTTTGATGCACTTAATTGCTTAACGTCTAAATAATATTTATGAATATAACGATATATTCATAAATATTGATGTCCATACGAATAGAAGAACAACAAGAAAAGTCATAATGCTATAAAATACGATTCCTATAACATATTTTTAGTTTCCAAAAACGGTATACTAATAAGAAGTTAATTTCTAAAAATGAAATACAAAACTTTAAAATATACTTTTTTTTACTTAAAATATTCTAGCATCGTAATATCATTTATACATTACAGTCAAACCCAACTAAATATTAAAGATTAAATGATTGAGACATAAGCCAGGCGTTTTTAGACCCTTACCTCAATAGACGTAAAGCAAGCACATACAAAAACAGTAAATACAACGTTACAAATAATTGTATGTGGTTGGATATATATTATATTTTACGTAAACATTAATTTGTTTTAAATACAATTGTTATGCAGAGGTGGTATGTTACCCTTGTGGCAACTTAAACTAGTTATGTATAAAAAAAGCTTATCGAAATTGATTACAATACGAATAATTACTTCATAACGGCTGTGTTAACTAACATATATTATATGTTATTCCTAAGTAATAACTGAAATAGCGTTTGTAGTTTGTATTGTTTATGCATGCTAAACTAATTAAGTAAATAATAGTACAAATTTAAAAAAAAAAGACTGGAGCGATGAGAGTTTTCAAATATTTGGAATATATTATATATAATTAATACTTTGCAATAAGGTCTAAATTAGTATAACATGATTTGGTTGTTTCATTGCTGGTTCAATAGAATAAAAGAAGTCGACGCGACACTGAAATACGGAGCACCCTGTATGTTGCACCTACACATACTGCCATACAAACGACCCTGATGTTGATATGCTCGACGTGACGGTGCGTAGCGTATTGTAATGCCTTCTTACAATACGTATACGCCACATGAGTACATTCACACACACATATGTACGTATGTAATTACGCATATCACACACACACTCGCACACACACTTACGCACACACACAAAGAAACGTATTGTGACACAAGAGCCATACAATTACGCTGCTTGCTCCTTGTTTGTCTTGTCGTGTCTTGTCTTGTGTCTTGTCTTGTGTCTGGTTTTGTTGCCGTTGTTGTTTTGTTGTTATTACTGCCATTTGTTGCTGTTGCTGTTGCTGTTGTTGCTGCTGTTGTACTTATTGTTATGCCGCCAAATTCTTTGGAAAATTTTCTTACTTATTTGCAAATACTTGAACCTAAGAGTCCACGAATTTAAAAGCGTCAGGCAAAACAACAACGTTGACACCACAGCGAGTTCTTTCACTGATTTCTATACGCACACTCTGCAAACCGCTGGCAATGCAACCGGGTATAAACGGTTTCCATAAATCAATTACTTTGCTCCGTTTCGAGTGCAGGGTAATTGCGTGTCGGGCACACTCGTCAAATGCTCTATTAAATGCTTTTGTTACTTGCTTTAAGCGGCTCGTTAGAGGGGCCAGCACAAACAAAAGCGACCACTGGACATTGGAAGTGAATGAGACGGCCGAAGAAGCAACAAGTGAGCGAGAGACATTGTGTGCATAGGCTGGGGGCAGAGGGCAGAGGGCAGAGGTCAAGCCGTTGGCAAACAAAAAATCATTGCACACTTTTCGAACTATCGAGGCAAAGTAATGACGCAAAGTACTGAAGCAAAGTATGATAAACAAAATGATTGCAAAAGTAGAAAGAACAAAATGAAGATTGCATGTGTTATAAAACACAAGTATCGACATATAAATATATTGTTAATATATATTTGCTTATGAATATTACTGATTATATCTAAAAATTAAGAAAATATTACTGAATATAGCTAAAATAAATCACAAGAAACAAATCAGCAATAATTAATTGATGAATATACAAAAGTAATGAACAAAAAATGCAATTAAAACAACAATAATTGCCTAAAATACCTTAAAAAAAAAAATACAAAAAAAACGCAACTAAAAAGCTTTACTTATTGAAAATATCCAAATAATAAATAACAAAATTTAAAATATGCTACTAAAATAACAAATTGCAGCAACGTCGAAATATTTCATTCGATTAACATCTTCTTCTATTTGAAGACTACATAAATTTACGGAAAATGCAAATAAAATAAATATTTTCTATACTTTAGCCATGAGTAGCTGACAGTCGAGCAGCTCTAACAATATTTCCTATATTATATGTTAATAACGTGTCCAATTACTATTATGTATTTAGGCGCATGTGTGTGCGATATTTTTGGCTGGCTGCTTTTGCCCATTCATTTTTGTTTGTTTGTAGTTTCATTATTTTTAGCACAACGAATTTTTCTATGAATTTGATATGCAAAGAGCGCATAAATTTAATCAGTTACTTTTTCCTTCGGGTCGCTGTCATTTAGGTGGGTGTGAACGCCTGTACAAAAATATGTGTGAATGTATACTATATGTAAACATATATAGTATGTATATATCACAGACACTGCGTGTCTGGCAACTATCGAAACCAGGTTACAGCCCGCATAGTTAAGTTGAGTCCCTGAGTATATACGTATTTTTGGCTTGCCAGCAGACAGAGCAAAGACAGCAGAAGTTGCAGGATCTACTACAAACAGGGAAAGAGACAGAGACAGACAGTGAGAGAGAGAGAGAGAGAGAGAGAGAGAGAAAGAGGGAGAAAGATTTCCTTCTGCTGACCATCATTGATTTTCACGTCTTCTTTCGGCTTTTCTGTCCGCTGTCCGTTTGTCAGTTGCCATTTCCTGTATGTGCTAAACCAATAAAGCAACTTTCGACGTATCTGTCGGCTGTTTGAATTGTCCAGTAATTGTATATACTCGCATGCCGTTATGTGCCTCTGGCCCTGTATACGCTTACATATCTCAAGTGCCGAGCAATTGCTCACAGCTCAAAGCTCATAACTCACAACTGCCAATGGATTCAATTTCATTCGGTAGAAGTTTTCCAGCAAGTCGACTAATCTTCTAGCAAAATTTGCGTTCTATACTGCTCTTAGCATTACAACTTGGACTACATATTTTGTAAATGATTCTTACTTTAATTCAAGTTGTAAACAGTAATTAAATAACAGCTTCAAAAAACATTCTTTAAAAAACAAAATAGAGAGAAAGTCGATTTAAGAACTAGAATTAAATTTGGACAAGATACTGGTACAAAAAAAATTTAATTCTTTATCTTAATCTTAATTACTCTCTTGTCAAATTAAAAAACAAAATGAAAGAATAGTTATTACAATCTCATCACAAGAATACTCGATTTAAAAAAAGTTGTTAATATCTTGTTGTTTTTTATTTATTCTATTTAATGTTCTGTAACTTGTGAAGGTGTCAAACAAAGTTAGCTACTTGACCTCCCTAAATAATATTTATTATTAAGTCAAAAGTGCAAACTACAATATTTTTGACCACTGTGATACATATTGTTATTACCTTGTTCATATACAAATAGACTAAGCAGCTGAAAACCAGTCATGACAATACTCCTAATGTTATATTATAGCATACATTTCGGGGCGCCTCCGATCGAACTGAAATGCGGCAAGTTGAGGTGGTCGCGTCAATGCCGCGGCTGCTAGTTGAAGCGTCAATGCATCAATCAAACTCAAACTGATTTTCATTTAATGCCAATTTATTGGTCTAGATTATTTCATGACGTGCATTGACTTACTCGTTAATATTGTTCCAACAGCGGAGTTTGTCTCCCGACAGCTGCGCTGCGCTGCGTCTGGCAGTCTGATAATTAACGTCACTTAAGCAACTCGCTCTCTTCTATTACTTCAGCATATATGTAAATTTCTCTCTCTCTCTCTATCTCTCTCTCTGCCTCTATCATCATCATCATCATCATCATCAATCACGTCGCCCGGCGTCGCGGCAATTTGACAGCGATTGCGACATTTACAGCTGTTCATCAGTGCTCGCCCGGTCAGCTTAAAGTGTCCATTATCAGGACAAGGAAAGTAACTCGCACTTACTTTCGTCCTTGCCCACGCAATGTTCTCTTTTAATAATGATGTCACATTTGCATAATTATATTTTTACTAATACACGCCGCCACTTTCGTTCACTTAACTATCGCCGGCTTTTATTATTATCCTTTACTCGCATATCTGGCAGCCCAACTTTGCTCCAAATGCTTTCATTATTTATTAAACATACAATTTAAAGTTCAGCTAATGCTCAAAATAAACCGGAGCCAGCAAAAAGCAAAATAAAAACGATAGCCGAGTGCTGTCAAAAGTTTGTCTAACTCAAGCAGAGTTTGAAAAGCAAATTATTAACGAGATACGCGATACGAGTAACTCTTTAATTAATTAGCGCAAACCCAAACTGGTTTTGCAATTATTTGATTATGAAATGTTGGCTGTTTAATGCGATTGTCACCTTGAGTTATCCTCTGACTGTCTTTGCGGTCTATCTATTTTCGGAATGCTTTGTACATTTGTAAATCCCGTTGCTTAATTATTTAAATGAAATATTCCCGAAATAGTATTTTTAATTGATAGCGTATATCCAAATTAGTTACAGCCGAGCTCTCCCTCTCTCTCTCGCTCTCTGCTTCCTTCTCTCTCGTTGCTTGTTACGCTTTCACGAGCATTCTTCTGGCAGCAGCTTCACCTTGTTTGTCTTTGGCTTCGGCCGTGTGCGTGTGTGTGTGTGTGTGTGCAGTTCCGTGCGCATGTGTGTTTGTGTGCTAAGGACTAAAAAAGGACCATGAATGATGTGCGCTGTGAGGGACGCAGGAAACGAAGCCACTTTCCGTGTGCCATTTTTGCTGCTCCTCTTTGTTGTTGTTGATGTTGCGGATGTCCTTGCTGTTGCCGTTGCCGTCACACCATTTTGCGGTCGTGTCTGTGGCATTGCGTGCATTAAATTTTGACCCAAAATTCGCCAGACTATGAACTTTTACTGGTGTCCACGCGCGTGTGTGTGTGTGTGTGTGTGTGGGCGTGCCAAAACAAGCTGTCAACGCATTTAATGCATAAAATTAATGCCCCACCAAGGGATGCAGCCCAAGACCGCTGATGACCCACAATAACAAAGCGAAAAAAACGGCAAACAATTCGCAAATACAAATTTCAAATGCGAATTTCCAATGCCAATAAACGAGTGCAAAATTTCCGTGTGCAATTTGTTAGCCTATTTTTTAATATCGATGCACAAAGACAACAATTACGATCTAAAATCTAAAATGAAATTGAATTCTTAATTTATTTTTTGGGTTTAATTATGATTTACTTTGTACTTAGAGTACATTTAATTAAAGATTGTATTCTACATTTATTTTATTCTTTGAATAAAACTCTTGAATTCTTAATTTCAGATAATTTAATTTAAGCTCTGGGTTCAATTCTGATTCAAGATTTTATTCTTTATTTTTTTTTTTATTCTTATAATACAATACTTGAATTCTTCATTTTAGATCATTTAATTGACATTTTCGGCTTCAATTTGATTCAAGATTTTATTCTTCGTTCATTTTATTCCTAAAAAAATCTTGAGTTCTTCATTTGAGTTCTTTTAATTTATGCCCTTAATTTAATTTTCATTCAATATTTATTCTTGAATTCCTAATTTAGGTTCTATTAATTTATGTTCTAGGTTCAAATCTGGTGCAAGAATTTACTCTGTATTTATTTTCTTCAAAGAACTAAATTTCTAATATCTTAATTTAAGGTCTACTAATTATTTTAGTGTCCAGTTTTAGACTTTCGTTAATTTTTAAACGTATTTTCTCTCTGTGCAAACTGAAGCAAAAGACTGCTCAGTGTACAGTGCATATTTTTTAAATTTCTCCTTGGAGTCTCATTATAATTCCACAATAGCTAAATATTTGATGATAATGTGGACACGATGTGGCTCACATATAAATTTAATGCGAGAGAATTTTTGGTTGAGGCAATTTCAGTTATTTGATTAAATAATTAAAAACGCTTTATATGTAATTAATTTTAATGGCCATTAAAATTGTAACATTATCGCACACACACAAACACACGCACGCATATGCTGTGAAATTTGTTGCCCATTTCGACTAATTGACAAATGGACTCAAGTGGTAACAGAACGCAACCATTTTGGTCAATATTTTAAAATTAACACTTACACACACACACACACACTGACACGTGTACATCCTTTGTGGTACTCAGGACTATTTTTGTGAACGCCTTCCACATGCATTGGATGGTCTCATTTGTATATTGTATGCTGAAAATCGATAGCTGCCTCTCTGCTTCCACCTGATCCACAGCTATTAATAGGGCTGCTTCTAGACCAGCAACAACAACAGCAATAACAACAACAACAACAAAAACAACAACAACAACAACAGCAACAGAAGAAGCAGCAGCTACAACGGTTGAGCTGCTGCTGCTTCTTGCTCTTGACCAGGTGAGTAAATTTTTATTGCATTTTTCATTTGCATAAGAACAATTAAAGCAGCTTATGCATTAAATGCTGGATATTCCATCAATATCAAAGCCATTCAGCCATGACGACAGTGGAACACATAGCTCAAGAAATGCATAAAATTGCAGTCAATTAAAGTTGCAATTATCCTTTAATATTTAAAACAAAAAAATGGTATTTTTACGTGCCAAAAGATTAAATTTTAATTAATTAGATTTTATTTAAATGCATGTAGCTTTTTCTATTACAAAATACAAGTAAATATAACTGATAAAAATAGTTTGTATTCCACAATCTATATATGATGTGTAAAACTTGAGGCATCTCGTTGCATAAATGAAAAAGATCTAAGAATCTAAAAACAAATTTAAAATAATATTGTCGTTTTTTTTGTATAATTCTAATTCTACTTTATTTCAAACGCTAGGGTTCTTCATACTAATTTAATTGCGTTAAATTAGATAATTATAATGGGAATTTTGATAGCTGCCCCAAATTTTGTATATTGTATTCAAATTTGAGCCTTCGAGCTCTAACTATTTGAGCTGCGCGTCGATAATAATGTCAGTAAATCAGCCAGAACCAAACAATATATTGCAAATACAAAGATTTGACACCACTGTGCAAATACTTCTGCAATTGGAGAGTCACTGACTGTTTGGCTAAACAAATTGATTGATTGCCCAATGCGAAAGCACAGTGAAGTGAAACTATGCTCGAGTTGCATTTAAGACTAGTTGGCAGCACGGCGAAGTTATTATAAATTTGCAACTGGCAACCGGCTTGCAACAACAGCAGCAACTGCAACGGCATCGCCAAATTACGAAAAGTATCTTTAAGAACTTAGTTGACTAACTTAACGCGCAACTTTGCGAGCAGACAATTCGCTTCATTTCTTGGTTCGGCTCTTTTGGGTTCCCCGTTGCTTTCGATCGCTTGTCAGTCGCTTACAAGGCTGCCAACTTGCTGAAAAGTTGATATGGCTTTAACGCTGTGTGTGTGTGTCTGTGTGTGTTTGCTTCACATTTAAAAACTTGGCAAAAACTTAGAAACAATGAGCCCAGTCCCAACCCAACCCAACCCATCCAGACCAGCTCAGTTCAGCTCAGCTCCGTTCAATTTTCAGAAAACTTTTCACAGATCCCCTTCGTGCCCATTCTTCAACGCCCCGTGGACATGTTTTGAATACCGCCGACAAGCCGTTGCCCTCTCTCTGCCCTCTCGGGCAGTCAACAGACTGCCAGCTAAGCCAGTTGGCCAGTCAAATTGGCCATTTTCATGAGGCAAATTACTTATGAGCAAGTTACGTTTTTCGACTCGGCTCTCCAGCTGGTTTTAAGCTTATTCAGCTTTCGTCTGTCCAACTGTTCGTCTTATTGCCTTTATGACGCTGTCAACATAACAAAACGGGCCAAAGCACATTCTCCATTCTGGCTCCATGCAAATGGATTCATTTGAAGAAAGTACTTTGCTCTCTCTTCTCTTGCTCAATGCGAGTCTCTGGGCCATTTGCATGCGTGGCTAAAACACTGAACAAATTTTTTTTGATTGCTCCTTGACAGTAGACAGACAAATGTTGGCAACTTTGTTCGTTTTGTTCGACCAGAAAACTCTGTCGTCCGTTTGTATTCTCGTTTCGATGTTTCTTTCTATCTGTTCTTTTCTATCTGCACGTATTTGGTTTGTTTGTGTCGTAAACATTTTGCTGGCTTTGGCTTCATAAAAATAGTTGTAAATTCCAGGCCAGCTGCATAAATTGCACGCCTTTGCCTTTGCCGTCTTTATCATCGTCTTGGTCTTGGTCTTGGTCTTGGTCTTGGTCTTTGGGTATTTTGCCTTTGCCACGCCCCATTGTTGCGGCGTCAAGAGCTTCACACATCGTTTGCCCCGCTGAGCACTAAAAAAGTGACGCAACTTTTGTGCACATTGTCAACAGTCGTAAATTCTTGTTTCTTGGCTTAACTGAATTATCTTTTCAAGTTATTCGCATTTCCTTTTTACCATATACTCGTCCATACTCGTCTCCCACACGACTCGCATGACTCAATTCAATTTCGCCACCATTCCGCCAAACCGTTAGGCAAATCGACCTACACTCGTCACTTTTCAAATTGATTCCAAGCGATTTGAGTATCGCATTTAAATACACAATTCTTGTCTTTCAAACACTCAAAGTTGAACAGAAGCGAATTTGATTTGCTGCCACTTTTTACAGTCTATAATTCTTGTATTGTAATTGCAAGTCAATATCTTCGGCATTTCGTCTTTTTTATAACGTTTTCCCCATTTAGATTAAATTTAATTTCAATAGTTTTCCGAGAATTCGTATAGATACTTTGCAGCTAGCAAAATGTTAAATATTAAGGAAATATTTTTAGTTTGCTTCAAACCAAATTGAAATTATTTTTTATATTTATTCTTTGTACGTTTTACTCTGATATTTAATTTAATTTAGTTGTAAATTTATAGATTTAATTGTAATCAATGATTTTGAGAGCAAATATAAAAAATAATAATTTTGCATTTTTCGGAACTTCTTGGATGCGAAAAATTCGGTATGTAGCTGACTTAAAGTGATTCTCATTATATCCGCTACCCATAGGGTAGAAGGGTATTATGACTTAGTGCCAACAGAAAATGTATGTAACAGGCAGAAGGAGGCATCTCCGACCCCATAAAGTATATATATTCTTGATCAGCGTCAACAGCCGAGATGATATAGCCATGTCCGTCTGTCCGTCTGTCCGTCTGTCCGTCTGTCTGTCCGTATGAACACCTGGATCTCAGAGACTATAAGACATAGAGACACCAAATTTGGCAAAAAGTTTCCTTCATACCCTACGCAGATCAAGTTTATTTCAAAAGTTGGATGCCACGCCCCCTTCGCCCACAATAAGCATTAATCTAGAAAAAGTCAAGTTTTTTTTTTAGTAAATCGCGTATAACTCCAAAAGTTCTTTGTGTAATGATGTGTAATTTGGTAACCCGTTTGCGCTTGACACTCTTAATATACCCTGTAATTTTGGAACAAATCGGATAAGCAGAACAAAAGTTATTCGTGAAACTATTTATCAAAATTTTTGTGCCCAGTGCATATGGACGTATTAAGTGTGTGAATGACCTAGAGATATCAAATTTGGTGACAGTATTCGTGTAGGTCTTACGCAGATCAAGATTGTTTTAGATTTTTGCCACGCCCCTTTCCGCCCCCAAAAACTGTAAAAGCCGTAATAATAGACTTAGAGCATTGAATTTTGGTATGCATAATAATAATTATATTCTCAATGATTCCTGTGAATTTGGTTGAGATCGAGTGAAAAACAAGGAAGTTATTAATGAATCAATTTTATATGCAAAATTCAGTTGCAGCTGCCCGAGCTTTGTTTGTTTAGTTGCAGAGTGACCATGTCGGTGTTGTGGATTTTTAACCGTTATTTTCAAATATATACAAACAAAACACAAAATTCAGTATATTTTTGGTATATTTGTTGTTAAAATACCATTAAAATTTTTTTTTTCTCTCGAAATGGGTTGCGGGTATCATACGGTCGAGCACTCTCGACTGTAGCTTTCTCACTTGTTTTATATTTGAAACTTAAGATTTTAGATATTTACTTTTATTTCATCAGCATTGTGACAATTAATTGAAAAAAATTAAAAAATGACAACTTTATATATTTGAATTTATTTTATGCTCAGATAATATATTTTATTTAATCAGAATTTCAGCATTTAATGGAATTGATTAATTAAAACAATATTGTAGCTGACTTAACTTTAATTCTTCAAATATATTTAAATTTTTAGATTTTATTATTGCTCGGATTTTTTGTTTAATATTTTTTGATATTTTATCTAGTAATAATCAAGAGTATCTAAGAAATTATGATGTATTGTTTTTAGGAACTCCCTAGCAGCGGAAAAATGGGTATGTAAAGTAATGTCTGATTTTATTTCTTTTTTTATTTAAACTTTAAGATTTTACTCTTTGCTTAGATACTTGATCAAAATTGTGACATTTAATTGAAAAATATTAAAAAATCGTATTCATATTTTAACTTTCATTCTCAATTTGTATCTATAATTTATTTTGATATTTTATTAAGTAATAACCAATGAGGTTTTGAGAGTATCTATGATCTATGATGTGGCGTTTTTCGGAACCACCTTGAAGCGAAAAATTGTATTCATAGCTGAACCTGGGCGGCAGTTAAGCTTCAACCGCACATAAATTGCGACTCAAGTGTTATTCTTTAGTGTTATTCCCGTTGCTGTTGCAGTGGCGCGTGGCGTGCTAAAATGCGACTACATATATGCATTTTGTCGCAATTTCGCTGAGCAGCCGCCCAGATATTATCCATCTTGGGATCCCATAGCACAAGCATATAGTACAATGACATAACTGGCGAGCAGGATAAAGTAGAGAACATCGTGTGCATAAATTGAACAGTTTTAATTTATAAAATGCTCTTGGCAGACAAGCAGTCGTAAATTGCGGAAACAACTGTTGCTGCAACACGAGTTTCACTTGCCACAGTGGCTGCCACAGCCACCGCTGCTGGTCAGAGCAATCTCTCTCTCTCTGTCTGTCTCTCTGCCTCTCGCTTTGTAATGTCATTTATGATTTGGTTAGCAGAAGCGGTGGCAAGTGTTGCAGCGCCATCTGCTGGCAGCATTTGACAGCTGTCACAGAGTCCATGTCCATGCTTCATGTGGCCTCTGGCCTCTGGCACACTTCTTGCCACACTTGCCACACTTGCCACACACACACAGGCGCACACGATGATGAAAAAAAGAAGAAGTGAAAAAAAGAAATGTGACGAGTATAAAGAGAAAACGTAGTCGTCTCCATGGGAATCCAGTTTTTGCCTTACGCCAATTTCCTTTCACTCTGCCATCGCATGTGTGCCGCCAAATTAAATTACAAACGGCGCAAATGTGCGTTAAAACACACACACACACACGCACAGTTGTTGCTATGCGAAAGCGGCATGGCAAGGGGCAAGGGGCAGATAGCTCTCACAGCTTCATGTTTAGCGAAAATTAAAATCATATGCATGAAATGAGCGCGAAATTGAAATGGAATGAAATAAATAAGAAGCAGCCACAACAACAACATTGTTGTATTTCGCTTTGCTTTCGCTTTCGCTGTTGGCTCGGTTAGATTTCAGTTTTGTGCTCGTCATTGCCACTTTGCCACTTTGCCACATGGCAGGCAATTTCATTTTCCCCTTGGCAGCCGCCTTCATTTCCCCTTCATCCCATTGCCACAAACAAAAACAGCTCAAAAAATGTAAACTGCAACAACAACAACAATAGCAACAGTAACATTTGATTACCACTGAAAGAGTTTTTGGCACTGGGTTTCAATTATCCTTGAAGTCGCCCTTTGAGCTCCACATATTTAACATTTTCTTTCCCACACACATCATCTTCGCCTTCAAGCGCCAATGAGCTCGACTTTCGTTCTTCGTTTCCTCTACAATTTCACAGACATTTTTCAGAAACACACTTGACGCGTTTCAAGCATTGAAATTCAATCAGAAATAAAGGTGTTTTAATGTCATACCCGAGAATAGCTGTGAATCGGTTTAAAGACGCTCCTTTTTTAGGTCTACTCAAGCACTTTATGAGAGTCTCAAAACCAAATAATTATTAAGTTCTCTAAATCAATTTTTTCTGATTTTCTCTTAATGTTAAATGAGTTTCAAAATGCAAACACAAGTATTCCCTTAATTAAATATCTCTATATACATATAAGACAATGTGATCTATGTTTGTTCGTTTTGCTTAATGTAAAACTAGTTTAGAAAACAAAACAAACTTGTGAGCAAGAACAAAAATAGATAATAATAAGGATAAACAAAAATATGTCTAAAATTTGTATTATAATTGCAAATAATAATAAAACGTATGTTAAAAAATTTAAATATTAATAGTAAAAGTTATAGACTAGCGCCATGGTTTAATCGCCCAAGCTTGTAGTGCTGAGACTGGGAATAAATAAATTCATAAATAAAAAATAAAAACATTGCCTGATGATTGTTAAAAATATGAACTTCAAGAGCAAACTCTTTAATTGTAGACCTTAAAGCGGCTGCTCTACATGCTTCTTCTCGTTTAATGGAAAACAAGTTTCCGAGAAGTGCACAAAAAAAAAGTATATAAAATATTGGCTGAACAAACGTAATGTCCATTATTTTAGACTGAAACTATTTCAATGTAATTAATTTAAGGTTCTTCTTAGAAGTTAAAAAATAAATGAAAAGTAATAAAATGTTTGTTGTAGCCCTTAAAGCAGCTGCTTTCGTGCTGCCAAACGGTTCTAGCACGTTGTCGGATGGATGACAAAAAGAATAATGATAGTCAGGACTATAAACGAGTATTCACATCCACATCCACGTCCAGTTGGACCGCTCTCGACTCGAAGGCTGGAGCTTGTCTCCAGTGGCGTTAAGGACGCCTTCCCCATGTCATCGCTTCGAATGCGCAGCACGTTTCAAAAGCATCAAGTGGAAGGCGACGGTGTTGTTGCTGTTGGTGTTTTGTCGGAAATGTGCGTTCCACATGCGGCAGCGGATGTGGCAAAAACTTTCTACTGATGGTCATTGTCACAGTCTTCCTCCACCTCCCTCACTCTCTCTCTCTCTCTCTCTCTGGGCAATGTCAACCAAATTTATTTAGCCAGACCATTTGCTGACGCCTATTTGTATGCAATTAATTTTGTTCACCGGCTGCAAAGACTTTAAGCAAATCAACTAAATTGCCAGCCTAATAACCAAGAGCTGCTCTTGCTCGCTTTCTCTTTCTCGTTCGCTTTCCCTTTCCCTTTCGCTTTCTATTGGCTGCTTTCTTTTGGCTCCCACGCCTGGGTGCTGTTTGTGTAGCCCCCAAGCAGCGAAGTGACCCCAAAATGGCCAGTGCCTGTCAACGCCCTAATGAAAATTGATGTTATATGATTTACACTTTCATTTTGTTGTTGACTTTGCGCCAGAAACAAATGAACATTTGGGCGGCCGACAAAACAAAAATAAAACACAAATACAAAAAAAACTGAGCACAAAAAAAATTAATTGCATTTGTTTATGCGATGGGACGAGGGCACATTAACAAGGATATAGCGGCAGTTTTGATCAAAATTAATATTAAACCTCAGCCAGCTGGATTAGCTAAGCACAGCCATAATTAAAAGGCGATTGAAATTTAATTACAGCAAATTGAGAATTTATTGTGTGCTGTAATCCCAATAAATGCAATTAAAGGATAATAAATGAAGTCTGGCATCAATATTTGTGTAAAATGAATAACAATTTAATAAACGCAACTGTATTAAAGCTAATACTTGCTTAGCTCTCGAGCTGATCCGAAATGCCCAGAGGCAGTACTGTAGGAGATTAATGGCCGAAAGAAGCTTACCTAAAAAGAGAGAAACAATGGGGAGATGGTGAGATAAGAATAATATAAAAGAATGGCAAATTAATGAATGAATGGATGATGATTTGTATTCTGTTGCCTCGTTGATGGGGCACTTAAATAATTTTTTAATGACTTTTTGCCATGCGACTAATTGCCAAATTGATTTACTTTTGTGTTTTTTAATTTTCGCGTTTACATTTAAGTTGCCATTAGGCAGCAAGTGCTTGCCTTAGTGTGTGTGTGTGTGTGTTACATAGCTGCGGTTAGTCAGAGAGCGCTATTAACTGTCAGTGGCAGCAGCTGCAGGTGGGGCAGGTCACAAGCAACCAACACAGACGCAGCTTGCGGTCAGACTTAGCCGCACAAATACACAGAGGATATCTCACACACATACGCTTGCCTGGAGGGGCTCAAAATGAGTGGATGGGGATGGGGGAAGGAAAGACGAGTGGTTTCGGCTGCTGTGGTTGACCTTACACCCTCCAGCTGCAAGGCTGGCATTTGCCATGCTGCTTTTTTGTGTATATATTAATTATTTATGATATGAGCACACAGCTTGCTGGCTGCGTATGCGTAATATCATTATAATGCTTTTAAAAACGGGCCAACGCCAGGCGGAAGTTTGTTCGCTCCCAAATACTTTCGGTGATTAAGCCATGCAGCAAAAGGCAACAGCAACAATTCTGACCGCCATAAATACACACACACACATGAACATTCGCATTGCGAGTCAAAAGTGTCAAGAAGACGTCGGTCTATTGAAATGTTTCGTTCGAAACGCAGAGAGAAACAGCGAGAAGGATTCGGAGAGACAGCGAAAGAGTTGCCTTCATTAAGCAGAACTGCAAGCGGCTTTGAGTTGTCTTCATTTCACAGCAAACAAAAAACATAATGAATGTAATGCAACTGGATCCAACAGGCAACGGGATGCTCGACAGACACCGACAACTTAATACTCTCATATATGGCATGAATGAAATGTGTTCAAACCAGCGACGGTTCATGATTTTGTTGGACCGTAAGGATAATGTTTTAGTTCGCTTCGAAAACTATCCTTTTTAATTATTGATTACTATTCATGTACTAAATAATAATTGAATTTTTATTATTGAAGTCATTTAAGAATTAAAAATACATTTTAAAACTAATGTCTATAATTTTGGTTGAAAATAGAAATCAAATTCAAATATTTTTAAACTCAAATTTACTGTTTGTGCTCCATCATTAATACACAAAAATCAATGCACTGAGTGCTATTTGTTTTGTGAATAAGTTTAATCTTTTTAAAGCGAAATGAACATTTAAAATATAGCAAAAGAATCGAGTAATATTAGTGCAGAAAATGCAAGGAAATTAAAAGACAAAGAAAGCACTTGAAAGCTTCAAATCGCTCGCTTGTGTTTGCTTTAATTATTCCTAAGAATTTCGAAAAAAAAAGTAGTTGAAGTCGTAAACGAAATTGAAAGATGATTGAAAATCGTATTTGTTTTATTTACAAAGCCATGAGAAGACGAAGTTTTGCGGGCTTAAAGTGCTAGTCATAGAACCTTCGACGCTATTGTTTGCAATTGATAAATTTCACATCTTCAAGCTTTGCAATCTCAGTCCTTGACGTACGTGTTGTATGAATTTTATCAAAGACTTTAAGCGCTTTTAATGCTCAACAAAAGCACACAGCCAGCATATGAAAGATACAAATACTTTGCTGTAGGAATACTTTGTAAGCACATTTAAAACGCCTTTGATACCGCGCTTTGTGCATTTTAATCTCTCGGTACTAAAAGCTTTTGTCAAAGTACAAATATGAAGAGATATCTTGCAAACCTTTCTGTCGACAAATTGAATACAAATGATTAGCATATACATAGTATGTCTAGCTATAGCCAAAAAAAACATATGATTGCGCATACATATTAATATTGTCTTCATTCTGATGTCTCCTCTTTGACTTATTTGCTGACATTTTCTTTTCGGTTTTTTTTTATTTTCTCTCTCGTCTTCTGGTTGTTTGCTTTGTCAGCTCGTTTCAATTGTTGGGGTTATCCTTGTCCCCCCCCAACACAAACACATTTACTTGGCCCGATCCGTTTAGCACGTCTCGATGTCTTCATTTGCGTCACGTCTTGGTAGCAAAACCACAGTTAGGGCCACGAGCCACAGAGCCTAGAGCCACAGTAAAAAGCAGCTAACCACCAAATAGAACAGTCTTAAGCAGAAGCCAAAAAGCATGAGCAGGAAATTTGACTCCCCCTGCCGACCTTCGAGCTGTTCATTGAATTAACTAAATGAAATTTGAACGTGTCTGGCTGACTGAATGCCAAGCTGACTGATTAACCGACTAAACTAGTCTAACTGACTATGGAAATTGTCCCTGTACTGTGCACTGCTTGATTACATTTAATTGTGCCGCATAACAACTTGGAAATGCCAATTTATGACAAACGACTTGACCGGAAATTGCGAAAGCAAATATTCGCTTTGCCTTTGACGTTGTTAGCTGGTTACCAGCACTCAATTATGCCGGCCAATTGCAATTGCAATTTGCCAGCCAAGTTAGCGTTCAACACTCGGCAATCACTTAACGCTGAAGTCCCATAAATAATGCCAGATCAGACTGCAAACATTATTATGCTGCTGGCAGAATAATTCATGATTATACATATAGTATTGTAGCGCAAGCTAATATAAACCATTGTTTCCGCTTTTCGACCAACTTGTTCAACTTCTGCCAGACAATGCAGAAATCACAAAAAACTTTTCTCTTGTTGTTTTTATTGCGTTAATTGGCCTTAAGCGAACTTTAAGCGATTGCTGCATTTTCGCGGATAAAACATCTATCAAAGTTGAAACATTGTTACGGGCCGCTTTGTGTGCAACAATTAAATGCGCATAATAAACGTGAAACAATAACAAAAAATAACGCCTGCTAATTGCAGTGAAAGACGTTTTGGCGGAGACTCCGTTAAATCCCTCGAACTAAGGCAACTTTTGTGAAAGTTTCACTCTGCCAGTCCACCCCCAAAAAAAGGGAAAAGCTGAAACAGAAGCGAACTCTTTCAACTTTCACTTTCAGCGCCGTTAGCCAAGGTCAAGGAACAACGTGACGTATGCGCAATATAGATACGTGTATACAGATACATATATTCGTATATACGGTATTTACTTTCATACAAATACATAAATAAATACTTATAATAGCAGCGAACATAGTTCTGTTTACAAAACAAGTCCAATTCAACTTTCATAATTTGGAGTCTTACTGTGAGCTCGCTACCCTGTAAAAAAAAGGCAAAAGACTCAATTTGCTGCCTTATAAATTTGAGTGAAAACTAATTATTTATTACATTTACAATACTAAATTTTAAAAATTGTTTCTCAATATTCAGGGTATCTGCGATTAGAGATTAGTTTTCATTGCGTTTATTTGGCATTGTGACGTCATGCCAATAACATTAACATTAACAATAACAATAACAACATTAACCACAATGTAAATGAAAAACTTTTTGTGTATATTAGTTTGCCGCTTCCTGTCATAAAAATGGCGGCTGGTCATGCGATTCCTTTAGCCGATGACGTTGATGGCTGTGACGCCAAGAAGAATTGGCCAAAAGCAGCCTTAACTCCTCCCTCCAATCAGAAGCTGAAGTTGAAGGTGAAGTTGATGCTGAAGCTGAAGCTGCTGATGAACCTTTTTGCATAAGCTGCTTTTCAATTAAAAACTGTATTCAGCTAAGCATTAAAGCCCGTTTTGGGTTCACACACGAAGTTCCTGCAAAGCGCTTTATGTGGCATACTTTTCTGCTTCTTTGGCAAGTAGTTTTTCCTCCCGGTTGCTTTGGTTGCAGTTTTTGTAATCGATACTTTGGCCAAGTTTCTTGAAGACTCATGCTGATTGCAAGGACTCACTCGACACAATCTGTGGCTTTCGCAAACTTCATTTCGTTTCCCTCTCCCGCTGCCACAAATTATGCCAGACGCATTTTCATTTTCAGTTTTCATTTTCATTTTCATTTTCGTTTCGTGTTTCGGGTTCCTCTTCTTTCAATTTTATTACTATAATTTCTCATTTTTGTTATGCTTATAATTCAGTTATATTCATTTCATTATTTCGAGCATTTTCCATTTTCCATTTTCATTTCAGTTGCTCGCTGCTTGCTGTCACTGCCACGCACACTACGTCCCCCAACTTTCCGCCCGCGCCCTGCCGCCCCTAATGGATCCTGCGGCATATCCTTTTAATTGAAATACACTCAGAGGCCTCGCGCCCTCTTCAGGCTGCCACACGCGTTGCCGCAGCTGAAGCTGAAGCTGAAGCTGACTTTATATAGAAATAATAACAATAACAATTTAAATTAAGTGCAACAAAGCAACAGCAAATTTGAGTAAGTAATCGTTTTTAATTTAACAAGTACGTGACAGTCGGCGCATTTCCAAAGCCGCCCCTCCACAATATTTGCCTCCCCTTCCCCCCTTTGCAAATATATGCAAAAGTCATTTTGGTTACAAAATTGTCTGTGTGTGTTCTGTCTATGTGTGTGTGTGTGCTTGTGTGTTGTTCAACATTAAATGTGCTTTGTTTTTCAAAATCAAAAACAAATGAAATGGAAACTTATTTCAGCGGCTGCTCAATGTATTGTTCAGGTACGTGTCAGCTGACTTTACAATATATGTACATATATATTTCATTTTTATTTCTCTTTCACATTTGAAAAGGAATTAAAGCATTACATTTCGTATTTAAATATTTGTATTTCGAGGCGTGAATTAATTACAATACTAATCTGTAACAATTTCAGCGTCATGTGAAAAGAATCGTTGCATCACATATTTTTTCATTTAAATATTTGTTTTTCGATCTGTAACAATTTCTGTTTTCTTTCTTTTAATAATGTGACGAAAATAATGAAGTTTAAAGAATTATCACAAAATATTAAATATATTTTTATATATTGGAATTTTATTGTTTCTTTTTCACAAAGCGAGACAGCGGAACTTTTTAATATTTGAAAAATAATGAAGGCATTACATTTTGGATGTAATTATTGTAATTTTTAGGCGTGAATTCATTTTTTTGTTTTTTAAGAGCTCTCATCTTTCATTTAATCAAGTGACTGTTAGAATAATGGAGTTTAATGAATTATCAAAACATATTAAATATGTATTTATATAAAATTCGTACAATTTTCTAAAAATATTTAAGCAAACTTCGCTGGCAATGCTTGTGCACATATATTAAAATGATTCACAGTATTTGGGTTTCTTTAAATTCCCATAAATAAAAATAATCATGAAAGCGAAAGCAAAGCAGCTTCAATTTATCGATAGGAAAGTTGCCTAAAAACGAATTCACGCAAATATAAAAAATATGTGTGTGCATATATGTGTGTGTGTGTGCTGTTGTCATGTATCTTTATATGGTTATGGCTTATGGTTATTTCTTCTCACTTAATTTATTGTAAAATGTTAAATTTCACGAAGCGGAAATGTTTATTAGAGCGGAAATTGTTATTTTTAGTGTTGGCAGCGATTTGTTCTTCTTGTCGCTTTTTGTCGTTGTTGTTGCTCTTGTTGGGTTGCGCTCTCTCTCTCTCTCTCTCTCTCTCTATCTGTCTGTAGCTCTCTCTCTCTCTTTCACTCTTTCTGTTTTCTCAAAGTCAACGCTTGGTTAAAGGATACGCCGCGTTGGCCGAAGCTGCTCAAAGTTCTCGCTTTGTGCTTTGTGCTTTGCCAACAATTAGTTTATTAATATTAAATTCTTTCTGCTGGCCAAATGCTTCGTATCCACAGCCCATAATACAGACAGTTGGTCAGCCAGTCAGCCAATCCGTCAGTCTGCCTGTTAATTAGCCCGTTTTGCCGCAGTCAGTAATTAAAAATACAAAATTGAAATACTACTTCATACCCAGCTGGCAGTCTTCGAGACAAGGCTGCTTAAGGTTTCATCGGTCTGATGAAAGGATTTTCGTCAGCCAACTCGGCTAAACACATTTTCCAAATGCAAAGCTGACTTAAAATGCTGAATGTAGCGGGGGGAAAAGCTTCGGCTTAGCGCTCAACACAACTGACACTGACACAACAACAGTCCAAAAAAGGTGGCTATCTTTTCAGGTTCAGTTTTCCGCCAACTACTTTCCCTCTAAAAACCCCGCAAAGTAGATTACCTAATACATTTTTAAGCATTGCCAATACTGTAGTTGTTGTTGTTGTTGTGTTGTCTCGCAACTATTTGTTTTTTTTTTTGTCGAGTTTCGATTCTTTGACGTGAAACCGCAGAAATGCTTGGCCCGAAATCTACTTAAATTTTCTTTTAAATACTTAATGTAGAATTCGCGCCCCACAAGCAGGCGTTTTTCCATTTTCTTGGCTCCGCAGCTCCTCAAAAACCACAGCTGTCCCTTGCCACGCCCTCGTTGCCCCCCCAGCGCAGTCAACATTTCAAATTAATTTTACAGCTGCCGCTGCGGCGAGCAGTTAGCCAACCAACAGTTGCCAGTTGCCGGTTGCCAGTTGCCGGTTTGCCAGCAGCTAACTGTTAGCCTGGTCCTTTGCTCTTGTTGCTCGCTTGTTGTGTGCTGCTTGGTCCTTGGGCACCTTGTGTGTATTTGTGTGTGTGAGTGCAATAATGAAGTGGCAAATAAATAGCACTCCCAACTGTCTCTGGCATAACAAACGCCAAGTGGCCAAGTGCCGGAGACTAGAGACAAAAGACAAAGGACACCAACCAGCACCAATGAGACGTCGAGTTACTTTCAGGGAATTTTCTAATAAATTGGCGACTGCTTATTCCGTCATTTATTACGCGTCTCCTCCTCTCCACGCAACTCTTTTCGCTCTCTTTGAGCGTCTCATTAACCGCTCGAGTAACGACTGCAATCTATGCAACTATCAAAAATAAATTACTTCCTTTTATTGCAACATTAACTGCCAACAACTTGAGTTTGATTGTTCAACTACAACATTCATATATTTTATTTTATTTTTAATATATACAAAAAACATTCGGCAGGAAAAAACGAAATCCAAACTTCTGAAAAGCATATTTTTTTACATTTTGTGCATAGACAATTTGTAAATGATAGGAGGCAATTTCACATAATTTTGATTTTTTAATTAAGGTTGATGGTTGAAGGGTTGAAGGGGCCCTAACAAACAAAAAATAAAAACCAAACCCAAATGGTTTCTGTTATTTTCTTCACATACTTTTCAATCAATAAGTAAGATAATTTAAATGTATTTTCAAGTGCTTGCTTTCCTGCTTTCAATTGTCGTCGTTTTGACGAAGGATGACATTCCAATGTTAACAAAAGGTCGGATCTATACATACACACCTTCTAACTATAACAGTAATATTTTTTATTTTTTAATATTTTTGTTAACCCGGGAAGGTCTCTTATATATCATATTTTAATTAACTATAAACAATATACTATATTTATTTTGTAATCAATAAGTAAAGCAATTTGGATATATTTTTAATTGCTTGAACTTAAGAGAACTGTTCTACAAAAGACTGTTTTTCTGCTTCCCATCGAATTTAAAATCGCGCGTCGGCGTTTTGACGAAAGATGACGTTAAAAAATTAACAAAAGGTTAAATCTGCACATTTAAAAAATAAACATAATAATCTTGGCTATATTAGTTGGTACCATTATTTCAACATCTGCAATAACTTGTCTCAATATTTTTAAACTGTCCGAAAATTTTGATATCCACATGTTTTTTTGTATTTTACTTTACAACTACAAACAAGATACATTTTTTGTATTTAATAAGAAGGTGGTGACTGCTCCTTTACCATATCAGTTGGAACCGATATTTTTAAAGCTGCATAAGCTTCTCTCTATATTTCCGAACTATCCCAAAATTACATATTGTCACTTTGTAATTATTTCGGCCAAAGTTCTTGCGCTCTTCTTCGGCTGCTAAGTAGCACTTGCTTGCCACAAATTTGCTGAGCACTTGAAGTGCCCTTTAGTTAACCTCCAGATGCATGACTTGCCATTAACTTTCTTTGCCTGACGTCAAGTCTGTTTCTCTTCTACCTACATATATATAATTTTTATATTTTTTTTTGCCGCCTGCATAGCATACTTTATGGCGTCGGCAAAAGCGCAGTCCAGAGCAATTTGCATACAAATATAATGCTATAAATTATTTGTTGACCCGCCGTTGTCTGCGCTGTCGAGAAGTCAAGTCGCCTGTTAAACTGGTTAAAGGGTTAAGGGTCTCTCCTATTTTTTTTATTTTCGGTGTTGCCCTTTAGTTTGCTTCTCTATTTGGTTGTTGTGGTTGTTGTGCTGCGGCTTATCATAGCCACAATTTGCATAAATCAGTGCCACACGCCCACATCGTGCTGCACATGAAAACTTAAGCTTCAACTAATGGGTCATGTCCTTGAGCTGACTCTAATGTATTCACTTCCCTTCCCCCCATTTCTCCCGCTGTGGCAACTCCAAAAACAAGAAAAACAAAAAAAAAAACATAGTAAATAAAAAGTTAAATAAATGCTCAGTGGCCGAGCAATTAATGGCCAACGAACGCGCTTAATCATCAATTGCAATTCTGTAGAACGCAAACGGCAAAAACTAACCGAAAGCCAAACAAACAAACGGCCAAAGGAGACTTACTCATTAGAAGGGGCATGAGGGGAGGCAACGGCAACTGCCGCAGGGCTGCACATAGACAACGCGCCAAGTGTTGAGCCATAAAAAATGGCATGCAAATACATTAAACACACAACAACAACAACAGCATCAATGAAGAGCACAAGAACAAGGCGAGCGGGCTTGCCACACATCTGCACAGTGGTTGCAGAGCCATGGAAATTGCTGCAGTGCGAATGCAAGTGAAGAAAATAAAGGGTGCCTACCACTTGAGATCTGTGTTTATTTAATTGTGACTACTCGTTTTTTTTATGTGTATTCACAGTTTCTGCTTATATATACCTCATTCTTTTTCTATAAATATGCTCATATTTTTTTTTGTTTTAAAGAGAGTTAAGATAGTAAGTGAATAAAATTTACAGAAAAAAAATTAAACTGAGGCTTTAATCTAAATTGTTTTTTATACCAAAAACATTTCCTTGACAAGTATTTTTTATGTTAATTCTGTAATGTGCGATAAGAGTGCAAAACGATTACTTTACATATAAAACAGTATTAATTATGTGTACATTTTGTCACGTTACAAATTTCTTAAAAAATATTTAATAAAAAGAAGGAAAGTAAGTAAGTTTTTGAATTATTATGTTTCAAAAATATTTTCTTCCAAATGATTTGCAATAATTTGCAAATTTTCAAAATTCTGATTTTATCATAGAATTTCTTTATTATTAAGTTTTTATGCCACTCCTTTTCGATTTCTCTCCGTATAACTTTCTTCAGTCTGTTTTATGCTTTTTTTAATATTTCTCCATGCTACGAAATTGCAATTTATTGCTTCAGTTAGAATCGAGCTATAACTATTTCGCAACATATCAATTTTCTCATAGTGAATCTCGCCCTGATCGCCAGCTGTGCTTTGGCCCGCTGCAGGACTCGGCTGCAATTACGCAGCTCATTTCTTCTGTTTTCTCTCGCATTTACTTGGGGGGGAAATCCTTTACTTTAACTGCCGATTAGTCGCCCACTGTGCGAGCTGATGGGGTCGTATGAATGACAACAAACATCAATGAAATAGAGCACCCGACTGCCTGTCGCTAAACAAAAAAGCAACCCTTGCCCCACTGCAGCCAGCAAGGGAGGGGGGGGGGGGGGGGATATTGGCGGCAAGCTGGAAAATCGGTATATAAACAACAAAGGAAGCAACAACCACAGGCGACGCTGGCTGTAAAAGTTAAGGAAAATATTTACAAATGAATTAACGTAATGAAAATAAACTAGCGCACAGATACATGTCGATGTCGATGACGATGATGATGTCGACGACGACGACGACGACGACGATGATGATGATGACAATGATGATAATACTTAATCATGCGCTTGCTTTTGTTGCTGTATTTTGTTGTGCTTGATAATGATAATGATGTTTGTTGATGACGCAGTCGCCGCTGCTCCAGATCCATATAAAAGATAAATGCGTATTACAAAAACATTTGGCTGCAACACGAAACGCCTCCAACCCCTCGCCCTCACCCTCACCCTCCCTATTCCGTCAACTCCCGCCCCAATATCTCTCCCTCTTTCGCGTTCGATTATATATATACGACGGCGAGCATTTGCCATGCCCGATAAGATAAATGCAGCAACTGTCCATACAACTTTTACATTTTACTGCCAGAGATCGACGCAAACCGGCAGGCGACGGCATTGAAGGGACGAGACGAAAGCTGAAGGCATATATCTACTGACCTTGGCCCACAAATACAGCCGGCACACAGTTCCAATTACGGAAAAAAACATAAAACAGAATACCAAATTCCAAATGCCGAAAGCCGAATGCCGAAATCGTAAACAACCAGCAATCAGTTCCTCAACAGTTCAGTTCGGCCAGCAATTTTTAACATATGCTAAACCATTTGAGTTTGGCTAATTGCATCAAGTCATGTAACAGTTTCGGCCGAGGTTCAAAGCATTTTCCAAATATACAACTCCCAAAAACAGTCTTAAGATGAATTAAATTAATGGATAACAAACAATTTTTCAGCCAAATATGAAATACGAAATTTCCAATATTTTGAATTTAAATTTCTTCAGTATTATTTGTACTAAAGAAAAAATAGTAAAATCTTAAAGTTTCTCAATTATTAGAATATAAATTCTTGAAGTAATTGAAGTCAAAGTACTAAATGTATTGCACCGAATTTCAAACTTGTTTTCTTATTTGTATTAAATAAAATAGAGAAAATATATTTTATTTTTCATCACATTTAATTTGTTTGTTACTATATTTTTATTATATAACAATTTAATTTTTCAGAAATCATCAAATAACCTTAACAACAAAGTGATTCTCATTTGCTGCAGAAGCAGGTGCAATAAATGACTTAAAAGTGCTGCAGACTTTATGCTCTTTGAATAAATAATTCTCAGGCCAGCATAAAGGGCGATGAGATATGAAAATGACATAATTAAGCCACATTTTCATCTGCTGGCTCGATAAGTGTTTTGAAAAGTGGTTCAGCGCCGGCAAGCATTAGATTCAAATGGCATTCACAAACAAGAATCAAACTGATATGGCTTCAGAGCAATTTGGGGAATCGTAGCATCATCATCAGCAGAAGAAGCGATGGGAAAAGGGGAGAGGCGGGAAAGAGGAAACGAATGAATCTGGCAAATTGATGAGCAAATGCCTTGTGAGTGTTGTCAGACATTTGACATTCGTGTGTTTGTCCAATGACGACATGAATTTTCTATGCGAAAATCGGATTAGGCTCAAAGTGTCGCATTTTCTTGACTTCTTTGACTGGTCGTCGTATTCATTGGAAATTGTTCCCATAATGCTTCATCTGCCCCCCTCCGAATGCCTGAATGCCTGAATGCCTGAATGTGTGAGTGAGTGAGGGAACAAATGAATGAGTGAATGAATGAATGCTGTCAAGTGTTCCGGATGTAGAAGCATTTTCATTTCGTGCCCCTTCCCCGCGTCTCATTCAATTGAAATTCATGTGCTGTGCACTTCAATTTGCATTTCACAGTGCGATGGTATCAATTCAAAGCCAACCATATAATTTACTCTCGGCACAGATTAGAGCGCATAATCTCAATTAAATCAATTGCGTTGTCAACAAACTGACACATCTAACGAATGACACGCACACTCACACACTTTTAGCGATGGTTTTAGATAGATTTTGACTAAATAACTGTCATATATGTGTGTACACAGATACACACATATGTACATTCATAAGCTCATTACAGATACAAATCGAAGCATCGATAGCTGGCCGTTCAGCTGATAATTCGCTATCGTTTCGTTGCTCCCTTTTAGCGGTGAGTCTATCAATCTACCACATTTGCATTCATGAAATATGCCCTGCAATTCGAAGCGGATTCTAATGGGCATTCTTGACTTGCCAAAGTTGCAAATACGTTTGCAGCCACTTCTCTTTATTTCATTTTGTTGGCTACTGACAATATCAATTCTAAACCAACAATAAATAAATTATTTATGATAATTATCAATCAATAATTTATATGTATTGCTCCTTGAATATATGTACATATATACAACATTTTAAGTTAAATTTAGCAATGTTTTTATTTAATTAATTTCCTAAACTATTGATAATATTAATCAATAAAAATTATATTTTAATTTGATATTAGAACAAAAAATTAGTCTATCGCGAATGTATTTGGTACTTTTTGTATTTATCCACTTAGCAATAAAATCGTTGAGACATGCTATAAAAACGTAATTAATTAAAAGACCATTAAAACATTTTAATACAAATATTAACAATAGATACAATTTTATAAAAAGTATCCCGGCACTAAATAATTGTATAATAATATTAAAAAAATGCATACAGTTTTATTACATTTAATAAATCAAAAATCGTTTCCATGGCAATGAAACATTTCCATAACTACAGACTGCAAACACTGTCGATAGTTTGTTTGGCCAACAAACGAATTGTCCCAGAACTAATTACAGGACTTATCTTGGCCAATTATGTAGTAAACATCTAGCAATTATTCTCAGTGTTGTCGGCAACCCGCAGCTAAATTATTCGGCAAGGGTAAACAGTGCAAGGATAACAAGGACTTCTGCTGACAGCGAAGAAGCAAAGGCAACCAAATGCTATTCATGAACGTTGAGTTTTTTTGTTGTTCTTGTTATTTGGTTTTTTTTTCGTTTTTTCCTTGATTTAGTTGGGAGTTGCCTTTGACGATTGAACGGCTCCCCAGTTGGCAATAAACGAAATTTTAATGCAACAAAAGTAGCCCCGAATCGCCAGACGAGTGGCCTACACTTTGAATTAGACTTACGAGATACAATATGATAAGCCTTTGAAGCAGCCCAGTAGCCAAAGATTATTTGTTTTGCAGGACGCAGACAGACAGACAGTGAGAGAGAGAGAGAGAGAGAGAGAGAGCAAAGAATGTGGGAGTGAAAAGGAGGATATGGCATTCCTTTAGCTGGCTGCTTGTTTGCTCTGCTCTCTCTCTGTCTCTGTGCCCATCTCAGTCCGTGGAGCGTCATTTGAGGACGATGAATGTTGGCAGCCAGGCAGCAAGCGTCCTGGCACTCAAAGGGAATTTTCTATCAGCTTATGGCCATAGTATATAGTCGTATATGGCATGGGTACGTAGCATGGATAATAGTGGATGGTTGTCATATAACTGGGACGGCTCTTTGTTCTACGTTAGCTTGAAATCGATATGACTGTCTATCTTGTGTGTGTGTGCGAGTGTGTGTGTGTATGTGCGCGGGAGGAGCACATTAAAAATTACAATAACTGCCATGAAACTGAACTAAAAAGAAAAGGCAATCGAGTGGCGAGAACAAACAGCGCAGTGCCAAATAAAACACTATCCAATTCCGAAGGGTTCTTATCGGCTCGTACAACTTATTTATGTAGATAATAATCTCTAGAGAAATCCGAGCACACACACACACACACACACACACACTTATATGCTATACTCCCACTGAATTGACGTTTAAGATTTCGATTTGGTAGGTTGAATGTCAAAAGAGCCATTTAGCAATGTTTTTTTTTTTTTTGGGTTTTTTTTTATTCTTTTTTGGAGTATCTGCTTAAGTAGCTGAGCATGATACGCCATAAAACAAATATCTTATATTACAATCATTCAAATACGATGAATGCCAAAGTTTATCTATCAATTTTATATCTTGTTGCTGCATAAAGAAATATAAAAGTTTGACTATTTGAATGCAACTAATTTTTTTTTTATTAAAAGTGCAGCTGAGATAATTTTTCTACTTTGCATTAATCACTTGAGGAAAAAGTGGCAGGCAGAGATAAAAGAGAGTGGACATAAATCGAATAATTAAAACACTGCATAAAGAAATCCATTAACAAAAAAATCATTCAAAAATCGACTTCAGATTGTGATTTAAAAATGCACAGAAAAAGAGATTTAAGGAGATTATTATTATGCGAATGATAGCAGCAATCAATTAAAGACAGTAAGAAGATAAAAATGAAGCGGCAAGCCTCATAAAAATGGGCGAATTTAAATCACACAATTCAGCAGCCAAACATAAAAAATTATGATTGATATTTGATGCAAATAGAGAAATGAAATAACTATTTGGATAACACAAATCTGCAGACATAATTAAAGTTAATTGGAAAATCTGAGATGCCAAACTGCTTTGAGGCCTCAATTCTGCAAAACGCTGCAAGTGTCGAGTCTAGTTGACGCTTTTTCACTTTTTCACGGCAAATTAGATGCTGGTGCGTTTGCAAATGAGCTCATTGGGCTTAAAGAGCTGCGTATGTGGCATGTGGCATGTGGCATGTAGCTTGTGGCAACATCATTTGACGTTCGTGCAATCAACAAGTGTTTTCATTGCAATTAGCGATGCTTCATGGTTTCGCCATTCCATCTCCCACTTTCTCCTACTTTCTCCCACTTTCTCTCTCTCTCTTTGTCTCTGTCTCTGGCCTTGCTGGCTGGTTGGCTTACAGAACGCCCAGTGCGAGACATGATATGATAGAACTTGTACCTACAAAACTGCGCCACTAAATTTACTGCTGTCTTGTGTTGCCTTTTGCCTACAAGTTTAGCTGGAGCATTCGTAGTAGGCGGAAATTGTCAGTGCACAATATCCGTTGATTTGTGCGCATGAAAATGAAATCCATTGACGTGAAATGACAGCCAAGGATGCCAGAAAAGCGATGGCAATGCCTTTGCAAATTATGCAGCCCGTCAGCAGCGACGTCAGCAACAGCAATGACATAATATTGTTGTTGTTCTTGTTGTTGGCTCATTGTCGCCATCATTGAAGTTGTAACGCCACGGACCGGAAATGGATTGCAATGGCTTTTCTTGGAGGAGGCCCCAACACAAAATACGTATCGCATGACCAATTAGCTGGCCGGGAAATGCAGGAGAAAATAGAAAGAGCTTTGCTCCAAGTATTTGACGATGTGACCCCAAAGTAAATCAACCCTTTTTGCTCTCGGAGGGTTGGCCAAAAACCAAACATCAGTCCCGTTCACTTCGCTTGGCCTCGAGTTGCTTTTTATTATTTACTTTCAATTCCCTCAACAGCGTCGCACACTCACACACACACACACCCACACACATATGGGATACAAAAAAAAAAGGAAAAAAAAAAAACCTTTTGCGGTTTCTTGCCATTAACATAAAGAACGGCACAAAACTATGCGGCGAAGAAGGCATAGCAAATAATGGCCAGCATAAAATAAATAAATAAATAAATAAATATAAATAATAAAATGCCGAAATTGAAACGAGGACGCGACAAGTAAAAGCCCCGCCGTCTCTACTCGACTCGGCAGCCAAATGCTTGTTGCTATTTTTCTTTTTTCTTCTCTTTTTTTGTTGTTGTTGTCGGGTTGGCAACACCATTCAGGGACCTGGGGACCGAGTTGGCCGACAGGCTGCCAGGTAAGGTAGATAAGCGAGCTGCGAAGACGACAGGCAATGAAGCCAACATCACCGCCACCGCCACCGCCACCGCCACCGCCTGTCAATATGTACGTCACAGCGTCAGCCAGTCAGACTGTCGCCCTGTCAGTCAGTCAACTTGTCAGTTTTTCTTAGGGGAATGTCAATTGAAATGCTCTTAACGAATAGTTGAGTTATACAAATGTGTCATAAGTTCAACACTCTGCTTTCAATGTAACTCGTATTACGATTTACCAATATTATTGTTATTATTTTATTCATTTTTATACAAACACAATAACAATACAAAAAAAAAATGTATTCATTTATATGTATGCAATATACATACAACATATTTTATATAAATAATAGCTAATATCATAATAGGCAACATTTATGTTAAAAAAAAAGAATACATTTCTATTATTATTATTTCACGAGTATACTAATAAAATAATACCAAAATTAAGTATTAAGCGCAATTTACAATTTCTCAAATAAAATGAAAATACTAATACCAATCCTTACAATAAACAGTGTGCACATTTTATTTTACTATTAATATGTAGTTATTTAATTTTAACTAATACATTTTTTAACTCATATGAAATCATATAACTCAGTCTATTAATTAGGGTTTATGGTGAATTTTAAATTTGAATTTCAGTTACAAATCTCTACTTTTTGCTAAAAAAAAATGTGTTTAGTCAACAACTTTTTATTTTCAATTTATATAGTTGCTGAAGCAGAGCATTGCGTGTTCGTTGTCATCGTATTTATTCGCTTTTTGCCCTTTTTTGTGCTTTTCTTTTTAGGCTAAACTTTTCCTTTCAATGCCCCCGAGGGCAAGGCGGCTCAGGGGGGGGGGGGGGGAGGGGGCTGTGGAGCGCGGCACGGTCTGAAGCGAGCTGAGCTGAGCTGAGGAAAAGGCAGCAACACGTCGCGCAGACAAAACTCATAAAGTATATTAACAAAATGTTCGATTGCACTTTGGCTTGGGCATTTCTTCTGCTCCTTTTCGCAACACTTGGGCATGTCCTTACACTAAATACGTATGTATATACATATGTATCCCAAATAGAGCCTTCCCTTTGCCTCTGCCTTTGCCTTTGCCCCGCGGCCACCTTGATGGCCTTGCATGACAAGCGACTATCAATGTCTCCACATCTAGTATGTCTCTCTCTCTCTCTCTCGCCCACTCTTCTGTCTCTGTTGCTATCAAAAAAAGGTCGTCGCGCATTTCTCGTTAAAAATTTGAAGCGTCCCCATTACCTGAGAACACTCTCAACTATCGTATCACATTTCAAAGTGGGACATGGAACCTTTTTGGCAAAAGTCTAGACTTTCGCGGCTACAATCCACCCCAATTAAAGCAAACAGCAAGTATTAATTGTATTCAAATTCAGACTGCCTATGTAATACTATCATTTTATTAGACGACTCCCCAAGCACTCTTTACATCGATGATTCAGCAAAATGCAAAGGGTCATCTTACAATTTTAATAAGCCGGCTATTTGCCTTGTGTATAAATAAATGAATAGACGTATTTTTGCTACCCCAAAGAATAGTAGATAAGTTAAGTTTAATCTACAAAGGATAATTGCATTCAATTTATACACACGTCATTAAATTTTAAAATAAATGTAAATACAAAGAACAACTACTCGAAAAAATAATTATGATTGCATGCATTTCTATTGTTGTTTTACCTTAATTTAATTGAAAGCAAATATCCGCTCTAACTTTTTAATATTATTTTCAAACTAAATTTTCCACCTCAAATACATATGTGCCATATTATTAAATTTAGATATAACTTCGTATACAAAGGATAAATAAATGAATGCATGCATATATTTATTGTTTTACCTTAAACAATTGTATACACATATAAAGTATTCGCTTCAACATTTTGATATAAGTTTCAGACTCGCATAAATAAATGCATGCATTCATTTATATATTTGTTTTTGTATAATATTTAATCAACAGCAAATATCCCCTCTAACATTTTAATATTACTTTCAAATTATATCCACTTATTTTGCCGCTAAAATAAGTGACACAATTATTGAATTGAAATAAAACATAAAAGAAATTCCGGCTGTAAATACAATTTCCGATTTGTGCAATTTAATATTCTATTGCAATTAAACTAACGCCAGCAAGTCAATTAGAAAATCAAATTTGTGATTGTGTGATTATGCACAGCAAAGTCTGATGAAATTCTGATCTTATTAGTAATATGTTGCGAAAAAAAGGACGTTGCAACAGTCCCCTTGCCTCAGTGCTTTCTTTTGTTACACGTTACACTGCTTTGAACTCTGACTCTGTTGCAATGCAATCAAGCAACGAGTACCAAAAATAATTATAATAGAATAATAATAATAAAAAATTTAACGAGAACAAAAATGTCCTGGATTCCCTGGCTGCCCTGCTGCCATCTAATTGCTATTGTCGTTGTGGCGTTTATTCTTGTTATTGTTGTAATTGCTAAAGTTGTCGTTTGCCGCTTGACTCCACACAGTGCTTCAAGCCAAATTTTTGTTTGTGCTGACGATGGATGCGAAATAGTTATGCATTGCTGGGTTAGAAGGTTTGTCAATCAACTCACTCCACATCGCGCAGGATTAACTCAAATAACTTGCATATCCAGCTGATTGTGACCATTTGTTTACTGCTCTGTCTTTTAACTGTGCCCTTCGAATTTACCTGCTGTGGCCATCCGGCTCAGGGTCGTATTCGAGTGATTCGTCAGAATCTGATGAGATCTCGTCATCAATTACAACGACATGACCCGTTTTGTGCTAAGCATACATCGATTATACGTATATGAATTGTATGATTTCTTTCTTATTTCCCATTCCCGCTTACCTCATAATAGAAAAATGGAGCACGGCACAGCGGACAGGTGTGATTAAAGATCACTTCACGAAGATAGGTCTCTAAACACTCGCAGCAAAAAGTGTGTTTACACTTTAGTTTTACCTCGTTCGACTTCTTATATTGACAAAAGGCGCACACTTCTCCGCAATCAGATTCCATGGTGCGCGTAAATTAAACGTATTTTACTTTAGCTAATCGGCTTGAGCGATCAAAGACACTAATATTTTATAACTATTTGTAATAACTTTACTATTTTAGATGAGCTGGTATTGATTAATGAGCTCGTCTTGATTGACATTATGAAATAAGTTGAGTATACAGTAGTAGAAAGGGCTACTTTGATGACAAGAGAGCCAAGGCCGACTTGTGAAAAAAAATAAGGTAAAACTTGGCTGTTCAGGGTTGACACCTTGCCAGATTAAATTGGGAAATTTAATCTTAATTTGCTACTTAATTTGCTAATTTTCTATTCATTTCGTTGCAGAACGATAAGTTTTCAATTTCGTTTTCTTTAATGTTTTCAATTTCATTCAAATATTAAATTATTTGGTTTCTTAGACGTAATAAACAAAAGAAAAACATTTAAATTGTTGGCGCAAAAAACACTCTACGTAACTCGACAACTCTAGTAGTTGCCTGGTAGCTCATACCTGATTAATCTCTAATTGTCTGGTAACTCTTTGTTTCTGGCAACACAATTAAATAGAATCAACAAAAAGTTTTTGAATTTTAATGAAAAATGCCTTTAGAGAGATTGTTTCTTATCGAATAGCTCCGGCGGCGGAAAATAAAAAGAGAAACCATAGAGCGTAGGATTCTTAGATGTGAATCTGATCCATTTTTCCAATCAGACGACTATTTTGGCTCTTCCTCTTTTCTCAACTTACAATGCCACCTGGCAAAAGGACAAGTGCACACAAATGCTTTCACGAATTGCACCATAAATAAATGATTTTTGCAGTACAACTTGTTTTACCAAAAAAAAATGATTTTTTTAATGTTTAATTTAAATGAAACAAAAGTTGTTTCACATATATACAAATAAATTCCTTGTTCGGTACTTTTACTTAAAAAAAAATGGGATTACTGACCCTGAGTATATTGAAAATAGGTGGCAGCATCAAGTTGTAGCGGAATGTCAGCTATTTCAGAGCAGAATCATTCCGCCCAAAATTTGACAGCTGAATTGTCTGTGTCACCGCGGAATGGAATTCAAGGGTTTTTAGAGCGGAAGCGATTTCTGTGTCACCCCTGATTATTACATATTTGCCATTATACTTTCATAAATACAACATGAAAGTTCTTCACAAATTGTTAAGTAAAAAATGTGATTTACTTAAGAATGAACCCAAGGTAATTCACGAAATGTCTTCAGTTAGTCTTACATCATTCACATATTAAGTGTACGTAAAGGTCAAATGTATCTCCTTGTGTGGCAGACGCCAGTTTTCGTAAATATGCCAGACATGCAACAGCTGCAACGCGAAGTAATCTAATTAAAAGTTTGTTTGTTGCAACTTGTTCCTAATGATGTCACGCCTACAGATTTGGCGCCAAAACGTTGCGTCCCATCGCTGGTTATAATCCCCCAAAACTCAACGCTTTGCATGTGCTACATTCTACATTCTACATTTCACACACCTACACACACACACACCTACACACACACAAATACATATACAGATACTTACAATGGCTGTGCTCTATTCGCTTTAATTACAATTTATGGATGCTTCAAGTTGCCGGCACACAAAACAAAATGGCGGCAGCTCCAAAAGGTAATAACCAAATCGGGGCAACAACAACGGCAACAAGAAATATCCCCAAAAAGTAAGAAAAATGAAAAGCAAGCAGAGAAAAGCTGAGCCAAAAAAAAAAAAAAAAAAATGAAAAGGAAGCAAAGCAATGTAATTACATAAAAGCAACAGAAAACCATCTCGAGGAGGGCAACGCACGATGCAAAACATGGCGTTAGAACATCAACAACAGCAACTTTGAGCGACAATCCGCATTGAGTGAGTTCGTGCAATGCGCTCACGTTTGAGTCGACTCGAATCGAGTCGTGTTGCCTCAATGAGTGCGACTCACAGACACACAACGCCTGCGTGCTAAAACTCGCTCTCTATTTCGCAAGATGACAACAACCGTGGTGCAGCAGCAGGCGAACATTGCTCGAAATCACAGTGCCAAGAGATATGTAAACAAAGCGTAATTCAATTCATTAAAACGCCAGTTTGTTTTCATTACCGTAACTTCAAAGGCGATTTAACGCTAGTTTAAATATCACAAAAAAGGAATATAAAGCAAAACTAAACATTAATTGCCAAAATGCACAGAAAAATACAATAAATATTTCGAATTACTTCAGTTCTGGTTTTACAATTAATTAAAAAAGTATGTACATAAATTTATTAATTTGCTCCAGGATAATCTGTAACCAACACATCACAAGGTTCAGAGTACAATAGAGTACTCATAAATAATTTCTAATTAAGTGAAATAACACTTTTTCATATAATTTTTTTTTGCAATAAAATTGTATTTGTTTAATTTTAAATTCGATTTTACGAAAAAATAAATAAAAATCAATTAGCTTGTGCCTAAATCCACAGCAATCTGTTATGAACCCTTTTTAGAGCAATGTTTAATTACAATAACACTTTTTCTTAAACTTGTTTTTTGTTTGCAATATCTTTCATTTTAAATACGACTTTACTCAACAATAAATAAGAGGTAATTCAATGAAAATGAATGTGTAAATTAATATTTTCTTACAATTAACAATAATATTTGTAATTAATTTATGTGTTATTGGGCTAGTTGCAACACGTTTCGTGCCACGGTGCAGCAGCCACGTTGACGCTGACTAGGGCAAAGGCATTGACATTGCCGACAATTGTGTCAATTCAATGTGCACACACACTCACACACACACACACACACTCACACACACACACAGAGACAGAGACGTACATATAGTGTTACACGTGCTTAAATGCTGGTGATGTTGCTGCCGCTGCCGCCGCCGCTGCCGCCGCCGCCGCCGCCGCATAGCGAGCGAGAGCTCTGGACATCTTATGTAAGCCTCTGTAGCGCCCAGCCGAAATGCTCAAAGCATTACGCATACGACATGGTAAATGCCAAAAAGGGCATTATATAAGGCGGCCGAGGAGGCAAGCATTTGGTTAAAGCAGCCCCGATTGATGGATCTGACGTCACTGACGGCAGCTTTAATTGATGTTGTTTGGCAGCAACATAAACTAAACTAAACTACCGAGAAGGCAGCTCAACGCAACGCAACTCAACTCGTCTCACATACAAATGAAAATTAAATAAAAATGAAGACGATGGCGAGGGGAAAAAAAACACATGCACGGCCATATTTTTAATTACCTAAACAAACAAACAAACAAACAAATAAAACGAACAAGAAGCGACGACTTAAAAACTTTCTGGCAATTAATAAAGTTTTTTCTGCTTTTTTTTTTTTCTTTTTGTAGTGTTTTTCATTTTTATTTTTGGTAAATATTTAGAAACATCAAAACAGCAGCAACAACTAAATCAACTGGGCAGCCCTTCTACGTGGTTATAGTTGTTGCTGTTGCTGTTGCTGCTGATGTTGTTTGCTTTCAAAAACTTTTGCATTTGTGCTGCCTACACATGTTTGTACTTGTGTATGTATGTAAATATGCTGTTCTCAATAAAGCCTCCTCGTCCCTGGCCGATCCTTCATGGCACACGCTTAGCAAACGGACCACGAGCAGAGCTCTGAGCACTGAGCACTGAGCGCAACCAAACCAAAAATGCACCCACAAATTAAATAAAAATGTTTTGGAAAATGAAGAACTATTATCGCAGTTACGAAGCTAAAATACCCTCGGACCAAACTATTATTCAATCAGAATGAAAATGCTTTAGAATACTGTAAACTTTAGACGAAAGTCTATATTTTGGTGCCAAAGGAATTCAACTCGAACATAATATCAGCGATTTTCTTTTCAAATTTGAAACCAGCTAGAATAGATGGCAAAAAGTTCATATGTACTAACGAGAAAATACCTTTTGGCTCCGACAATACCTTCGTCAAGGGTATAATAAAAGTAAATAAATAAATGAAACTAAATACAAGAAGCAACAAAACAAAACCAAAAACGAAAAAAAAAGGTTGGCCTTTGCTTTCTTTTTGTGCTGTTCAACTGCCAAAGGCTTCTCCTTTTTTTTTTTTTGCGGCTTGTGCTTTGATGATTTTTTGGGCCGTGGCTAAGGACTAATCTCAGCCCAGCAAAAATTCGACTAAGTGAGTGCCAAAAGGTTGTTGACTTCTCTGATATTTTTTGCAAATGCCTTTTAATTATTTATTCCAACCCGTAACATAATTACTTCGCTTGATAAAATAGAAATAGAAATTACAATAATTAACATCAGGCTGAGAAAAAAGAAACAGACAGAAACGTCAATTCCTTCACCTGAAATCTAAAAAAGAATAAATGGTAAAATTCTGTCTTTGCATCTCCCCGCACATCCATTTGGGTTATTGGTTTTGTGCCAACGTTGCCAGCGATCTGATCTGGTTTCATTTCTCTAACAAGCTTGACAACTTACAACATGTTCCACGGTGTCAACGTCAGTGGCAAACAAATGGAGTTGCTGCCACTGCCATCGTTGTCGTTGTCGTTGTCGTTGCCGTTCTCGTTGGTATTTGACAGCCTTTTTGGCCAAGTTTCGACGTGCTTTTACTATATTCCCGTAGATTTGATGCTTGGCTTTAATCAATCGAATTTATTTCTCTGCTTGCGATGGCTTACAACCAACCAAGCACACACAACAATCGTAGTCTATAAATACTTTGATTTACTGTAAGAACACAAAACTAAGTTATGTTTTTGTGCTAATAAATAGCGGAGGGATTTTCTTTTTATGCCCTCTCTTGCAGCAGAAGAAAGTCATGTTCATTGGCAACCGAAATGGACAGCCATAAAAATATGATACAAAGCACAGCTATCAACACACCTGCAGATACCCACATACCTATCAGATACCAGACAGTGAGCCACGTTAAGCCAAGCCAAAGCATATAAATCATAGCCATATATAAGATAAATTATGGCCAGCAGACAAACAGACAAACTTTACAACATCATTTTGCACGGACGGAGGCCAAGTCGAATGTCCCAAATCGAAGCGCATTAATTAAGTCGTAACAATAAACGAATTTCACTTTGTCCACGCAAAAAAAAATAAATATTATTATTCACAATTTGGCTGTCTCGGGTGCTTTGAAAATTTCGTCTTGCTTTCAACATTTTCAAATTACAAAATTTTTGCACTATTTTCTGCACGATTTACGGGGCAACAACAACAAAAAAAAAAACTAAAATCAAAAACGAAATTCAGAAAAATTGAATTGCAAAATGATTTTCGCCTTGCAAATGGCCGAAACACATAAATTTTCTGCCTGTTAACTAAATAAATTTGTTTACATTCTGAAGAGCTCACACACACACACACATGATGAATAGAAGCAAGACAATCTGTTTATTAGTCAGAGCGTGGCTAATTAAATATCGCTCATACGCCGCATTGCCTTCAACATCGAGGACGCACGCCAAACAATTAAACTTTCAACATGCTCTGCCAGTGGCAGTGGCATCAGAAGTACGAGTACTTAAACTATAAATAACATACAATATTTTTTAAATATCGTATTTTTTGCTGCTTCGATTGTCGAAATGTGTCACTCGTATAATTGTAGGCGATTTGTTTGTGGAGCAAAGAGAAGACATCAACAGAAGTATATAGCGCGCTATAAATATTTCGACAAATGCTTTCAACAATTTTTATATTGTTTTCATCAAATTTTATTTTTAAAGAGCCACACAGCACACACACATGTGCCACACACACATCCATAAAGTGTTGTGTGTGTGTGTTTTGAATTGAAATATTTGCTTTGACGCTTCCACAAACGTCAACACATCGAGCAAGAAGCAGTCTGCTCGACTGCCAAATGCCCTGTGCACAACTATAATTATATTATCGAGTAAATCATTCGATTAGCGTTCAGCGTATATATTTAAAATTCTCTGTGTGCGGTAAATTTAATAAATATCCAGCACTATTTGCATTAGCCGGACGGGGTGGGCAGAAAGAACAACAATAAACCGCAGAAAATCGCTAAATTATTTAATGGCACGACACAATGACAAAGCTTCGACTGCCCTACAAAATTAATGGGCATGCCAATGAAACACCGTGCCGCCCTTTTGCCCCTCCCCCCATTACGCACACATGGAAGGGAGGCGTGTGAACAATTACCAAATCAATTAGATTGTTTGCCGACATATAAAGTACGAGCATATCAATTATTTACGAGCAATGCAATAAAAACGCCTGCGAGTGTGAGTGTGAGTGTGAGTGTGAATGTCAATGAGTGGCAGTATGAATACGTATTCGTATACGTATTTAGTAAAGCCCACATCAAAAATCTATGCGTTACACAGCATTTGATTGAATTCAGACAAAGAGAAAAATCAGCGCATAAATTGGCAATCTATTAACGAAAACATTTTCATGAAACAAGTTTCCTTCCAATTTTTATTACCGTCTTTTCTTGCGAGTCAAGTTTCGCATAAATTGCAGCTTTCTTTATTGCCAACGTTATAAATTTCATTCTAAACTGCCACTTGTGGCAGCTTGTTTATTGTTAGATGCCACATATGTTTATTGATAGTTAAAATGCACATATTTCACATAGTAGTAGAGCTCTAGAATGCTCGCATGCAAATTAAAATTAAAATACTTGTTCGAGTGTTTATTGGTCACTTGCAATACAATTTGCAGAGCTTAACTGCTAATGATTTCTTCTTTCGAAAACATAAGCCATAATATAGTTAAATATTGACTGCACAACAAACTTATTTGTGCTGGCGTGTGCGTAAGGAAATGCCGCTTTGTGCAGCTAACTGAATGTAATAATATTTGTGTAGGCAAAACTCTCAGCTGTCGATTGCAATGTACACACACACACACACACACCCGCACACACACACACACACGCAGTGGACACGCACAGAAATTGCATGCATAAACTTGTGTTTACCATTTGCTTTTGCTTTTGTGCACTTGACAGTTTGCACAGCAAAGGCAACAGAAACTACAATAAACGCCAACAAACAAACAAACAAGCCCGAAAATAAATAAATACGAGCACATAAATAAAGCAACAACCAAAGAGTTGAGCAACAAAAGCTTCGCATCGCAAAGCGTCGCGTCGCGTCGCGCGGCCATTTTATGGAAATGCAATTGAAACTGCAATTGGAATTGCAATGCGCATAAATTATATGAATTATGCAATTCCGTAATCTTCATGCATATTTAATTGCTTAATTTGTGGACTAATATGCTTCATTAAGCCTCTCACTCTCCCTCTCGCTTCCGCCATGTCTATTGCCATCTCTGTCTTGAAGTTTTAACGTTCCCGTTTGGATCCTGTTCGTTCACTCAGTGCGCAAAGTGCATTTTCTAATTGCAATAAAATCCTTTTCACTAATAGCAAAATTGTGTTTGGCACGCCAGCCAGCAACGTGCCCCTCCTCCCCTCCTCCCCTCCTCCTCCCTGTATCTCCCCCTGCTGCCCCCAGTGGCAATTTATGCGCTTCACTCAACATGTTTTTCATATTTCTATGTAGCATTAACCGCATCACGTCCCCAGCCGCAGCGCCCAGCCCCAGCACTCGACGAGGCGTGGTCGGAGTGTCTAATAAGAAGCGCAAACTATAGTTGCAATCAACAGCAACTGACGCAGCTCAACGCCAATTGACCACTCAGCGCAAAGCGAATTCCATAAGCTCATTCACAATGTTGGCCAAACGAGCAGCGCCACAAATGGACAACTCTGAATTACATTTGCTCTGCTTCGAGCTTCAGCGACAAAACGTGTAATGCAAGCTTGTCCTTTTCCCATTCGATTAGCATTGCAAATAAAAATGGATTTATTTTAATTGACATAATAACAATAATAATAGAAGTAGTGATAGTAAGAGAAGCAATAATAATAAATATAATAATCGTAAAAATAATTATACATATGAACAAAAATAGAAATATTAGTCATAATCATAATATTTATTTTAATTGACATAATAACAATAATAATAGAAGTTGTCATAGTAATAATAATGATCATAAGAGAACAAATAAAAATAAAAAAAATAATCGTAAAAATATGAATTAATTAATTAATTAATATGTATAATTAATAAATTATACATATGAACAAAAATAAAAATATTAGTCATAATCACAATCATAATATTTGTTTTAATTGACGTAATAACAATAATAATAGAGGAAGTCATAGTAATAATAATGATCATAAGAGAAGCAATAATAATAAAAATAATAATCATACATATAATTGAAAATAATAGTCATAACCATAATAATACATATAAAAATAAATAATAATAATCATACATTTAAATATAAATAATAATAATAATTAAAATCAGAATAATAATAATAATAACTATCATAATAATAACAATGTTAATAATGATACAAATCAACATAAATATAATGAAAATCATTGCATATCAATATAAATACAATAAAAATAATTGCAATAATTATAATAATACATATAAATATAAATAAAATTCAATTGATTGCAATAATAATCATCAAAAGATTTTATTATTATTTATGAAATAATTATTATTGAAGAAATACCAATTGATTTAAAAGATTCAAGCAAATGATTATGATATAATATAATATATAATATATGATATAAATGTTCTTATGCAATGCGCTGTTCTATGGTTTAAAATCAATAGATTTTGTTCTACAAAAACGTGTTTAAAGTGCTTGCTAGATTTATGAAAAGCGTAGCGAATAATGAGCTTTAAGGCGCATATCATAGTTGGACGTTGCAAAAAGCAACTTTAGCCAATTCCATGGCTGACTTTCAGGGCAAACAGACATCGACATCAACAGCAGCAGCATCAGCAGCGAGATGCGAAGCAGAAGTAGTTTATAGGGTGACTGGCATTGGGGAAAATCTTGTTTGCCTTCTGCTCTGGTCGTGCCCAATATTTGCACAGTTAACTAAGCAGCTGGAGCAGCATCGTCCCATCCAACGATCCAACCATCCAACCATCCAACCATCCAACCAGCCAGGATGGCCCACGTGTGTATCATGTGTCCTGTGTCCTGTGTCCTGTGTCCTGTGTGTGTCGTGTGTCGTGTGTCGCGTATAAACTCATTTCTGTGGTTTCAACGTTACATTTTCGAAACTCAAACAACAAGAAGCCATCGTCAGGCATTTGAAAACTTCGCATTTAGGGCCAACAACAAAAAAAAATTGGTAGCAAATTGAACGTTTCTGCTGCTAAAGCTGTCTACAGTGCGAATTGCTTAAATATAACCAGCATATGCACAGACATATGTGCGATATGTATAATCCGTCGTTAAGTAAGTGAAACCACTTGCCACAAAGTGGCAACATGCAACTAAGCCAATAAGTGATTGCCACACACACACACACACGCACACACAGCAGACAGGAAACATGGCAATTAGCAAGCAATTAGAAGGACTTTTGCAATTGAATACATTTTTGTCGTCAGAGCATGGAATTGTTAAGAGTTTGCTGCACAACAGACTCTGAGCAGCATCAGATAATTGCCCTGATCTCTGCACAGTAGCAATAATGAGTGAGCGAGTCAGAGTCAAAGATTTGTATTTCTCCGGAAAATCAATTTAGAAACTTGAGTTTTATTCGAAAGATACAAGCCTGGCAGTTATAACTTTAATCCGAAAGCAAGATTTAAATTTAAAAGTTGGAAATATAGTAAAATAATAATTTTATTTAATAGAAACATCAATATGAAAACTTGAGCAGAAGTTAGAACTTTAATATTTGAGAAAAATATTCATTTAGAAGATTAGAATTTCATTCGATAAATAAAAATTTCATAGTTTTTATTCCAACGAAATTAAGTCAAGAAAACTGAATCGAATAACACATTTTGAAAATAAGAATTTCATTCATAAAATAAGAATTTCATCCTTTAAATTGATTTGAATTTTATGTTTGAAAAAAAACAAACCTTTTTTATCTATAAGCTAGAATACAAACAATCATTCTAATTTAGGCACATAATTTTCAATCCCTTAATATGTGTTTAGATTTTGATTTGAATTGATTCAAACAAAAACTTGAATTTAACTCAATTTAAATGTATTTTTCAATCTTAAATTTAAAATGTATATGCTACTTTGACGATTTTTATTTGTTAATCTTTATACAATAATTGTTATGTTACATATAAAATATACTGTTTATAGTAGACTTTCAAATAGAAATAAATTATTTTTTGCGAGTGTTCACTGTACCAGAGAGCGACTGCTATTCACATAAAAAATATATATATATATTATAGAGCTTTAGCAGCGCCATTAAGCGTGCCACGTAGTGTTGCAACAAGCGAGCAACAGAGACAGCATGGCTAAGTGAGACTGAGACAGAGATGGAGAATCACATTTGTAGCTAATGCCGGGCCGAGGGATTATTATTGAATATGCGATGCATAAGTGGTGCGTGCCACGCTCAGCGATGCGAGCAATGTGTGTGTGTCTATATCTATATCTATCTTTAGCTGACCAAGCCAGTTTTGCAGCAAGAGGGGAAGGGAGGGTCATATATGTAAGTAACATATAGCATATATATATAGTAGTACACAATGTCACATTACATGGCTGCTTAAGAGAACATTTGAAGTGGTCGCGTGTTGCATTTAGTTAATATTAGTTGCCGTTGCAGCTGCCTTTTGGCTTTTGACTAATTGCATTGCAGCCGGCAATTAAATGCAATTGCTACACTCCCACATCTCCCTTCCTCCTTCAGCACATTGCGTGCTGCAGAACCTCAAGAGACCCCGCATGATAGATGGCCAGAGAAGGGGGGCAGCAACGTCTATAGACAGCGCTTGTCATTTGGCTCAATTGCACATTGAAATAATGACAAGCTGACGCAATAAGGAAATTTGCTTAGGCTAAGTGATTAAAGCGCTCTCCAGAGCCACCACACTCAACCTCAAGAGGTTCCAGTTGAAGTTCGCCGATTGTTTCAAGCATCATTCGATATATCAGTGCATAATCAAAGACAATGCGAGTACATACATTTTAAATATATAGTCTGCTATCGGTAAGCCAGCTGGCCTGCCAACGTCTTGGGAAACTCGATTTTTTAATTGGATTTTAATAGCGACATTTTTCAATTACAATCGCATCGATTTCCATCAGTCTTTTGTGCTGCAGCAAGGTACAAAAATGAGAGTTCAATAACAATGGCAACTGCTGCACTGAATGTTATTTATGCGGACCGCAATGCATTTTGTTATTGACTACACAATGTACATGTTAATAATGGCTGGCAACAAACTGCGGAAATTTGCAACTCGACAATGGAATTATATGCACTTTTGTTGTGGCAAATTCTTATTCTTGATTGCCGAGCGGAGAGCGGGGGGCGAGGCACAGCAGCATCTGTTGGCAGAGGCGAAAGGAAAGCAATTTCTTGGCAACGCTGAGTCTCCTTTAAGCGTCGCTTTCTATGGCGTTGTGTGGCATGTAAACCGCAGTCTATTTAGCTGCAGGGTCGCCGTCTTAGGCTCCATTGAAGCGCTCTTAAATGGCTATTCAATTGCTTGAGCCGCGGGCAACTTTAAACAGACGCAGCAAACTATCTGACGTTTAGGTAGGACTAACGGTTACGGTTACGACAAAGGCAGCAGCAAAACGGTAATGGGTTTTGGGAATGGGGAATGGGGAATGGGGCACGCAACTAAGCGCCACATGACCTCAAAACATTATGTTACACATGGGAACGCCCTAACGATGCAATTGAGAAAATGTTTTAAGGGCGGCCAAAACACACACACACACACACGCACAGATACACTTATAAGCTCACACATAACTGTCTATCTATCATAGACAACAAATGTCTGTGATTCCGTCCGTCTGTCTGCCTGTCGGTCTGTCTGTCTGTCTGCTGGCTTGTGTGTCGCCAATGTTGTATATTTTGAATTTATGTTTCATTTATTGGCGGCTGGCAACGTGTTTTCAATAAATTTATTTCGCCTGACAAAAACCAAGCGAAGCAAAATCGAAATATGAAAATGAAAACGAAATGAAATGAAATGGAATGAAAGAAAGGCCATCGCCGTGAATAAATAGTATTCACATGTTCATGTTCATGTTCACAACGACATGCAAAGAAGGCTTTCATAATTTCAACATTTTTCAATGGCAATCATAAATTCTATCAATAGATATAGCGAGCGATTCTCGTGCGTCACGGCCAGCCGTCAACTTGTTGCATGTCCCAAGAATTTTTTAATTAACTTGAGGCCGCTAATTTTTGTTAAATGAACAGTTTGCGAAATTGCCCCAGCATCTGTTCTTCTATCTAAATACATATACATTCTATATATACTATATATATATATGTCTCGAAATTCGCTGTGGGCGTGACCTGACCAATTGACTATCAGCGGAGGAGGAGTAGCAACAGCTCCAATGGAACCCTGGCCAAAATAATTCGCTAGATAGCTGGCAAGATTTACGATCCATTTGTTTTTCACTCAACACATACCTAAATTCTCCCTCTCCCTCTCTCTCGCTCACTCTTTCTCACTCTATCCAATTGGTTGTGTGTGTGTGCAGTAGAGGCAATAATTTTCCATTTCAATTATTGTCTTTATTGCTTTCTTATGGCGTGCAATTGTCTAATAAACTATGTGCATTGTTGTTATAATTTCACTTATATTTATTTCATTCAAATCGATTATTTTCAATGCTATATCCTTTGAATTATTAGTGTCTGTGCACATCGATAATTAAAAGTGTTTTTCTCTTTGATATTTAGACGATAAGTTCGTTTCTATAGTATTGTTGGTTAAGCACTTTTAATTTGGCTATCAAACTATTCTTTATAAACCGGAATCATTGTAAGCTATATTAACAAATTTCATTTGATGAATTTTGTATTTTTTACCGACAGAATGTTTAATTTTAAGTTACCATTATATTGGTGCAATAGTTCATTGTAAGTATTGTCTACAAATGATTATAACAGTCAACTCAATTCTAAATCAGTTATTCTTGTATTAAAATATTCAAAATTACATTTATTTACGGTTCCTGATTCTTGCATAAAATGTATAAATTCTAAAAGTAATTTTTGGTGTGCAGAAAATAATTTTCTTTATTAATATTCAATATTCATTTATTTCGATATTAAGTATGTGCAGAGATGAAATATTTTTAAGTTGGATGCTGTTTAATAGATATATCAATGCGCTTATAGTTGCTATTACTTTTTTTCGTTAAATAAATAATAACCAAAATAAAATAAACAAAACAATGTACTAGAGTAATTTAATTCTTTAAAACAGTCATATATAAAAAAAAAAAAAAAATAATATAATTATTTAAAAATTGTCAAAATATAAATGTCTCAACAATCATCAATTAATCTCGATCCTACACTTGGCAACAATCATAATGAATAATAAATAATAAAATTATTATATTTAAATTTTAAAATTTTCTCAAAATCTTCTACAAATTTCGATTCTACAGTTAGCAACAAAAGTATCGATAAATGCGCTATTGCAGCAGCAAATCGATCTGCAACTATTTTTGCAGCTCGTGGCTTATTTAAATTAGCCTGAAATTCTTTCCCTTCCGCGCATTTGGTAGATTTGAATGTGATTTGCACAGCTGAGAATTGCCACGAATATTTGTTGCTTCGTCGAATGGCGACTGTAAATTGTATTTATGGTCATTTCGTGCTGCTCAAATGCAATTAAAGTGCTTTGCCTTCGCCCATGCATTTTGATTTGCAGTTAAGCCCAGCATTTGCAATGAGACGAATAAAAAGCCAACGCAAAAAGAGAAAACAAATAAAAAGGAAAGTTAGAAGCAGAATATTCTCTGGAATATTCGTTGACCATTGCAGCTGCAGCTGCTGCTGTTGACACCTTTTCTGGTACATTGACTTACTAATTGGACACCAAGGACGACAAGGACACTGGTCAAAGGACGAGGGAGGTGGGAGGAGGGACAGCAATGCAGTAAAATGCACTTGGTAGCTTAGATGGGCTTAGTTCAAGTCTTGTGTAAATTAAATTGTTGTAAATTGCAGCTTAACAGCAGGAGACAGAAGACAGGAAGCACACACCCAACCTTATATAGTATACATATCTTATATGTACATATATGTGTGCAGATTTATTTGCATACACACACACACACACAGATGTGGCATATTCGGAATCAGAAAAAGCTAAACGAGACGCCTGCGGGCGCCTTGTGTACACACCACAAAATAGACGACAGATTCAATATAACCAAATACGAAGCGTTGTTGCACAACGAAGGACGCGGCCGAGTGGAGCGGGGGACATGGGAATGGGAATGAGATTGGAGATTGGAGATTGGATTGGACTAGATTGACTTAGCTCGGCGCTTGGGCTTATTGTGAGGTCAGGTCCTTATGAAATTTGCCCAACTGTTGCGGAATAAATTGCCATGGCAATGCTAGGCTTACGGCGTCTTCCGTCATGCCATGCAAGGACGGGCCAGAAATGGATTGATGGGGAGAGCGGGCAGGCAGCAGCAACAATATGTTCGCCGTGCTCATCTATGCATTCATTCATTCATTCATTTAGTCACCCATTCATTCATTCAGTCAGTCATCGCGCTCATCCTGAGCTCTGCTGGGAGCAAAGTGCGCAACATTTATAACGCGCTCGGCACACAAAGAACAAAATACTCAAAAGCATGCACTGCCCGAAATGCTGGCAACAAAATGAAACCAAATTGAAATTTTATTATTTGTAATATTTTATATACATCAAATAATGTAGAATTTAACAACTGCGAAATTGGCAAAATTAGATTGAAGTCTAAACTTATTGAACACCATATGGACTCGCCACAATATTTTTGGGCAGTGTAATCGGCCGCGAAGCTAAGCGCATTAATGTGAATGTCAAGCATCTTGGTTGAAAATCAAGTTCAAGCTTTGAGGCTGCTTTTGATAAACTCATTGAAATATTACTGCGCATCGCGACCCGACATAACATATTCGGCCGTCAATCTAATCATCTATTATTTACTTAAGAAGTACTTATGCATATTGCTTTTATGCTAGATACACAAACCCCTATCGCGTGTGTTTGGTCAACAAAGTCGGAACTCATCAATGTAATTAGTTAATTCAATTTACGGTAATTTCATTTGGAAATTTATAAGCCAAGTGTGGACACAAAATCGTGTGTAAGCTTGTTATTGGCAATTAAACTAATACCAATTTGTTTAACACACGACCACGCTTACTGCGTACATCGAATAATGCATTCATTCTACTTCATTAGTCGTCTGATTATTATTAGAACAACGGCGACAATTATCGTTTACGGCAACATTGTAAGAGTAGCGAAAAATCGAATGCCGAGTTGTCAAAATAAACACACATCAACCGCGCACTATAAACATCATAAAATGCACAAAATAATGATCAAAATGTTTCGATTTGCGGCGGTGTTAATTATAGACAGACAGCAGGAAGCGTTCGCGGAAACTCAAGTGAATCAAAACTATTCAGTTGTATATTGTGAAAAACTATTCATTTTATATTGTTATCAACACAATTCAGAATTGATTGAACGGCATTTGCTGTTGGGTTGATATGTAGCGAGTAAATAACTAAGCTAGCTAGCATCATTTATCATTTTAAATTATTATTTCAACATTTTAATATTCATTGGCATTAAAATCACGTAATGACTTATTACACAATTAATAATCAAATAATATGAGTATTTATTGATTACTTGAATTAATGCAAAATGTTACAATGATACATTTAAATTTAATATTTAATATATATATATTAATATTAATATTATATGTTAACATATATATATTAACATATTTATACTTTTATTTTAGTGTAGAAATTTGTAAACTCATTTACTTTTGATTTTAATTTTTAGCAAAAGGAAAAATAAAAATCATAAGAATATTTTTGTATCGAATATATTGAATATCGTAAGATTACTTAAAACGTTATTGATGACAAACATTTAAAATTGATGTTATGGAAGAAAAAAATATTTTTGCTGTAATTCATTTAAACAAAAAAAAAAAATTTATCATTATTTTGGGCACCCGCTTTAAACTTTAACCTCGAATGAATAATTGACTGTATCGCATTCGCTTAAATTCCGATTTAAAATTCAGGTTTATTTAAATATTCCATTCTTATACACTTTCAACTGTCAATAGGGACACAAACAAAGGCTGTTGCAGTTGATGTCGAATCGATTTAAAATACATGTTGACCACATGTTCAAATTGCCGCCAAGTTTGTCATGTGGCCGAGTAAATTGGGAGCATTTAAATTCGAATTTGTGTGGATCTGAGATGTGGAATCGGAAACGCTTAGCACTCGTAGGCTCCATTTGGGACTGAGCCGGGCTTTTCTTGGCCTTGATATGCGATCCATCTTCATTATCCTTCATTACGTTGCGTGGCAAGGCGGCCGTGCGGCCAAGGCGCCACTTGAAGTGACGCAAAAGCAAAAAAGGCCCGGGCCTCTTGAGTGCGTATGTGTAACCACCATGTGTGTGTCCCTCTCTCTTTCGCACTGCCTATTTCTCTCTCTCTCTCTCTCTCTCTCTCTCGCTTGCGTGTGTATCTGTCCATGTAAGCAGTTCTTTCTTACGTTCTTTGCCATTCACTCTTTGCTTTCTGCTTCATTTGCGTTACAAACACCTTGCCACATTTTTGGCTCGACACGCTTTTGCTTTTGCTGAAATCGTATCCCTTTTCAGCACCTTCCATCCCCCTCTCCTGCTGCTGGTCCTGCTCCTACTCCTGCTCCTTAACAGCTCCTCCTTAAGCAGCAACTTTTGAGGTAGATGGCGTCTAAATGAAATCGCCCGGCGGCTGCAGCTGTCGCCCATTTTCGGTACAATGGCAACATTGAAATTTTTGAAAGACCATTTCTCATACCAGCTCGAGAGCGAGACAGAGAGCGAGAGAGAGAGAGAGAGAGAGAGCGAGAGAGAGTGGGGGTATTAAGATGCGTCTGCCTGTCAGGATGTGCCTGGATGCCATGATGATGCCAAGGTGCCGGCCTCCCTCTATCTGCCCACCCACGCACCACTTGAGGCGCCTGCTAAACGCCTAATGATGCTTATTTGGCCGCAGCTCACCTGCTCACCTGCTCACCAGCTCACCAGCTCCTCTCCTCCTCCCTTTCGTCCTCTTCTTCCCAACCAGAACAGCAGGAGGAACAGCTAAGGAGAGGGAGGGACGGAGGCGGCATCTCAACGTCAGCGGTATCCACGACGTGTATTAGTTTGTCAGAAACCAGCAAAAGAAATTGTTTTAAATTAATTTGCATGTTGAAGCAAAAGACGGCCAAAAAAGCACTCATTAAATACACTACACTCAAAAGGTACCTCGACCAACAGAAGCACCACGCATTTAATGTAAATGAAATTTTGCGAACTTACATTTTATATATTCAATAAAAATAAATTGTCAACAAAAAAGGTTCAGCATCAAATGCATAGCAATCTTATAGTTACAATTAATTTGGAAAAACAAATAATTTAAATGCAAATATGAATACAAAAAAAAGACCTAAATAACCTAAGAATACTTTCACAATTAGTTACCAACTTGAAATATTCAATATTGGATATTGGTTGTAATTAATATAAATTATTATTTTAATAAGTAAAATCTCCATTATTAAAAAGATTATAAAAAATTACAAAAAAAACATATAATTTCACAGGCGTGAAATAATAAAAATCCATCCAATTACGCAATAATCAATAAATTAAAAGAAACATAACACTAAGCACTGCAGTTAAAGCCAATTGAAAGAAATTTAATTACAATTCAATATTAATCAGGTTTTAAGGGTATTAAAATGTAATAAATTTGCGTTGAAGAGCATTTCGGAGGTCGCCGTTGTGGCGCTGGCAACATTTTTAATTTTCTTATTTTAATTTATATTTTTGAAGCTACCGTGGAAGCCAAATTATGCATGGCAACTAAGGCGAACAACAATGGCAAAATGCTTTAATCCTATTGACGTTTAATCAAGCTCGAGCCAGGAGACGGAACACAGAATACGGCACAAAAGGCGCTCCGCGGTGGGTTGGAGGGGGGTGGTTGAGGTGGCCAGGAGCGGAAAACCGGGTGCTATTGCTGTTGCTTTCAATGCTGTCGGCGGAGAAAAGCCGCGCGTCGGCAATTACAAAACATTTTGCATTTCGCTGTTGAATTTTCAATTGGGGCCCCAGCTATGAATTTCCATTTCCAGTTGTTTACCTGTAACCTGTTGCCCTCTACAAGTGACGCGACCCCCGCAAAGTAAATCAAAGCCAGGGACACAGATAGTGAATGCGGGAGGAGTCGACAAAGTAAAAGCCAATGCGAATGCCAGGCAAAAAGGCAAAAGGAAGAAAGGCAAAGTCAGAATTATTTAAAGCGCTTAATAAATAATCACATTTGCATTTTCACTTGTTGATTTTGGCCGGGAACGTCAAGTTCTTGTAGCTTGAGCAGCTTTCAACTGCTCAGCATTTCTGCTGACTTGAGGACACCCCAAGCCCCCCCCCCCCCCCCCCCCCCAAAAACACGATATCAGCCCACAATGAGAGAGAGAGTGTATCCTTGAAAAGTGCCCGCTCAGCACAGGCAGAAACAGAGCCAGAGACGGAGACAGACATCGACATCAACATCGAAATTAGCCCCAAACCCTTGGACCCAAAATGCACTCAGCGTTTTGTGCGTTGTCATTGGAAGCTAAATAAATTGAAATTAGACGATGTCAGCACAAAAGCCAAAAGTGGCGAAAGCCAACGAACGAACCAGCGACGCTTGCCAAAAGCAACAACTCGACTCGAGTGGAGAATGGGAGTATGGGAATGCCCTCAATGCCAACGAAGCAGTCACAACATTGCCTGGGCGTCCGTTGTGGGCGTGGCCAGTGCGTGCGATATGACTACAGCCACAACAACAACAACAACAACAACAACAACAACAATTGCTCATTGTTATTGCTGCTGCTGAGGCAGCTTCGGTCAGCCTGGCTAGCTGGTCCAATAACTTTGTTATCGAGCCTGGCCAAGGGGCTACCTAACCACCTCCTCACCTCCTGACCTCCCCGTCATCGTGCTCCACGGTCACTCGATCCCTAGTCGGATTCGCATTTCGAGTGTATGGAATTGAATTGAGGTCCTCTCTGTGCACGTATTTGCCAAGTGTCAGGCAAATGGTTGGCAAAACAGCTGAGTATGCTCAACAGCCTCTCATGCTGTAGTCGACAACGCTACCAAAATAATAATTATCTAGTCTATAAGCTTTTATTTGTTCAAAAATACCTTCATGAACATCTTCACAAATTCAAAATTTATATACAACAAATTATAGTAATAAAATCAATAAGTGAAATTGGTTTAATTTGCTTCAAAATTCTTTAACATGAATAAAATACAACAATAATAAATATCTACACAAATTTACAATTGGTGTAATAAAAATAAAATCAAAAAGCAATATTGGTTAAGTTTCATTAAGTAAAAATAATAAAATAATACTAATTTTTGTATTTACTTAAAAATACTTTCATGAATTTTAAATGTGTGTAACTTTGAATTTCCTTCTAAAATAGTTTCAAATATATCTATATAATATATTAATTATAAAATAATATCAATCATATCCATAAACCTCAATTGCCCAATTTTCTTGTACACTTTCCTAACAAATTTACAATTTGTGCAATAATAGTAAAATCTAAACAGAAAAATTTGTTGTAACATATTTGCTCAAAAATATCTCAATAAATTTGCAGTCTATCAACCACAATTGCCTAATTTTTCTGTACACCATCATAAATATTTAAACAAATTTTCAATTTGTTCTCAATAGTTATTTGCGTAACACAAACCCATTTAATATCTTTAGCATCACCTGAACTTGCAACACGCTTCAACACTTCACAAAACAAAAGCTGAAGGGGCGTCAAGAGTCGAGCTATATTAATATTCAAAACTATGGAAATGCTTGCCAAAGTATTTATTGCCATTTTCCTCACATTTTCTGCTGAAATTTGAAACGTGCAACAAGCATAAAGCACCGCACACTTTAAGCTACGAATTGTAAATAGAAATTTTGCCAATGTGTATCAAGCAAAATTGTTATTGAAATGTGACCTTTATTCAAATATAGTATGAATGGCTCTCGACAGTGCAACATAAATTCACAATTACAATATTTTGCCATGCATGCGACGCAAACACAAGCTGCAAATACCTGAAACACATTGTGCAACCAATCAACGTGTTAATTTCACTTTGCCAACATTCGATAAATATTTAAATGCAAATGCAATGAAAACATTATTTAAAATGCAGCAATTAAATGACAGTTTAGTTACAAGTGGCCTAAACTTAATGAAAACATCTCAATTATTGATGTAATTGATTTTTTAAAAGCATTTCACATTAGACAGTGCGAGACCCTGGATTGTGGTTCACAAATGAAAGTAAAAAAAAATAAAGTGAGGACGGCAAGAATTATTAATCAGATAATTAAAGAAAGTGATAGTGATTAATTATTTGCAACTGTTGATTTAATTTTGAAATGACAGCATTACACATTAGACTGAACGAGACCCTGTGTTGGATATTCACAAATGTAAAAAACAGTAGAGACAGCAACTAAATATTTATGAATTTTTTCAACTATTAATATTTAAGACAGCAACAAATTATGAAGCTGATGAACAATGAAAGCGAGAGATGAAATTTGCATTTTCATAAAGTCGTCGAATGCTTGCGGAATACTTGAGCGGAAATCAATATAGAGATCCGGCATATTTATGCAGATGCGCTCGTCAGCTGGTCAATTAGCAAATCCATGTGGAAATGGCCACAACTTATCATAAATCAGCTCAGGCGGATTTGGGGCAGCCAGCTACAAATTAGTGGGCCATAAATGTTGCTCAATAGCCTAAGCTGTGGCCAATTGTGATGTGAGCTCAAATATGAAGCTGCCACAAATACATGCATATGTGCTTTGCTACCAATTTGTTACGCATACGCCATGCTGGCCAGCAAGAAGCGAAAGACAGAACACAAGACGGCGACGAGGACGACGAGGACGTCAAGATGCTGCCGCACTGTTGGAATTAAGTTAGATGGCCGTAAGCGCGTTAAATTGCGGGTAACAAGAGAAGGCAACACCTGTGGCATAAATTGCCAACGTATTTCGTTGCTGCCCCACTGCGTCACTTTCACTCGCACGCGGGCTGCCACTTTTATTTGTTCTTTCTCTCTCTGTCTCTCTCGCGCTAAGCTGTTGCAAGTTTGTTTGCGAATAGATTTATGCTGAATATGCGCAGCATTTCGCTAGTAATTTTGGGCGCTCTCTCGCTCTTAACCCAGCCCCATCATCGTCATCAATTCGGCAAAAGCAAAAGCAAAAGCCAAACATTAAATCACTTAAAATGCCAGTCCAAGCCTGGACAAACAGCTCGCAAGTGCCTTCTGGCCTGGCACACTGCGGTTTCGGCTTCAGCAATTTTAGCAGCCCGCCATCACTGCTCCACCGATTGCCAGCAGCACCCACAAGCTCCACTACACTGAGAAAAATATTACGTTCTTAAAACGGGAATACAAATAGCTACTTTGAGAACATTTTGATAAAAATTCATGAAACAAGATTCATTCTTAGAGTATTGAAAATTGAAATTCGATTTCAATCTTATTACATTTTTGTAAAATCATTCTAAGATTAAAACAAACTAGTTTTATGATTGCAAGTTTTTCAAGATCGAAAAATAAAAGAATATTATTCCATTTCTTCGTCTTCAATAAATAAGTTCAGAATATTGGTGTTGATTTAAGTTTTTGCTCATTGGGTTTCATTTTGATATTTTTTCACTTTTTAATTGAGAACATATTCTTTAATTAAGAATTGTGGCTTGTCTTGATTTGAGATTTAGAGATTTTTTGGGTTCAATTTTGCAATTGCAATCTTGAACTGAGAACGTTTGTTATCTCTAAAATCTAAAATTTTTCATTTCAAGATTTGCTATCGGCTTGGTGCTAGATTTCATTCCTGATTTAAGAAGGTTTTTTCTCTCTGTATAAGTACAGAGCTCTGCCTTTGACTGTGACTGTGACTCTGACTCTGACAGACTCCTCTACCCCGTGCGTGTGTCCTTCGAGTGGTTTGGGGACACGTATGCGCTGCTTCTGCGACGGCGTTTTCATAATAATAATAACAATAATAATAATAATAATAACAAGAAGCTTGCACTGTTTTTTCTTTGGCTTGGCGTTAAAATACTGCACACTGCAAAAGCAGCAGCTGGGTATGCACAACTGAAGACAGTAAGATGGAGAGAAAGAGAGAGAGAGGAAAACTAAACGAAAGAGAATATTTAATAGGCAGCCAGGGTATTTGAGAGTCGAGCAGCCTTCAGCTGTTGCGCTTTAAGTTGTTTTTATTTGAGGAGGGCGCAACACTTTCAGCATTTTCACGCGTTTTTCATGCACACACACACACACACACACACGCACACATTGTGTGTTGTTGCTGTCTCACTCTGTTGTATGCAAATAATTGCTGAGTGCTGCTCCATCCAGACAGCTTATAATTGTTGTTGCTGCTGCTGTTGTGCTGTTGTTGTTTTCGCTGGCTCTTGGCTGTTGATGTTTGCATAGGCAGCCCTGGCATTCTGTTCTAATAAGCAGCAGCCAACACAGACAGCACTCTGGGGCGTGGCACGATGGTAATGCTGCCGGGGGCAGGGGACAGGGGGCGGGGGAAGTGTGTGTGGAAGGGGCGGTAATTTAAACAATGAACTGCCATGCCCATTAATATTACTTTAGGTCACTCGCAAACTTTGACTTTACGTTGTCATTGTCGTTGCCGTTGTCGTTGTTGTTCATTGTGTTTGCTTTGTCGCAGCACGAGACGTGCAGGACTTTTTAGCTGTGACAGGAATGGGAATGGGGAAAGGGAGGCCAGCTACCTATGGAAGGCATGCAGGTGTGTGTTTGTCGTGAGAAAAACGTGTAAAATCTGCGATTCTGAATAGGTAATCACACCATTTGCATTTTGTGAATTATCCAAAAACTTTTGACCAAAAGTTGCTGATTGGTTTGGCGCATGCAATTTAATCACGGCGAGGATTATTTATGAGATTCATATTTATATGTATGTTATGTCATGTATTATTTCGTTTCATTTGCATTTCATCTATCAAATATGTAGTTGCCCTTTTGTATTTTCTAATCATTTATTTATTGCGTATACGCAATGCAGTCTGCTTACGATTTATTGCGTATACGTTACTAACACAAAAATGTTTGCTCACCAATTGAAATAGTTTTGTTATATATTGCATTTTGCTAATTTATACAAATTTTTAATTTATCAGCAAATTCGATTTTATTTATTTTCTAATATTATTGATAAGTTTTGATTCACTTAAGCAAACAATAATATTTTTAAGAACAAATGAAATTAATTATTTGTAATATGTATTTTAAAATGAAGTAATTAACTCAGTCAGCTATTGGCCTATTTGGGTCACAATTTTGGTTTTATTAATTTAAATTCTAAAACCATTTTCTTTAATTACACACAAGAAATAATTGAATCATTACGAGTATCTTAAGCATACGCAACAATTTGCCCTGCTCTGTCGCTCTCTTCATAATTCACAATAAAATCTAATTTATTTATTAACGAACAGGGAACTGCAGTTTGCGCTGTCCCAACCGTTCACTTTTCTTTACTTTCTCGCCATCTGAATAAATAATACCCATCATAATAACGCTCATTAGACCATCCACTTAAAGTTAGTAAAACCTTAATCTCAATTTTGGCAACTTTTATTTTGGCCAACAAAAATCAGAAAGAGCAACAACAATCACGAAAAAAAAGAATGAACAACAGAAGGCAGGCGAAGGAGAACGAGAACGAGAAGGAGAAGGAGAAGAAACCAGGCCAAAACGACGACAACGTCAAATAGTGCAAAGCAAATGTTTTATATTAGGTGGCAGTTGCCGGCAGGGGGCGCCACTAATGAGGCCCTTGGGGAACATATTAAACTTGAGAGGCAACAACAACTCCTAAATACAACACAGACAGCAACAACAACAATGTGCAAATAAATAAAAAAAAAAGGAGAAGACGAAGAATGAAAGAAGGGGGCCCAGAAGATTGACGAAGGAGTGAGAATCAAGTATTGCACAGATTTCTCGAGAGCACACACACACACATATGTTGCTGTTGTTGCTCGAGTTGTTGCGACTGTTGCTGTTGTTGCTGTTGCTGCTGCTGCTGCTGCTGGGAAGATGTTGTCGTCTCTAATGCAAAATGGTAACTTTCACTTTTATTTTTTTGTTTAACGGAACGCAGCAACTTTTTAATTTAAAGGAAAACAAAATAAAAAAAATATATAAAAAGTAGAACAAGAAAAGAAAAGTGCGAAGGAAGGAAACTGTGAAGACAAATCACAGCGACCCCTAAAACAAACTTTTCCTGGTATTCAACTCAACTGACTCACGAAATTAAAGCAATAATAACTTTGTTAAAACAAAACAGCACAACACCAACAAAAAAAAAACCCAAATGATTCCATACAAATACCGAACATTCTCTACCCTGCAAAGGACATTTTAGCACATCAGATTGAAGCAAAAAAAAAATTTTCGCTCTAGGTGTTGCAAGCTTGCTGACAAATCGAGAATGCTCTGTCTCGAGGGTATGGCCAAAAGTTTTAAGCAACATTTTCAAGTTTGTCGTGTTCCCGCTCGTTTTCGTTTGCCTGCCAGCTGTAATCTGAAACATCGTAGCGGGAGTTCTACATAGTATTATGCTATGTAATGTATGTGAATTATGTTTATGCAAACAAGTTGCGGAATCTTTGCTGGGAGCCCATGAATCAAAAGACAGCGTGCCAAAATTTAATCTCACTAATAGAGTAACAAATTGCAGGTTATTCTCTAGCAATGCTCTTAATTAATGCTCGTTTTCGGGGATTACGAAAACATCTCATAGCACTCAAATTCCAGGCCTTAATTGCCTGACTTCTCAGTCCTTTCACTTATTATAATACAATTTGGAATATCGCAAATATATTTCCGTGTTCGACGTGTACTTGCCACGCTGCCCCAATCAATCCCAAATCCAATCTCATCGCAGCACTTATTGCTTATTTGACCCTTTTCTTGGCTGGCAACCTAAAGTGATTTGATAAGAACTAATGTGCATGTATATCTGATAGCATTATCGCAAAAAGGACGCACACATAAACGTGTTAGGATTTGATTTAAGCATTCAGGTATCTGAGTTGATTACAATTAATGGCCCCAATTTGTTGTTGCTGCCGCTGTTGCGTTTTCCATGCGACTATTGTTGGGATGGGTCGTGTAGCACTCGTAACATAAGTGAAGCTGCCGCATGCCGCAAAATTTTTGACGGAAGACGGTAACGGCAACGGCACAAAGTGGCATAAAAAGGCAGGGCCAGCAATGGCAAAGAAAGGCAAGGCAAGCCAAGAATGAAAGTGGAAAGCAAAACGACAATGACTGGCAAAGGCGTCGTAAAATGCGCCCATAAAGAGGCCGAGAGCAGCAACAAAAACAAATAGGAATGCTGGAGTCGAGTGGACTCGACTGCCAGACACCCGTTAACTACAAAACACACTTGATCTTTGCACTATAACATTTAGCCAAGCGGTTTTTAAATTACTTTTCATAAAGCATTTGTAACAAACAAAATAATATTATATTCACAATCAATTTTATTTTTAATGTAAGGCAGTAGGGGAATAACCTTGATCCGCGTTGCAGCTGCAGAAGTATTGTGACCAAATTCGATAGCTTCAGTTTGTATAGTACTTGAGATCTAGGTATTCATTTGAACGGTCAGACAGACAGACAGACGCGCAGGCTTTCACCTGCATTTCGATGATTTCAACACTATGTTATAATGCCCTTTTACTCAATGGGAGGCAGGTATAGAAATACACCCGAAGACGTGCACAAAAAGATGCTGCGAATGTGTGTGCTTATGAGTGCGAGTGTGAGAGCTGGTGTGTAAGCGAGTGGGTGTATTTGAACGTAACTGGATATATTGGGATTTTTTAGCTGCAGGTTACCAAATCAAAGAAGCAGCAGCCTCAGCAGCAGCAGCAGCAGCAGCAGCAGTAAAAGTCTGCACAAAAGCCACTCAATGCCAATGAGGAAACCGCTCAAAGTTTGTGCTCAACTCATCACTCAAGCAAGTTGGCCGATTGAGCGCCAACGGCGCTCGCTCCTCAGTCGGCAGAGACAAACACTCAAACATCTGCGACAACACGTGTAAAGTGAGTAACTGTGATGAGGTCCTTGCTGGCAACAGTGACAGTGACCAGCAAAAATCACGCTGCGAATTGGATCAAATTAAATTCGGTGGTTATCGTATTCAACCTAGTGTCGAAAACGAAAATATTCTGATTTATTTGTATTTACAATTTTTATGCTTTTTCTCCTCATTATTGCATTACAAATAAATTGATATACTCAAATATTAAAATTTGTATTTTTAATATACATTTTTTCGCTGCATTGATAAGTTAAATAAATAATATAAACAATTTCTGTTTAAGTAGAAAAATTGTAATTATTGCAAAATATTTGGATTAATTACATCTACAATTTAATCATATTAAAATATAGCCTAAAGGACTCTGTCGCTACGGATCTCTTCATACTTCAAGTTAATAATAAGAATATTTTAATGAATACAGTGATTTCTGTGGGGAATCGATTATTTGCGATGACAGTGACAGTGACTGCTCTTCACAAGTGACAAGTGACTGAAACTGCGCCTCGCGTGCTCTGAGTCATCACAGCGCTCAGCTGTGCTCAAAACGCGCTCTCTCTCTCTCTCTCCTTCTCTCTGTCTCTGGATTGTGCGCTCTCACGCTCATTGTGACGCCTAGATTGGAGTCTGAGCTTTGGACTCAACGCATGCGCGAGGCGTGCAAAGCATCAGAGCAGCAACAACAATAAAATTCAATAAAATGTTTGCCGACAAATTTGCTGCTGCTGCTCGTATATGTAGCACTCTTATTGTTGTTGTTGTTGCCCCAATGGGCGGCAGGAGCGGCGCGCTACAACAGCTGCCGGCCCCTGTGCGTATGCAATGGAATTTTGTTTGCCGCTCGAGTGGCAAAGAAAAAAAAACGCAAATAAGGAAGAAACGAAAACATTAATTGCTCAGCGCTTTCGTTTGCTGCTGCTGACGTTGGTGTATTGGTGTTGGTGTTGACATTAGTGTATTGGTGTTTTCAGTGGTATTGGTGTAATGCAGGAGGTCACTTACCTTTTGTCGTTTTACAGCCGCTCTTAGCTCCAGTTGTTGTTGTTGTTATTGCTGCTGCTGCAGTGCATCATCGAGCAATAACAACAAACGTGGTTGTTGTTGTAGCTTTTGCTGTTGTCGTTACCGTTGCGTGTTGTGATTTTTGCACACCGCTTTTTATTCAAATTATTTTTGCTGCACACGTTTTTATTTCTTTGGTGGCCGTTCTTTATTTATATTTATAATTATTATTTGCAACTTTTGCTTTTCTTTCGCTCACACGCGCTAAATATAATTTTCATTTATTTTTTTTTTCTATTTTGCTTGATTATTATTATGATTTAAATTTAAATCAGCGTTCGTTTTTTTCACAATATATTTTCACAAAACACAACTAACAAAAAAAAAAAAAACCAAAAAAATTGCCGAATTTTGTCATATTTGCAGTGTTGTTGTTGATGTTGCTTTCCCGAATTTATGCGTTGAGAAAAACTTGATATTTTTGTTAATTTCTTTGCGTGTTTGCAGCCAAGGCAACAAAACAACGTTAGCCGCACATGGCCTAGGACGACGCTGCGGCTGCCTGCACTGATTTTCAGCGTGGATGCTTTGAAACGTCGCCGTCGTTGACGTCGCTGCGAGTGCTGCTGCTTTTGCTGCTGCTTTTGCTGCTGCTGCTTCTGCTGCTTTCAGACGATTTGTTGTTGTTTGCTATGCCCAGTTGTCATTGTGTAGTTGTGGTTGTAGTCGTAGTTGTAGTCGCTATTGTTGCTGTTGTTGCGGTTCTGGCGCTCGATTCGTTCTCTTGTAAAAGAACACACAACAAAAATTCCAAATTGCGGTTCACCCGCCCGCGCTCTCTCTCTCGTTCTCTCTTTCTCTTTTTGCGCTTTTGCCTGCCTAAGCGGCGGGCGACGTCATCGTTGTTGTTGGTGGTGGATTGGCGCAGGCGCAAGGAAACTGAACTCAACTCACACAAACCCCCCAACTGAACTCAACTCGAAACTCAGTGTTGAGTTCAACTCAAAGCTTTCAACTCACCTCAAACGTTTGTTTATCAGCTGCGACGCTGCTGCTACCGTAAATGCTGCTGCTGCTGCTGCTGCTGCTGCGATTCCCGCTTTAACCGCTTATCGCATTGATTTCTGATAACTTTTTACGTTTCTCTGCGTTTGTTTTTTATTTGTTTCACAGTAAAAAAAAGTGTAAAAAAGACAAGAACAAAATTATATATGTATGATACGCGCGTTGCACGAAATTTTTCAATCAGCGTTCGCTTAGCGTAATTTATGCGCGCTTATCAGCCACTGACTTGCACACACACACACACACACACACACAGGCACACGTTGAGTATCGATAAATGGGGTGTAATCGCAAATCGTAATCGACATCAATCAACGATCATTGAGAAAGCGCGCGCGCGGTTTCGTTGTGATTTTCACGTTCTCTCTTTGTTGCGGGTTTGCGGCGAAGTAAACGACACCGCAAGGATGACAGACAAAAAGGTAACTGGACAAACGGTAGTGGTGGGTTCGGCAGGTGGTGAATTGTGGTCTGCGTGCGTATTGGCGTTGGTGTTGCTTGATTGACGATCTCGTCGTCGCTCAGTCGAGAAGAATCGGTCGAGCAGAACGCGGCAAATGGACTGAATGGACTGGCCGACTGAATTTATAGCCAGACCCCACTTGATGTGTTCTCGTCTCGTCTCGTCTCGTCTCGTCTCGTCGTCTGGTTCGGCCCGTTCGAAATGGAAACTAAATTGGAAATAGAAAACCCATAGAGACAGACGGGGCAGAATCAAAATCAGAATCAGTAGCACACACACACATACGCACACACACTCACACTCACACACTCTCGTTTTTATTGAACATGTGTGTAAGCGTTGTATTTGTTTTTGTTTTTGTTGCCTCTGTGTAGAACATGCGCCGCCTCACACCGACACGATGATTTTAATCACACACGCAAAATAATAAAATTGAAATGGAAATGAAAATGAAAAACATAACCGAACCGAACGGAACCGAACCGAACCGAACCGAAACGAAACGAACCGTGCTCTGCTCTGCTCTGCTTCGCCAATACCGAAACAGCACGGAGCGACGGCGTCAATCGAAATGAAACGATCAACGGTTCGGTTTCGGATACCAATTCAAACAGTCTGCGAATCCGACGCAGAGATACCCTTTGCAAATCGAACATTAAGGGGAGAAATAAATCTGCGATACAATTTGTGAGTATAATTTGCGTAAACAAATTTGTAAATGAGTGAATTTAAATTTTATTTCGGAAAAATTTGCAATCTGCAGTTTATTTATTTTTAGCTCTTTGACGTTGTCAAAGCTCGCTGAATAATGTTGCTACCCGACAGCAATTGTTGCTACTCTACCGCAGATGCCGCTCGATTGCGATCAATCTGCCGTTGTTGCTGTTGTTGTTGTTGTTGTTGTTGTTGGTAGTTCGTGATGATGTTGATCACGCTCTGATATTGAGTGCATTTGTGTGTTTGTGTGTTCTCTAATTGTTGTTGCTCCTCTTATTGTTGTTGCTCAACTGTTGCTGTTGCTGTGCGCGTTGCTTTTTAGCGGCAGTCAACGATCGTCAACAAAATTGATCGATGTTTTTTCGCTGTTACTCTTGTTGTTACTGTTGTTGTTGCCGTTGTTTGTTATTATAATTACAATTAAAGTGAAGCGACGACGATGTCAGCGTTGTCACAGTAATAATAACATCAACAGCGACATCAAGAAGCAGCAGCAACAACAACGACAACAACAACAACGGCAATCACAACGCTGACGTCGACAGCGACAACGGAACCAAACAACCGCCCTCAACACCGCACCCCGCACCGCACTCCGCGCTTTTACCGCACCACATGGAGAAACGACGCCGCCGCCGCCGCTGGCCGTTCCAATCGCAATGTGGGGAGACAACTGCGTTTCAACTGCGAAACCGTAACTGCCAACGGCGACGACGGCGACGGCGGCAGCGACGTCGACGGCGACGTCGCTAACGTTGCTAACGATTTTCAAATACCCCCCGCCCGCAAAGGGGTTGAGAGCGCAGCCTTGCGGCCATCGCCATCGCCAACGCTTTTGCCTCGGCTGGACCTGAAGCCAACCGATTGTGTCGTCATGACGCTGCAGTCGCTGTCGCTGTCGCCGCAGACGTCGCTGCTGACGTCGACGCCATTTGTTTATTTGACTTGTATAAAGCGTTGTCGCCTTTCGGCATTTGGTTTGTTTGGTCGCTCGCTTATCAGAGAGCAAACCGCCCAGCACAACAGCAACAATTTTGCAGCTGTGATAAGGCGACAGACGACGACGACGTCCGCTGTCTCCCTCTCCCTCTCTCTCCCACACTACTTGCTTTTCATCTGTTGCATGGAAAAGCGGCGATAAGGGATGCGACACTGTCTGTCATCGATTGCGCCCGGTTGTCGAACTATCGAGATCAAGATCGAGATCGAGATCAAGATCGATCTGTTGACTGATTAACCTGGCTGCTGAGCTGCAATTGTTAAGCGAGGGCAGTTTCAAGAGTTCCTAAAACTTTGCATATACACATATGCATATACACATAGTATGTATGTGTCAAGTATACGCAGCCTGTGAAAATAATGATAATATAATAAATATGAATATATAACAAAATAATAATATATAATACAAGATGTAATTATTTCATTTAGAACTGATTTGAAAAGATTATTTTGCAAATAACTATAAATGCAGTAAATATTAGGCAACATAATTTTTGTAATTCTTATTACAACAAAATCATAAATACTATCTTTTTGTAGTTAATAAAAACAATTTCTTGTACATACAAAATTTTAATTTAACATTTTTAAAATAAAAACTAGCATTTTATTCAGTTTCCAAATTTGCTTTAACAAAAAATGTAATCATTGTATTTTTGCACTTTACCCAGTGATTTATTTTAAAAAGTGCTCTTTAAGTACTTTGCTTATTCTTTTAATCTTCTTTCTTGTTGAGATTAGCAATAAGTTGTCAATTGTTATTAGCTCGTAACTATTATTTACGAGCTTTGTTGTACCATTCAGATTTAAATAGATACAAGTGTATACATAGTTTATATCATGAATAAATTCCCTATTTGTAATCTGAATTTCATTGCAATGAAGTCTTTAATGTGTCTTCGCTCATTCCAATTCGCAGTCCCCAAAAACTCAGTCGAAACGTAAAGACAATAAAGCTGATGGCCACGCAGAATTGTCAAATTGTGCCCGCTAATTTTGGATAAAACTCATCGAAAATACTATTAGATGTGAATATTTTTGATTTGCATTCGGATTTTGTGGGCTACAAACACACGTACAATGGGACATATATTGATGATATATGCACTAAATATTCTATGCTCGTTGCCCGTGTCGTTGTTGTTGTTGTTGCTGTTGCTGTTGTTGTTGAACTAAATGCGTCAATTAAATAATACAAAAAAGAAAACAAATGTATATGCAAAGGCTGTAGATACAGATACAGATACAGATACACACACTGCGACACCCACACCTGCTATAGAAATTATTAATAAATTATGATTTCGGGATGACACTATAAATCGCAACTGCAGCTGTGTGTGTGTTTGTGTGTTTGTGGAAAGCTATGCTAATCAACGGCACGTTGAGTGATTTAACGGCAAGCGGAGAATTTCGAATGATCTCTCGCAAATCCAATATCAACGCGATTCAATCTATATCTGATGTGCAGCGGGGTGAAGGGACTACTTTAATGGGGATGTTTATAAGTGAGCCTCCAATCTGTATAAGCACAAGTGTGCAATTTTTCTCTTTTATATATTCTTCATATCTCTAATTTAATTTATTCTTTGCCATTTTTTTTTTTTTTTTTTCAAATTTTTATTAGCTCTTTAATGACATTTCGCTGCTGCTTTTGGGGGGAGACGATGTATTATTGAGAGACCTCACAGCGTCTCTGACGTTGCCCCAACTTCCCTCCCCTTGCCCCCTCACCGACTCGCCCGCCTCCCCCGCAGCAGCAGCGGCAGCAGCTGGTCGTTGAATTGAACGTTGAACGCAATGCCTGCTCGGCCTGTTACGTGGCTCATTAAGAATTCTTAGTTTTTAATTGACAAACGACGGCGAAAAAAAAGATTAATAAATAAATAAACGAAATAAGCAACAACAACAACGGCGAGCAGCAAACAACACTATAGAGAAAATGGCAATCCAAATAGATTTCGCTTTATATTTTCGATATTATAATTTTGAAATGAGCCAAAAAGATGTCAGGGGCTAAAAATTGGAATGCGAAAGCAATGTTGACAGCAAGTCCAACTATAATCACATCTGTCTATTCCCTGTCTCTCTCGCTCCCAAGGTGTGTGTCTGTGTGTGTGTCTGTGTGTGTGTCTGTGTGTGTGTGTGGGTGTGTGGGTGTGACTATGTGAAAGGGGCGGCAAATTATGGACCAAAAATCGAGCATCAAGGTGATTCGATTAATGATCAGCTTTATGATCTAACCTCAAGACATGTGCATATTGCTGTGGTCCAGAATAACATCGGGAAATTGCACTATATTATATATTCTCTTAAAGCTAACAAATTAACCCAATTAAAATATTAATTCGACAATTTTATGACAACCAAAAACTACAATTAATTATCAAAATCAATAGAGCTATTTGCATTTTAGCCCAATTTTATGTAGACTCTTTTGAAGTGAAAAAATAAGCCAAATTAAAATATTGATATATGCTAAAAACTGTAATTAATTTTCAAAGAACCCAATTAAATATTAATTTGGCAGTTTTATGTTAGCCAAAAACTATTAATATCAATAGAGCGATTCTATATTAAATCCAATTTTGTATACGAGTATATTGCCTTGAAGTCGAAACTAATGTTAATATCAATGTGGTGATTTTATCAAAATCAAAAGCTATCATAAATTATCAAAATCAATTTTGAACTTAACAAATTATGCAAATTTATTGTAAATTTTGATTTTCGCAAGTCTAAAAACTATAATTAATTATCACATATTGATAAATTATAGAATATGGGTTTTCAACCCAATTTTATACATTTAAAATTGCAGCAAATCGAACAAGCTGAAAATAATTTAATTAACAGAACTCCAAATTCAACATTCTGTATTTTACGGAAATCATATAGATTTTAGTACAGAATCGAGTCGAGTTTTAAAAATTTTAATATTTTAATTTTCTGCACAAAAAATCCAACACATTTTTCACAAATTGTAACTTTTTGCAGCTTTAATTATTAAACAATGAGCAGAAAAAAAGTTAAAAAATATTCACAATTTGTATTTCACTTGCGTGACGCAAAATGAAATATTTTTGATGGGATTTGTTAATGCAGTGAATAATAGTGGTTGATGGAGATGTAAATTTAAACGGCTTATAAAATGTACTTTGCCTCCATTTACGGCGTAATTAAAACAAGGAAAAACCTCTTTTTCGGCAATTTCTTTTTATTCAGCATAAAATGCTTTTTACTGATTTCGGCACACACAAATTATTTGGATGATTCAAGGTTGAAGAACTGTAGCAACTGAATAGTTCAGTTCAGTCAGCCGATCGTTAGCTTATTTGCGAAATTAATTTAATTTAATTTGTTGTTGCCGTGTTGCTTCTTTATTAGTAGTTTTTGACAACGCGCAAATATTTATTAGCACCACGCCGCCAAATGGAAGAGCGTTATTTATGTACAGAGAGAAAAAATATCCCATAATTTCTTCCAAAATAAATAATTGAAAAAAAAAAACAGATAAGAGAAGGGAAGGGAATTAAGAAAGAACGGAACAAAAGCAAGCTTAAGTATTTGAAGGCTGCCAAGCGCAACAGTTATTGCCGGTAAAGGTCTTCACCCCTCCCCCCCTCTTCTATTCCCCTTCACTCCTCTCCACACAATGGGAATCGGCAACAGAGCAAAATCTAGGGGGGGGAGGGGGTCGCTGAAAGGTTTAAGCTGTCGCCTGCCGAAAACTAACCGCAGCCAACTTCACCCCCCACCAACACACATGCACATGTGTGTGTGTGTGTGACACTCTCTCTGTGTGTGTGTGTGTGTGTGTGTGAGTTGGGTTACCTACATTTGATTTGGCTAATATTTAATGGCTGTTGCTTGTTTTTATGCACATTATTTGTTTGTTGAGCGAACGCACGCACGCACACATACACGCACACACGCACGCACACGCATACGCACACGACGACGGTTGCGGGGAACGGGGAACGTGAGCAAGGAACAAGCCGCTGCCGCTGCCACCGCCGACGCCGCGATGTAAACACAGTGACGACGAAACGAAATGGAACCGAAACTGAAGTGAACTGAAACTGAAACTGAAACCGAGCAACGGGAGCAGCGCTTTAGCTTTTATACTGTTTTTATCGTTGCTGCTGCGGCTGCTTTTTGCTGCTGCTGCTGCTGCTGCTGACGACGCGCCATACGATTCGTCCTGCCCGACGACGTGCGTGCTAATAAAACGCGGCCAGGTTTGCGAACGCTGTTAGCACTGCTCAGCTGCTGCCGCCGCTGTCGCTGCTGCTGCTGCTGCTGCTGGTAAGCGAGCCCCCCAGAAAATTGAGTGGAGTCTTGTGCAATAATTGAGTCGAGTTGCCGCGCTACAATTGAGTTCAACTCAAATTTATTTCTCTCTCTCTGCTTAGAATTACACACTCACATACACACACACACTCGCATCCCTTTGGTGTGTGCGCTCTCTGAAACGCTCTCTCTCTATTTGCATGGAATCGTATTGTCGATGGAGCTCGCCTGATTTGCCTCGTCGAAGAAGAGGTCGAGCAGCGACGGTTTAAGCAGCTGATCGCCGTCCAAGCGCTCGGCGGCATTCCAACGCTGCAACGACGGAATTTCCGTCATATTGAATGGCGGCAAACGGAACTTGTTGGTCTTGTCATCCTTCCAGACTTCGCGATTTCCCACATCCACCGTAAAGATCAACGAATTCGGATGCGCTTTCTCCCTAAATGCCGTATCCACAATCTGTTCAACTATTTAATATCATTTTATAATATTTCTTTCTATATCTGTCTGTGTCTCTTACCTGCTACGCAGTCGGGACACCAGCTGACACCATTTTTATCCTTCTCGCCGAAGAAATACATGTAAATGAGGCAATTCTTCTTCGAGTGCATTTTGAGTGCATCCATCAGCTGGTCGTAACCTTTAATTGGCACGTATTCTGGCATCGTTGTTGCTGCTCGTTCGTCTGGCTGCTCTCGACTGTTCTGTGCCGCACCGCGATAAGTTGATAAGCCCAATTGTAAGCGTTTTATGAGCGTCTCTTATCGCTCACAAATTCGATCCAATTCGGCCAAATAAAAAAAACAATAACAATAAAGAAAGCGCCGGCTGCAAAGTGACCGCAGCATCAGTTCCAAAATATACCAGAGTCGACAAATTATGGTATTTTTTTCATAATGACTCTGATATTGCAATAGCTACTAAAACACCTTATATTTAAATTAAATATATTAAATAAGCAAAAAGTGAATTTAGAGTTTTTTTGTGTTTCGTTAATTTTATTGAGCGATAGCTAATTTAAACTCCAAAATATACCAAAGCGCTGCCACCTGCTGCATAGCTTGGCAACAATACTTACGCCACTTGCTGTCTGGCAACACTGTCGTGCACTGCGCGCCAAACTAAAGATTTAAATAATTTCTTTTTTTCACATTTTTCTGGTTTTATTTGAGTACAACAATCCAATTTCAACAATTTTGAAATATATATCTGTGCATATGCAACAGTCAGTAGAGTTGTAAATGCAAGGAATGAAAATATATGTTGTATATATGTATTTCCATACATCAAATTATACTATTTTCCTACTTTATATTCCACCCTACAGTTCTGAGCGCTAGTTCGTTGCTGGTGAAATAAGCACTTACCAGCAGACCACCACTACTTACAAAGTGGCGTCTAGCCATGCGTTTTTTAATTTCCATTTTTGTATGAAATGTCCGCAAATAGGGTCAATCGCCACCGCCTCGATTACCCACGAACTACTGAAATAGTGCCACATATTAGGGTCTTTAAAGGAACTACTTACATTAGACCCCTTTGAAGGGTTGGTACATCGGACGGTAAAATAAGTGCTTACATCGGACCCCATGGAGGGGCCTGCCATTATAAATTAAAAAACATGTACAATTGCAATTACAATTTTTATTTAATTTAAAATGTTCTTCAATTTAATATGTTTTGCTCTTTCATAGCTTTTAGGCAGCTCGAGTTTTTGAAAAATCTTTTTTTTTTGGAGCTGCAGGGCCTTTCTTAGCTGCTCCTCAGCTGGTCCAACACCGCCGACTGCAGTTATTGAATCTAGAAATAAAAAGGATAAAAAAGGTTTAATAGATTGAAGTGGATAATGATTATTAAATAATTATCTTTTAAAATACTCACCGATCATAACGCCAAAGAAATTTTCTTCATTTCTTAGGGCCGCTTTTCCCTGAACGCCATCCACATTATACGCCATGACGACATCATTGGCTAAAATATTTTTAAAATTTTTTAATATTCCACCATTTGATATTACATTTTGTATTGCATCGATCTGTGAAAGAAATAGATATTTAAGTACACATATAATACAAACATACGTATATTATATTTTAAGTCACTCACCTACTAATGGATCGTTCCGCTTTGCACTTCTCAACTAAAATGCTTGCAAAAATTTCGTCAGCCAGCAAACACAGCTGCGTTTAAGCGAAAGAGTAGCACAAAATTAAACAAACTGTTTTTTTCTGGACAATTGTTTTTGTAAGCGGTGCACCGAAGACGCGTAAACAAACAGCGATGTAAAGCATAATCGAAGTTTTGTCTTTAATCTTGTGTGTGCTCTCTCCACAAAATAACAAAAACAAAAGCGATGCTTGCCGTTATTTTGTACTTATGCTTTAATGCGCATACATTTATTAACTAGGTGGTTCGACGTTCGTTTACTATAGGGTCACTTTAGTAAGTACCCATGTAGTGGTCGGCGAGGTAAGCACTTACCCATGGCCAATCGCCACCTCCAGTTCTGCAGGGCATCTACACGACCGATATGTCGACTGCCAAGACGTTCTAAACGAAAAAAAAGGCTTTCAATATTTTCGGGGTCTTCAAAGCTGGGCAGTGGGTATTTTACAGTCGAGTGTGCTCGACTTGTTTTTTGCTTTATAATATTTTTAATTTTCATGAATTCTTTGAGTAACTGTCAATAGGTATTTTTCAACGTGTTCATCAGGACTAATGACCATTATGCATACAAAGGACATCAAAATTGTCTTTTTATACCCGCTACCCATAGGGTAGAAGGGTATTATGACTTAGTGCCAACAGAAAATGTATGTAACAGGCAGAAGGAGGCATCTCCGACCCCATAAAGTATATATATTCTTGATCAGCGTCAACAGCCGAGATGATATAGCCATGTCCGTCTGTCCGTCTGTCCGTCTGTCCGTCTGTCCGTCTGTCCGTCTGTCTGTCCGTATGAACACCTGGATCTCAGAGACTATAAGACATAGAGACACCAAATTTGGCAAAAAGTTTCCTTCATACCCTACGCAGATCAAGTTTATTTCAAAAGTTGGATGCCACGCCCCCTTCGCCCACAATAAGCATTAATCTAGAAAAAGTCAAGTTTTTTTTTTAGTAAATCGCGTATAACTCCAAAAGTTCTTTGTGTAATGATGTGTAATTTGGTAGCCCATTTGCGCTTGACACTCTTAATATACCCTGTAATTTTGGTACAAATCGGATAAGTGGAACAAAAGTTATTCGTGAAACTATTTATCAAAATTTTTGTGCCCAGTGCATATGGACGTATTAAGTGTGTGAATGACCTAGAGATATCAAATTTGGTGACAGTATTCGTGTAGGTCTTACGCAGATCAAGATTGTTTTAGATTTTTGCCACGCCCCTTTCCGCCCCCAAAAACTGTAAAAGCCGTAATAATAGACCTAGAGCATTGAATTTTGGTATGCATAATAATAATTATATTCTCAATGACTCCTGTGAATTTGGTTGAGATCGAATGAAAAACATGGAAGTTATTAAAGAATCAATTTTATATGCAAAATTCACTTGCAGCTGCTCGCGCTTTGTTTGTTTAGTTGACAGTGTGACCATAACGGTGTTGTGGATTTTTACCCGCTATTTTCAAATATATACAAACAAAACACAAAATTCAGTATATTTTTGGTATATTTGTTGTTAAAATACCATTAAAAAATTTTTTTTCTCTCGAAATGGGTTGCGGGTATCATACGGTCGAGCACTCTCGACTGTAGCTTTCTCACTTGTTAGTTCCGAGATAATGAAGATTTAGATTTTTCAATTAGTTCTATCCCCAAAGGAATGCAACATTTTTTAATTTTTCACTTGCAAATTTTTTGTGGCGAACCCAAAAAAACAAATCGCAAGAATTCCGAAAATCCCAAATAACTTAAAAACGAAAAAGACTATCAAAATATCCTCTGAAAGATACAAAAGTATCTCAAAGATATAAATGCATCTCAAAGATACAAAAGTACCTCAATGATACAAATGTATGTGATTTTTTCGATAAAAAACTATCTCAAAGATACAAATGCATTTGAGTTTCGCAGCAAAAGTATGTCAAAGATACAATAGTATCTCAAAGATACAAATGTATGTGATAATTTTGATACAAAAGTATCTCAAAGATACAAATACATTTGAGTTTCGAAGCAAAAGTATCTGGAAGATATAATAGTATCTCAAAGATACAAATGCATTTGAGTTTCGAAGCAAAAATATCTCAACCATACAAAAGTATCTGAAAATTTTGATTTAAAAGTATCTCAAAGATACAAAAGTATCTCAAAGATACAAATGCATCTGAGTTTCGAAACAAAAGTTTCTGGAAAGTATCGTTCGCAGAGACAAAAAAAAAATGTAAGAAATCACAACAAAATGAGAAAATCATGAATATCTCGGAAACGAAAAGGACGATCGAAATATCCTTTGGCCAATTGATAGTTCTTGTTAAGACGAGTTGATCGCCGCACGACCCATAAGGATCAGCAAGGATACGGCCGAGATAGGGCTTGTTTTCTCTGAGCGAAAAAGTCCTTCTAACTCTGTTGTTTAAAGGAAGTTTGGGCTTTTGATTTGATGGTCGTCCTTCATGAATCCGTCCCTATATGCATGCCAAAGGACATCCTGATCGTCCTTTTTTCCATGCCCACCCCTTGTAGATTTTTTCGAAAATTTCATGTTTGTTTTTTTTATAAAATCTTTATTTTTTAATGACATTCGGCAGTTATTTTTAAACGTATTTATTACAGTTATCCACCAGCCAAAGAATATCTAAATTGTCGTTGTTGTTTTCGAGATAAACGCATTCAAAGTTTTCGACTACAAAATTAATTCGATCCCCAAAAGTATGCAAAATTTTTTAATTTTTTGACTTTTTTATTAATAATAATAATAACGAAATGGTACACTGGATATGTGTACTGTTACCTAACTGGGCAACTTAATCAAATCAGAAATAATAAACAAACAAAATTAATTATGTAAACAGAACATAATAAATTTAAAATATGGACAAATTATTTAAATTAAGCCTAGGGATATGCTAGAGATTAAGTTTAGTATTGTTGATATTATTAAGTCAAGACCCGAGCCAGCAGGTCTTGAGGATGATGGCGTTTCAGTCTTCTCCTGACCGTAGTGCGATGACTCTCCGTTAGTCGCCTAGCTAGTCTGTTTGGGTGACCTCCGAGCCTCTCCGTATATTTCTGAGCAATCGCATGAATTTTGTCGCCAATTTTAGGCACTTTGAAGTCGCGTTCAATGTCCGCCGTTCTCATATACCATAGAGCTCCTGAGATCCTCCTAAGCGTCTTGGCTTGAATCACGCGTATTTTGTTAAGGTGCGTTTTATCTGCTATACCGTACACCTGTATTGCATAGAAAAGGCTCGGAGCTAAAATGCACTTATAGATACGAACCTTGTTGTCCAGCGAAAGCTTGTTTTTAGCTGAAAGTAGCCAAGACATGCGTTTTAGCTTAGTTCTGTAAGCATGCAGCAGCGACTTGATATGGCATTCAAATTTAAGCCTTCTGTCTAGGACGACTCCAAGATATTTGTGTGATGCCAAGTGAGTTAACACTGTACCATTAAGCGTCACACTCGGGCAGCTCCGCACCCGATTTGCGAACGTCATGTTGGCGCATTTATCTGCATTGATGCACACGTTCCAATTCCTAGTCCATTCCTGAAATGCATCTAGATACTCTTGAAGACCTATTTTTGCCAGGTCTATGGAGCTGTTTTTGGTGAGCACCGCAGTATCGTCAGCGTAGGTTGCAACCAGCGTATCCTTTCGTGCAAGTGATGTGATATATAAGTGTGTTGGCATGTCGGCAGAGAATAATGAATACAATGTAGGGCCAAGCACTCTACCTTGTGGAACACCCGCTTCTATAGGCTTGATCGACGATTTGTAGCCATCAGTCGCCACATGAAAAGAGCGTCCTTCCAGGAAGCTTCTTATTAGCAAGAAAAGCTGTGGTGTTAGTAATTTCTTGGCTTTGTGTTGAAGTCCAGGATGCCACACTCTGTCAAAACCTTGCTGGATGTCTAAGAAAGCAGCCACTGCGTACTCCTTCTCCTCCAAGGCCTCCAGCGCAAAGTTGACAACTCTATGTAGTTGCTCTGGGGTGCCATGCTGTGATTTTTGGACTTGCAAATTTTTTGTTGCGGAGTCGAAAAAAAATGTAGGAAATCGCAACAAAATCAGAAAATCATGAATATATCGGAAACGAAAAGGACGATCGAAATATCCTTTGGCCAGTTGATAGTCCTTGTTAAGACGAGTTGATCGCCGCAGGACTCATAAGGATCAGCAAGGATACGGCCGAGATGGGGCTTGTTTTCTCTGAGCAAAAAAGTCTTTCTAACTCTGTTGTTTAAAGGATATTCGGGCTTTTGATTTCATTGTCGTCCTTCATGAATCCGTTCCTATATGCATGCCAAAGGACATCCTGATCGTCCTTCAAATGACGAAGTTACGGAGGATTTTTGAATTTTTGCCCAATTTTCCATGCCCACCCCTTGTAGATTTTTTCGAAAATTTCATGTTTGTTTTTTTTATAAAATCTTTATTTTTTAATGACATTCGGCAGTTATTTTTAAACGTATTTATTACAGTTATCCACCAGCCAAAGAATATCTAAATTGTCGTTGTTGTTTTTGAGATAAACACATTCAAAGTTTTCGATTAAAAAATTAATTCGATCCCCAAAAGTATGCAAAATTTTTTAATTTTTGGACTTGCAAATTTTTTGTTGCGGAGTCGAAAAAAATGTAGGAAATCGCAACAAAATCAGAAAATCATGAATATCTCGGAAACGAAAAGGACGATCGAAATATCCTTTGGCCAGTTGATAGTCCTTGTTAAGACGAGTTGATCGCCGCAGGACTCATAAGGATCAGCAAGGATACGGCCGAGATAGGGCTTGTTTTCTCTGAGCAAAAAAGTCTTTCTAACTCTGATGTTTAAAGGATATTCGGGCTTTTGATTTCATTGTCGTCCTTCATGAATCCGTCCCTATATGCATGCCAAAGGACATCCTGATCGTCCTTCAAATGACGAAGTTACGGAGGATTTTTGAATTTTTGCCCAATTTTCCATGCCCACCCCTTGTAGATTTTTTCGAAAATTTCATGTTTGTTTTTTTTATAAAATCTTTATTTTTTAATGACATTCGGCAGTTATTTTTAAACGTATTTATTACAGTTATCCATCAGCCAAAGAATATCTAAATTGTCGTTGTTGTTTTTGAGATAAACACATTCAAAGTTTTCGATTAAAAAATTAATTCGATCCCCAAAAAAATGCAAAATTTTTTAATTTTTGGACTTGCAAATTTTTTGTTGCGGAGTCGAAAAAAAATGTAGGAAATCGCAACAAAGTCAGAAAATCATGAATATCTCGGAAACGAAAAGGACGATCGAAATATCCTTTGGCCAGTTGATAGTCCTTGTTAAGACGAGTTGATCGCCGCAGGACTCATAAGGATCAACAAGGAAACGGCCGAGATAGGGCTTGTTTTCTCTGAGCAAAAAAGTCTTTCTAACTCTGATGTTTAAAGGATATTCGGGCTTTTGATTTCATTGTCGTCCTTCATGAATCCGTCCCTATATGCATGCCAAAGGACATCCTGATCGTCCTTCAAATGACGAAGTTACGGAGGATTTTTGAGTTTTTGCCCAATTTTCCATGCCCACCCCTTGTAGATTTTTTCGAAAATTTCATGTTTGTTTTTTTTATAAAATCTTTATTTTTTAATGACATTCGGCAGTTATTTTTAAACGTATTTATTACAGTTATCCACCAGCCAAAGAATATCTAAATTGTCGTTGTTGTTTTTGAGATAAACACATTCAAAGTTTCCGACTACAAAATTAATTCGATCCCCAAAAGTATGCAAAATTTTTTAATTTTTGGACTTGCAAATTTTTTGTTGCGGAGTTGAAAAAAAATGTAGGAAATCGCAACAAAATCAGAAAATCATGAATATCTCGGAAACGAAAAGGACGATCGAAATATCCTTTGGCCAGTTGATAGTCCTTGTTAAGACGAGTTGATCGCCGCAGGACTCATAAGGATCAGCAAGGATACGGCCGAGATAGGGCTTGTTTTCTCTGAGCAAAAAAGTCTTTCTAACTCTGTTGTTTAAAGGATATTCGGGCTTTTGATTTCATTGTCGTCCTTCATGAATCCGTCCCTATATGCATGCCAAAGGACATCCTGATCGTCCTTCAAATGACGAAGTTACGGAGGATTTTTGAATTTTTGCCCAATTTTCCATGCCCACCCCTTGTAGGTTTTTTCCAAAATTTCATGTTTGTTTTTTTTATAAAATCTTTATTTTTTAATGACATTTGGCAGTTATTTTTAAACGTATTTATTACAGTTATCCACCAGCCAAAGAATATCTAAATTGTCGTTGTTGTTTTTGAGATAAACACATTCAAAGTTTTCGATTAAAAAATTAATTCGATCCCCAAAAAAATGCAAAATTTTTTAATTTTTGGACTTGCAAATTTTTTGTTGCGGAGTCGAAAAAAAATGTAGGAAATCGCAGCAAAGTCAGAAAATCATGAATATCTCGGAAACGAAAAGGACGATCGAAATATCCTTTGGCCAGTTGATAGTCCTTGTTAAGACGAGTTGATCGCCGCAGGACTCATAAGGATCAACAAGGAAACGGCCGAGATAGGGCTTGTTTTCTCTGAGCAAAAAAGTCTTTCTAACTCTGATGTTTAAAGGATATTCGGGCTTTTGATTTCATTGTCGTCCTTCATGAATCCGTCCCTATATGCATGCCAAAGGACATCCTGATCGTCCTTCAAATGACGAAGTTACGGAGGATTTTTGAGTTTTTGCCCAATTTTCCATGCCCACCCCTTGTAGATTTTTTCGAAAATTTCATGTTTGTTTTTTTTATAAAATCTTTATTTTTTAATGACATTCGGCAGTTATTTTTAAACGTATTTATTACAGTTATCCACCAGCCAAAGAATATCTAAATTGTCGTTGTTGTTTTTGAGATAAACACATTCAAAGTTTCCGACTACAAAATTAATTCGATCCCCAAAAGTATGCAAAATTTTTTAATTTTTGGACTTGCAAATTTTTTGTTGCGGAGTTGAAAAAAAATGTAGGAAATCGCAACAAAATCAGAAAATCATGAATATCTCGGAAACGAAAAGGACGATCGAAATATCCTTTGGCCAGTTGATAGTCCTTGTTAAGACGAGCTGATCGCCGCAGGACTCATAAGGATCAGCAAGGATACGGCCGAGATAGGGCTTGTTTTCTCTGAGCAAAAAAGTCTTTCTAACTCTGTTGTTTAAAGGATATTCGGGCTTTTGATTTCATTGTCGTCCTTCATGAATCCGTCCCTATATGCATGCCAAACGACATCCTAATCGTCCTTCAAATGACGAAGTTACGGAGGATTTTTGAATTTTTGCCCAATTTTCCATGCTCACCCCTTGTAGATTTTTTCGAAAATTTCATGTTTGTTTTTTTTATAAAATCTTTATTTTTTAATGACATTTGGCAGTTATTTTTAAACGTATTTATTACAGTTATCCACCAGCCAAAGAATATCTAAACTGTCGTTGTTGTTTTCGAGATAAACACATTCAAAGTTTTCGACTACAAAATTAATTCAATCCCCAAAAGTATGCAAAATTTTTTAATTTTTGGACTTGCAAATTTTTTGTTGCGGAGTCGAAAAAAATGTAGGAAATCGCAACAAAATCAGAAAATCATGAATATCTCGGAAACGAAAAGGACGATCGAAATATCCTTTGGCCAGTTGATAGTCCTTGTTAAGACGAGTTGATCGCCGCAGGACTCATAAGGATCAGCAAGGATACGGCCGAGATGGGGCTTGTTTTCTCTGAGCAAAAAAGTCTTTCTAACTCTGTTGTTTAAAGGATATTCGGGCTTTTGATTTCATTGTCGTCCTTCATGAATCCGTCCCTATATGCATGCCAAAGGACATCCTGATCGTCATTCAAATGACAAAGTTACGGAGGATTTTTGAATTTTTGCCCAATTTTCCATGCCCACCCCTTGTAGATTTTTTCGAAAATTTCATGTTTGTTTTTTTTATAAAATCTTTATTTTTTAATGACATTTGGCAGTTATTTTTAAACGTATTTATTACAGTTATCCACCAGCCAAAGAATATCTAAATTGTCGTTGTTGTTTTTGAGATAAACACATTCAAAGTTTCCGACTACAAAATTAATTCGATCCCCAAAAGTATGCAAAATTTTTTAATTTTTGGACTTGCAAATTTTTTGTTGCGGAGTCGAAAAAAAATGTAAGAAAATCGCAACAAAATCAGAAAATCATGAATATCTCGGAAGCGAAAAGGGCGATCAAAATATCCTTTGGCCAGTTGATAGTCCTTGTTAAGACGAGCTGATCGCCGCAGGACTCATAAGGATCAGCTAGGATACGGCCGAGATAGGGCTTGTTTTCTCTGAGCAAAAAAGTCTTTCTAACTCTGTTGTTTAAAGGATATTCGGGCTTTTGATTTCATTGTCGTCCTTCATGAATCCGTCCCTATATGCATGCCAAAGGACATCCTGATCGTCCTTCAAATGACGAAGTTACGGAGGATTTTTGAATTTTTGCCCAATTTTCCATGCCCACCCCTTGTAGATTTTTTCCAAAATTTCATGTTTGTTTTTTTTATAAAATCTTTATTTTTTAATGACATTTGGCAGTTATTTTTAAACGTATTTATTACAGTTATCCACCAGCCAAAGAATATCTAAATTGTCGTTGTTGTTTTTGAGATAAACACATTCAAAGTTTTCGATTACAAAATTAATTCGATCCCCAAAAGTATGCAAAATTTTTTAATTTTTGGACTTGCAAATTTTTTGTTGCGGAGTCGAAAAAAAATGTAAGAAAATCGTAACAAAATCAGAAAATCATGAATATCTCGGAAACGAAAAGGACGATCGAAATATCCTTTGGCCAGTTGATAGTCCTTGTTAAGACGAGCTGATCGCCGCAGGACTCATAAGGATCAGCAAGGATACGGCCGAGATAGGGCTTGTTTTCTCTGAGCAAAAAAGTCTTTCTAACTCTGTTGTTTAAAGGATATTCGGGCTTTTGATTTCATTGTCGTCCTTCATGAATCCGTCCCTGTATGCATGCCAAACGACATCCTAATCGTCCTTCAAATGACGAAGTTACGGAGGATTTTTGAATTTTTGCCCAATTTTCCATGCCCACCCCTTGTAGATTTTTTCCAAAATTTCATGTTTGTTTTTTTAATAAAATCTTTATTTTTTAATAACATTCGGCAGTTATTTTTAAACGTATTTATTACAGTTATCCACCAGCCAAAGAATATCTAAATTGTCGTTGTTGTTTTCGAGATAAACACATTCAAAGTTTTCGACTACAAAATTAATTCGATCCCCAAAAGTATGCAAAATTTTTTAATTTTTGGACTTGCAAATTTTTTGTTGCGGAGTCGAAAAAAAATGTAGGAAATCGCAACAAAATCAGAAAATCATGAATATCTCGGAAACGAAAAGGACGATCGAAATATCCTTTGGCCAGTTGATAGTCCTTGTTAAGACGAGCTGATCGCCGCAGGACTCATAAGGATCAGCAAGGATACGGCCGAGATAGGGCTTATTTTCTCTGAGCAAAAAAGTCTTTCTAACTCTGTTGTTTAAAGGATATTCGGGCTTTTGATTTCATTGTCGTCCTTCATGAATCCGTCCCTATAAGCATGCCAAACGACATCCTAATCGTCCTTCAAATGACGAAGTTACGGAGGATTTTTGAATTTTTGCCCAATTTTCCATGCTCACCCCTTGTAGATTTTTTCGAAAATTTCATGTTTGTTTTTTTTATAAAATCTTTATTTTTTAATGACATTCGGCAGTTATTTTTAAACGTATTTATTACAGTTATTCACCAGCCAAAGAATATCTAAATTGTCGTTGTTGTTTTTGAGATAAACACATTCAAAGCTTTCGACTACAAAATTAATTCGATCCCCAAAAGTATGCAAAATTTTTTAATTTTTGGACTTGCAAACTTTTTGTTGCGGAGTCGAAAAAAAATGTAGGAAATCGCAACAAAATCAGAAAATCGTGAATATCTCGGAAACGAAAAGGACGATCGAAATATCCTTTGGCCAGTTGATAGTCCTTGTTAAGACGAGCTGATCGCCGCAGGACTCATAAGGATCAGCAAGGATACGGCCGAGATAGGGCTTGTTTTCTCTGAGCAAAAAAGTCTTTCTAACTCTGTTGTTTAAAGGATATTCGGGCTTTTGATTTCATTGTCGTCCTTCATGAATCCGTCCCTATAAGCATGCCAAACGACATCCTAATCGTCCTTCAAATGACGAAGTTACGGAGGATTTTTGAATTTTTGGCCAATTTTCCATGCCCACCCCTTGTAGATTTTTTCCAAAATTTCATGTTTGTTTTTTTTATAAAATCTTTATTTTTTAATGACATTTGGCAGTTATTTTTAAACGTATTTATTACAGTTATCCACCAGCCAAAGAATATCTAAATTGTCGTTGTTGTTTTTGAGATAAACACATTCAAAGTTTTCGACTACAAAATTAATTTGATCCCCAAAAGTATGCAAAATTTTTTAATTTTTGGACTTGCAAATTTTTTGTTGCGGAGTCGAAAAAAAATGTAGGAAATCGCAACAAAATCAGAAAATCATGAATATCTCGGAAACGAAAAGGACGATCGAAATATCCTTTGGCCAGTTGATAGTCCTTGTTAAGACGAGTTGATCGCTGCAGGACTCATAAGGATCAGCAAGGATACGGCCGAGATAGGGCTTGTTTTCTCTGAGCAAAAAAGTCTTTCTAACTCTGTTGTTTAAAGGATATTCGGGCTTTTGATTTCATTGTCGTCCTTCATGAATCCGTCCCTATATGCATGCCAAAGGACATCCTGATCGTCCTTCAAATGACGAAGTTACGGAGGATTTTTGAATTTTTGCCCAATTTTCCATGCTCACCCCTTGTAGATTTTTTCGAAAATTTCATGTTTGTTTTTTTTTATAAAATCTTTATTTTTTAATGACATTCGGCAGTTATTTTTAAACGTATTTATTACAGTTATTCACCAGCCAAAGAATATCTAAATTGTCGTTGTTGTTTTTGAGATAAACACATTCAAAGCTTTCGACTACAAAATTAATTCGATCCCCAAAAGTATGCAAAATTTTTTAATTTTTGGACTTGCAAACTTTTTGTTGCGGAGTCGAAAAAAAATGTAGGAAATCGCAACAAAATCAGAAAATCGTGAATATCTCGGAAACGAAAAGGACGATCGAAATATCCTTTGGCCAGTTGATAGTCCTTGTTAAGACGAGCTGATCGCCGCAGGACTCATAAGGATCAGCAAGGATACGGCCGAGATAGGGCTTGTTTTCTCTGAGCAAAAAAGTCTTTCTAACTCTGTTGTTTAAAGGATATTCGGGCTTTTGATTTCATTGTCGTCCTTCATGAATCCGTCCCTATAAGCATGCCAAACGACATCCTAATCGTCCTTCAAATGACGAAGTTACGGAGGATTTTTGAATTTTTGCCCAATTTTCCATGCCCACCCCTTGTAGATTTTTTCGAAAATTTCATGTTTGTTTTTTTTATAAAATCTTTATTTTTTAATGACATTCGGCAGTTATTTTTAAACGTATTTATTACAGTTATCCACCAGCCAAAGAATATCTAAATTGTCGTTGTTGTTTTCGAGATAAACACATTCAAAGTTTTCGACTACAAAATTAATTCGATCCCCAAAAGTATGCAAAATTTTTTAATTTTTGGACTTGCAAATTTTTTGTTGCGGAGTCGAAAAAAAATGTAGGAAATCGCAACAAAATCAGAAAATCATGAATATCTCGGAAACGAAAAGGACGATCGAAATATCCTTTGGCCAGTTGATAGTCCTTGTTAAGACGAGTTGATCGCCGCAGGACTCATAAGGATCAGCAAGGATACGGCCGAGATAGGGCTTGTTTTCTCGGAGCAAAAAAGTCTTTCTAACTCTGTTGTTTAAAGGATATTCGGGCTTTTGATTTCATAGTCGTCCTTCATGAATCCGTCCCTATATGCATGCCAAAGGACATCCTGATCGTCCCTCAAATGACGAAGTTACGGAGGATTTTTGAATTTTTGCCCAATTTTCCATGCCCACCCCTTGTAGATTTTTTCGAAAATTTCATGTTTGTTTTTTTTATAAAATCTTTATTTTTTAATGACATTCGGCAGTTATTTTTAAACGTATTTATTACAGTTATCCACCAGCCAAAGAATATCTAAATTGTCGTTGTTGTTTTCGAGATAAACACATTCAAAGTTTTCGACTACAAAATTAATTCGATCCCCAAAAGTATGCAAAATTTTTTAATTTTTGGACTTGCAAATTTTTTGTTGCGGAGTCGAAAAAAAATGTAGGAAATCGCAACAAAATCAGAAAATCATGAATATCTCGGAAACGAAAAGGACGATCGAAATATCCTTTGGCCAGTTGATAGTCCTTGTTAAGACGAGTTGATCGCCGCGGGACTTATAAGGATCAGCAAGGATACGGCCGAGATAGGGCTTGTTTTCTCGGAGCAAAAAAGTCTTTCTAACTCTGTTGTTTAAAGGATATTCGGGCTTTTGATTTCATAGTCGTCCTTCATGAATCCGTCCCTATATGCATGCCAAAGGACATCCTGATCGTCCCTCAAATGACGAAGTTACGGAGGATTTTTGAATTTTTGCCCAATTTTCCATGCCCACCCCTTGTAGATTTTTTCGAAAATTTCATGTTTGTTTTTTTTATAAAATCTTTATTTTTTAATGACATTTGGCAGTTATTTTTAAACGTATTTATTACAGTTATCCACCAGCCAAAGAATATCTAAATTGTCGTTGTTGTTTTCGAGATAAACACATTCAAAGTTTTCGACTACAAAATTAATTCGATCCCCAAAAGTATGCAAAATTTTTTAATTTTTTGGACTTGCAAATTTTTTGTTGCGGAGTCGAAAAAAAATGTAGGAAAACGCAACAAAATCAGAAAATCATGAATATCTCGGAAACGAAAAGGACGATCGAAATATCCTTTGGCCAGTTGATAGTCCTTGTTAAGACGAGTTGATCGCCGCAGGACTCATAAGGATCAGCAAGGATACGGCCGAGATAGGGCTTGTTTTCTCGGAGCAAAAAAGTCTTTCTAACTCTGTTGTTTAAAGGATATTCGGGCTTTTGATTTCATAGTCGTCCTTCATGAATCCGTCCCTATATGCATGCCAAAGGACATCCTGATCGTCCCTCAAATGACGAAGTTACGGAGGATTTTTGAATTTTTGCCCAATTTTCCATGCCCACCCCTTGTAGATTTTTTCGAAAATTTCATGTTTGTTTTTTTTATAAAATCTTTATTTTTTAATGACATTCGGCAGTTATTTTTAAACGTATTTATTACAGTTATCCACCAGCCAAAGAATATCTAAATTGTCGTTGTTGTTTTCGAGATAAACACATTCAAAGTTTTCGACTACAAAATTAATTCGATCCCCAAAAGTATGCAAAATTTTTTAATTTTTGGACTTGCAAATTTTTTGTTGCGGAGTCGAAAAAAAATGTAGGAAATCGCAACAAAATCAGAAAATCATGAATATCTCGGAAACGAAAAGGACGATCGAAATATCCTTTGGCCAGTTGATAGTCCTTGTTAAGACGAGTTGATCGCCGCGGGACTTATAAGGATCAGCAAGGATACGGCCGAGATAGGGCTTGTTTTCTCGGAGCAAAAAAGTCTTTCTAACTCTGTTGTTTAAAGGATATTCGGGCTTTTGATTTCATAGTCGTCCTTCATGAATCCGTCCCTATATGCATGCCAAAGGACATCCTGATCGTCCCTCAAATGACGAAGTTACGGAGGATTTTTGAATTTTTGCCCAATTTTCCATGCCCACCCCTTGTAGATTTTTTCGAAAATTTCATGTTTGTTTTTTTTATAAAATCTTTATTTTTTAATGACATTTGGCAGTTATTTTTAAACGTATTTATTACAGTTATCCACCAGCCAAAGAATATCTAAATTGTCGTTGTTGTTTTCGAGATAAACACATTCAAAGTTTTCGACTACAAAATTAATTCGATCCCCAAAAGTATGCAAAATTTTTTAATTTTTTGGACTTGCAAATTTTTTGTTGCGGAGTCGAAAAAAAATGTAGGAAAACGCAACAAAATCAGAAAATCATGAATATCTCGGAAACGAAAAGGACGATCGAAATATCCTTTGGCCAGTTGATAGTCCTTGTTAAGACGAGTTGATCGCCGCAGGACTCATAAGGATCAGCAAGGATACGGCCGAGATAGGGCTTGTTTTCTCGGAGCAAAAAAGTCTTTCTAACTCTGTTGTTTAAAGGATATTCGGGCTTTTGATTTCATAGTCGTCCTTCATGAATCCGTCCCTATATGCATGCCAAAGGACATCCTGATCGTCCCTCAAATGACGAAGTTACGGAGGATTTTTGAATTTTTGCCCAATTTTCCATGCCCACCCCTTGTAGATTTTTTCGAAAATTTCATGTTTGTTTTTTTTATAAAATCTTTATTTTTTAATGACATTCGGCAGTTATTTTTAAACGTATTTATTACAGTTATCCACCAGCCAAAGAATATCTAAATTGTCGTTGTTGTTTTCGAGATAAACACATTCAAAGTTTTCGACTACAAAATTAATTCGATCCCCAAAAGTATGCAAAATTTTTTAATTTTTGGACTTGCAAATTTTTTGTTGCGGAGTCGAAAAAAATGTAGGAAATCGCAACAAAATCAGAAAATCATGAATATCTCGGAAACGAAAAGGACGATCGAAATATCCTTTGGCCAGTTGATAGTCCTTGTTAAGACGAGGATCATAAGGATCAGCAAGGATACGGCCGAGATAGGGCTTGTTTTCTCTGAGCAAAAAAGTCTTTCTAACTCTGTTGTTTAAAGGATATTCGGGCTTTTGATTTCATTGTCGTCCTTCATGAATCCGTCCCTATATGCATGCCAAAGGACATCCTGATCGTCCTTCAAATGACGAAGTTACGGAGGATTTTTGAATTTTTGCCCAATTTTCCATGCCCACCCCTTGTAGATTTTTTCGAAAATTTCATGTTTGTTTTTTTTATAAAATCTTTATTTTTTAATGACATTCGGCAGTTATTTTTAAACGTATTTATTACAGTTATCCACCAGCCAAAGAAAATCTAAATTGTCGTTGTTGTTTTCGAGATAAACACATTCAAAGTTTTCGACTACAAAATTAATTCGATCCCCAAAAGTATGCAAAATTTTTTAATTTTTGGACTTGCAAATTTTTTGTTGCGGAGTCGAAAAAAAATGTAGGAAATCGCAACAAAATCAGAAAATCATGAATATCTCGGAAACGAAAAGGACGATCGAAATATCCTTTGGCCAGTTGATAGTCCTTGTTAAGACGAGCTGATCGCCGCGGGACTTATAAGGATCAGCAAGGATACGGCCGAGATAGGGCTTGTTTTCTCTGAGCAAAAAAGTCTTTCTAACTCTGTTGTTTAAAGGATATTCGGGCTTTTGATTTCATTGTCGTCCTTCATGAATCCGTCCCTATATGCATGCCAAAGGACATCCTGATCGTCCTTCAAATGACGAAGTTACGGAGGATTTTTGAGTTTTTGCCCAATTTTCCATGCCCACCCCTTGTAGATTTTTTCGAAAATTTCATGTTTGTTTTTTTTATAAAATCTTTATTTTTTAATGACATTCGGCAGTTATTTTTAAACGTATTTATTACAGTTATCCACCAGCCAAAGAAAATCTAAATTGTCGTTGTTGTTTTCGAGATAAACACATTCAAAGTTTTCGACTACAAAATTAATTCGATCCCCAAAAGTATGCAAAATTTTTTAATTTTTGGACTTGCAAATTTTTTGTTGCGGAGTCGAAAAAAAATGTAGGAAATCGCAACAAAATCAGAAAATCATGAATATCTCGGAAACGAAAAGGACGATCGAAATATCCTTTGGCCAGTTGATAGTCCTTGTTAAGACGAGGATCATAAGGATCAGCAAGGATACGGCCGAGATAGGGCTTGTTTTCTCTGAGCAAAAAAGTCTTTCTAACTCTGTTGTTTAAAGGATATTCGGGCTTTTGATTTCATTGTCGTCCTTCATGAATCCGTCCCTATATGCATGCCAAAGGACATCCTGATCGTCCCTCAAATGACGAAGTTACGGAGGATTTTTGAATTTTTGCCCAATTTTCCATGCCCACCCCTTGTAGATTTTTTCGAAAATTTCATGTTTGTTTTTTTTATAAAATCTTTATTTTTTAATGACATTCGGCAGTTATTTTCAAACGTATTTATTACAGTTATCCACCAGCCAAAGAATATCTAAATTATGGTTGTTGTTTTCGAGATAAACACATTCAAAGTTTTCGACTACAAAATTAATTCGATCCCCAAAAGTATGCAAAATTTTTTAATTTTTGGACTTGCAAATTTTTTGTTGCGGAGTCGAAAAAAAATGTAGGAAATCGCAACAAAATCAGAAAATCATGAATATCTTGGAAACGAAAAGGACGATCGAAATATCCTTTGGCCAGTTGATAGTCCTTGTTAAGACGAGTTGATCGCCGCGGGACTTATAAGGATCAGCAAGGATACGGCCGAGATAGGGCTTGTTTTCTCTGAGCAAATAAGTCTTTCTAACTCTGTTGTTTAAAGGATATTCGGGCTTTTGATTTCATAGTCGTCCTTCATGAATCCGTCCCTATATGCATGCCAAAGGACATCCTGATCGTCCCTCAAATGACGAAGTTACGGAGGATTTTTGAATTTTTGCCCAATTTTCCATGCCCACCCCTTGTAGATTTTTTCGAAAATTTCATGTTTGTTTTTTTTATAAAATCTTTATTTTTTAATGACATTCGGCAGTTATTTTTAAACGTATTTATTACAGTTATCCACCAGCCAAAGAATATCTAAATTGTCGTTGTTGTTTTCGAGATAAACACATTCAAAGTTTTCGACTACAAAATTAATTCGATCCCCAAAAGTATGCAAAATTTTTTAATTTTTGGACTTGCAAATTTTTTGTTGCGGAGTCGAAAAAAAATGTAGGAAATCGCAACAAAATCAGAAAATCATGAATATCTCGGAAACGAAAAGGACGATCGAAATATCCTTTGGCCAGTTGATAGTCCTTGTTAAGACGAGTTGATCGCCGCGGGACTTATAAGGATCAGCAAGGATACGGCCGAGATAGGGCTTGTTTTCTCTGAGCAAAAAAGTCTTTCTAATTCTGTTGTTTAAAGGATATTCGGGCTTTTGATTTCATTGTCGTCCTTCATGAATCCGTCCCTATATGCATGCCAAAGGACATCCTGATCGTCCCTCAAATGACGAAGTTACGGAGGATTTTTGAATTTTTGCCCAATTTTCCATGCCCACCCCTTGTAGATTTTTTCGAAAATTTCATAATTGTTTTTTTTATAAAATCTTCATTTTTTAATGACATTCGGCAGATACTTTTCAACGTATTTATTACAGTTATCCACCAGCCAAAGAATATCTAAATTGTCGTTGTTGTTTTCGAGATAAACACATTCAAAGTTTTCGACTACAAAATTAATTCGATCCCCAAAAGTATGCAAAATTTTTTAATTTTTGGACTTGCAAATTTTTTGTTGCGGAGTCGAAAAAAAATGTAGGAAATCGCAACAAAATCAGAAAATCATGAATATCTCGGAAACGAAAAGGACGATCGAAATATCCTTTGGCCAGTTGATAGTCCTTGTTAAGACGAACTGATCGCCGCATGACTCATAAGGATCAGCAAGGATACGGCCGAGATAGGGCTTGTTTTCTCTGAGCAAAAAAGTCTTTCTAACTCTGTTGTTTAAAGGATATTCGGGCTTTTGATTTCATTGTCGTCCTTCATGAATCCGTCCCTATATGCATGCCAAAGGACATCCTGATCGTCCTTCAAATGACGAAGTTACGGAGGATTTTTGAATTTTTGCCCAATTTTCCATGCCCACCCCTTGTAGATTTTTTCGAAAATTTCATGTTTGTTTTTTTTATAAAATCTCTATTTTTTAATGACATTCGGCAGTTATTTTTAAACGTATTTATTACAGTTATCCACCAGCCGAAGAATATCTAAATTGTCGTTGTTGTTTTCGAGATAAACACATTCAAAGTTTTCGACTACAAAATTAATTCGATCCCCAAAAGTATGCAAAATTTTTTAATCTTTGGACTTGCAATTTTTTGTTGCGGAGTCGAAAAAAAATGTAGGAAATCGCAACAAAATCAGAAAATCATGAATATCTCGGAAACGAAAAGGACGATCGAAATATCCTTTGGCCAGTTGATAGTCCTTGTTAAGACGAACTGATCGCCGCATGACTCATAAGGATCAGCAAGGATACGGCCGAGATAGGGCTTGTTTTCTCTGAGCAAAAAAGTCTTTCTAACTCTGTTGTTTAAAGGATATTCGGGCTTTTGATTTCATTGTCGTCCTTCATGAATCCGTCCCTATATGCATGCCAAAGGACATCCTGATCGTCCTTCAAATGACGAAGTTACGGACGATTTTTGAATTTTTGCCCAATTTTCCATGCCCACCCCTTGTAGATTTTTTCGAAAATTTCATGTTTGTTTTTTTTATAAAATCTTTATTTTTTAATGACATTCGGCAGTTATTTTTAAACGTATTTATTACAGTTATCCACCAGCCAAAGAATATCTAAATTGTCGTTGTTGTTTTCGAGATAAACACATTCAAAGTTTTCGACTACAAAATTAATTCGATCCCCAAAAGTATGCAAAATTTTTTAATTTTTGGACTTGCAAATTTTTTGTTGCGGAGTCGAAAAAAAATGTAGGAAATCGCAACAAAATCAGAAAATCATGAATATCTCGGAAACGAAAAGGACGATCGAAATATCCTTTGGCCAGTTGATAGTCCTTGTTAAGACGAGTTGATCGCCGCAGGACTCATAAGGATCAGCAAGGATACGGCCGAGATAGGGCTTGTTTTCTCTGAGCAAAAAAGTCTTTCTAACTCTGTTGTTTAAAGGATATTCGGGCTTTTGATTTCATTGTCGTCCTTCATGAATCCGTCCCTATATGCATGCCAAAGGACATCCTGATCGTCCTTCAAATGACGAAGTTACGGAGGATTTTTGAATTTTTGCCCAATTTTCCATGCCCACCCCTTGTAGATTTTTTCGAAAATTTCATGTTTGTTTTTTTTATAAAATCTTTATTTTTTAATGACATTTGGCAGTTATTTTTAAACTTATTTATTACAGTTATCCACCAGCCAAAGAATATCTAAATTGTGATTGTTGTTTTAGAGATAAACACATTCAAAGTTTTCGACTACAAAATTAATTCGATCCCCAAAAGAATGCAAAATTTTTTAATTTTTGGACTTGCAATTTTTTGTTGCGGAGTCGAAAAAAAATGTAGGAAATCGCAACAAAATCAGAAAATCATGAATATCTCGGAAACGAAAAGGACGATCGAAATATCCTTTGGCCAGTTGATAGTCCTTGTTAAGACGAGTTGATCGCCGCAGGACTCATAAGGATCAGCAAGGATACGGCCGAGATAGGGCTTGTTTTCTCTGAGCAAAAAAGTTCTTCTAACTTTGTTCGTTGAAGGATATTCGTCCTTTGGATTGCATAATCTATCTTTGTTTGACAAGCACTATCTACATGCCAAAGGACATCCCAATCGTCCTTCAAATGGCTAAGTTACAAAGGATTTTTTGATATTTGGCAAATTTTCCATGTTTCCCCCTTGTCAAATTTCTCATCAAATTTTTAAAAATATTTTTTATATTCTCGAATTTTTTGAGTGACAGTCGATAGGTATTATTTCCAAAAAAAACAGAAATTGTTCTTAAACAGTCAAATGCCCGTTTAAAATAAAAATAGACCCAAGAAAACTACATTTTATTATTTGAATTTTACATTGCAGACATTGTGCAATTACCGACATTAAAATGTGTGCTATAAATATCTTGTTGCTTAATTAGATGTTGTGTGTTCTTAATTAAACGGAAATATGACTTATTTGCTACGTTGTTCCATTGGCTAAGTTACATTAATCGTTAGGGGAGGAATAATTAGCAGTTGTCTCGTTCTAAATAAAGCTGCACATTTAATTGGAATATGCTTAGTCATATTTTTTGTATTTTGTCCCACATTTTGATTGGTTAATCTACATTACATTAACATTTACAGCTAGCTCTTTGATTTAACAACGTTAAGCGTAATTTGGAGTTGTTGTTTTGCGTGTTGTTGTCTGGAATGCTGACCACAAAAAAAAAAAACAAAAAAAATATTGCTGCTAATATTCAATTAAATTTCCTTTTTGCTCTCATTGCTCGTCGCCGTCGTCGCAGTTGCTGCTGTTTTTGTTGCATCTTCGACTAGTTTGTTTTTGTCTTCGCCTTCATCGCCGCCCGCTTCGTCCTCCTTCAGCGGCTGCTTCTTCTTGCCGCCAGGGACAAACGGACAGACGCCGCCCTTGCACTCGAACGGGAATTCCGGCTCCGTCTTGATCACGTTTCCCTGTGCGTCCTTCTTCGCCCAGGGATTCCAGTAGCGCAGCAAAATCGGCTGGACGAACTTGTGCCAAATGTAGAGCAGCAGCGGGATTATGAAGCACGGCACACACACCATTATGCTGCTTTCAAAATTGTATTATAATTTATTAAATATTGTTCATTTTTCTTTGTGCAAACTCACCTTGGCAATCTAAATTACTTTTATTTTTCGTCTATTAATTGTGTAGTGTGACCAGATGCGACAACGCAAAAAATCACTACGAGTGCGCGCAATCAGCTGTTGTTTTGGTTTAATAAATTTACTGGAGTTACAAATGTGTGAATTAAATTAGTGTTACAATCTGTATTTCTGTGTTTATCGAAATGTTTTACAATAACGCCATTTCCAGCAATAAAACATTTATTTGCATTTTACTTCAAATACATTTGAAGTGCTGCCAGACTGCTTTCTGGAGTTGTCAACAGTTTTACGATAGGTGGCGGTGAAATCATAAAAGGGAAGTTAATTTAAGTAATTAAAAATAATGAAAGTAAACAAAATACTGCAAAATAGGTACAACTGCCGACAAATTAAATAAAATAGTATTATATTATTGATATTATATATTATACATTACAATATTCTGTATCGGACTCGTGTACTGAATAAGCGCCATCTATGTTTGACAATACAAACTGGTTCATGCCCGGGTCAATCTAAAGTTTCAATTAATTCAATAAAATAGTTACTTAACGTAAAAGATCATAAATTAATATATTAATACAGTTTTTCTTTTATTTTGTGGTAGAAACTTAAAAATACGTGCACGTGTGATTTTTGATGTAATTACTGATTATATTATTGTCTATAATTAAGCAGCGAGATAACGTTAATAGTTGAACGACTTACGACTAAACATTAAGTGCTAATTGTAAATTTAACGTAAATCGTAAGGCGAGGATGTTTTGGGAGAAGAATGCTTTACAAACTAATTCAACTAGCTAAAATCAATTCGTGTTTCTGTCGTCGGTTAATATTAAATAAATAAATAACACTAGATACAATCTTGAACTTATTACGCTAACGCTGTGATTAAATAAATAATTAAAAGTATGAAAAAAAAAAAAACAGAGTTGTCTTAGAGGCTAGGCGGGTTGCTGATGCTGTTGTTGTCGTGTGACGTGGCAACTACACCTCGATGCTGTTGAGGCTGCCCGACGAGATGTTGTCGGCGCCGTGGCTGCCGAGACGCGTCCGCTTGATCAGCGCTCGGGCGGGCATCGGAGAGCGCTGGACTCGCGGACTGCCGGGCACAATGGGAATGCCAACGCCGCCGTTGTGGTGATGATGATGCTGATGGTGGTTCAGATTGATGTTGTGATGCAGATGTTGCTGCTGCTGCAGCTGATGCGCCAAATTGTTGTTGCTGCTGTTCATGTTGTTGTTGTTGGTATTGTTGTTGTTGTGGTGCTGATGGTTGAGATTGCTGTGACTGTTGTGCTGGCTGCCCGAGGTGCGTCGCTGTCGCCGCAGCGACGGTATGCGCGTGGGCGTGGCCAGCGCCTCCTCCAGCCCGTAGCCCCCCATGCCCCCCATGCCCGTCTGCTGCTGCAGGCTGCGCACGCTGCGCTCCAAGGTGCGTCGCTGCTGGTCCAGCATCGGCGAGGCGCCGCTCGAGGCGCCGCCCGCCGCCTGCTGTGGCGAGTAGTAGGCGGCGTGCGGCGGCACCGGCGGCGCCTGCAGCTGCTGGAAGTCGTGCGCCGACGACTGCAGACGCTTCTGCAGCATGGTGGGCGTGCCGGGGGCGTGATACGGCTGCGCATGATGCAGTCCGGGTTGATGCAACGCCGCCGCTGCCGCCACGGCGAGCGCGTTGTTCTGGAACAGAGAGATCGAGGGAAATTGCATTGCCGTTAATTGAGCATTACTCTGAGTGTGTGTGTGTGTGTGTGTGTGTGTGTGTGTGTGTGTGTGTGTGTGTGTGTGTGTGTGGCTGTGGATGGATGGATGAATGAGGCAGGCGAAGAATGTGGCATCAAAAACAACAAATTTCGACTGGTTGAGGTTTCAGTGTATTTACGTTTACTTGCTGCTGTTGCGCCGCCTTCGCCGCCGCCGTCTTCTTGGGCAGCGGCAGCGGGGGCAGCGGCTTGCTGGGCGCCTCCGTTGTGCCACCGTTGACGTGGGTGGGCGTGGCCGAGTCGCAGGCCTCCAACGTTTCGCAGGAGGATGAAGCGCCCGTCTGCTCCACACGTCCACTGCTCGCATCCGCATCCACATCCACATCCACATCCGCATCCGCATCGGCGTCTGAGATGTCGATATCGATCCCAGCAACGGCTGCCTCGAGACTCGTTTGTTGCCCTCTGGCAAGGGCGGGGCTGGTGGGCGGCGGGATGCCATTGGGCGGCGGCAGGAAGCGCAGCTCCATCACATTACGATTCTGCAACATGCAACGGACGGGGATTTCTCAAACGCAGAACAAGGCAGCGACAGAGACAGCAACAGCGAGACAGAGCGAGAGATCAGAGACCACGAACCAGAGCGAGAGCGAGAGCGAAAGAGAGAGGACAAAACCAAGACGCCAGCAAAGTGCAACGAAGGATAATCGACAGCGATATCGAGATAGAGTCAAAGAAAATTACTATCAATAGCTTTTTACAGGCGGAAAGAGCCAAAAGTTCGATTGAGAAAGAGACGTGGAAATCGAAGAGCAGCAATAGCCAAGAAACTATGGAAAAATGTCGTCAAAAGTCGACGCGACTTTGTTGCTTGAAAGTTATAGCAAAAAAGCCAGAGCAACTAAAATAAAACTGCCTATACATGTGAAAACATCTGTCAAAAACCTCCTCAAATCAATTTCTTATTTTACATTGGATATATTGTAAATAAAACATAAGAAAAACGTAAAATTTCCAAATATAACTGGTTGAAGAATAAAAAGATAGATATAGAACAACAAGTGAATAGAATAGAGTAGAAAACCCATAACTATTTCTGTCTTGTTTTAACTAAACGATTATATTATATATATACCTAAAAAAACTAACAAAATGTCAAAGAAACCAAAACGTAACTTAACAATTAAGACTATAAAACTAACTATAAAGAGACATAATTTTGTATTCGGGCTTCCAGCTATTTTCTCCAAGTTATTTAAAAAACTAACTGATTGTGATTTTAAAAATCAATTAGTTTTCTAACATTACAAAGATCATTTTTCTTTTACTGTATCATCAAGTAAAAATGTTTTCACCTTAACTATTTAAAAATTGTTTTGATAAATTCGTAAATAGGAGTTTTTTTTTAATTCAACAGCCAAAGCTGTTTTACATCATTTAATTTATTGTAGTTAGAAGTGAACTACAAAAAATAGGCAACTGAGCGTTTGAAATAATCCCACAAATTAAACCAACAACCAGTTGACAAAAGATTTTGGAAAAATCTGCACTTTAGAAAGCAACTTGTGGGGGAGGATTATAAGCAACGATAAACAGCAGCAGCGTCTGGAGGAGCAGGAGCAGTGGAGAAGAGGGAGCAGGTGGAGGAGGAGGAGGAGGAGGAGGCGAGGCGAGGCAAGAAACGTTTCAATTTTGACCAACCAACCAGCGAAAAGGTTTTTGATTTTGTTGTGTGTGCTTCGTTTTGATTTTGTACATTGCAAATAGATGAAAGCCATGTGAAAGAGTAACTTATGAATTTAGATGAGATCAAGTCGGGTCTTACCTTGTCGGCCGTGGGATCCTGAGCGAGAGGATTGGGCGTGATATTCATGCGTGGCAGGACGCCATTGAGGCGACGCACATCGCCAGCCTTGTGGTTGTGATGCGGTGCCACGCCCAGCACGCCGGCGCTAACAAAGTCCGCTTGAATGTGATCCAATTGCGGCTTGTTCTCGTCTGCGGCAAGAAATATACATATATCAAGATCAATAAAACAGCCATCGAAATAGATTTTATAATAGTATTTACCCTCGGGTGGCGCGTTGCTGCGTCGTCGCAGACAGAGGCAGGCAACCACAATGGCAATCAGCAGCAGAATGCCGCCGCCAGCTGCGCCCGCGATGACCGGATACATCGAATGCTGCTCATCCTGGCCAGCTGCCTTCGAGAGCGGCACAATGGCGGGCGAGGCGGCTGTCGACGCGTGTCCAGGAGTTTCTGCAACCAGAGAGATAGAGCGAGAGTGATTAATTTAATTCGTTTTCAAACAGTTGCAAAATGAATTGATTAGCTAAAAGTTTTTCGGATCGTTGAGCAGCTTAAGCAGCAGAGACAATGTATCTCAATTAATATTTTTTATCGATTCCTGGCCTTGCTTTTTTACAACTCATATACGTGTCTTGGAGATGAGATGTTATTAATTTCAGTTTACTGAATTATCGCTCACAAGAAGCCACAGTCATCAACATTTTTGGAGCCGTCACAATAACATTCCTTTTGGATTGAGATCCCTCTAAATCGTCTCAATTCAGGAGAAACATAACATCTGTCTTTCCCGTTCAAATCATTGGAATTTCGCATTTATCGTTTCTGTGCTTTATATTGAGATGAGATGTTCTCTGAAGTCGAAGAAACATTCGAAGCAAAGCTTAATTGGTTGATCTTTATGAATTGACGGCATCTCCGGTTGTCTACGTGGCATCTGCTGTGGGGGAAAACAGGTGCGAGTTCATAAGTTCTGCTCTACTTACTTAAAGTGCGTCCTTGCTTGATCTCACTGAACTCGGATGCGGCGTGAGCGTTGAAGGACTGCAGCTTGAACTCGTAGTCGGTGCCCGGGTCGAGCTGATCGATTTGAAACTGGCGCGCGTTGCCGTCCTCAACGGTCGCCTTGAGGTATTCGGCGGCCGAAACCGCTGGACGATAATACGCGTAGTAACCATCGATGTGGGAGGCGGAGGCGGAGGAGGAGGTGGCGGGCAGTGTCCAGTGCAGCTGAATGGCGGACTCCGAGTTCGAGGCGATGTCGTGCAGCTGCGGCACGGGCAGATTCGATTTGGCGGCGCCGCGTTGCAAGAAGAACTTGATCGACGTGTTGCCCTCCTTGTTGTCGTTGTTGGAGTAGACGGCAATGATGCGGAAGCGATAATTGCGATCCGGTCGCAGTCCCTTCACCATTGTCGTAAAGTTCTTCACATGATGCTGATGATCCCGCTGCTGCTGTTTGCCAAACGAAATATTCTCGTTTGTTGTCTGCCAATTCTCGCGTGGAATTTTACGTGAATTGCCGCCCAGTTGGCGGTATTGCACCTTGAAGAACTGGATGGGCAGGCCGTCGTTGTTGGGCACGTTCCAGCGCAGCATGACGGAGTCGTCGGTCAGCCGGGTGACGTTGGGACGCGATGGCGGCACCATATTGGCTGCAATAACACAAACCACATTGTTTTCATTTAGCAAGTTGCAAACTGTATTGAAAAACACACTGTAATGTTAGAATAAACGTGAAGTTGGCTGCGCGCAGCATAACAGTGCGCTGTTAACGCACGCACTGTTGGTGCGGGCTCCGTTTTGCGTTAACAGCGCAGCGATACTACTCAATGTGCGCTGAGTAGCATCGCTGCGTCGCAGCATTGAGTAGTATCGCATTAGCTTCATTCGCATCTTTGAGCCAAATACTCGTTGTGCGCTGCTGCTGAGTTGTGTGTGCTGTGTGCGCTGCTTGCCACAAAAATAAGAGAAGAAAAAAAAAAAAACTAAAAGCGAAACTGAGCCAATTTAAGCGCGCGCATTTACAGACGGCAAAAACAAGAGAATAAAATTGCGAATATTATTGAAAAGTCGTGGGCCCAAAGAAAACGTGCAAAATCATTACAAACAAATCTCAAGTGCAATATACACATATATATATCTACATATATTAAATTGGAGGCTCCCGAGTCCGAGACACGGCAACACAAAAACTACTCGCGCACACACACGCATACACGCGCGCGCTTGCTTTGAGATATGTGTGAGCGTGTGCGTGTGTGTGTCTATACGTGAAACGAGTGCAATTGATTTTCATACTCGCTGCGCTGCGCTGCTCGGCATCGATACCGATACCGATACCACACAACTTCAGAAAACGACTTCGACTCGGAGTCGCGACTTGAGTGTTGAGTGCTGAGTGTTGAGTGTCGACTATTGAGTGTGTTTCGTATTACACATAAACAAAACTCAAAACAAATATTAAATTGCGACTAGCGAGGGTGGCAGGCGGGGGGGCAGGAGGCAGAATGTCGGCAACCGGAGATGCGGGCGCCGGTTCAGCGAATGCCAACAGCAACAGCGTCGTGCAGGCAACGGTAACTGTGAGTGGCGCCCTCAGCAGCAGCGACGGCAGCCCCACGAACAACGGCAGCAACAACAATGGCAACAACAACAACAGCGGCAACAACAACAACAACAGCAGCAGCTCGACGGCGGGCGGATCGAAGGGGCAGCTGCCGCTGACGCCGCGCTTCACCACCGAGGAGAAGGATGTGCTCTACACGCTGTTCCATCTGCACGAGGAGGTCATCGACATCAAGCACCGCAAGAAGCAGCGCAACAAGTATTCGGTGCGCGACACCTGGGACAAGATTGTGCGTGACTTCAACTCGCATCCGCACGTCAGCGCCATGCGCAACATCAAGCAGATACAAAAGTTCTGGCTCAACTCGCGGTAAGTGTGGCATGAGGCATGTGGCATGTGGCATGTGTGGCAAGCTGGCAATACTCATTCTCTTTTACCTCTCTTAGGCTGCGCAAACAGTATCCATATCGTGATGGCAGCGCATCGAGCGGCAGCTCGGCGCTGGCCAAAGCAAACAGCGCTCAGCAGCAGCAACAGTTGCAGCAGCAGCAGCAACAGCAACAACAGCAGCAGCAGCAGCAGCATCACGACGGCGTCAAAGTGGAACCCGACTATCAAATCAGTCCCGATGCCTCTGAGCACAATCCGCAAGGCGACGCCTTCGACGAGATCGAAATGGACGCCAACGATGTCAGCGAAATGGAGGACGATCCACTCGATGCCCAGCAGCAGCAGCAACAACAGCAGCAACAGGCGCAGGCGGAGGCGCAACAACAGCAACAGCAATCGGCTGTGGCCGAAATGCAAAAGCTGCAGGTGGCGAGCGCAGCAGCTGTGGCAGCGACAAGTGCAAATATTTTAAACACACATCAGATCAATGTCGATCAAATAAGCGCCGACAAACTGACGCTCACCGATCTGCTGCACTTCAAGACAGCGCGTCCGCGCGAGGAGATCATACTGCAGATCAAGCATCCCTCGGATGCGACAGGTGAAGCCCCTAAAGAAGCAACACATTGACTCCCCCAAACTAATTCTCGCTCTCTCTCTCTCTCTATTTTGTAGCCACTCAGATACACACGATACCCACGCAACCGCAGCAACATACGATGGCCACCATCACCGCCGGCGGTTACAACCAGCAGATCATCAGCGAGATCAAGCCGCAGCAGATCACGCTGGCCCAATACCAGGCACAGCAGCAGCAGCAGGTCCAGGCTCAAGCGCAGGCCCAAGCGCAAGCTCAGGCCCAGGCTCAGGCACAGGCGCAAGCGCAAGCTCAGCAATTGGCGCAACAGCAGCTGGCGGCACAGCAGCAACAGTTGGCGGCAGCGGCGGCGCATCATCAGCAGCAACAGCAGCAGGCAGCCGCCGCCGTTGCCGTCCAGCAGCAGCAGCAGCAGCAGCAACAACAGCAGCAGCAGCAACAACAACAGCAGCAGCAACAACAGCAGCAGCAACAGCAGACAGCTGTTAAAATGCAGCTAACTGGCGGCACGCCCACCTTCACATTCAGCGCCCTGCCCACAGTGACGGCAGCCACCACGGTGCCCGTCTCCGTCCCCGTGCCCGTCTCAGTTCCCGTCTCCGTGCCCGTGCCTGTGGCGCTGGCCACGGCGGCAACGGCCGGGGGCAACGTGAGCGGCGGCAACAGCGCGGGAACGCTGACGGGTGTCGGAGGTGGAGCGCAGGGGGGCGACAATTATGAGGAGCGCATCAATTACTTCAAGGTGAAGGAGGCGGAGCTGCGCTGCAAGGAGCAACAGCTGGCGACGGAGGCCAAGAAGATTGAGGTGAACAAGGCGCAGGACGAACTCAAATATATGCGAGAGGTGCATCGATTGCGGGTCGAGGAGCTCAAAATGAAGATACGCATTCTGCAGAAGGAGGAGGAGCAGCTGCGCAAATGTTCCAGCACATGAGATCTGGAGGACATCAGCGATGCGGAGCTCGAGTCCGAAGAGTACGGCGAGCAAGTGGAGCAGCAGCTGCTGGCGGACATCGATGAGAATGAGCTGCAGGAGCACGAGGTGCAGGCGGAGGGGCAGGTGGACTACGTGGACTTGGACATGCAATTGTTGCTCTGAACTGGGACGCTTATTATTAACTAGTTTACGGCTACTTCTACAAATTATGCCTATATTATTATTACACACAATTAATATAATTACGCTAATTATGATTATTCTTTTTATATAGAATTCGTGTCGTAATTATTATTATTTCTATACATTTTTTTGTAAACTCATTTTTTTGTTTCAATTTTTTTTTGGGTGGGCGCGGGGAAACTTATCGATTACCGATTACCGACTACCAATTACCGATTATCAATTAACCCATAAGCCATCATCTCTAATTGTAATTGTAAATCGAAATGAAATACAGTGAACAAAGCAACAACAAATTCAATACTCACCAACTCTCATATATTTCCGCTTGTTTTTGTTGCGCGACGACGACGATGGCGACGACGACAGCGAAGAGGAGAACGACGATCCGGACGAGGAGTAGCCATTGTTGCCATTGCCATGGCCGGAGTCGTGATCAAAGCGCAGCGGAACGTTGCCCAGCGGCTGATCGTCCTCGCCGCTTATCTGCAACGGATTCACACGCAACAAATTCGCCTTGCTCGTCTGGAAGAGAAAAGGCAAATGGAGGAGAGTTCAAGGATTTTCTTATTGAATTGCAAATTCTATTATTCCATTGAGCTCTTTTAGAACTCTACTGCAGTTAACTAAATTTATTCACTGTCCCGATTCGATCGATTGTTCTGCAACATCAGCGACTACAAATATTTGAAATGATCTGGCAACTTTATTGCATGGCGCTGCCAACTTTTCAACGAAGAGCTGTCAACGTGTTTAAGTTACGACAGCTTGCATATGAATATTTTCTTTTTCAAATAAAGCGAATTGAATTAAATTTGAAGTTTTTTGACGCCATAAAATTCTATGTTTAATGTGATTATTTATAACTTGGAAGTTAGAAATAATATATTTTAATAAGTTATTAATTTATAACTTAAAAGTTGCAAATAGTAAAGATTTTTCTAAAGCATATTTTTACTTTTCAATCTATGAAATTACTCAAAATAAATAATTAAAAAAAAAAACATCAAATGATTTGGGGGTAATTAATTTCGATCTATTTAAAACTGAAATAATCATTATTTTCGGTGCCTGTAGAGAATAATTCGAATTCGGGAACTTAAAAAGGAACTTGCTACTCACCTCGCCCAGCTGATTGCGGGCAAAGCATTGGACGACGCCCGCATGACGCTTCTGGACATGCCGGATCATGAGGCTGTTGTCCTCGATGCGGGTCTCGTTGTCCAAGCTCGCATCCTCGCCGTTGAACAGCCAATAGATCTGCGGCTGCGGATGTCCGATGGCGTCGCACTCGAGCGTCAGCGAATCGCCCTCGTTGGTCAGCGTCGAGTTGGGGCCACGCAAGATACGCGGACGCTCCAGCACGCTCAGCTTGATCATGTGCACCCGCACAGGAGCGATGCCGTTGTCCAGGCGACACACGTAGGAGCCCTGATCGCCGGGCTGCACGTCGCTGATCTGCAGGCCGTAGGCGAGCACCCGGCTGCGATTGTGATAGATGTTGGGCACATTGGGGCTGCTCCAAACGGCGCTGGGACGCGGCGATCCCACGCCCGGACACTCGAGCACAACCGTCTCGCCCGGACGGGCGGCAACCTGCGTGGCTGGCTGCTGCAGCAGAAAATAGGGCGGCGTGCGATCCGTGTAGTCCACGCGCAGGTCAATCACCTGCGGCAGACGCAGCTCCTCGCCCGTGATCACATTCGTGGCCGCACACGTATAATTGCCCGCATCCTTGGCGCTCACCGAACCCAAGACCAAGGCACCGGCAGCGCCCGACAACAGCTCCGACTGCGGCAGCTTCTCGCCGTTGCGATAGAAACTCCAAATGGGCGGCGGCTGTGAGCTGACGGAACCGCATCGCAACAACACACAGTTCTTGGGCGCCACGCTCCAGCGCACCGCATGCCGACTGAAGCCGCTCGCATCGTCCACGGCGATGGAGACGAGCGTGAGGCGTCCCGGCGTCGAGACAATGGCTCCGGGTCCGTACCAGGCCACGCACTGATAGTCCCCGATGGTCTGGGCGCTCACGTAGATGCGCAGCTTCCAGGTGCGCTCCTCGTTGCTGCTGGTCACGTTGTAGCCGGCGGCGGGTCGCAGGTAGCGGTACGGTTCCGTCGAGCTGTAGCGAAAGCGCCATTCGAGGCGATCCGGCTTCAGGTTCATCTCGCACTCGAAGACCACCTCATCGCCCTTGGGCGCCACCGCCGACTCGGGTCCGCGTTCAATGTACACGCCGAGCAGACTGTTGCTGGAGGAACTCGAACCGGAGGTGGAGCTGGAGCTGGAGCTGGAACCGGAACTGGAACCGGAGCAGATGCTGAGTATGGCCAGCGCCAGCGGCAGTTTTAGCAGTCGCTGCATCGCGGCTTCAACTGCAAAGAGAAGCAAAAATATTGTCGATATTAGATTAAGAAGATTAAGCAAATTTATTAATTATGGCCATAAAAATACTGTGGGAAGAGCAGGAGAAAGGAATGTTGTGGATATCAGACTAAAATGTTTAAACAAAATTATAAATTGTGGCCGTTAAAATACTGTGGGGAGAGCAAGAGACAGACACTTGCTTATTTTCTAAATAATATAAAGTTCTTTAATCTAGTTTAAATAATAGAAAAAAATATTTCTTATTGTACAAGTGTAATATAAGAAGAAATTATTCAGTATTTGTTTTTTAAACTTAAAAATAAAATTTATTTTTCAATTTGTATTCGTTGGCTTGATTGATTGACTAAACTGGCAATGCCCAATCCAAACGGTAAGAGGTAAGGTGGGGTTTTCAAAGTTCCTACGCTCACCATCTAAAATCATGCATTAGAATTCGAATTTTGTTTAAACAAAATATTCTCATTATAATTTGACAAAACTCACAATTAAACATGTTTTTCTAAGTCAAATAATTCTAATTTGTATGCGTATTTATTCTCAATCAAAGTTCAAAGTGGTGACAATAATTGGTTTCTTAATATTCTTTTATTTCAAATATTTGAATTTAAGCGAAATGATATGTGTTTTGACATACACAAGAACATAAACTTATCGAAGACAAACAAACTTTACCACATTGATTTTTTTCAAGTTGTCAATGAAGCAATGTAAGAAAAAAACTTATAAATAACATTGACAAAATAAAAAATATTAATATGAGAATCCAAATAAAGTTCCTCTTGCCCATCCGTCTGTCTGTCTGTCCGCCTCTATCAACAGCCACAGCTCGAAGCGTAGAAGGGCTGTGCTCATTGAACTTGGCATATTAATTACGGGGGACTATATGCAAGCTATAGCATATTTTCTATATAATTCGGCACGCCCCAACGACCGATAACAGCAGCTTTACCATCGCCATGGCATTAATTTAACAGGACAGCAGCGTGCATTATTGTTCAAATTAACAGCAGTTCGTCTTCGCCAGCAAGTTGTGGCAAGTTGCGAGTTAATTATGATGGAAGACACGGCTATAGCCTTGTCGCTTGTCGGCGCAATTTTCGTACACCCGAAGGCTGCAAAAGTGGGCGGATTTGTGTCTTTTTTCGGAATGTGGATGTATGGTGTGGTGTGGTGTCTTGGGCACAACTGTACCGCGGCCAATATGCCGCGAGTTCGCAGAGGTTCGCAGAGGCGGAGGTTGTCCTGTGGCCGGTGCTCGAAGTGGGCGTGGCAACGGAAGCAGCCGCTCGCGCAATGTGCCATTTAAACTGGAGCCAGGGTGAGCCGAGCGAGCTGTCTTGTCCTTCTGTCCGCGTTGCGAGCCTCAGATTCTTAATGGCGTGTCATTATTATGAGCAGCAGCCGCAGCGGCAGCGGCAGCGGCAGAGTCGAGGCAGGTGCTGCAGATGCTGCAGCAACCCGAGAACGGGTTGGTCGAGCGTTCAGCGTCTGCCCTGCGACAGTTTGGGGCTCGATTTGAAATTTAAACGATGGCAAAAAAACAACAGCAAAATACAAAAAAAAACACAAAAAAGCAAAACAAAGCGAACGAAATTCGCAAAAGCGAAAAGCAAAACACAAAAGCGCGCGCGGAATTCCAAGAAACGGCCGCCCGGACTGTCCACCTCCTGCTTGCCACATGCCCCTGCCCCGCAGCAATATCTCTCTATCTGCGCCGTGTTGTGGCAGCGCCTTGACGCACATAAATCGCAACGAGGCTCCCATTTGAAAGTCATTATGGGGCAGCAGCAAAGAGAGGGAGAGAGGGAGGAGAGCACAGGGACAGGCGCGTGCAGCTGCCAGCCGCTGCTGCTGCTGCCTGGTGGCCACTTGTTAACGCAAGGAGCACGAAACCGGACTGCCTACACACCGCAGACAGCGTCGTCGTCGTCGTCGTCGTCCTCGGACGCAGCTCGATGCTGATTTAAAACATCTGACAACAAAAGTAAAGCGCGAAATTGACGCAGGTTTCTTGCTGTTGCTGTTGCTGCGGTTCCTGTTGCTGTTGCTGTTGCCGTTGCTGGTGTTGTTGCGTGTGTTGAAAATTAATGCGCATTCCAGCCAAAAGGCTGCTTGGCTGCCTGGCTGGCCGGCCATCGAACGAGGCAACAGCAGAAAAATGCACAAAACAAAAACAAAACAAAACAAAACAAAAAACGCAGCGAGAGCATAAAAAACCAGAACAGAGCAAATGAATGGCGTTGCAAGAATGTGTTGCAAACGGAGAGAAAGAGTCACAGCCAGCCACAAATGGAGTGGGAATGGAACTGGGAATGGCAATGGCTATAGGTTGCGATACCTCGTAGGTCCACAGCACAAGAAGGGCATGACAAATGCTTGGCAATCGAGAATTCAGCTCGCTTCCAGATCTCAAATATCCCTTAGTAACAATCTGGCTTTACTTTATGAATATAACAAAAAAAAGGTAAATTTCCTGAGAAAATTAATAGTACAACATAATACGATTTTTCTAGTTCAACAGATTGATGTACTTAAGGTAATAAATTTAAAGAACATGTCATAACAAATTGTTCTCTAATTCGCATTAGTTTTACAAATCTGAATTACATACAAGCGTATGTATATTTTATATATATTCGATTGCTCATACTCCATAATCATCAGCAAAGAAATTAATCTTTTCTTTGTTAATTCTAGCGAGTATCTTGCAGTCGAGCACACTCGATTTTTGCGTTGCAATTGTGACTGGCAACTGGGGAAAAAGGCCAGGCTCAGACAGCGACTGCTGGCCAAATAGCAATCAAAATATTTTGTGTAATAAAAGATGAACTGCATTACCTGCTGCATAATTGCAACTGAATGTGCCACATGTTGCACGTCAACATATGAAATGGAGAGCATTTTATGCAGATTGCATTTTAAACCCTCTTGGGATGGATTCCGAACTTGTTTCTTGACTCCAAATTCGCCACATTGGCATTCACATTTTTATGTAGCTCGTTTCTTTTATTACGCCAATAAATGGATTTCATTCTCACTTAAGATATTAAGAATGCTTTTATTTTTAACATTAACTTTTGACGGTATTTTTCAATGATAGTCATAAGATTTAGATATTGAGTTAAGGGCAATATCAATATCTTTAGAAAATGCCCATATTTAACAAATCATAGAAGTCAGAAAATATATTTTGAGTAATTGCAATGTGGTGATTAATTTTTGATAATAACTAAAATGCCTTTATATAATTGGAACAATAATTAAGACCTATGATTTTTAAATTTAAGTAACTTCAAATGTTGAAAATTGTAGAATAAACGATTTCTACAATTCTACAATACGCGCAAGTTTTTTATGATCTTTGATATTTCTGATTCAACTTTTGAATGCATAAAAGTGCTCAAACATCGTTCTTAATACGTAGACGACTTTTTAATTAATCACTAACATTGTTAAAGTTTTAGTATTCGCTTTGAATTAAAATAGATTTAATTCAACATAAAAACATTAAAAAAGGCAGCAAAATTTGAGCTATGAAAATTTCTTGATTAACATTTGCGGGTACAAAAATGGTAATACATCATTGGCTTTATATCGAAATCTATTATCAAATATTAGAAAAATGTATTTAAATATTTGTAAAAGCCAGCAAAGATATTTGTGACTTTTGAATTGCCATCAATTGGTGGAATTGATCCTTGCAATAACCTTAATTTTTTTTATTAGGTAAATAAGGATAAAATGAAATCTAGGAATAAATATGCTTTTAATTTAAGCAGACTTTTTTTTTGTGGATTATATACATTATTTGCAGTCTTTTAAAAGCCATCAAATTAATTTTCCAGGCATGTATACTTAATATTGTATCTTAATATTGGTAATTTTGTTGATAAAGTGAGCTAAACACTCGCAACATGTTGCGGGCATTACAAATGTTGCTAACACCGAATGCAGCAAATGCAGATGCTGCTAATGTTAATGTTAATGTTAATGGCAATGTTAATGGTAATGCTAATGCATTTCCTCTGCTCACAATGCTGGCCACTAATTTGATTAGTCACACACACACACACACACAAAGGCCACACACGCAGGCTGGCAGGTTGTTTTGAATACGCCAAGACAGAACAAACGACATTAAAACACATAGAATAACAGTTATTAATCAAATGAAATGCCAAATTAAACAGCATAAATTAAGAGACACCGCACGAAAAACACATGTTTTGGCTTCAGCAGCAACAGCAGCGAAGTGAATGGCAATGTTGTTGTTGTTGTTGTCGTTGTCGTTGTTTTAGTTGTTGTTGTAGCGGCTTCTTCAAATGTTTGCCTGTCCAGAAATTAGCATAAAACTGTTAGAAATTAGTAAAGGTGCCACAGAGGGGCGGGGCGGGGGGGCAATTGAAAGATGCGTTGCAAAATGGGCGTGAGCCACGAAACAAAGAAGTAGCTGCCCCTCATCGCCACTATTTCAATAGGCGCTGTTGAGGGCGTAACGCGACAACGATGATGACAACAACAATAACATTAACTTTGTTAGAGTCAACTGTGGTTGTTGCTGCCGTTGTCAGTTGGCCATTAAGCGGAGGCAGTTAACAGCTTGTAAAACACTAACACCTGCTACAAGTTGTTGCTGCTGCTGCTGCTGCTGTTGTTGTTGTTGTTGTTGCTGCACAGCACAGCGAGTTCAATAAAACTTGAGAGCAGCAGCAGCAACATTATCGACAGCAGCAGCAACTATTGCTGCCAGCAAAAGGAGCAATAGAAAAATCACGAACAACAAAAAAATGGCCCTATACAAACAAACAAACAAACAGCAGATTAAACACACACACACACACACACACGCACTATCTCTCACACACACACACAGTTGCAGATATGGCAAAAATTCTTGAGCAATGAAACCTGTTTGTGGCTTTTCTGAAGACTGAAGAAGACCGGAACCAGCAGTCGCTGAAGATGCTGCACAGGGGCGCAGTGCGGGCAACAGCGCGCCCAAAACACAAAGGCAACAATAACCACCGAGCAGATACACTTGCGTTTTAGGCGCCACAAGTGGAAAGGGGGCCGGGGGAGAGGCATGTAAACGAGTTCGAAATCTGCATTCCAGCAACAGGATTTGAACTTAAGCAGGCAACTTGTCGCTCTCTCTCTCTCTCTCGCTCTGCGGTTTGTTGTGTCTGTCGAATTTGCACGCCCCACCTGTTGAATGCAGCTGTTGAGGAGTCGCCTCTAGAAGCCAGAGGGGCACAAAGAAAGAACGGAGGGGGGGGGGGGCATCTTCAGGGCGAGCGATTGAAGCGTTGCGTGGGCAACGAGAACGATTTGTATTGTTTGGCCGCCCCGGCTGCAGCTCAGCTTGGAGTTATGTTTATGGGCGCGGAGCAGCGTGTTGCACGCCCACACTGCATGTTGCACGCTGCGTGGGCGCCTGCCTGGGCCAGGATTACGTTTATTATTGAAATTGTGGCAGTGACTTACCTTTTTTGTTGGCCGCGTTCAGTGTCACTTCACCACAGTTCTCTGCAGCCCACTCTCTCTCTCTCTCTGTCTTGCTCTTTTTTGTCTCTCTCTCTCTGTCTTTCACGCTGCAGCTGTCTCTTTCCGGCTGAGCTTAGGATTGCATTTTAGCGCACAAAGCACAAACTGGCGAAACTGCAATGAGAATGCAAAGGAAAAACAATAAGATAAATGATTTCAATCGCTCAACAAAATACTCAACGGAAATGGGGGGCGTTAGGCGACAGAGAGGGGAGGGGGGCGGAGGCGGGGCAGTGTGTGTGTGTGCCACATAAATATTGAAAATAGATGACACTTTTAATGAATTTCTAAATAATTGAGGCCTAAAGTGGCACAAAAAAAGCTCAGCGACAGGCAAATAAATGCGAACACTATAAATAAAATGCCGAAAATATCGGAACCGAAAAGCGACAAACTAGCAAGAGGAAGCAGATATCGAAAGGCTACGCGTTGGGGTTATTCATCTGCAGCGGGTCCTCAAAAAAAGCTGTTCCTTGTTAGATTTACATTTACTCGAATAATTCGTTGTATTTAAAAGTGACTTGGAAAATAATAAACAACCATTGAACAGAATTAAAAAGTTTTCTCAGCCTGGTGGCCTTAGTTGCTTTGTGCCCAAAAATCAAATTCTACGTTCAAAAATTAAACAAAATCTTTTTTATTTATTGAACAAAATTAAATGAAATTTACAACGGTAATAAAGTCAAAGTGTCTTGCTTTTAAATATTATAAATCCATGCCAAATGAAAATATCTATGCGATTTATTTCCGCTTCACAAATTGCCTTTCAACAGAGATTAAAATTCGCCTTAATTTATGTGCGATCTGTGTTCATATAACTAACATAAATCAGTTTATTTGGCATTCCATACTGTGAATGCCCCTAATGTCTGAGGGCTACATTTGAAGTCCCTTTTAGTGTTTGCTTGTCCATTTAAAAAGACATAAAACTAAGAACACATCTCTGAGCACCCAAAAAACAGAAAATATACCTGGTTAGGTGGATGCCCCGAGTTTTTGTAGAACGTAGAACATGTCATAAATATCTCAAATCATTTTAAGTTGACTGACTAAAAAATGTGGCAAAAATACATAAATAATAATAAGCGGAAAAAGTCAGAGAGTGGGAGAGAGAGAGAGAGAGCGAAAGAACGTCGCGGAGGTCTCTGCTCTTCATTCGGTGCATTAAATATGCTTTTAATTAATTTATGTTAGGTGATTTGCCTCTTGCCACTCGCCCCACGTAACGCCACGGTGCCTCCCGTCCCCCACCCCCGTCGAAATCTAATCACCTCTCTGCATCCCCCGCTCCTGATGCCTCGAATGGCGGCATGCAGTTGTTGGCCCATAATTTCAGAAATATTTTGAAATGTCGCCAAGTCGAACAGCGCGTGAAAACAAAAACGAGCAACGACAACAGCAACAACAACAACAACAGGCAACATTATAAAAACAAGCAAAATTTAAAGAAACAACAACGAATTTGTTGTTCAAAGCGGTCGAAAAAAACAACAACTACAATAAAAGAAAAGCACAGAAAAATCAGCGCCACCCTCAACACAAAAATAGCCAACTGCTTGCATGTGTGTGTGTGTGTGTGTGTTGTGTGTTGTGTGTGTGTGTGTATGAGTGTGTGTGTGTGTGAGTGTGTGTGTGTGCGGGTGTGAGAATTTACTTTAGCATCTTGGTGTTTGTGTTTGTGTGTTAACGACAGTTGTCATTTTTCATAAATATTTTTCAATTTTCCTTCCTTGAGCAATGCGAGCAAACACGAACAAAACTCTTGATCGACTAGCAAATACCCTGTACACAGAAACTAGATGATCAATTGCCATTATGTTTGGCCATACGACATTTTGGTACGAAAATGGAACATATTTTTTGTTTAAAAATAATTAGAAATGTTTTATCAATACCACGGAAATTCCCGAGTCTCGAAAATATTTCACAAAAATGTTGTTGGAAAACAGAATTTGCATTTAAACTGCTCGGCATTAACTATAATGTCGAACTAATCGGCAGCTCAATTAGTATGAAAGCTATTGTCACTCTTTAAATACTGAAATAATTTACGCTACATAATGCCAACATTTCAGTTATTAATATGCGATTAATACAATCCAATTTGTATTACCTGATGAACATTTCTTTCATTCAATCTTCAAATATACTCAAATTATATTGATAAGCTTTTATAATCCTAAGGCTACAAGTATAATACTTTCAACTTGATTGATCTGTTAAAATGTATCTTTCAATATTACGTTTCCAAAAATATTTTTGATAACTAATACACGTTTTATTGGCTTTCCTTATTGAAGATTATAATTACATATTAACAATAGTTAGAATTTGCAAGCAATTTTTCATGATTTTGGATTTTGGACAATTTGTTGCCAATAAATGTTGCTGGGCAGTTGATGTTGCCAACAACGACTGCAATTGTGTTGCTGCCACATCTAATGCCCATGATGATGATGACGATGACGATGTCGATTACGGTGACGACGCCGATGACTCATTGCAATCGCTGCACACGATTTTCGAGTCGCTTTTTATTGGTCAGCAAATTACAAATAGCTGCAACAGCAACAGCAACAACAACAGCAGCAACACAAATGACAGCGCAGCTTTTTATTTGTTGGCCACTCTGTGTGGGGGCGTCTGAAGCATGCGAGAGAGGCAGTTGCAACTGTTGGTGTCGCATCGCGGCGACGTTCCCACAGCTGCCGTTGCAGCCTTGCAGTCTTTTACTTTTGTCATAATTAATGCACACGGCATGCAATTTATTGGCGTTGTTGTTGTTATTCTTATTATTATTATTATTAGCACTTGCAGGGCTCTTGCCACAACAACAGCCGTTGCGGCAACCACATATTTGCCCTGTGGCACAAGGCATTTGAGCTAATTTGCTGTTGTTGCTGCTTGCCGCCGTTGATCGCATTCCATGGGTGAAAGCCAGCCTCGGGCTCGGAGTCGGAGTCGGAGTTGCAGTTGCAATTGGAATCGGAGTCGTAGTCCGAGCCACATGCCACATTTACATCCATGACATTCACATGGACACGCGCCCGCTGGCTGAATTTGCAGCTGGCCTAGCAACATGCAAAAACAAAAAGCAACAACAACGAAGCATGCTCCAAAATTGATGCGTTTCACAGTTCGCCTGCTTAACCCATTGGCAGCCACTGTGCGCACTCGAGCAGGTACAGACAAATTAAATGATATTAAAATCAGTTAAATTCAAAATTTATATTCATAAAAAATGCTGTCAAATTTACTCGCGCTTTTAAACGAACCCAAGTAAATTTTGCAAATTGTATAAAAAAGTGGCAACATTTTTTATAAATTAAAATGTTTAAATAAAGATAAAAATATTAGTTTCATATTGTATATATTGTTGGTGTAGTAATAATTAAAATTACTAATGGAAATTAAATTTGTTTTATTATCTTTACTTTTTGAGTTGCTTGCCATACATTGCTGTTTTAAATACCCTTGACTTTCAATGGGTTAAGCCGCTCTTGGCTTGACTTTATCCCACTGTGTGTGTGTGTGTGTGTGTGTGTGTGTGTGAGTGTGTTCATATAAGGAGAGCGACTGGAGCTTCACATCCAGTTTTTCGTTGTTGTTGCTGATATTCATTGAATTTACTCTCTCGCTCTCTCCAGCTTTGTCAGCTGTGTTCTGCATTCCTCTTTGCACACACCATTTTTGGAGCTTTGCTCCATTTGCTCGTCCCCTCCCCCCCCTGCACTCTTGCATTTGCATGCTTCTTATGCATTTTTCAAATGCTTCGCTTTTGGTTCGCCGCTCTCATTAAAATGCTCTGCTGCGACGCGGGCGTCGGCAGCGCAGTCGACGGCGACGTTAGGCCCACCATGTTCAGTGATTGCTATCGTTGACATTGTTGCTGTTGCTCTTACTCTTGTTGCTGTTGTTGTTGTTGGCGTTTCATTGCAATTTATTTGATTTTCATTGCATTCAATTTCTGTTGTCTGCTGTTCGGCTTTGTGTTTTGTAGTTGTTGTTGGCTTTTGTTTTGGCTTGCGCCTTTGTTTTTGGTGCGTCGCCATCTTTGATTTCGATCTTGGAATTTCAATTTGCATTCGTTTTTTTGTTCCCCTGCTCGCCGTCGTCGTCGTCGTCGTCGTCGTTGTTGTTGCTCTTTGGCATTGCACAACATTTTTGATGCCACCTAACGAGCTTCTCAAGCAATTCATCATAAACATGGCCACGCAACATTCTCTCTCGCTCGCACGTTGCGCATCATTAAGATATTTTTGTAACAGTTTCCGTTGGTTTCAAATTCCAATTTTTCGCCCTCACCTGCGACTGTTGCCCATTTTCCCATTTTCCCGTATCTTTCCCATTTTCCCCTCGGCTACCACATCATGTGGGCAACAACTCTAATGGGCCACCTAATGAGAGCTGCACAATCTTTCTGCGCCCACGTTGCACGCTGCACGTTGCACGCTCCACAGTCACTGGACAGTGGACAGTGGACAGTGGGCAAATTGTGCAAATTAATATGAGATCCATCAACGAGCATTTTGTGGACTCGCTGGCAGCCAACAGGAAATGCAACAGGCCCAAAAAATGCATCGCGCGTCGTGATCGCCGGCGGTGCTGCGGCTGCACATTCACTTGCCGCCGCTCGTTGCTTGCCGCATTTGGGCCAAACATATAAAAATAATTTTTTTCGCACGACGACAGCAGCAGCAATTGCCGCACACCTTGCTGGCGGCCAAAAGTTGCTGCTGCTGCTGCTGTGCCACATGCCTCATGCCGGTGCCGTTAATTTTCATATTTTTGTTGCCGCCAGTTGGCAAGCGGCCACGAGACACCAACAACAAAAACAACAACGATGACGATGACGAAGACGACGCGACAACGCAGACAACTTTGCTGCTGCTGCCACTGATGGTGGTGCCACTGATGGTGGTGCCACCGGGTGGCATCAAATTGGCCCACATTCGGCTTCAGTTTGTTTTTATTTTCGTTTTACTCAAGTTGGCCGCGCAGACGAATTGCTTGCCTCAGTTAAAAGCGATCGATCGTCGTCAGCTGTCGCCGACAAATCAATATAATATATCACACCTTAATCTAGATAGCAAATAAGCATCTATCGATTGTCTATCGACTGTCCATTGATGATTCAACTGCCCAAAATGAGGCAGTGCCAATGCGAATGTGCAACATTTCTATGGCCGGAAGTTGCTTTATTTGCAAACAGCATTTTCAGGTGATCGTCTGCGATTTGGATTCAGACAGTGAAGAGGGAAAGTGTAGCTTTTAAGACAGGCGGATAGATAGATTAAAGCGATCGAGCTGAAGTTGTTTCAATTTCGCAGTTGCAATTGAAAACACAAGTAAATAGAGCGTATTTCAAAATCTACTTAGAGAAAGATTTAACTAACTAATAAGCTACATTAACAAACATTATTTATTCATTCCACATTAATTTTCTTTTTAATTATTATATTCTAAATAAATTATTGTGCACTGAGTTTAACAATTATTTTCATCTGAAAAATTTGCTGACTCATTTTTCATTTCAATATTTAAAAATAAATAATTTTCAAGTAAATAAATAATATTTAATACCCTTTAAAGCTTACAGCTGAAAAATTTGTTGACTATTTCAATGAAGGTTATTCATTCCGCATTGATTTCCTTTATTATATTATTCTAAATAAATTAATTTGCACAGAGTTTAACAATTTTCATCTGAAAAATTTGCTGACTGCAGTAAACTCATTTTTCATTTCAATATTTAAAAATAAATAATTTCCAAGTAAATAAATAACATTTAATACCCTTTAAAGCTTACAGCTGAAAAATTTGTTGACTATTTCAATGAAGGTTATTCATTCCGCATTGATTTCCTTTATTATATTATTCTAAATAAATTAATTTGCACAGAGTTTAACAATTATTTTCATCTGAAAAATTTGCTGACTTCAGTAAACTCATTTTTCATTTCCAAGAAAATTTTCAAAATTAGTTGACTTAATTAAACTCAACTATACTTTTTTAATAATTAAATTTGAATATTCTTAAAATAAAATATAAATTCAAATGTAATTTATATTTATTACCCATTTAAAGCTTTTACACTTAAAAATTATTTGAATTAATTTCATTTTTCTTTTATCAATATTAAAATTTAAATATTTAAGAAATTAAAAACGATTGATATGCTATTTATGTTCATATTTGTTTACTCCCCATTTAAGGTTTTTCATTTCGAACTGTTCGGCAAAGGGTTGGCTTTCCAGAGGCGGGAGGGGGGAAAAGGGGTCGCCGGGCTGCTCAATTTGCGTCAGACACAACGTATTTTTTTTTTGCATATCATTTTGTTGTTATTTTTCATTTTGGTTTTTCTCTCGTTTTGGCTGTTGTTGTTTCTCTCATTTTTGTTGCTGGTCGTAATTTAAAACGCGAGCCAAGTTCTTTGGTTACCTGCGGGCAGAGACAACGACAAACGGAACGGCGAGAGCGAAGAAACAATGGCCGGCTATTGTCATTGTTGCCTTCCTGTGGCCTGGGCCTAATATGTTCATTAATTTTAATTATGCATAAATGGCCAGCGACACAGCAAATACAACAAGACAAAAACTCACAAAATCAGAAACAAAACCAAAAACCGAAAAAAAAGGCGACTCAAAATCATCACGATAATTTGATACGTCGAATCGTGATAGGGGAGATTGAAGGGGCGGCAGGGGGGTGGGAGGGAGGGTGGAAGGGGTTGATTTTGGGCTTTTGTTTCGACGGCTTTTGGTTGGATTCTTTTGCCGGCACACAACGTCAGTCGTCAGCCCAGTTTACTGAATGGGACGTGCCCCGATATCAGTTTACAGTTGGTTCCAGCGAGTCTTGAGTGTGAGTATGAGTGCAAACTGCTCGAATGAATACTCGTTTGCGTTCGAGTGTATTCGATAGTGAAATAAAAGTGCAGTCTTACTGTAATTCAAGAAGATACGAGCGCAAATTCTGAATGTTGCCGATTTCGTCATCGAGCGAACTGAACTTTATGCGTGACTCGCGTGTGGCACAAGAGGCAAGGGGCGGGGACGGGGGCGGGGGCAGGCTGCCTCAGCGGGGCAGCGAGAGGAAACAACTCAATCTGGCGTCTGGCCAAATATAAACAAAACGTGACATAAAAATCACAAAAACTCAAATTAATTATACAATTAAGCACGCGTCTTCGTCCGGTTCTCGGTTCTCGGTTCTCGTTTGTTGTTGTTGCTGTTGCTGTTGCTGTCACGCCGATAGACGCTGCTAATAATCATAAACAATTACATGCAACAATGTCAGCAACAACAACAACAACGACAATTAAGTGGCAATATCAATTTGATAGCTTCACAACGTTGCAGTTCTCGCTGCACTTGCCACAGCAATTGCTGATGCCTGTGTTGCAAGGCAGTTCCGCAGAATCCCTTTGCCTTGCCTCTGAAATGTGAAACGACACCGAAGGGCTGAGGGTTGGGGGCTGAGGGCTGTAAAATGGAAATAAAACAAAACGAGCTCAAGATTTCCCGCTTGCCTTCGCAATTCTCATGAAAAATGCAATTGATGCTGAACGTGAGGCATGCAACGTCCAAATGGCGCGTGGCACACACACAAAATACCCCAAGAACAGCAAAAAAAAAACCAAAGGAAATTGGAAACCTTTGCAAGGGTTCCATTTTGAAAGTATTTGCTAAAGTCATCAATAAACATCTGTTACTAATAGTTTGACTTATCAAATTCATTTATGCAAATTTCTAGCGAAATTATTATTGCTAAATAATTAAGTTCGCTTATGAGCGTTGAATTATCTTTTCAATTTATACACAACAACAAGAAAAACACATTCAAAACAGTCCCGTTCTTATCAAGTCCATTAAACATTTTGAAGTCCCCAATGACATTTTTTTTTTAATTTAAAAGCATTTTTTCAACTTAAGTTGGATTCGAATATGTTACAAATTTTTGTATTTGATTTGATGAATTAATTTTGGTGTTGAATCGACATATATCACAATTTTTGTAAATTGACCAACTTTTTTTTTAATCTAGTTACTATCAATATTTTGTGGATTGTTTACGAAATTGATTCCTTGAATATTATAACTTTGAATAAAGTCATTTTGTTTTATGTTTAGTAAGATATAATAATTTAATTTAATTTTGATTGGGTTTAATCTCAATCTGCTTGAATTTTACCTTAATTTTTGTAAATTGACAAACTTATTCCCATGTTTTATTACAGAACGCCAATTCTAATTAAGGCTTGAAGGCTCGTTGATATACTGATATATGGAGACTCGATTCTTGGAGAGAGAGAGAGAGAGAGAGGTGTTGGCCAAAAAACCCGAATTGATGATCTCATGCCAATTACATATTCATATATTTGATAGTTACGATCGCCATATAACATTATCATTGCCACTCCCTTGGCGTATTACATAATTTTAGCTTCTTGTTCTTTAGTGATATTTGAGCCCGTCGATACTTTGCTAATTTATTAACTGGACATTTTTAATTTACATTCAACTCTTTCGAGCTCCATTGGCGAACATTTTACAGAAGAAGGTTGTTTTTATAGTTTACATTAATTTTGATTGGCGACAATTGGCAATCTCGATATGCCAGTTATTATATTGATATTGACATCGCCAAAATGTGGGTTACTTTATGTTCGCCAATAAGGTTCGATAAATTGAATTACATTTCCTTACTTACTTACTTTTTTTTTGTATTACTTAATTTAATATTATTGACGTTAAGTATTGACCACTGACATTTCGCAATATTATTAAATATTCATTTTAAAACTTCCCCTGCAGCTGTGAAATTCCAAAGTTGTTGACAGTATAAAATATCAGTGCAGGTCACCTGCACTTTGATATTGATAAGTCCCATTATAAATACATCAATTAAATGCTCGTATTTATTTCCATTTATATATTTTATTGTATTTATGTAGGTTTGCTACCCATAGGAAATTTAAACGAGGCGGCTCTTAAAACGCGAAATTAGATTGCAGATTAAAAGACGTCGAACAGTTTAGAATTCTATTATACTATAATATAATGAGTAGATATGGAGGTTGCCCTATAGGGAAGTGTTTCGAACATTCTCTTTTACGAATACAAGTCTCTGCATTTGATATTAAGTTTTAAGTTCATTTTTTTGTTAGTTAGTAGAATTATTATCGGAAAAATGTAAAAGCCGAAAACACAACGAAATAGCCGCGTCATTCAACGTTCCTGAGGCGCCGCTTTTGTATTGTTTTTTGTTGTTTTTTCTATCTGGTTGTTGGTTTTTTATTTCAAATTTGTGCGTCTGTGTGTGCGTCGTGGTTTTTATTGTCGCGCGGCTGCTCTTTCAATTTTATTAGATCATATTATCTATTTTGGTACGACAAATTTGTAATTTAGATCGACTCGACAACAGCAACAGCAACAGCATCGACAACAGCATCAGAGAGTGTGGGCAGGGGGGCAGGGGGAAGGGAGGCCATTGACTGGTTGCCCACTGAGAAAAGGGGTTTAACCGTTATGGGCTTTTAATTAATTGGCATTCGGTTATTTAATTGAAGCCACCGAAATGAAACGACGCAGCGCAGCTCCCACAGTCAGTGATGCGTAAAGACGGACGAGAATCCCCTCGATTCCCCCCTCGATTCCCCCTCGATCTACCACTGATCGACTGCCCCAAATTCGCAGTGTCAATTGAAAGTTGGTTGGCTGGCTGATTGAATGAATGAAATTGAAACGAGACTGTTGAATGTTGCATTTGATTTGTTGCCTCGCTTGATCGTCTTGATCGATCCCATATGGCAGCTCTTTTGGGTTCTTTTGACTTATCGCCACATCTTCCACAACGCTTGCCACACACTGTAGCATATTTGTTGCTGTTCGTTTGCTTTTCACATGAAATGCAATAAACCCAATTTAATTTTTGTTTTTATTTGTTTCATTTATTTACTCGCCCGGACGTGAGAGACTCGCCGCTCAGCTCCAAAGGGAGAGATGAGGTGGAGAGCGGGGGACTGTTGTTGTTGTTGTTGTTGTTGTTGGTACGCCTTATCAGCGAGTTAAATCAACGGACAACAATGTTTTTATCACGTAACGTAAACCAAACTTTTGGCTTTGAATCGAAGCAGCAAATGGAGCCCTTCATTCCCTCTCTTTCTCTCGGTCTCTCTCGGTCTCTCTCTGAGTTCTTTCAATTTCCCGGTGAGTTTACAGAGTTAAAGCAAATGGTGTGTTTTAGTGCTTATCTGCAGAGTTCGCTGCCCTGCCGTCTAAATAATGACAGTTTAATTAAATGCCAATAAATAGTCTCTCTCTCTCTCTCGCTCTTTCTAATGTTGCCACTTTTTGGGGGCCCTTCCACATGATGTTGTCCTTGGCCCCAGAGTCGGAAACAATTAGCAGCGCAGCGCAGTGAAGTGAAGTGCTTCAAAACCCCGCTGCCTGCCCCCTCCTCTTGCCTGCTGCCTGTCGCTGCTCAATGATCGCAGTGAGCGACGCCTTGGAATGCAGTCAACTGGTTATTGTTGTTGTTGTTGTTGCTCGTTTCCAGAGAAATGAAACGAGCTGAAGGCAACGGCAACGGCAACGGCAAAGAAAAACAATCAATGAAAAGGTTGCTCGACTCTCTGCCCCAACTTGTTGCCCATTCCCCTATCTGGCATTCTGCTATCTACCATTCCCCTATCCCTATCCCTATCCCTATTCCCCTTCCCCTTCCCGTTGCCTTTCACGTCTTTGGTATGCGCGCCAAGGTGAAGCAACGAAAAAGTTGCAGCAGTGACAAAACGTGACTTGGACTCGACTTGCAGCCTGCCACAGTCTCGAGTCGCGAGTCTCGAGCTCCAGTCTCGAGTCTGCCACAGTCTGTGGTTGCAGACTCCCAACTCCCAGTTTGGCTGCGATGCAAATGCGGATGCAGCATCATCGACTGCATTTCATTGTTATAATAAAGCAGTTAAAATGCTGCCGATGTCGTCGAATGGCATCGTTAACCTTCAACATGCAACACGCAGCTACCGCTCGCTATCTCGCTCCCACTCTCTCTCCCTCTCTCCCACTCTCTCTCTCTCTCGCGGTCTCATCTCAGGTAGCCGCGATGCTCTCGGTCTTCTTTTGGTGGGCGTCATAAACGAGACAACTGTTGAACTTTTGCCTATTTATGAATGAAATGCGTTTGTGGCTTTTCGTCTAAGCAAACGCTCGAGATTCGTTTGCTTTTCTTCTTCGTCGTTTTTTTGTATTTTCGAGTGTGTGTTTATTCATGAATGAGCCGCCGTTTTGTGGCTTAACTCGACTGAACGCCATTTTGCCTCAGTTGTTGTTGCTGCTGGTGTGGCAAGTTTTTCTTATGTCGTTTGCCAAGTTGCCCCCAGCTTATCACATGCTTCAATGCGTCGCAAAATCCCCATAAATGGCTCCCATGTCAAATTAACAACAAATGAGCAAGAAATTTTAGTGCCAATCGTTGGACCTCCCCCCTCCTTCTTCTTCTTCATCTTCTTCTCCGACCCACTCGATCCGAATCATTGCCCCCATTTATATGTTTCCCATTTCTTGTTTGTTCCGCCCGAACGCATCTGCTGCAGTAACAACCTCGCTCTGCGCTCCATCCAGCCGACATAGGTAAACCCAATGTTCCGGTGTAACAAGAACACTCGAAGCTCATCCAAGTAACAGCATAACTAACTAGAGCGTCTATATTAAAAATCACTATCTTCCGAGTCCACAAAATTTAAAAAGAATTCAGAAATCTTCTTAAAAACAATTATAGCAAATATTTCAATTTAATTGAATAGCTACATTTTCTTAGAATATATTTCATTAGCTATATTAATTTAACTTTTAAACGATTTTCAACTAATTCTCCATGTGAAAAATACTTTGCATTGCACTTAAAAGTAAACTAAGGAAATATTTGAATTCATTTGCATTTGTATTTAAATCTAACATATTTAATTTTCCATGTGCATAAATAATATCAAATTAAATTTGTAAGTTAAATATTATTTTATATTTACGAGGAATATATATCTTTATCTCTTTTCATTTTAAAAGCTAGAAATATTTCTCAATGGATTGAGTATCTCGAGAGACTATTTCCAATATTCTTTTCTTTGTATTCAATATTTTAAAGACAATAGCTGAAATTATTTGGAATACTTCTTAAGTCCCCCAATGAAATGAGATATCTGAAGAATGGCCTATTTTCTTTTGGCTACCAACTAATTGCTAGTTCTATGGCTTTTTAACAGATCGTAAGTCGTTAAGCTGCAGCTACAATCAGATAAAGATTGTTTCACTTCACCATTAGACATTCAATGGCCTAATCCTGCCAAATCCTTTCCTTGGCTTTGTCAATGGTTTATTGTGTTGATCTTAAGGCTTATCCTGACAACAGGCTGACCTTGCCTAATCTATTCCAATGGGCCGGAATGTTGCTTTGAGAAAGGAAATGGCTGGAATTTGCAGAACGTGGAATGTTCATTCTTCGTTCTTTTTTCCCAATCACAATTCTAAACTGGCGCAGACTTTCAAAAAGAAAAAAAAAAGAAGCCGAGGCATAAAACAGCAAACGATGCCATGACTCGACTCCAAGTCGAGTCTCATGGCGATGATGATGATGATGATGATGATGCTGCCCAGTTGCTGGAATGGCGCCCGAGGGGGGAAGCTGATGATGGAAGCACAAAAAATGTGCTCACCGATTGCTTTCTACTCACGCAGCAGTCGAAGAGGAAGATTGGCTCGGACTCCAGTCGAACTGCTCCGATTGGAGCAGAACGCTGCTCAGAGTGCTGCTGTTGCCGTTGCTGTTGCCGTTGCTGTTGCTGCTGCGGTGGCTTATCATGAACGTTGATCTATGACTCGGCGCAACTTGGCGCGTTCGCTTGAACTCATTTTCTAATTGCCCACGGTGAGGAATGTCTGTCTATTCATTGTGCTCGCCTATCGTCTGTTACTCTGCTATGTGTTTATTAAGCTCCCTTTGCCTTCCTTCGCTACAGCTACAGCTTTAATTACCAGACAGAGACAGCGATAGAGACAGAGACAGAGAGAGAGACGTGCAAAGTTCGAATCTCAATTGGAATCTTGTCGCCGGCATTTGCATGTGTGATTTTAGCTGAACTACTATAAAAGCCAATTCAGAGCATTGTATGTTATAGTACTGCGAGGTGAGTTTCGCCTGCCGTCTGCTATTTTAATTGAGTTCACAAATGTGCGGCTCCAAAGTGACCCCAGCACACAGCTGGCGGCCTCTGTGCCGCTGACAGCTACGTGCTGAGATCACGGAGAGTGTGTGTTGTGTGTGAGATAGATAGTTAGAGAGAGATACTCGCAGTTAGTTCGGCTCTTTGGGATTATTCAATCTGTTCACATGATTGTGAGAAATTAATACATCATCAGACAAATCAACTATGCCTTTCACGTCCCATCTCGTCTCGCATCGCATCCCATCGCATCGCATCGCTGTGAGAAGGTTTCACATTGCCTCTAATTAAAAAGTCACTATACTGAGCTCATAACACAACTATTCATATTTGATCTTGGCTCGTTTGTCTGCCTCACTGCCTCCTCTTCTATATCGCAAGATGACCTCTTGACTGAATCTGTTGGGGCATCCTTTTGGGGCATACACAGAGAATATGGCCGAAATCATGTCAAAACTGAACCCGGAAGATACATTTTTAAATACGGACGAAAAATTCTGAATTACGCCTGATTGACCATTCGTAAAATAAGATTGTTCTTAGTTCATTTAGGAATAACAAACATTGTCGATTAAGAAATATATTATCAATTCATGATTGTAGAAATGCCCCAAAATCTTTTTTTTTATTTTCAGCTTGTATTTGAGAATTTTAAGATTTTACCACAAATTTTGTAAAATTTGCAAAGAGAAAATCGTTTTAAAATCATTAAATACATTCCGACTAAATCTGGAATAATGTCAAAACTGAACCCGGAAGATAAATTCTTAAATACAGACGAAAAATTCTGAACAATTATAGAATGATCATTCTTAAAATGAGACTGTTTTTACTTATTTTAGGGATAACAAATAATTGCAGAAATCTAAAAAAAATCATTTTTTTATTTTCAGTTTATGTTATTTGCGAATCTTACGATCTTGCAAATTTCTTGAAACATGGTTTAAATTTTTGAGAAATTAAGATCGAAAAGTTCCTAAAATCAGTTTTCAGTTTTGAGAACATGAATTTTTTCACTGTGCAGAATCTGTCATTATGGGGCTTGAGTCACTGATCTACTTCTCAGAGAATTGCACTCCATCTTCTTGCCACGCACTCTGACGTCGTCCTGTCCACACAGCTACCTAAGTAGTTGTCGACCTGCGTCGTTTACCTGTGTCAATGTCAACCTCAGCGCTAAATTGTCGCTTATTAAATATATAACTCGCCTCCCCTCTAGCTCAGAGAAGTTGGGTTGAGTAAAGTGAGATATTCAAAAAATTTTTAGTGCAATCGTTTGTCCATCGTTAGCCCATGATTGCCCAGGAACAGTTTCGTTTGCCCACCTCTAGTTTCCAAAATATCGAAAGTTCGAAAATTTTCGAAAATCAAAATTTTGGAATTTGGAAAATAATTCAATGGGAATCGCTTAAGAATCGTTTGCCCACGTTTGCCCATCTTTTAGAATTTTGAAATTTTCAATACTTTGGAAAATATTGAAGATTCAAAATTTTGAAAAAATGTTCATCTCAAATGACCTAAAATCTGATAAATTCGAACATTTTCGAACTGTAATCGACTGTCCATCGACAGCCCAACAATGCCCAGAAACCATTTCGATTGCCCACCTCTAGTTTTGATTGAAAAAAATTCAATTTTTGTTTGTCCAAGTATGTTTTTGTTTGCTCATCTTTTAGTTTTCGGAAAAACTCAAAATTTTTAACTTTTTTCATATTCTAACGATTGACCATTGTTTGTCCAAGTCTTTATTCGTTTGCCCATCTTTCAGATTTCGAAAAAACTCAATATTTTCAAAAATTTTCAACTTTTAACGTTTGCCCATCGTTTGTCCAAGTCTTTATTCGTTTGCCCATCTTTCAAATTTCGAAAAAACTCAAAATTTTTGAAAATTTTCACCTTTCAATCTTTGCCCATCGTTTGTCCAAGTCTTTATTCGTTTGCCCATCTTTCAAATTTCGAAAAAACTCAAAATTTTTGAAAATTTTCAACTTTCAATCTTTGCCCATCGTTTGTCCAAGTCTTTATTCGTTTGCCCATCTTTCAGATTTCGAAAAAACTCAAAATTTTTGAAAATTTTCAACTTTCAATCTTTGCCCATCGTTTGTCCAAGTCTTTATTCGTTTGCCCATCTTTCAAATTTCGAAAAAACTCAAAATTTTTGAAAATTTTCAACTTTCAATCTTTGCCCATCGTTTGTCCAAGTCTTTATTCGTTTGCCCATCTTTCAAATTTCGAAAAAACTCAAAATTTTTGAAAATTTTCAACTTTCAATCTTTGCCCATCGTTTGTCCAAGTCTTTATTCGTTTGCCCATCTTTCAGATTTCGAAAAAACTCAAAATTTTTGAAAATTTTCAACTTTCAATCTTTGCCCATCGTTTGTCCAAGTCTTTATTCGTTTGCCCATCTTTCAGATTTCGAAAAAACTCAAAATTTTTGAAAATTTTCAACTTTCAATCTTTGCCCATCGTTTGTCCAAGTCTTTATTCGTTTGCCCATCTTTCAGATTTCGAAAAAACTCAAAATTTTCAACTTTTAACGTTTGCCCATCGTTTGTCCATGTGTTTATTCGTTTGCCCATCTTTCAAATTTCGAAAAAACTTAAAATTTTTAACTTTTTTCATATTCTAACGTTTGCCCATCGTTTGTCCAAGTCTTTATTCGTTTGCCCATCTTTCAAATTTCGAAAAAACTCAAAATTTTTAACTTTTTTCATATTCTAACGTTTGCCCATCGTTTGTCCAAGTCTTTATTCGTTTGCCCATCTTTCAAATTTCGAAAAAACTCAAAATTTTTGAAAATTTTCAACTTTCAATCTTTGCCCATCGTTTGTCCAAGTCTTTATTCGTTTGCCCATCTTTCAAATTTCGAAAAAACTCAAAATTTTTGAAAATTTTCAACTTTCAATCTTTGCCCATCGTTTGTCCAAGTCTTTATTCGTTTGCCCATCTTTCAGATTTCGAAAAAACTCAAAATTTTTGAAAATTTTCAACTTTCAATCTTTGCCCATCGTTTGTCCAAGTCTTTATTCGTTTGCCCATCTTTCAAATTTCGAAAAAACTTAAAATTTTTAACTTTTTTCAACTTTTAACGTTTGCCCATCGTTTGTCCATGTGTTTATTCGTTTGCCCATCTTTCAGATTTCGAAAAAACTAAAAGTTGAAAATTTTTGAAAATTTTGAGTTTTTTCGAAATCTGAAAGATGGGCAAACGAATAAAGACTTGGACAAACGATGGGCAAAGATTGAAAGTTGAAAATTTTTGAAAATTTTGAGTTTTTTCGAAATCTGAAAGATGGGCAAACGAATAAAGACTTGGACAAACGATGGGCAAAGATTGAAAGTTGAAAATTTTCAAAAATTTTGAGTTTTTTCGAAATTTGAAAGATGGGCAAACGAATAAAGACTTGGACAAACGATGGGCAAAGATTGAAAGTTGAAAATTTTCAAAAATTTTGAGTTTTTTCGAAATTTGAAAGATGGGCAAACGAATAAAGACTTGGACAAACGATGGGCAAACGTTAAAAGTTGGAAAAAGTTAAAAATTTTGAATTTTTTCGAAGTTCGAAAGATGGGCAAACGAATAAACACTTGGACAAACGATGGGCAAACGTTAAAAGTTGAAAAAAGTTAAAAATTTTGAATTTTTTCGAAATTTGAAAGATGGGCAAACGAATAAACACATGGACAAACAATGGGCAAACGTTAAAAGTTGAAAATTTTTGAAAATTTTGAGTTTTTTCGAAATCTGAAAGATGGGCAAACGAATAAACACATGGACAAACAATGGGCAAACGTTAAAAGTTGAAAATTTTTGAAAATTTTGAGTTTTTTCGAAATCTGAAAGATGGGCAAACGAATAAACACATGGACAAACGATGGGCAAACGTTAAAAGTTGAAAATTTTTGAAAATTTTGAGTTTTTTCGAAATCTGAAAGATGGGCAAACGAATAAACACATGGACAAACAATGGGCAAACGTTAAAAGTTGAAAATTTTTGAAAATTTTGAGTTTTTTCGAAATCTGAAAGATGGGCAAACGAACAAACACATGGACAAACGATGGGCAAACGTTAAAAGTTGAAAATTTTTGAAAATTTTGAGTTTTTTCGAAATCTGAAAGATGGGCAAACGAATAAACACATGGACAAACAATGGGCAAACGTTAAAAGTTGAAAATTTTTGAAAATTTTGAGTTTTTTCGAAATCTGAAAGATGGGCAAACGAATAAACACATGGACAAACAATGGGCAAACGTTAAAAGTTGGAAATTTTGAGTTTTTTCGAAATTCGAAAGATGTGCAAACGAACAAACACTTGGACAAACGATGGGCAAACGTTAAAAGTTGAAAATTTTTTAAAATTTTTAGTTTTTTCGAAATCTGAAAGATGGACAAACGAATAAACACATGGACAAACAACGGGCTAACGTTAAAAGTTGAAAATTTTTGAAAATTTTGAGTTTTTTCGAAATCTGAAAGATGGGCAAACGAATAAACACTTGGACAAACGATGGGCAAACGTTAAAAGTTGAAAATTTTTGAAAATTTTGAGTTTTTTCGAAATCGAAAGATGGGCAAACGAACAAACACTTGGACAAACAATGGGCAAACGTTAAAAGTTGAAAATTTTTGAAAATTTTGAGTTTTTTCGAAATCTGAAAGATGGGCAAACGAATAAACACATGGACAAACAATGGGCAAACGTTAAAAGTTGAAAATTTTTGAAAATTTTGAGTTTTTTCGAAATCTGAAAGATGGGCAAACGAATAAACACTTGGACAAACGATGGGCAAAACGTTAAAAGTTGAAAAATGTTAAAAATTTTGAATTTTTTCGAAATTCGAAAGATGGGCAAACGAATAAACACTTGGACGAACGATGGGCAAACGTTAAAAGTTGAAAAAAGTTAAAAATTTTTAATTTTTTCGAAATTCGAAAGATGGGCAAACGAATAAACACATGGACAAACAATGGGCAAAGATTGAAAGTTGAAAATTTTCAAAAATTTTGAGTTTTTTCGAAATTTGAAAGATGGGCAAACGAATAAAGACTTGGACAAACGATGGGCAAAGATTGAAAGTTGAAAATTTTCAAAAATTTTGAGTTTTTTCGAAATTTGAAAGATGGGCAAACGAATAAAGACTTGGACAAACGATGGGCAAACGTTAGAATATGAAAAAAGTTAAAAATTTTGAGTTTTTTCGAAATTTGAAAGATGGGCAAACGAATAAAGACTTGGACAAACGATGGGCAAACGTTAGAATATGAAAAAAGTTAAAAATTTTAAGTTTTTTCGAAATTTGAAAGATGGGCAAACGAATAAACACATGGACAAACGATGGGCAAACGTTAAAAGTTGAAAATTTTCAAAAATTTTGAGTTTTTTCGAAATCTGAAAGATGGGCAAACGAATAAAGACTTGGACAAACGATGGGCAAACGTTAAAAGTTGAAAATTTTCAAAAATTTTGAGTTTTTTCGAAATCTGAAAGATGGGCAAACGAATAAAGACTTGGACAAACGATGGGCAAACGTTAAAAGTTGAAAATTTTCAAAAATGTTGAGTTTTTTCGAAATCTGAAAGATGGGCAAACGAATAAACACATGGACAAACGATGGGCAAACGCTAAAAGTTGAAAAAAGTTAAAAATTTTAAGTTTTTTCGAAATTTGAAAGATGGGCAAACGAATAAAGACTTGGACAAACGATGGGCAAAGATTGAAAGTTGAAAATTTTCAAAAATGTTGAGTTTTTTCGAAATCTGAAAGATGGGCAAACGAATAAACACATGGACAAACGATGGTCAATCGTTAGAATATGAAAAAAGTTAAAAATTACTTGGACAAACAAAAATTGAATTTTTTTCAATCAAAACTAGAGGTGGGCAATCGAAATGGTTTCTGGGCATTGTTGGGCTGTCGATGGACAGTCGATTACAGTTCGAAAATGTTCGAATTTATCAGATTTTAGGTCATTTGAGATGAACATTTTTTCAAAATTTTGAATCTTCAATATTTTCCAAAGTATTGAAAATTTCAAAATTCTAAAAGATGGGCAAACGTGGGCAAACGATTCTTAAGCGATTGCCATTGTAAAATTTTCAAAATTCCAAAATTTTGATTTTCGAAAATTTTCGAACTTTCGATATTTTGGAAACTAGAGGTGGGCAAACGAAACTGTTCCTGGGCAATCATGGGCTAACGATGGACAAACGATTGCACTAAAAATTTTTTGAATATCTCACTTTACTCGACCCAACTTCTCTGAGCTCTCCCCTCTCGCTCTATTCCTTGCGCTTGCGCTGTCTGGCTGTATCTTTTTCTTTTTCGGTAGTATGAATGGGACGCGGTTGAGCTACTTTATCAGACTCTGAATTCCACGTATTCTCTTGTCTCTTGTCTCTCGTCGGTTGTCTGTTGTCTGTCTGCCGAAAATTATGACTTGTTTGGAAGTGCAAATAGCTCACTTCCTGCCTGTTTCATCTGCACCTCCCTCTAGCTCTCTCTCTCACACTCTCTGTCTATATATCTACTATATGTATCTGTCTGTCGATCCCTCCCTAGGTGTGTCTGTCTGCCAATGCTCTTCTCATCGTCGTCGTCGTCGCGCAGCCGCAAATTGCTCTGATTGCCGCTGTTGTTGCCGTCGTCACGGGCCGACGATGGTCGCTGATAAGGCGATCGTTACCATCACCATCACCATACTGTTCCCGACGTTCCCTCTCCCCCAATTCCATTCTCAAATCCCATTCCCATTCCCATTCCCATTCCCGATATCCTCGCCGCGATAACGTCGTTCGCTACGTGCTACTGAGTTAGCTTTTGTTTGCTCAGACTTTTGCCCCTCGTCCCTCGTCCCTCATCACTCTTGTGACTCCTTCTCTTGGCGGCTGCTGTTTTCGGGTTCAGTTTTGGCTCTGATCTCAAGGTTTTCGAGCTGCCTGTACTTCGTGTGGTGCTCATCTCATTTTTGGGGCTAATACGTGTGGGCGTGTCACAACATATGCTATCACATTACGTATATGGCTTGTAATGCGCTTCCGTTTTTTCTTCTTTTTTTCCCTCCGAGGGTAATTGCCTGAACTCAAGACGACGACGACGACGACGACGACGAAGAAGCTGTGGCAAAGGCGCCGACGACGTCGCTTTGCGAACACCCGTTTTTATTTTTCGGCTCATTTGTAGCCGCTACTTAAGGTCGCTGAGATTCGGTGTTTTGTTTGAGCCAGGTCGGGTCGTGTTGGGTCGGGTCGCGTTGCGTCCAGCCCGCAATTACACTTCCGCTCCGAAGCAGGGGCGGACAGGGAGGCGTCTTCAGAAATACCAGAAACGGAAAAAAATAAAACGAAATGAAACGCGTTTCATTCATGCAGACTCGATGGCTCGATCTCCGTCCGCCGTCCTCCAACTCGCCATCTCTCTCTCTCTCTCTCTCTCTCTCTGTCTCTGCCCCATTCACTGATCGAGCATTCATTCATTCGTTTTTTTGATTGCCACCTTTGGGCCTTTCTCCCTCCCCTCTCTCTCTGTCTCTCTCTCTGCGTGTCGCTCAGTCTTCCAATGATTTGTCTGCCGTCTCTGCTAATGAACAGCTACCTAAGATAGTGCAAAAAAGAACCGAAAAATCAAATGCCGAAAAAAAGCCGAAAAAACGCCAACAGCTCTACGAAAAAGCGGCAAACAAACAGAAATCAAATCCAATTTATGCTTGTTTTTTCCTCTCTCTCTCTCGCTCTCTCTCTCTCTCTCTGTCTGTCTGTCTTTATTTTATTCTTTTTTGGGGCCACATTAATCATAATTTTGGTGTCCGCTCGGCGAGCGTGAAATAATTTTTATGCGCCGTTTTCATGCAACCAAAACCGAATGGAACGGAACGAACCTCAAAATCCGAAAAGGTGTCAATCGCTAATTTGACGGCCAATGCGAACTGCGGACTGGCAACTTGCGGCTGGGGAACTGGCAACTTGATGGGAAATGCAGAGACAACTGCAAAGCGGTATAACAAGAGTTGCATTGTGTTTTTGCAATTAGCAAAAAGTAAATTGAATTGTTTGCGTTACCAGGCCAGGTCATTGGGTCAAAATCGCAACTTCAAAACCAAATCAGGGTCAATGACAAATTCCAATAGCTAAAGCCGCCATCCAATTGGATCAATTAACTCAATTGCAAAAATTCATTTGCCAAATTTGATAAATATACAATTCCAATTTCCTCAATCCACTAGAATTGAATTAAATCAAAGTTAGTCGACTTCCGTTTAAAAAAACGAATTAAATATAGTAAATTCTTTTGATGCACATTTCTTATGGAGTACTTAAAGGATCGGCGCAGAAACTTCTTGAAAGAAACCACGCCAAATTCAAGGTATTATCTACAATCTAACTAGCAGTTCAAACATCGCTACAATATGCAATCAATTTGTAAATATTGCGCTGTATTTAGACTTTGGAAAATATGTCAATAGAAACTGAATGATTAGACCTATCGAAACTATTTCAAGAAACATGGACAATGAATGAGTTGTTCCAAATGCATTCAATATATTGCAGTCGAGAGCTGATATGAAATTCCCAGACATTCTCAGTGATTCAATAAGCCGAACCAGGTTAAAAGAAGGTCTCCATGAAAATCGTTTTCAACTCGGTAGCTGTCAGTGGACAGACAAACAGAGAGATAGAGATAGAGAGAGAGAGAGAGAGAGAGAGAGAGAGAGAGAGAGAGAGAGAGACGATGACGCTGCAAGTGCAGTGGACCATCTGAATGACCAGCAAAAGATTGAGATGGGGGATGGATGTCGGAGTGCGATGCGGGAACCTGTTGCAGTTTCGTTTAGCCACTTGAAAAGCAATTTTTTGAAATTTATTTTCCATTTATTGCTTTATTTATTTTGTACCTTTTCAGTGTGGGCTCATTCTCATTCTCATTCCCAATCTGAATCTCATTCTCATTCTCATTCTCAGTCTCAGTCTCAGTCTGATTCTTATTCTTAGAGCTGTTCCCAATCTATCTGCTTATGCGATTAGGCCCAAGGATTGGATGCTGTTGATGGCAGCGTTGTTTATTTGTTTTCGGGGCCCAGAACCATTCACTAAAGGGCAACTTTAGTCTCTCAATGGGCGCAGCAGCGTCGCCGTCGACGTTGTCGTCGGACAACAATCGAAAGTAATAATGAAATCTCATAAACTACAACAACACGAATAGCGACAACAACAACAACAGCAACAGCAACACAAAGCATCAGGTCGCCTTGGCAGAAGAAGGAGAACGAGAACAAAACTGTCTGCGCCCTTTTTGCCTGCCTTTTGTAACTGAGACTGTGACGTCGACGCCGACGTTGACGTTGACGTTGACGTCGTCGACACTTGCCTTGATTTTTATTATGTTGGGCTTTTCCACCAACACACAGACACACAGACACACGCACACATGCGCATTTCTGCATTGTTGTTGATGTTTGCTGCACTGCCTTTTGATTTATTGTTAGCAGGAATGAGAGAGAATGGACAACACAGCTACATAGAACACAGCATGGTCACATTACTATATAGCAATGCACGTTCTCTCGTTCTCGCTCTTCCTCTCTTTCGTTGGCTGTGCCTAGTGCAGTTGTTGTTGCTGCTCTCGTGCATTCCTCACTCAACGTTTTTACCTTTTGCCAAGAATTGTGCGTGTCTGTCTCTGTGCGTCTGTGTGTGTGTGTGTTGGTTTCTATTCTTGTGCGGGCAGCAGGCAGCGTTGTAGACAGTTCATTAATGTTATCAACAGCATGAGGCATTGCAACCTGGGGTCGGGGTTGCCTCACTAATTTTTTCTCATTTAATTTTGTTTGTCAGGCGACAATTCTGCTGCTGCTGCTGTCTGCAAGTGGGGTTCGTGTCTCGGCTGCAACTTCTTGTTTTGCAAAAATGGGCCAAAGTCGTCGCAAAAACAAAAACGACACAAAACTGGTGGCAGCCCCGCTGCCAAAAAAGGATATGGCAACGCTTCACCTGACCAGACTTGACTTGACTTGTTGGCTGCGTACAAATTGTCAGCTTGAAGATTGCAGATTGAACGGGCAACGTTGCATTTTATGGCCAACTTGTTGACCAGCTGAACTACTTTCCAAGCCAAGCTCACAATTTGCCGTTAGCTGTCGCCTAACTGCGTCTGCTGCTGCTTCATCTTCATCTTCGCCTTCTTAAACTAGCTGATAAATTGCTGAAACTCACCTGTGCAACAGTTTCGAGAGCTCCACGAATGCGCAGCGCTCTTGAAGGGTGTCCAAATAGTTGACGATCTAAAAATGATCATGGGATTAACACTTTTTATTTATTTGCTTTTCGTTTTATGTTACTACTTTAAGCACTTTTCGAACGAAGAAACCCATTTCAAATTAAAAGAAGAATCAATTCAATTTGTTGTTTTTGTTGCGCTCTTTAGTCACATCCGTTGACAACAAAGCAGCGAGGCAACAAAGAAAAGCTCTCGAATTTATTTTTTTGGCAGCGTCGAGAAGGAAGCCGGCAAATGGCCGCAGGGAAAGTAAAAACCGCAAAAGAATACAAAATGTATATGTTTAGTTTACGACGATTCTTCTTCTGCGTCTTTTGCTGGGCATGAATGAACAGCTTAATTGATTATCATTTTGTCGATATACAATGTTATCGATAGCTTTTGCATCCTGCACCTGTTTATCGCGCTTTACATCATTTACATGCAAGTGTCCGTGTGTGTGTGTGTGTGTGTCGCTCACACGTATTTGTGTCACTTTGCTTTGCAGCTGTTTGCCGGCCAGCGTTTTAAAAATACAAACAAACTAAATACAAATACGAAATTTAAATATAAATAACAAGAATTGCTGAAACACACACACACATACACACACACACACACGCACATTGGCTGGCAATGCTTTAATGCTTTCTTTTTACCCCACTTCGTCGCACGCACTTCTCTTTTTCGCTCAAATCGAGAGTAATATTGGGATTTGCATTCGATGCTGCTGCTAATTAATGGTATTAACAGGTAGCTGCCCAATCAAATGATTATTATCATCAACAATTCGCACACGCATAAACTGTTTGTTTTGCTCCGCTTTGCGGGACTTTCACAAGAACACCGAAAAAAACAAACAAACAGAAACAGAAACAGAAACACACAAAACACGACCGAATATAAAGACGCCAAAAATAATGAAAGAAACGCCAAAAAAATAATCACGCAGCAGAGCGAACAACCTGCCAGCGTCGCGTCACGTAAGTAACTAAACGATGCAAACGACGACGACGACGACAACGACAGCCAAGACTAGGCCTGCCCGACGCGTTCGGCTCGTTTTGTTCGGCCGACACGAGACCGAATGCCGAGGCCGACGAAGACGCGCTTGCAAGAATGCCGCTGTCGCGACGGCTGCGCTGCAAAGCTGCTGGGGATCATCCAATACAAGTGCATTGCTATGCGCCTGTGTGTGTGTGTGTGTGTGTGTGTGCGCTAAGGAAGCTCCCCTTCCCCTTCCCCTTCCCCTTGCCCGACTCGTCCGTCGACCACCGACGCATCATCGATGCGTAAGACAAACACGTGCCAATCGACTTACATGGTTTTAAATATGTTTTTAAGTTTTTTTTTTGTTTATTCACTTAACAGTTTTGTTCGTATTATACATTTATGCTGATGTATGTTCGTATAATAATTTTTAATATTTTTTGTAATTTTTACTTTTGTTCAATAAACTTGTAATATAAGTATGTATATTTAGTTTAAATTTATAAACTTTGTGCATGTGTGTTTGAGTGTGTGCGTGTGTGTGCGTGTGTGTGCGTTATATGCAATTTTAAGGTTAGGACTGTTAAATTTCAAGCTGCACAACATTTTGCACTGGGGCTGCTCAACGAAAGGCAATCAATGAATGGATAAATAATTAATCAATTATTTATAATTATTATTACGTTAACATTTAACGTATGTATGTAGTTGTAGTTTGATCAGCGTCATCGTTATCGTCTTCTTCTTCTTCTTTGTCGTCTTGGCTAGTATGCGTTGTTTGTTGTTTGTTGTTTGTTGTGTTGTGTTGTTGTTGGTGGTGTTGCATGAGTTAGTTAGGCCTTAAAGTTCTATATATGTATGTATGTATGTATTTAGTAATTATTAATAGGTATGTATGTATTCCATATAACTTTATTGTTTCGTTTCGAGTGTTTTGTTTTTCCTTTTTTCATTTTATTTTGTTTTGTGTCTCACTTCGTATGGCCGTTGTATACATTAAAAGTTAGTTGTTTGGTTTTGTTCTTTTGTTTTGTTTTTTTTTTTTTTTGTTGTATCATTATTATAGTAATTGTTTTGCTTTTGTTTTCCCATTCATTTAAGTTTAAATATAAAAGAAGCAGCAATTGCATCGTTACGTTCGAGTTGTTGGTTGGATTTGGATTAATCAATGGATCTCTCATTGCTTCCTCATTTCTACGATACAACAATTAGCGCAGTGTATAAATTTACCCTTTGTTTCATATATGCAAATTACATATAACAAAAAGTCGGTTGATTTATTTCCAAAAAAAAAAAAAAACGATAAAGGCTAACTTCTGCTGTGGGGTTCTCTGGGTTGCTTTAAAATTTAAACGACTGGAGGTTCAGTACCGCCATGTGCCTCATCGTTACTGCAATGCAAGAGAAATAAAAAAAAAAAAAACATAAAATAAATATGAATAGTAAATAATTACTATAAATAATATAAATTAATTTACAAAATTACTTAGAGCAAAAAATATTTAAATCATATAAATAATATTGCACACTAATAATAATAAAAAAATAATTTATCTTAAGAGTACCACATATTTTAAGTATCATCTTTTGTACTTTAAGTACAAAATATTATACTTGAAAATAATACATAAAAAATAAAGTATAATAATAACAACAGAATTTATAAATTTACTCAGAGTAGAGTATTATAAATAGCATAAATCGCAACTGATCTTGGAAGATTAATTTGCCAAATATATATATTACAAATATAAATGTCAAATAAAATAACTTCAAAACTAAATATTTTTCAATTAATCTATATCAATCTAGAATTGAAGCTATTGTCATTCGAAATCTAAAACTTGTTCAGGCAGTTAAGGATTAAAACTCATAAATGTGGTTAGGATAGTTTTGTACTGCTATATGGAATGCTAGGCATAAAATCATTGACTATTTTAACTGCAATGTTGATCTTTAAAATCACTTAGTTAGGAGCAGTTTCCACCAGTTTCTACGAGTACCATATATAAAAGTGCTGTTTATCCGTATTACTGCAATTTTCAGACTTTGTCTCAACGAGAAGAGCTTCAAACTCGCCTGCGCCTGCCTTTCAATATTGTTATAGTAGTATATCCGTATTCACTAAGTATATGTATAGTATATATATATACATATATATTTCGAGTACATAATTTCATATGTATAGATTTGTGTATATAGTAGAGTTGCCGTTAGTTATGTATTCATTCAGAGATTACTGGATTATCTGATCCTCGGACCCTCTTTTGTTTCAAGTACATACTGTCATAAGTAATCGGTATCTTAAGTGGTATTACATATACATAAGTATTAACGATGTTTAACAATATTTTGGTGCTAGCTATCCGACAAAAAAAAACCAAAAAAAAAAAGTCTATATTTAAATATATATATATGTGTGTATATATGCTTGTGTGTATGATAGATCCCGAAGGACATCGAGTACAGTAAATTGGTATTGCAAACATTTAGCTATTGTATTTATCTACGTATATATACTTTGTATATGTATATGCATATATCGATATTGATTGAATAACATGATATTTTGCAATGATATGGCACGATTAGTTTAGTATCTCAAGGATTGGGAATGTCGAGCCATTTAGCTACTGGGCACCGACAGTCGCCACAGCAGGCTGGCGGCGAGTAGGCTCAACGGCGGTACTGCCACGCCCACCTGCCGTGCCGCTCGCCCCACGATGCTGTGCTGCAGCTGATTGAAATTGGGGCGCGGATAAATGATGTGAACCGGCGGCGGCTGATCGAACTCATCGAAGAAATTCGGATCGTATCGCACATCGTTGGCATCGTACCTGTGATAGACGACGCTCGACGGAAAATCGTAGCTGCTAATCTCCGCCAGCGTTGCAGGCATGTCAATGGATCGGGGCAAAACACAGAGAATACCAATACTGACTCTGTACAAGTTAATCCTAGGGAATACTTACACAGGGCAGGTGTCCACGTTGATGCCACTGATCGAGGATTTGCCCAGATTGATCTGGCCGGCATTGTCGCCCTCGACAAACACAATGCATCCGTTGAAGTTGTGGCTGTAGCGATTGCCCGTGAACTGCGATACATCCGGCATGCCACCTGCAACCAATCGACAACAGATTAGCGACTCGAGTGAGAGAGTGGGAGAGTGAAAAGTGGGTACGACTTACCGATGAACACGTTGCCCGGCAGATGAATTGTGCTCTTGCCGGTCGGACGCGTCTCGCCCGAGTCGGAGATGCGATCGACCTCCAGGATGGCGGTGTTCGCCGCCCGCTTCACGATCACAATGTGACGATTGCCGTCGTTGACGGGCGTGTCCACGTTGCGAATCACCGTCTCCTCGCCATCCAGACGCAGGGCGTACTCCACGTAGCCATCGACAACGGCCAGGGCGATGAAGTCCTGGCCAGTGAACTCATTGCCGGCTTCCTCGCCCCACCACAGGACCAGGCCGTTGGGCTTGGTGGTGGAGAACACAACCACGACGGAGGTCAGTTCCTGATCCACGTCGACGCTGAACTGGCTGCGGTTAAGTTCCAGGTATCCATTGCCGCGGAACGAGGCATTGAAGCCGATTTGCAGATCTACAGACCAGAGGAACAAATTGAATGGATGCATCAGTTGAGAACTTTGTGTGTAAAAATAATAATAAATAATATTCTATATACAAAAATTGATTCCAAAAACGTACAGAAAAAACATCCTTTTAAAGAATACAATAAAAATATGATATTAAAAGAAAACAAGAAATTGCATATGAAACAAACGAATTAAGAGTAAAATAATATCAAATAAAAACTTTAGTAAGCAATATACACAACAAAAAATATGATATTGAAAAGAATTATTGAAAAAACCCCATTTTAAAATATATTTAAAAAAAACAACAAGAATATTACTATGAAAAACAATAAAACATAATAGAATATGAATGTGCTTATACCTCACTTAACAGACTTATTTGGGAACAAAGAAAAAGGCTGCTAAGCAAAATAAAATTTAAGTAATTTATTTTCATTTTCTCTAATTTTCTTTTGGGTTCGAACAATGCCAACTATGTAGTGTAGTCATTAAGTGACAATTGCAGAAAAGCTGGCAGCTGGTAAGTGAGGTATAGTTGTAATAATAATAATAACAATTAATTGTTTTAAGCTCTCTCTGGAGATCAGAAAACAAGTTTAGTGCAATACTTCGAGAGTGGGAATAAGAATATGAAATAATAATAATAATAAGAAATTATTTGAAGTTCGCTCTGGCGAACAGAAAGCCAATTTAGTCCACTACTCAAAAATGTTGAAAAGGAATAAAAATATAATAAAGTCGTCTACAGTTGTCTCTGTAATTTTAGTTCAAGACGCCAAAAAATTGAAAAGGAATAAAAATATAATAAAGTCGTCTACAGTTGTCTCTGTAAGTTTAGTTCAATACGCCAAAATGTTGAAAAAGAATTAAAGTGTAATAAAGTCGTCTGCATTTGTCTCTGTAAGTTCTCCCGAAGTCGTTGAAATCAAATGCAATGGAATCGTTTACAGTTGTCTCTGGCTATGACTTACGGTCCTCGCAGTGCTTGCCACTGAAGCCCAGGCTGCAGGTGCAGACCGCCAGCTTGCCGAGTTCGCTGCAGGTGCCGCCATTCTCGCAGGGTTCGTTGGCGCAGGGAGCGCTCTCGTAGGGCTGCGGCTCCTCGTCGGAGCCGTGGCTCCCCGTCGCCTGCTGCTGATCCTGAGAGACGGGCGCGGGCAGATCGCCGTCGGAGTCGTTGTCGTTGTCGTTGGCAATCTCGTTGAGTTCGCCGCAGTTCTGCACATTGGCGGCGTCCAGAACATCCGCCAAGAGGTTGATGGGCATCTTGGAGTCATACAGCCGCGAAATGCAGCCGTCGAAGCCGCTGGTGATGTTCACGTCCCGATTGATCTTCACCGTCGCCCGATCGTAGCCGCCCACATAGAGCGGCGTCTTCAGCGACAGAATGCGCGGCGCTCCCGTCGCCTTGGCGTGCTGAGCGGCTCCGTCGCCCACCCGCAGTATGCTCTCGCCCTGGCGCCGCAGCAGCTCCACTCGCGTCCAGCGGTGCAGCGGCAGCGGCTCCAGCGATCGCACCACCACCGGCTTGAGGCGCGCCGCCGTGTTGATCAGCAGCTCCACGTGCCCGTCGCGTAGCACTAGCGCCAAGTAGTCGCCGCTGGGCAGCTTCGACTCGGCCGTGTAGAGCAGCACGGCGTCCTGGAGGCTCGAGGGGCGCACCGACAGCGTCACATTGATCCGCGACACGCGAGGTGTGCTGTGAATGGTTGCAGAGATTGGAGATTAGAGGCGTATTAAATATACATTAATATGGTTTCTCTCTACATCAATAACTAGATTTAAAAGTGCGCGAATGATGCATATCTAATTTATTTACTTTATGTGTCTCAGCAAATTAAAAGCTTTGGCAGCTCCTTGACTTTATTCACATACTCGTTCACATTTCAGGAATTAGAGAATTTAAAGAAGAAACTTATAAAGTAATTGAAATTATTCTTTCAATTTTTCATATTGAAATTGAATATTCGAGCGAGTTTTTTGTAAATTTGTTTCCCTACTTTAATTTACATTATTCCTTAACAATCAATTTTATTAACATATATTTTATTTACTTTTCAAAATGTGCCAAACAAAGTAGATGATTAGAGGCGTATTAAATATACATAACGATAGTTTCTCTATATCAATAATTAGATTTAAAAGTGAGCGAATGATGCATATCTAATTTGTTTGATATTATTCACATACTCGCTCACATTTCAGGAATTAGAGAATTTCAAGAAGAAGCTCATAAAGTAATTGAAATTATTCTTTCGATTTTTCATATTGAAATTGAATATTCGAGCGAGTTTTTTTAAAATTTGTTTCCCGACTTTAGTTTACATTATTCCTTAACGACCAATTTTATAAAAATATATTTTCTTTGATTTTCAAAATGTGCCAAACAAAGTAAAGTAAAGTCATTAAATTATTGCTCAATTTTAAATAATATTAACTTATTGTCTGTGCTTTAAAATATGCCAAACAATCTGCAGATCTATAAAATATCAACGCAAATAATTGTATATATATTCTATAGGAAAGTAAACTCGGAAATTCTTTAAGTTATTCCATAACGATGAACTTAATTTCTTTAATTTCCAAAACATTTCGACTGCACTTTTAATGAAAAACTGAACCTATTGGCAACTGTAAAATCATTACATTATTCCTCAACGATAAATTCTGACGAATCTGGGGCTCTCGGAGGCGAACTCACCTGTAAGCCGCGTAGCTGTTGCGCTTGAAGTTGAGGCTGTGCTCGTTGAGGTGCTCGTTGTACTGGCAGCGATCGCCGGAGCGGTTCAAAGGACAGAGGCACTCCATGTCCTGCTCGGTGTTCTCGCAGCGCCCTGCTCCGCAGAGGCCGGGCGTGCACTGGGTGCCGGCGACGGCGCAGTTGCGTCCCGTCCAGCCCTGCTGGCAGACACAGGTGTAGGCCAGCTCGGTCTGGCTCTCGAGGCAGATGCCGCCGTTGGAGCAGGGGCCGTTGGCGCAGGGCTTGCAGCTGGTGATGCCCTCCTTGAGCTTGGCCTCCTTCATCAGCTCGACGGTGCGTCCCTGGAGGGCCAGGCGACTGATGCAGCCGACGAAGCCCGTCTGCTCGGTCAGCGCGTCGGCGGGCAGCAGATCCCAGCTGGGCACGGCGCCAATGTACAGATCATCGATGAGCTCCAGCGGCGGCGTCTCCGTCAGCGTGGGGAACGCGACCGGATGCTGTTCGTCCAGCTGGATGTAGCCGTCGCGACGCGATCTCTGCACGCGCACCGTGTGCCATTCGTTCAGGTCGAGCGGCTGCTCGGCGCGCACCATCAGCGGCTTGCCGCCGAAGTTGAAGTGGAACTCGACGTTGCGGTCCTTGAGCGACAGGGCGATGTAGCCGCCGGATCCGCGGGTGCGTCCGTTGTAGAGCAGCAGGCCGTCGCCCGTCTCCGGCCGGAACGTGATCTCGAAGTTGAACTTGAACGTGGAGTTCGGCAGGTAGGGGAAACTCATGTAGCTGAGCGGCGCCTGGTGGAAGTGCGGAATGGCGCCGGTGACCACCAGAATGGTCGGATGGTCCACGGACTCGCCGTCGGGATAGACCGCCTTGCAGATGTAGGTGCCAGCGTCGTTGGCCTGCACGTCCTTCAGCTCCAGTGTTTGCTGTGGGCGGAACGAACGCGGAAACCCAAAGTTAAAGCGATGTTTTTTTAATTTACAATTGATATTTTCCATTTGCAGTCTTTAATTTTTATCTCAATGTTTTCTCAATATCGACTGTTCAAAGTCATTGTTCTTAAATAAATACAATATATAAAATAAAAACAATAAAGTGCCAGAAGATATCAATTAGTATCAGGAACTGTATCGATTATAATTTGCATTGCAAATTTAGAAAATTCAAGTTGATTGCTGTTTCAATTTATTGATATTGAACTCTTTTTAATTTTATTGCATTTAAAATGTGATTACATTTCAAATTCTACTGTTGGAATTTCTTAAAATTTCAATCATATCTTTTTTAAATTAAAGTTGAAAATTTAAGGAAAACCAGAAATAAAAAAACTCAAATGCATATGAGACATGTCTAATTTTTGGCTCGAGATTAATTATTATTTAATGAATTAAATTAATTACAATTAAATTTGTATTCATTACCTTTTAAAAATACTTTTATCACAAAATATCTATTGCGTAAATAAGCATTGCAAGGTAACTTTGTTGAATCGAATTTTAGTCATATCGAAAATGAAAAATGATTTCGCAAATTTAAAATCACTACCTACATTTTTTAAATCAATGAAAATTCAAATTATTTATTTATTCATATTGCAAATGGAAATGGGGAGCTATTTATATTTTTTATTTCCAAAATTAACATTTAATTGATATTAGGTAATTTCGAATTATTGCTTGTGTCGTAAAATGTTTAAATTTTCGAGAAAATATATATAATTGATTGTAGGGAACAAGAAGCATTACTCACACTGCGAATTTCGCGGACATACTGCATATATCCGTATTGGCGAGACCAGCTGTATTTGGGCTGGCGGCTGCTGTCGGCATTGCAATTGAGCTGCGCCTCGTCGCCGACCTTGGCATGCACGATCTGGGGTCGTCGCAGTTCGTTGGGCTGCTCCTCGATGGCCAGCTCATAGCTGGTGGTGTAGAGATCGCCCTTGTCCGTGCGGCACTTGCAGACGTAGTTGCCGGCATCGGCGGCGGTCACCTCGACGATGACCAGACGATTGCCCACTTGCTGCAGGCAGAAGGAACAAACAAGAAGAAGAAGCGTATTAGGCAGGGATCGTAATCAATTTAGGCTTCGATTGAAATGTTGAAATACTCTCTGCGTCAGAGTTTTCAGATATTTGCAAAAAGTTTACAAATCAACCCTAAAAGGTATAATTTCTTTAGAATGAAATATTAATATAATAAATTAAAATAGATTATAAATAAAATTTTAATTTTTTAAGTGAATCAATTATTTTTAAGTTCTTCCTTTGTATCGCAAATACGAATAACTTTATTGAATATTTAATATTTATTTTCAGTGATGGAAATATTAATCATAAATATTCATTATTTTTGTTTTTAAATAAAACACTATGAAAATGGTATTAACTTTTTTTTGAATATTTGGTAATTATGTTGAGTGAATCAAATGAAAACCAAGAATAATTATTACTTGTAAGTTTGCGTGAATCAAAACACAAATCAACATAATAATTTCATTGATTTTATTTTGATTTTTTTGTACCGAAACTAATGAGGCTATAAAGTGTGTTAAATTCTGTAAAATGCATCATTATTGTTGAAAATAAAACGTTAAAAATCATAGACTTTGCCACCGTGGATAACACGGATTGTTCGTCCAAAAATAATGATTTTGATGATAACACTTGCATTTTAAGTTCTTTTAAAGTTGTATTTAAATCAAATAGAGATAATTATTTTCGATTCATTTGCATTGAGTTTCAGTTGGGTTGAGTAGCGAGAGTGAGCTCACCTGAACGTTGGCCGAGAGTGGGGCACCATCGGATCGCTCCCAGATCACGTCCGTGTAGCTGTTGTCCGAGGAGTAGCACTCGACCTCGGTGGACTCGCCCACACGCAGCTTCGACGACTGCTGGTCCAACTTGAGGCTGTAGTCGCGCGGTATCATCGGCTCCCTTGGCGGCAGATATTGGGGCGGATAGTTGGCTGTGGTTGTTGCCAGACCCGCTGCACCACCGAACCGAACACCACCGAAGCGGCAGCACAGCGAGCGGAGAGAGCGAGCACACAGGACACACAGTAAGCGGAACACAGTAAGAAGAGTGGGACGACGAGAAGACGAGGACGACGATGACGACGATGACGACGAGGACGACGAGAAGACGAGAACGACGAAGACGAGGGCGACGGGTCGAAGATGTTTTTTGTTTTCGGCGTTACGTTCACAATTGGCGACAATTCACAATTGGGTGGTATGTGAGATGCATAAAGTGCAGTTGTTGTCATTGTGTGTGTGTGTGTATGGTGAGTGTATGTGTATGTGTGTGTCGTGTGTGTTTGTGTGTGTGTGTGCGAGATGAGGCATCGACATGAGGGATAAGATAGTAAAAAATACACAGAGAGAGAAAAAAGCAGTTAGCAAATTACAAGTCAAATATGGCGATTTATACAGATAGTTTTATGCGATGTTTATCGAACGCTTCACGATTATTCGGCCTATCGATAGCCAAGCGCTAAAGATGGCCAAAACATCGTTGTATATATGTGTGTGTATGTGCGTGTGTGTGTGTTTGTTTGCTTGTGTGTGTATTGTTCGATACGCATCACATGGTTTTGTTTTTATATTTTTTGGTTTTGGTTTTTGTTATTTATGGTTGGAATTTGGTTTCCTAGTTAGACAAATAAATACACAGAAGGAACTTTGGGGGAGTTGAGGGAACTTTTTTGTTTCTTTCTTTTTTGGGGGATCAGGAGAGGGAGAGTGGAAGATCGTTGATGCTGATACAGACTAAATTAACAAAAAAAAGTACATAATGATGGTCAACAGAAATTCGAAGAATAATAATGACAGACAAATAGAAAAATAAAATAAACTAGAGAAAAACACAGCTACATTTTAGACTACTACGGCTACTACGGTTTCGAATCACACAGAATACGAGAATACGTGTATATATGTATGTGTGTGTGTGTGTGTGTTTGTGTGCGTGTATGGGATTTCAGATGAGTTTCATAGTTTTTGGTATAACTTCTGCTATATACGAATTACGATTCGATCTGTTCAATTTGGTAGGTTGATGTTTCATGGACACAAATCCAGATACTTAGGTACATTGATCATACAAATACAAGTATACTTACATTATATATACATATATAGATTAGAACTAAATACAATTACAAATTCTACAGAATGTCCTTTATCGATTAATATTATTTTGATGGCATTTTTGTTGTCGATCGAAAGATTTTTAGTTTACAAAACGATTTGTTTTTGTTTTTGTTTTTTTTCATTATTTGCTCTAAAGAGTCATGTGTGTGTGTGTGTGTGTGTGTGTGTGTGCGTGTATTATTTACAAGAATTTTGGCTTTGATATTCACAGAGTTGAAGCAACCATTATTGGTTTTGGGTGGTTAGTACAAATTGGATACCCACATGCGATTAGATTATTTAATTGAGAGATACCGCATCGATATCGATATCGATAACGATGCCGATTGTTTTTGTTGTGTTCGTTTTTGAATTGCCCGGCACCAAGGAATCGCAGTTGTTGTCGTTGCAGTTGTTGTGGCTGTGGCTGTGGCTGTAAAGTTGTGGAAGGGGAATTCGCAAAGCATTTTTGTGTTTGTGTCTGTGTTATCCATAAGACAGTGTATTGACGGAGTTATCGCTACGCATTACGACTTACGAACTACGAAACACCGGCGCACAACCGTGATGTTATCGACCACAATCGATAATGCATCGATAGTTGTGTTGCAATTGCAGTTGTTGTTGTTCTTGCTGTTGTTGTTGTTGTTGTTGCAACGTGAGTTGAGTGCAAATTGTTTGTTTTATTTTTTTTATAGATTGATTGTCGTGTTGCAGCTACGGACGCAGTGACAAGGAGAGAAGAAAGACAAGACAGAGGGGAAGATAGCCGGGGGAAAGAGAGATAAGTGGAGGAAAAGAAAAGGATAGCGGAGGTGCGTGACGAGAAAGAGAAAGTGAGACAGAGATAAAAAGCAGCTGAAGCTAGAGAAGTGAGAAAAACTCAAGACAAACCGAAGCTTTTGTGTTGCACAACTTGACGTTTCCGCTGCGCTTTCTGCTTCTTTCCATCTCCATTTCCATTTCCGTTTCCGTTTCGGTTTCGATTCGCATTGCCCGCCTGCTGTTGACTCTTCTTCCAGCGCTTGAAGTTGCCTCCTGCATTGCTGCTGGCCGCCTTGCCGCCAAAGTCCCGCGTGCAGTTGAACTCGTCCGAGTGATCCGTGCAGTCGTAGATGCCGTCGCAGACCATGCTCGATCGCACGCACGTGTGCGGATGCGAGACGCACTTGAAGTCGCTCGCCTGGCACGCATACGAGAGGACGGGGCCTCGTCCAGGGGCCGCTGCCGCTGACGGGGCCATCAGCGGTTTGCTTGGCGTCATTTTGTTCAGCTTGAAATCTGCATTGCATTTGCGTGCGTGCGTATTTTTTTTTTGGTATTTTTTGGCGGTATTTTTACAGTATTTCGTTCGATTGGCGTTTTTATTTATTTTTTTTTTTTTGTTATGTTCGTGTGGAGAGCATAGTACAAGAGATTAGCAAAATTCGATGGCTATTTGAAGGACTCGTTGGCCACGGTTAGTACTAGTAGAATTCCCGTCACAACTGCTCCAAATCGCATATCGCGTATACGCACCGTGCGCCAAGTAACCACTTCTAGATACCAGCATGCATTTAAAGGTGTTCGTCAACTGTTCAATGTATCGGTGTGTGTGTCGGTGTGTCGGTGTGTGTGTGTAGGTGTGCGTGTGTGCGGGGAAATTGAAAACTCGCTACGACTAAATAACATACGAAGTACGGATAAAAAGTAGATGCAAACTATTTGCACTGGGGATGTGATTTGATTTTGATTTGATTTTAATAGCGTGATTAAGTTGGCACGTTTTGTGGCACTTTTAGATGTTGTTGTTGTCGTAGGACTAGTGTTAGCTTGATAATAACGGCATTACAGGGCCAATAGATTTTTGCATTTCGCATTTTGTACAATACACACAAAAATGGAGTTATTATAATAATAGTAATCATAAAAAAAGAGATAACATAAAAAGTATTAAGTAGCAAAAGAATGGCCAGCAAGAAATCATAAGAGAAAACAATAATAATAATAATGATACTAAATAGAAGATACTAATTATGTTCTTGGGCTACAAAGTGATTAACGGGCGGTAGCGGCAACGCACCTGCGCATATAAATAAAACCATGCAGGGATAATCGTGGCGGCCATACATCGATGTGTACTTTTTTTCTATTGTTGTCGCAGTTGCAGTTACAGTTGTTGTTGTTGTTGTTACAGTTGATCGGTTGTTGTTGTTGCGATTGTTGTTGTTGTTGTTGTCGTTGCAGTTGCCGCATATATATTGTGTATATGGTATAGAGTTTATACATGCATATACATGAATATATATATGTATTGTATGGATTATGTATACATGAGCATAGATCATTCAGATTTTTGTGTAATGTTTTTTTTTGAGTTGTTTTGTTGGTTTGGTATTTTATCATTTGCAAAGCGCACGAATATATATATATTTGTATATATGTGTGTGTATGTATTTTTTGTTTGTATGTTTTGCATTTTGCACAAGCGCACATGTAAGAAAGAGAGAGAGAGACATAAAGAGGGAGAGAGAAGAGAAAAAAGCAGTAAAGAAAGAGAGAAATAAAATATATATATGAAATCATTTGATGTGTACCATTTGAAAAGGATTCTGACCTATCCAGAACTACATTTTCTTTTTTCTTTTGCATTTGGCAGAGCAGAGATAACTTGATGAATTTCGTATTTAATTTGGATTTCAGAATGTATTGAGAATTAATTGCTTTGCCAATTTGTTTTCTTTTTGTTGTTGTTGTTTTTCATTTCATTTGCTTTAAAACTGATTTTAAGTTATTCAAAGTTACAAAATACGATAGATGATTATCTAAAACATTTTCAACTTGAGATTATTTACAATAGTTTAATATGTGTAGGTTGGTTTTGCTTGATTGCATATTGATCACAAAAAATGGTATTTATTAATACATACATTTCTTTTTTTTTTGTGGGTTGAATAGTCTTTTATTTATTTTATGTTTTGTTTTTGTGAAGTGCAAGTGCTGCTTGTGTGCAAGTGAAAGAGGTGAGAGGTCGATGAGAAGATCAAAAAGAGAGAAGAGTGTGCAGTGCAGTGCAGTGTTTTATTTGATTATTATTTGTTGTTTATGTTGTATATTCAATTGTTGTCGATTGATTGTTGTTGTTGTTGTTGTTGTTATGTTGATTAAAGACACTGGAGAAAAATGCTACTTGCAGTTGTAGCTTTTCTCACGCCGTTGAACCACATTGAGGGAGGGAAAAAAATGAACAAACACCAGAACAAGAAACGACAAAGTGAACACGTATCCAACACCAAAATCAAAATCAAAATCAAAAATAATAAAAAAAAAATGATAGGCCCAATAAGAAATAAACACAAACAACAGACACAAACTCAAAAACCAAATAAAACATGTAGGAAAAAAGACGGCAAACTTTGAATGTCAAAGTTAAACAAAAAAAATACCCTTGCAGGGCTATAAAAAACTATAGCATAATTTTAGGACGCAGTAAAAATTAAGCATACGCGATGGTGAACGCAACGAACGGACGAAAATGATGTCTAGAAAATTGTTAATGGCCCTGCAAAGGCATTATTGTGTAGTAGTATGTTAATAATTAACAAAATAAAAAGAATATGTTATAATTGTTTGCTTTACACAATTTGATTTGTTTTTTGTTGTGTAAAAATGTATGTTAATATTTTGGTTTTGTTTGTTTGTTTTTTTTTTTTGGTAGTTTTATTTTTCACTTAGTGGATTTTTGCTGGGACTTAAAATGTATTGTATTAGATATGGCAGCCACTTGTAAGCTTAAAAATTTAAAAATATTATTAATATGTCGAATGCTTCTTCGATTGCATTCAATTATGAAAACAAAATTATCGTGTATTTAAAGTTAATAGATATATAATTGAATTGAATAATTTCATCATGTGTTTTTTGGTATTTCTCTTTTGCAGTTTTCGCTTGCTTCACTTAAGATTACAAATTGCATTTGAAAAGTATCGAAAAAATGGCTGCTTTGAGGTGGGTGCTTTGATTAATTGGATTGGTTTTGATTGGTTCGAGGCATGCATTGGGGCAGTATAGTTTGGTAATTTTCTTTTTCTCTTTTTGTATATTTTACAAAATGGTTTTTGGGGGCAGTTATTTGTTAAGAGTTGACGACACCTTCACCAGAGTTTTTCTTCAGATACTTATAAGTACATACAGATACAGATAGAGTTTAGGTGTCTGTGTGTGTGTGTGTTGCTTTCATAATATTTCTTGTTCTCTTACATTTTAAGGAGTTACAATTGTTAGTGGCTGTGTCAGTGTGTGTGTGTGTGTGTGTGTGTGTTTGGCTTATTGTCATATATACAGAGTGTTTTTTGTGCCCTAGACCCGTTTCCGTATCCATTCCGCTTCCGTTTCCATTTCCATTTCCGCTTCCGATTACATTATTCTTTTCTTTTAACTCGCTTGTGAACTATGTGTGTGTGTGTGTGTGTGTGTGTGTGTGTGTGGTAGATGATTACAGTAGAGAAATTTGGTAGTTTTCAGCTCGCATATTTACAGAGTGACTGAGAACATTGATCAGTTTTGTCGGGATACTGAGCATATTATTTATAGAGGTTGTGTGTTCGTGTGTGTGGTTGTGTGTGTGTGTTTAGTCAAAAAGTTGCTAGATATACACATACATACATATGCATATGGACATACATATACATATGGATATAGATAGATATTTAAATATATATATATGTGTATGTGTATAGATACAAATACAGTTACAGCGCAAGGAGCGAGATAAAGTTGATAGAGATATAGATAGAGATACAGATGTTGATAAGAACAAAGTAAAATCAGCGAGCGAGCGAGCCTTTCATCTTTCAATCTGCTCTGAATGATATTGCCAACAAAAATTCCTAATTCTTCGGTATTTTCGCTTTGGATTGATATTTCATTTGTTTTTTTTTGTTTTCATTTCTTTTCTTTTCTTGTGTCTGAGAGCTGGCCTAACACTTTGAAGAATCGTATATGTATATATATATATATAGAGTTAAGGATTGTGAGTGTGTATGTGTGTGTGTGTGTGTGTGTGTGTGTGTGGAGTGTGTGTGTGTGTGAGATAAGAGATATTTTTCTGTTCTGCTGTTTCGCATGGTCGGACCTGACGTCTGTGACACAACCAATTGGGCTGCGGGGAGAGGAGTCTACTCACTTAGTACACGCAAATCGACGAAGGTCTGTGGCAGGCGCTGATTGGTCTCCATGTCGTAGGAGTCGCAGATGAAGCGACCGTTATCCTCGAGCCGCACCGGATTCAGGATCAGCACCTGGCTGTCGGGACGAGCGCCGTTCGGCAGTGGTTGTCTATCCTCGCGATACCAAGTGAACTGCAACATTATTTGTATTTTGTTATCAATTTGTTACCTTCCTTTTTTGATCTCTTTTTCTCTCCCGATCTCACCTGAATGTTGTCGCTGTGCGGCTCGCCGCGCGATGTGGTGACGCTGCAGCGCAACTGAATGCTCTCGCCCTCGCGCCTCTCCTGCAGCTGCGACTGCGGCTGTGTCTGGTAGTTGGGACGCCTCACCACCACCTGGGCGTTCTTGCTCACGTTGCCGTACTCGTTGGAGGCCGTGCAGCTGTAGCCGCCGGCATCGGCGGGCGTGATGGCCTCGAAGCGCAGATAGGGTCCGTCGATGTACACAGAGCTGTTGGCGGAATCATCGGACATTCATTTGTAAACTTCTCACAGCATATGTTTACTACTATTAATAATAATGTAGCCGAAAGCACCTTGTGTGCTTCTCGGCTGATAATACAATACAAAAATCCGCAAACTTGGATTTTATTCAAAAAATAATGGAAGCGACTAAGAAAGCCACTCTTGGCCAACATATAAAACAAAGCGATAAAAATTACGTTCTAAAATCAAGAAATAAAAATAAAAATAAGTAATGCAAATTCAAGAATTCTGTTCTTTCGCTTTTTGACATTTTTGCATTCTTGAATTTAGCAATTGTCTCATTCTAATAAAATTGTATATCGAGAATGTCTAGACTAGAATTTCGTTCTTGATCTGGCTGTAATTTTAACATTTTCGTATTCCGTATTCTCATCTGCTTAACATTCCAACATTTTGGTTGCAATTTTGATATCGTAAAGATTTAATTCTTGATCTTTGCACGTTTTTTCCTATGTGTGAATTCTAACTTAACTTTGCCAAGTGATAATAGTTCTAAGGAATAAATATGACAGTTTAGTTTGTTGTTGCTAAAATAATACTTTGGCTTGGCTTGCATAATGGATTCGTATAAAAATTATAGAAAGTGTAAAAATTAGTTGTTCCCAGAATGTAAGTTTAAGGAAAGAAAAATAAGTAAATCAATAAATTAACCTATTTCTATAAATACGTGTGAAGAATAAGCAATAATGAATGCTCCAGTGAGTGTTGAAGCATAAAGCTTTCAGATAAATGACAACTGAAAATGGTTACCTGGGCAGTGGTCGGTTGTTGTCGGTGGACCAGTGCACGTCCTCGGGCCGGGCATTGGTCACCTGGCAGTAGATGTCCACGTTGCGATCGGGCTCAACCTCGAGCGGGATGCTGGGATGGAATGTGATCTGGGGCAGGGGCAACAGCACCAGCTCGCGATCGAATTGGGCAACGATATAGCCGCGCTGGTCGACGGCATTGCAGCGATACGTTCCCAGATTGTGTTCGGTGACAAAGGTGATCTTCAGGGTGTTGTGCTCGGAGCGAACATTCGGCTGCATCGGCTGTCCGTCGGCTCGCACCCAGTTGGTCTGGACGTAGGAACGCGGGTCGCAGATCAAGGTGACGTTATCGCCAATGTTCGTGTTGTAGACGCTGTTGTCGCCGCTCGGCTGCTGCGGCTGCACTTCGTACTCATCGGGATGATCCACTTCGCCAGTAGCTGCAGGAGTTCAAGGAATGGTTAACGCTGTGCGGCAAGCCGATCAATTGGGCTGTCTTACGATCGGGAATATCGCCGCGCTTCTGCTGCACAAAGATGCGAATCGATTGCTCATCGCTGCCCACCTCGTTGGTCGCCTCGCACTTGTAGTCGTTGGCGTCGGAGGCGCGCACCGAGTTGAAGTGCAGGAAGGCCTGGTTGCCATTGAAGGAGTTGTCCTGCCAGCGCTGCACCTCGGGCATCTGGTGGCCATCGGGGTAGATCCAGCGCACACTGGGGTTCGGGTAGCCGCTGGCCGTGCACGTGATGTGCACCTCATCGCCGACGGTGTAATGGCCCGACGAGCTGTCCGAGGTGATCGTCACCACGGGCCGCTCGACCACGCGCAGGGTGGCAACGCCGCTCGTCCGACCCACAGAGTTCTCGGCCACGCATTCGTAATCGCCGGCGTCGGCAATTTGGATGTCGTCAATGCTGCAAAACAGATCGAGCAAGAGAGAGAGAGACAAGTGTTAGACTTTGGTTTCAAATGGAGCCGTAGCTGTAAAAGCTCAGTTTGTTTTTGTAATCGCTGCATTGACAAAGCCAAATTGCAAGAACAATTTTGCGTGCTTTTCTCACTCCCTTCATTCGCTGAGCAACAACACTTTCAAAGGCTTTGCTTATCCGCTTGCATTTTGTTATTGCGTTAGCTTTTGTTGTTGTTGCTGTCGCAGAGACACGTGTTTTTTATACTGAATATTATACGAACAAAAATATATTCTTTATATTTTTTTTTAATTTTGTCTATCGCTGAGGCTCATTTTTTTGCACTGAACATTACTTATGCGATTTATTATTTAAAAATTATTATTAAAATTATTATCTTTACTATCTTTTCTATTATTATTTTAATTGTTTATTATATTTGTTTTACAAAATTATATTAAATATACATATATTGTATGTATATTTCTTTTGTCGCATTATTTGTTCAGCGCAGCAGAATATAAGATTTTATTATTTATTTTGTTTGTTTTGCAAAACAATACTCAATACTTTATATTTATTTTTTTAATATTTCTATCGGTGAGGCTCATTTGCTATGCGATTTATTGTTATTAAATTTATTCGTATATTTTTGTATGTTAAATATTTATTTTGATAGTTTTCCAAATTATATTCAATACATTTTTTTGTGTATTTTCTCCATCAGATAATTTGTTCATTTGCGATTGTATTAGATGTTCTTTATTTATTTGTTTGTTTTGCAAAATTACATTTAATATATTTTAAAATATTTTTCCTGTCGCAGAGACTTATTTTTTTTTGTATTTGAATTTTATTTAGGCAATTTATTTTCATTATTTATATTATTTTTTGGTATTATTATTTAATTTATTTTGATAGTTTTCCAAATTAAATTCAATACATTTTTTTTGTATATTTTCTCCATCTCATAATTTGTTAATTTGCGATTGTATTAGATGTTCTTTATTTATTTGTTTGTTTTGCAAAATTACATTTAAAATATTTTTAAATATTTTTTCTGTCGCAGATACTTAATGTTTTGTACTGAATTTTATTTAGGCAATTTATTTTAATTATTTATATTATTTTTTGGTATTATTATTGAATTTATTTTTGTTTGTATTCAATAGATAGTTTTCATGATGTGTTCAGTGCAGCGAATTGCGATTGTATTTGTGTTGTGTTTAGATAAACTTTTGGAACTAGAGTCTCGGTTTACTTACAGAATGTAGCCCTCGCCCTCGAGCCGATGGCGTGGCGACAGCGGAGTGCCATCGACACGACGCCACTGCACCTTCGGCGCTGGGATGCCGGTGCCGGTGCAGTAGAGCATGCCCTGGGAGCCGACCTGATGCGTTTGCGGCGGCGAAATGTCAACGCTCGGAGACTCCCGAGCTGCAAACAAGTAAATTATCGTTGTTGTACAGATTAGTATTAGGATCAGACTGTGCGGACCTGTCTTATTACCGACTCCATTCTTATGTGCTTTATTTTTGCAGCATTGCATAGTTCAAATGTCATATATTTAAGATATATAGTTATTTTAGATATATAGTTATTATTACGTTACCCAACATTTTGTTAATTGAGTGTGGAAAGCATCCGAAAGAAATAGAGCAAAGAGAATCATTTAATGCAACTATCGCGGGTTGGTTTGGACAAAATGTTTCTTTAGTTTGTGGGTCTCTGATATAACGAGACATTTCAGTGTAGAACAACAGCTGATAAAGTGTCATTAAAAATCAATTTAGATGTGAAATAAATTTCATAATAATAAGACTTGTCTAATAAGTAAAAACTAATTTAAAATATAGCAATGGAAAATAAAACACATTAAGATGTCAAGTGATGTCAAAATAATACAAATAATAACAATAGTCTAACAATTATGATTTAAAGTAATAGCTGATATGGTAATAAAAAATGAAACCAATTAAGATGTCAAATTTCTAAATAATAAAAATAACGAAATTTCCAAGTGCAGAATTCACAATTGATACTTATTCGTTTGTGGCTCAATTTTAAAACTCGCTTCGACAGTTTTCAAGAAATTAATTAATTTTGCAAAATTTAGTAACAATGAAAATAACAATTTCTGTGATCTCGGAACTCATTACACTGGACGTATACGTATGCATTTGCAGTCGAAGACTTTCTATACTTTATACTACTACTTATATTTTGTCTTACAGTCTTTTTTCTGTCGCCATTACATTAAGTTATTGACTAATGTTGCTCGATAAGTGTTCAATAATGAAGCTTAAGCTTATATTGGAAAGTCAGTAAAGTTCTGTAAGCTTGAAGATCGTTTTTCTTGATATTTCAAAGCAAATCTAAAATATGAACTCAACTATTTGTACAACAGCTTGTTGTTCAAAAATAATATTTCTAAGTAAAGTTTTGATGACATCAATGATAGCATCGCATTTGAGGGGATTAAAAGGGATTCACTTACGATCAATATCGATACTTGTGCGAACTTGGTCTTGGCCATGGGCATTTTCGGCAATACAGAGATAGAAACCGCGATTCTCGATCCTGGCGTTAATGATGCGCATCACATTGCCGGTCTGATGGACATTGGATGCCAATTGTTCGTTGATCTTGGTCCACTTGATCGTGGGGTAAGGTGAGCCGCTGGACTCGCAGGTGATGCTGAAGTCGCTGCCCTGAACGATAGTGTTGGCCTCGGCGAAGCGCACAATCACGGGTGCAATGCTGACAGAGAGAAAGGTTGATTAATAGATTAAGTTTAAAATAATTCACATCTTCAGGAAAGTAACTAAGTTACTAATTGTACTAAATAAAATGTATATTGATTGGATTTAAAGGCAAGATTTTAAGCATACTAATGACATTGACAGAAATATAATAATATAGAAAGAATTTGTGATTGTTATATATTGTTATTTATACATAATTTGCACTTCGTTTCATTGGTGTAATAAAACTAGTGCCGCAATTAATAAGTTTAAGCTTGTGGATGAATAAAATAGCTTGAGAGTACACCTACCCGTCGCCAGAGGGCGGCAGCTGGCGCTGCTCGATGTAGACGCGAGCGTCCTCGGTGTAGTTGCGCTGGCTGCGCACGTCGATGCCGACGCAGGTGTAGATGCCGGAGTCGCGGGCGGTGGCGTCACGGATCTCGAGAGTGTCGCCGCTGATGATGATGTTGCGCTGCTGCTGCGGGTTGATCGGGTAGTTGTCGTGCAGCCACTCGTAGTGCAGCACGGCGCCGCTGGTCGACTGGCAGGTGAAGCGCACGTTGTCGCCGGACTCGCCGTTGTAGTCCTCCGGCTGGATGTAGACGCGCTCGCGGGCCGGCGGCGGCACCGGGGCGTTGCCTCGCACGTAGATCTGCACGTACTTCTCGTCGGAGTCGAACTGGTTCTGGGCGGTGCAGCGGTATTGGCCCTCGTCGGACTTGCGCGGCGACTCGAAGATGAGGCGACCGCCGTCGGTGCGAATGTGTCCGTCGGCCTGGCCGTCGACGCGCGTCCACGTCACCGAGGGCGTGGGATTGCCGTCCACCTGGCAGGTGATCTCGTAGGGCTGATACTCATCGATGGTCACCGTGGACGGCAGGTCGATGATGCGGGCGGGCGCACGTTGCGATTGTTCTGCGGTAGCGAAGGAGAGACAATGAGACAATGGGAGTTTATTTACATACTATAGTTAGCGTCGATCGAAAATAATAACTACTATGCAAAATAATCGAAATGAAATAAAAATGTTAATAATTTAAATTGATATATAGTATTGGAATCCATTTTGCCATGTTTTCAAAAATTAAACTGTCTATTATTCATCAAAAATCAGTTTACTATAATCAATTTAAATTTTGAAAGTGCTATTTAACAAATTAAAATGAAATAATTTTAAAATTATTTTAATGTGTAACAGATCAAGATCGTTTTGTTTTTTAATTTAATATGTAAATTAAAATTCAAAAATTCTACAATAACATTTAATTTATTATAAACTCGGTGTTGTAAAAATGATTTAAAAAAATTATAAAAAAAATGTTTTTCAACTAGATCATGAAATCTAAAATCATTTCATGTATAATTTAATATAAAATTTGGTGAAATCAAAATTTATTTAGAAAACTATAAAATAAGGATTTTGAGAGTTAACATAATTTAGAATCGACAAAATTTACTAGAAAATAAAATAATTTCTATATATTCTATAAAATGTAGATTTCCTACAAATTTTAATTGAAAATAAAATCATTTAACATTTTTTAAAAAATTTATGCAATTGAAATTATTGAAAAACTTGTGAAGTTGAAAAATAAAATAAAAATTTTCAAATTATTTCAATATTAATTTGAAAAAATAGGTCAAATTTGTGTTAAAACATTTGATTTGAAGAACTTTAAGAGAAGTAATTTGCTACCATAGCGAGCCAACATTTCTTTGGCATATCCTTTGAGAGCCGCAATAGATTGACAGAAAAAAGTTAAATGTATTTGTCACTTATTGATCGAGAGTTAGTCAGACTTAAGCTGCGCTTACTTGTCACTGTGATCGAGACACTGTCCTCGAAGACATGCGAGGTCTGGTTGTTGATCGCCTTGCAGATATAGACGCCGGAGTCGCTCAACTTCAGATTGTGGATGTAGAGAACTCCGCCGCTGACCTCAGCGCTGTTGGGCAGCAGACTGTTCTGCTTGTACCAGCTGACGACAACAGGATCCTGGCCAAGGATAATAGGCAGAGTTCAATAGGCAAATGTTATACACATTCAGTTTCAGTTTGTTACTTACATTATTCCACTTCATGCGACCGCTGCACTTGAGGGAGACGGATCCGCCCACTGGCATAATGGTGATCTGGGGCTTCAGGATGGACACAATGATCTGGGTGCGAATATTGCCCTGATCTGGCTGTGGAGGTTCGGGGTTGCCATTGTCTGATAGCGATGTGAAAGAGTGTTTAAATCGATTAGTTCAACTGTGTGGCTACAAGCGCCCACAAATAATCCCAGTTAATGAATATTCTCAACTCGTTACAGTTTTTGAGTATTAGTGACAAAAAGAATTCTCGAGTTTCAATCGGTATTGCGGTAGGTTCTATGTACTTTTTAGATACATTAACTAACTAAGTCTGTGACTTCAGTGATTGACATTATCACAGCGGACTACGACAGATTAATTCTATAGTTGTTGTGGTCGCAGCATTGAGTTAGTTGCAGCTAGAGGAACAAAGAGAGACAAGGACCAAAGAGATCTACGGAATTCAAAATATTCATAGTCGTATTCGAACTAAACACAGATTTATCCAGCTAGTATATTAACACACGCATAACGAAATAGTTTCAGTTAAACAATCATTTCAGGAACTGGCATTGCTCTTTCCGAAACAGAGAGAGAAATAATAATAGGATGAGGGAAAATTCTTGAAATTGGGAACTGAACTATATGGATTATTATTTAATTACTATTTTGTTGTCTACGAGGAAATTGCGGGAAATTCGGGGAGTTATTGAAATCGAACCCATTATTTTTCAGTGAGGGAGTTTGAAGTTAAGACAGAGAGGAATTAGAAATCATTGAAAATCAAACAGATAAAGGTGTGGAACATATAGTACATATCAGCTATGGTATTGTATGTATGTGTGTTGGTTTGCAGTACACATGTGAGTTTACAAGAGTAAGAGAGCAAAATATATAGATAGAGAGAGAGAGAGAGCTGTAGAGGTTGAGATCGATTGGTTTGTTTATCTCGCTCGATTGATAGATTGATTGATTGACAGATGGATGGGGTCGCGAACCTCGCAGTTGGCAGCCATTGCGCAGTTTCGTAATATTTCCTATGACTCTATTGCCCTTAGTTATCAGCAGGGTGTCATTGTACGATATTGTCTCGTTGGGCTCAATATTGAAATGGAAGCCATTGCAACAGAATCCCCCGATCGAATCGCATATCTTGGTCGGTTCCTCAATAATGCGAGATGTGTCTAGAATGTGGATGTGGATGGATTGGATGGTTGTTGTTGTTTCGTTTTTTTTCAATTTGTCGAATGCGAATCGATTCAATGAGATATTTTCGGAGGAGGGCGGGGAAGTCAGGGTCAGGTAGATGTGTGAATAAGAAAACAAAGTTCGAGTTAAATGCTGGAAAATATCGTATAAAATGATATAGCTATAGTTTTATGGGGGGGGAACGTTTGAGCAACGTTCGAGGAGATCGATAGACGGAGACAGAGAGAGTTGGGTAAATGTGTGTGTGTCGTTGTTGTGTGTGTGTGTTTGGTCCCTCAATGTGTCTTTGGGCCGCTAGCCACTCACCGAATTCAGTGCATCGATCGCCGGCGAAGCGCGGCTTGCAATGGCACTCGGGATACCCGTTGCTGCCCAGATAGCAGCTCTGCGTGTTGTCCTTGTGGCAGGGGCACGCGGTGCACTGGTTGTTCGAGTCGCGGTAATGCAGCGCGGCACAACTCTCGCACGAGTTGCCCACATAGCCCGCCGGACACTGGCACATCTCGATGTCGACGGCGCGCTCAGCTCCGGGCTGAGCACGGTCCACGGACAGCTCGAGGGTCACGTCGCGAATCGAGGTCGTCTGAGTGGGTATCTTGGGCGTGGCCCGGATCAGCAGATGCTCCACGTTGGTCAGCACGCTCATCACATCGCCACGGGAGGCGGGCACCGCCTTGCCCAGATCCAGACGCTGCCACTGCTCGTCCTCGCTGAGCACAACGCTGTACTCGTCGCTGTGCGAGAGCTCGGCGGGTCGCGACCAGATCAGCCGGATGCCGTTGCCAATGAGGATGACATCGCTGCCCGGCTGATAGTTGCCAAAGGATTCGGTGTTCAGGGTGTAGTTGAGAGTGCCGCCGTAGGCGTTCAGCTGGTTGCCCTGCACGTTGCCGCGCAGACTCCAGTACTTGGTCGAGTACGAGATGTACGAGTAGGTGTACTTGTTGTTGGGTATGTCCACGTTGAGGTTCTCGCGGTCCATCTCCTGCCCATCCTCGTCCGTGATCAGCGCCTTGTTGCTGATGAAGTCCACGGCGATCAGCTGGCGGTAGAGCGGCGCCGACTGGCACTGCGTCGACTGTCCCGAGCAGAAGCACTCCTTGCATCCGTTCGCGTGATACGGCGACAGTCCGAAGGTTCCGTCGCGGCACTTGTCGCAGCGGCTGCCGATCACATTCGGCTTGCACTGGCAGTATCCGTTCTGGCAGTTGTCGGTGCCGTCGCTGTTGCACCAATCGCACCGCCTCTGGTCGTCCGGCCTGGGCGGCGGTGGCTGCGGTGGCTGCGGTCCGCTGTTGTCCGGCTGGCAGTCGTAGGTGGAGCCGCGGGTCGCGTCGCCCACGAAGCCGGCGGCGCACTGCTCGCAGTTCTCGCCCTCAGTGTTGTCGGCACAGTTCTGCAATTAGGGAAACATTTCAACACATTGCCTGCGACATTGGGCCTCCTTAGACCCTCTACCCTCTGGGTGAACGTACATTAAGTGGGCCAACATAAAGGTATAAGATGGGGGATTTTGTACATATGTAGGTGTGCAAAATGATGTGAAAAATAAAGTAATTCAAATACGTAAAAATACTGAATTACAGGGTCTATCACAGCTGAAGCAGTCGGGTTAATTATTATTTGCAACTGTTTTAATTATATTGCTTAACTAAGAGAGCATTGGTTTCTTTCAAAATTATTGTAAACTATGAAGCAAATAATAAAGGTATAAGAGGGTGGATTTTGTATAAAACAAATACATATGTAGGTGTGCAAAATGATGTGAAAAATAAAGTAATTCAAAGGGTCTATCACAGCTGAAACAGTCGGGTTAATTATTATTTGCAACTGTTTTAAATATATTTCTGAACTAAGAGAGAATTGGTTTCTTTCAAAATTATTGTAAACTATGAAGCAAATAATAAAGGTATAAGAGGGTGGATTTTGTATAAAACAAATACATATGTAGGTGTGCAAAATGATGTGAAAAATAAAGTAATTCAAATACGTAAAAATTACTAGTGAGAATTGGTTTCTTTCAAAGTTATTGTAAACTATGAAGCAAATAATAAAGGTATAAGAGGGTGGATGTTGTATAAAACAAATACATATGTAGGTGTGCAAAATGATGTGAAAAATAAAGTAATTCAAATACGAAAAATTACTGTATTACAGGGTCTATCACAGCTGAAGCAGTCGTGTTATTTATTATTTGCAACTGTTTTAATTATATTGTTTAACTAAGTGAGAATTGGTTTCTTTCAAAGTTATTGTAAACTATGAAGCAAATAATAATTATTAATATTATTATATCCATTGTGAAATCGATTTATTATATTTATTTTATTTAATTTTCTGCAAGCAATTGAGCGTAAAATTATGAGTATTGCTGAATAACTATTTTATCGCACAGTTCATTAATGAACAAAATTTAGCGACACACTTTAACTTTAAAATATGAGTGTTTCTTAAAGTTTTTAAAAATTTCGCATTTATTTTGATATCATTTGCTATTCTATCAACAATATGTGAATTTGTAGAAGAAATATTTGCAGGGGACTTTTACTTACTGTCTGGGATCAAAATGGCCTATTAATGTGAACGAGTTGTGAATGAAAGCAAAATACTGCAATAAATAGTAGAGGGTCTCACACAGCTAATATTGTGGCTTCACTTTTAAACTGGAAACTACGTTTACCAAGTTTTATGGTAAAACTAAAACTTACTTTCTTCAGAAACTAGAACTATGTTGTTTAATTATTTCCGAAAAGTCAGATTAAAAGCCTTTTTGAACATAACGTTTCTTAGCACTGTAATACATTTAGTGCAGGGTCTAACACTGCTAGAATTGGCGTTTAACGTTCTTTCAGTATTTTCTTGAATAAGTATTTGTATGCTCAAAGTACAACTCATTTTAAAAAGTAAATGAATAGTTCTGGAATCAAATACGCCTAGTATGATGAAAGATCGAGTTATCGATAATGGAAGGTGATTTGCTTACCAGACATTCGCCAGTCTCGGCGTCGCACTGCGTCGAGTGGCCGTTGCACTCGCAGGGCTCGCAGAGACCCAGGTAGAGACCCTCCTCGGGATTGCGCTTGTAGCCGGGGGCGCAGCGCTCGCAGGAGAGGCCGATGTAGCCCTGAGGGCAGCGGCACTCCTCCACCTCGAAGGCGCGCTGCGTGCCCAGGTTCGTGGACGTGGCGGTGTCGAGGGTGACCTGCTTGAGGGCGCCCTCCTTGGTGCTGGTCGTGTACGTGGCCTTGATGTAGATGGCGTCGATCTTGCTGAGGGCCATCAGCAGATGCTCGCGGTTCGCCACCTGGCCGTCGATGCGCTGCCAGGCGCTCTCCAGGATGGGCACAGCGTACGCACTGGACTGGCTGGGATTGACGGCGGCCTTGCGGTAATGGATGAGCGTCAGATCCTCGCCGCTCTTGATCACCACATCGGGTGCATTGTTGCGCGACATCAGACCGCCCGGCAGCGGACTGTAGCTAACCGTGTAGCTGAGACGACCGCCGTACGCCGTCAACTTGTTACCGAGGAAGCCGGCTGGCAGACTCCAGTACAAGGTGTCCGAGCCGTAGTCGGATTGCGCATTGAACGAGATGCCGGCGACGGCGGTGTCGAAGGGCACCGCCTGAGGAGCAGCCTGCGTGTAGTCGCGGATCAATTGGAAGCCGTGCGGAACCGAGGAGCGACCAAAGCTGCTGGTCACCTGGTCGCGGTACCACGAGGTGCTGTCGCAGTCCGCCTGCAGGCCGCTGCAGAAGCACTCGATGCAGCCGGTGTACGTGAAGGAGTTCAAATGGAAGCTCTTGGGAGCGCAGGTGTCGCAATGGTCGCCGGTGACGAGCGCCTTGCAGTCGCAGCTGTTGTCCGAGCGATGGTTGTAGGTGCCGTCGGCGTTGCACGTCGACTCCGGTATCTTGCGGCAGCTGCCGCCGGGCAGCAGCGGGTTGCCCTGGTAGCCGGCGGCGCAGCTCTCGCAGCGCCTGCCCGCGTAGCCCTCGTGGCACTTGCAGATCACCTCCTTGTCGGGACTCTCCTCGCAGCCGCTGGCAAAGTTGTTGCTGCCGCTCTGGGGGCACGGGCACTCGCGGCACGGGACGCCACGGCGCGGATCGCCGTAGGTGCCGGCGGGGCAGGGCTCGGGCACGAAGGGCACACAGTGTCCCAGCCAGGGACCGCCCTGCTGGCGCACGTAGCCCGGGGCACAGGTCTCGCACGAGTCGCCCACATAGCCGGGCGGGCAGTTGCACTTCTCGACGAGCGAGGCGCTGCCCAGGCCCTGGTCGGAGGTGCCGGCCGAGTCCATCACGATGTTGACGACCTCCACCTCGCGGGCCACGGTGTCGATGTAGCCGAGACGGATGAGCACGTTGTCCACGTTGGCCAGTATCATCATGATCTCCTCGCGCGTCGCCTTGCGGCCGTCGGGCTTCAGCCAGTTGCCGGGCAGGAACGGCACGCGCACCTTGTTGGCCAGATTGGGCTGCGTGCTGGCGCTGTGCGTCAGCGTCAGACGGTTGCCGGTGATGATGACGTCGGGCCCAAAGACGGAGCGACCGTTGCCCATGTAGCTGACCTCGTACTTGAGGGCGCCGCCATAGGACTTCAGCTGGTTGCCCATGTAGTCGCTGGGCAGGGCCAGATACGGTGTCTGGCGGCTGTTGTACTGCACATCGGAGGCACGGAACTGGACGCCATGGTGCAGATTGAGCACATTGTGGCCGGGCGACTCGTTGATGACGATCTCGTGGTAGGGACTCAGCTCCACGCTGACCACGCGATTCGCCTGAATCGGCGGCTGGATGGCGTACGTGAACAGATTGGCGCTGTCGCAGCTGCTGGCCACGCCGAAGCAGAAGCACTTGATGCACTCCTCGCTGGACCTGGCCAGCATGTTGAAGAACCCGGCCGAGCAGTACTGATTGCGATCGGGAGTGACCTTCACAATGGTGTCGGGCGTGACGAAGTGGGTGCCGCGTGTGTTGATGATCTCGCAGGAGTAGGCGCCGCTGTCCTGATACTGCATGTCCGGGCAATGCAGCGTGCCGCGTCCGCCGCTGCTCTTGGAGACACACTTGTCGGGCACATGGCCCCAGTTGAGGCGCCACACAATCGTGGGCACGGGCACGCCGGTCGCCACGCAGGTCAGATCGAGAGGTTGGCCCTCCAGCAGCGACTGCATCGGCGGCGGTGGACGAATGGGCACGGGTTCCACTGCAAAAAGGATCACACAGCAAATGCAGTTAGTGAAGAGTTTGCGGAGTCGGAGGTGGGAGAATCTTGAACTTACTGCAACCGATTTCGTCGCTGCCGTCGCGACAGTCGTTGAGGTCGTCGCACTGGAAGCTCTTGGGGATGCAGTGTCCGCTCGAGCACTGGAACTCATTGAAGCGGCACGGGGCGCCACTGGGCTCGGGGTCGCAGGTCTCCTCGTCGGAGTTGTCGCCGCAGTCGTTCTCGCCGTCGCAGCGCCACGTCCGCTCCACGCACTTCTTGTTGTTGCACAGGAACTGATTGGGCTGGCAGCGACGTCCCTGGCTGCAGCTGTGCTCGTCGGATCCGTCCGAGCAGTGCGGAATGCCATCGCAGATGTTGGACTTGTCGATGCACTCGCCGTTCATGCAGGTCGCCTGGTACTCGCTGCAAGCTGTCGGTGGGCGATCGTGGCCAGCGTCGTTGACTGTGAATGCAAAAAGGGAAGGATCAGTGAAGGACTCTTCTTTGTTGGGCTGCCAACACGTGTCCTGCAGGAACAGGCTTACCCAGTTGTTGTTGGCCAGCAGCGGCATTGGGAGTAGCAGAAAATAATGTGACTTATATTAATTACTGAGACTGTGCACATAACTTCTAATCGATTGGAGAATTACGACATTATATGGATAATTGCGCACAATTGTTTACAACAAAGTCTGAAATTTTCTTAAGCCTTTTCGGGGTTTATTTTTAAATTTTATTATATGCAATACTGAAAAGGCTGACAAATTTAGAATTGATTTATCTTTTTTTATAATAGTTGGCTATAAGGAAATTCAACAGCACGGGATGCTAAGACTTTTGGTTTGAAATTTATAATTATTTTGGAATTTTGGTTATGATTAAAGATTTTTGATTTGATATGGGCTTAATTTCAGAATTTGTTCATAAATTTAGCACTTTTTTCTCTAAGCTAAGGCTTTTGATTTAAAATTTAATTTTATTTTGGAATTTTGGTTTTGATTAAAGATTTTTGATTTGATGTGGGCTTAATTTCAGAATTTGTTTATTAATTTAGCACTTTTTACTCTGTGTGCAATTATCTTGTTATCTCATTTACGACTCGACTAGGAATATTTATTTGCAACTAAACGTATAGATAATTAAACTTATACTCTGTAGTTGGAAAATTACTTATAAATATATGGTATTATTTTTCAGTCACGAAATTAGAAATTGCGAATTTATGTTACAACAAAAATTGTGAAATAATTTGTATTATCGATTTTCATATTAGAAATTGGCAAACAATTGGAAATATTAATTTTTGTAATAGCAACTGAAAAATGTTAAGCTGCAATTTCTTTAAAGAAAACATATTTTTTTCTCACCAGGCAATTTTGAAGTTTCAGATAAAAACATAAACTGCACAATATTTTGAATATTTAGTTCTTCATAAAAATAAAGATTTTAATAATAGAAAAATCTTTTGAAGCATTAATTGAAAATAAATGTTAAACTAAGAAAACATAATATTTTTATCGAGGAAAAGAAATTCCAAAATCACATCCGAAATAAAAAAAGAAATTCGTTGCGCTGCGCAGTCAATTGATTTGAATTCGTACCTAGGCCAAAGAACTCGAAATCAATGTGCGGCACAGTGCCGTATTTGATGCGATTCGATTTGGGCTCCTCGTATCTGTGCTCGCCCCAAGCTGCAGTTCCATTGGATTAAAGATACAGATTGACACCCAACCCCACAAAAAAAAAACGGAAGCTCTACTTACAGCGTTCGACAGTCAGATGCACGGTGACCTGTTGGCCCTGGACATAGTTGGGATATCCAACGGCTTCGCAGACATAAGCGCCGGAATCCTCCATCTGCAGCAGTTGGATGAGAACGTTACTATATTATATATATTCGATATAGTGTCGGTACTTACGCGTATGTTGGGAATCTCGAGACGTCCGTTCTTATCGGTGAAGCCGACGGGCAGAGGACGACCGCCTGGACGGGACCACCTGACCTTGGCGCGGGCTGGACCCTCGTCACGACAACGGAAGATGACCTCGCGACCTGCGTGTGCCAGAAGAAATCATTAGCCATATGCTATATATAGCACAATATCGAAATAGTTTTCTGGGGAAGTATAGCATAGCAAAATAACTGAGCAGGGATTTCATACAGTCGCTGTGAGGGGAGATTTTTGTGGTTGTTTTGGGGTTTGTACTGTTTACTGTGTGTGTGTGTGCGTGTGTGTGTGGATACTAACAACGAGCTTTCTATCGGGAACTTATATAGTATATCGTATAGGATTGAACTAGTATAGAGTAAGTGTGCTGACAACGATAATTTCGACACAGAATGTACAACGTCGAGCCGAGCCAATTGCTGTGCTGTGTTGGTGCGCTCTATTGATGTGGTGTACTATGGTGTGTAGTTAGGCCAACTTACCCTCCCTAATATATCCTGCAGGTATTTTAATTTATAGGTTATGGCATTTTTGGTTGGGTTAAGCATTTAAAAGTAATAGTAGAACATTATGTAGAGTAGAAGAAACATATATATATACGATTACGATAATCAGAACAAAGCCTTGCAAAACACACACTAGTTTCTATTCTCTTGTTTCGGGTCTGCAAGGCGTTCTTCGAGCTTTGGTCCCATCACTCTCTTCGGGTGTACTTACTTTCTTTGATGATCTGGCTATTGGGATAGGTCTTCAGGTTCAATTGGTTGTTGCGTCCAGCCGAGGAGGGTTCTTGTGCTGTGAACAATGAATGCAATTAGTTTCATTCGAATTTGATGGATCACATTGTCTTAGTTTAGCATTGTCTGCGTGATTAGCCTTCCCGATTAGTAGCTACTGAGGTTGGTTAGTTGTAGATCGCCTCGGGGGTGATAATTGCTGGTGGTGCTTGGTGGTTGGTGGTGGTTGATTGTGTGGTGATTGTAGTACTTGATTGTAGTTGGTTTCGTACTGACTGGCACCTTACTTGGATGGCCGGGACCATCGCACTTACTATCGATCTCGTTGGTGATGGGACCGCAGTCCAGCTCATCGCTGGTATCGAACGGACAATCGACCATGCCATTGCATCGCAATCCGAGCGCAATGCACGGTCCATTCTCGCAGCGGAATGTCGTCGACGGGCAAATGATGCGCAGCGGCATCAGCGGCGTGGACGGCATTGCGCTTGCTGGCGTTGTCGTTGTTGTTGTTTTTGTTGTTGTTGTGCTTGTTGTTGTTGGGATGGGTGTTGTTGTCGTTGATGTTGTTGTTGTTGTCTTGGTTGTCGGTGGCATGCTCGAGGTTCTCCCGCCAGCAATATGCGAATGACCTTATGGCATGTACGATGGATGATTGATTGGAGTGTTTGAATGTGTGAGTTGTGAAATTGATTGCATGATTGATTGCATGATTGATGAGTGATTGATGTGAGGAATGAAATTGATTGAATGACGGATTTTATGATCAAGGAGTGAGTGTAGAGTGTTTGATGAAACGATTGATTGAGGGGTGATTGATGGCGTAAATGATGTGTGATTGTGTGGAAAATGAAATTTATTGTGTGGTTGATTGTATGAATAATGTTAGATTGGATTTATTGAATAATCGATTTTATGATCAAGCCGAAATGAAATTGATTGCATGATTGACGAGTGTTGAATGAGCCGAAAATAAAATTGATGGAAAGATGGTTCGGTTGATTGATGTAATAATTGAATTGAATATTTGATGAAACGATTGAGTCGTTGATGGAATGGTTGTGTGATTGACAGAATGGTTGCTTGATAAGTATTGGTAAATTCGCTTGATGCGCTGCTTGCCAATGCATTGCTCGATGATTGACTGATTGACTGACTGACAAGCGGCCTGCCCCATTCGCCCCAAGTCACGTGGACCACTTACCACAATTCTGCTCATCGGAGCTGTCCTGGCAGTCGGTCTGGCCGTTGCAGCGGACCGCAGCGTTCACACACTGTCCGTTGCGGCAGCGGAACTGATTGGCCTGGCACTGGGATTGACACTCGGCCTCGTCGGAGCCATCGATGCACTGGGGATAGCCGTTGCAGACATCGTCCTGGGAAATGCAGTCGCCATTGCGGCAGCGGAACTGATCCGAGGCACAGCCTAAATACGCATGAGGGGGATTTGAAGAGACAGATAGAAATACGATCGATTAGAAAACTGTTGAATGCAATTGCATACGCTACACGGCTGTACGGGGGAAGTATACATATATAGAGTATATATTCAAATAGTCAATTCGGAGTTCAGATTCGTAAATAATAGAAATTTGGATATTTGAACAGTGCATACACATGTGTAACGTTTGAGGATAGTATCAGACTAGCATGCGAATCGGCTTAATAGCTAACTAAACGTAATTAACTGTAAATCATAAAGTAATAACTTAGATATTTTGATAATCTAATCAGCTACTAGTAAAAGCATAGTGCAGTAATTTAAAATAAGTAAATTTCGTATTTGTAATGTTATTAACCAATGCAGTTCTGTTCATCGGAAAAATCTTTGCAGTCGTAGAAGCCATCGCAGTGCTGTGTTGCATTTATGCAAAACTGTCGATCGTAACAGATAAACTCATTATCCTTGCATTGAGTACCTGTATTGTCATTATCATTATCGGTATTATTATTTCAATTACATTTGTGTGCAATTGGCAAAAGAAGAATTGAAGAATTTTGTCCAACAAAGAATTGTACACGAGAAATAAGCAAAGGAAACAATTTTGTGAGATAGACAGATAAAGATATATATATATATATAGAGAGAGAGAGAGAGATAGAGAGTGAGAGAGCGACAAATATATAAGCGTATTGCGGTGAATGTGCGAAAGTGTGAGAGAGTGAGAGAGATAGACAGAGCAGCAAAATGAAGAGTATATAAAGCAAAGTAGTACAATGATAGTCTACGATCACACAATAGAGAACTCAAGGTGCCTATTTCGGTGCCTCCATCAATTGAATGAGTCTAAAATTAAAATGTAGTGTTCCTAAAATGGTTTAACTAAAACAATGCGCATTCTATAATCTGTAGAAAATAATGAGGAAGCTCCTAAAAATTTGTCATAATTCTGCCCTATTCAAATGATTTGCGATGTCCCACAAAATTAACGAGAATAAATTCTTGGAATTTTGGAATCTAAAGCTCTTCAAAATAAATAATACTTTCGCAATAATGGGGTATATACAATATAACTTGGTTTTAATATTCACTAAGATAAAAACCTGAAATATATGAGCGATAAAAAAAAGGTTTCAGTTTTTATTTCTGATTTTAAAATATTTGAGCTATCTGTTTATAATGTCCAATTTTATTAGAGTTTGATTATCTTTTGAGATCTACAGTAGGATAACTTGGCTTAAGGCCTCTGTAGCAATGGCTGTAATAATCCTAACCGAATGTAATTGCTTTACAGCCGAATACATTACATAGATGTAAAAAAATACAAATTTTAAAAATGTTTAAGGCAATTACTCTCTCTGCCCTACTCAAATTTTATGCAAATTATGTATCGTTGATCCTTTGATTATAATCGATTAATTTCTACTATTCTCTTTTCTAAATTTGTATACTACAATAATTTTGGTAAGTCACCTTTGTAGTTGTGTGTCACAAGAAATGGGGGCGAATGTTTATTGAACGTTAGGAGAACTGAATGCAAACTTACAGTTGGCCTCGTCGGAGTTATCCTCGCAATGACGGTGGCCATCGCAACGTTCCACCTCCGAGTAGCATCTGCCACTGGGGCAGGTGTGCTGTGGACAGGGTAGCGTTGGGTATGATGGATAGCGGGGCGACTGAACGGGACAATCGCGCTCATCACTACGATCGTTGCAATCGTAGTGACCGTTGCATTGTTTCGAACGATTCAAGCACAAATTATCGCAATAGAATTGATCCCAGTGGCAATCTTCGGCAGTTTGGCGAGTGGTGGCTATGATTGATTCACGATTGACGTGCGTTGTTGATTATTGTGTTATCATGCGGTGTTGATTGATTGATGAGAATGTTTATTCATGTCGGGTATCGATGATGTGCGATAGTTGTTATCGGGATGGTTTAATAAGAAAAAGAAAGACAAGAGAACAAGATGAGCAACAGCTTCTTATGTTACAATTAGATCCACAAATCTGTTAAGCGTCGCAATTAAGCATCAAGAACTCAGCCACTTGGTACCGTACAAACCTGTTCGATATGGAACGCCCCCTCCAAAATATATAAAGTATAGTATATCATAAATTCAATTCCCAATCGGGCATCACAACTTACAAGCTAACATACAGATTGTTGAAACTGGGATTGGTCTTTGGGGTTGGGATTGGTCTTTTGGGTTAAGTAGAGTTGAGTGGAGTGGAGTTGGGAGAGTATGAGTAGTATCGAATGTTGTTACCCTGTCTGCTGCAGAAATCGGGAAATTCATCCGAATTGTCTTCACAATCGTTGTGGTCGTCACACAAATAATTTTCATTGATGCATTCAGAGTTCTGGCATTGCCATTCATTCGGCAGACAGGCTCTGAATCTTGTTGTGGGCGTGTGTGTATCTATGTTTGTGTGTGTGTGTGTGAGTGTGTGTGTGTGTAGCGCATTTTTGATGAGAGCAAAACACCAGAGGGAAAAAAACAAAACAACAAACGAAAATGAATAAACATTCAAAGGTAACAAACAATGGGTGCAAGGCAGTAAAAACAGCAGGATTCATAGAGCGAAGCGGAGAGAGATTGAGAGCAAGTTACAAAGAGAGAGAGAGAGGGAGAACAATTGAGTGCAGAGAAAGAAAGAGCGAAAGAGAGCAGAATAAAAAGGACTTATCGATAGTTTTAATCGAAGAACGAGTAGCGATAGTATGTGTGGATTTGTGTGCAGTATTGTTGATCAATTCAAAAAATGGCGTTACCCTGACAATCGTGCTCATCGATGCCATCATCACAATCGATGCGGCCATCGCATCTCTTCGACTCATGGACGCATTCCTTACTGCAGGCAAAAAAACCCTGCAGACATGCAACGGCTGCTTTAAGCCATTTACAAAACATACAATGAAAAGATGAACAAAAAATATATGGTGTGAACAAACTGTTAAAACCCGGTCGACTTCAACCGTGAGACTAGACTACAAAAAAAAATTAAATAAATTATAATAATAACAATAACTACAAAAGCCAAACTACTAAATGCCCAAAGGAGAAAGCAGAGATCTGAATAGAACTACGATAGTATTGCAAGGTGCAGGATCATATTTTTTTAATGCTTTTTCGTGGATGTTTTTTGGCTTACCGCAGTTGTGCTCATCGCTGGCATCGGAGCAGTCCACGAGGCCATTGCACTGCAGTTGCGGGGCAATGCAATCGCCCGTGTGGCAGCTGCCGATTGCCAATGTGGCGATAGTATTTTTGTGATGTGTGTTTATCGGATGATGATCGTCGATGGTGATCGTGAGTGTGGTGTGTGGGTGGATGGTGAGTGGTGATTGAATTGTGTGGGGGGCAAAACATAGAAGAAAAGCAAAGCAAAAGTCATTGCTGGGAGCGATCGAGGGATCGATAACAAGTGGGAGACGGAGATCGATTGGATGTCTTACAGAAAGGCGTCGTCGCGACAAAAGGTACAGTTGCGCTCGTCGTTGCCATCGTTGCAGTTGGCAATGCCGTTGCACAGCTGATCGCGTGTTATGCAGTAGTCGTCGCACTCGAACTCGTGCTCAAGGCAATGCTCTGCAAAAGTGATCGCGATCACACACGTTGGGTGAGTGTTTTGGATGGGTGGATGGTGTTAGGGATTACAGTTGACACAATATCCAATTTGTTGTTAGGCAGCCTCTGTGAGTGTGGTTGTGTGTGTGTGTGTATGTGTGAATTGTTTACCTGTGAAGGGCGGACAGTCGAGCTCATCGGTTTCATCTTGACAGTCCGGGTAGCCATCGCATTTCTTCTCTAACGGAATACACTGGCCCAAGTCACACTCAAAATAATACAGATCGCACTCATTCAATGGATCATTGCCGTCGTTCTCATTGCCGTTGTTGCTATCTAAGTCTGGGTCAGAGTCTAGATCTAAGCCAAGTGAATGTTGTGTGTGTGTGTGTGTGTGTGTGGTGTTTGTGTAAGTGATGAAAAGATAAAACAAATGTAAGATATATGTATGTGTGGCGTGGGAGGCCTAAGAAGCAGCTTTAAGCACTACCATAGTTCGTGTCGTCGTAGTTGATCAGGCAATTGTATTCGTCGGCGCCATCAGCGCAGTCCGTGATGCCGTTGCAACGCTTGTAGCCACTGATGCAGCTCCCGTCGCCGCATTGATACTGAAAGGACATGCACTCGACGGCCGGGCGACTCAGATTGAACTTGGCATGGAAGTCTGGGCGGGACATGATTTTTTTTGTTTTTATGATCATATGATGATGTGTTGTTGTTTGTTGTTCATGTTGTTTGTTGTTGATGTTGTTTGTTGTTGGTTGTTTATGTGGCGGATATCAGCACAGAGAGAATGTATGGGAGAGCATGACAGAACAGAGCGAGAGAGTGAGAGAGAGAGACGGCGATTCAACACAGTTGGTAGCGTGGAAAAAGAGAAGAGAGAGTACAGTTAGCGGCATGGAAGTTCTACAACTAAAAACAATTGCTCGCTGGCAATTGGCGGTGCAGACTAAAGCGATGTAAATAAATGTGGTGAGTAATTTGTTAACCAGAAAATACCAGACAAAAATACCGCATTGTCTGCTGAGAAATACTAAATAAATAATCGTTTGGCTTCGCTACTCCATAAAAACCATAAACTTAAAAAAGAATATTATTATTATGATGGACCAGTTGAATGACATAATAAATTAAAATTAATCGTTTAACGAGTCAAAGACCAAGTTTCGTACTCTAATAATAATAATCTAAAAATGTTAATAGATTTGCTTGGTAGTCAAAATAAATAATTTACTCGTCAAATAGTTTTCAGTAAATAAATAAAATATTAGCTAAATAATTTGTGATGTAAATCGATTAAATTGATAGACAAATATGATGAGTATAAAGGCGACTGCTAGAAATGCCAAGTCGTGGTGAATTTGCGTGTGGTGAGTTTCGATTATTCAAGCGCATGCATGCATGTGTGTGTGTTGGCAAGGGGAAGGGAAAAGGTGGTTGATAGAATGCTTCTTGAGTACTTACGGCAAGTGCTCTCATCGCTGCCATCGCGGCACTGAGATTTGCCATCGCAGACCTGAGTCTTGGGAATGCAGCCGCCGCCGCGCAGGCATTTGTACTGTGTGTGGAGAAGGAGGAGGGGGGAGCGGGTTGCAGCGACGTGTGGCCACAATGTCAAAAAATGCACAACAGCAATAATCGTTGGGTGTGTGTGTGTGTGAGGTGTGATGGATGAGGAGAACTCACCTGGTCGCTGCTGCAATTGCACAGCAAATAGTCCTCGTCCTCATGCTGGCCGCAGTCGGCGATGCCATCGCAGACGCTCTCAATTGAAATGCAATCGCGATTGTGGCACGCGAATTCAATGTTTTCGAGGCAATTGCTGGCCAAAGGTGGCAGCGAAGGCAATGATGGCAATGATGGCAATGATGAGCTGGCTAAATGGTGTTGTGTATGATATGTGTGTATGTGTGTATGTGCGGGGGCGTGGCGGAGGCGGAGGCGGGACATATTTATAATGATACGAGGTGAACACATACAAAACATAAAACGAGAGAGAAAGAGATACACAGTGAGAGTATGAAAGAGACAGTGTGTGTGTGTGTTGGTGTGTGTGTGTGTGTGTGCGGCATCAATTAAAATTATACAAAAAATAGAAAATAGAATAACATAACATTAAATGCTAAATTAAGCGCTTAACTTTATAACTAGCTCTAGCTTAAGTAAGTTTCAATGTTCACATGGCATGCACTATGTTCCTCCTCTTCTTCTTCTTCTGTTCCCCACTTTCCCCCCACACACAGAGAGAGAGAGAGAGAGAGCGAGAGAGAGAGCGAGCGAGAGAGAAAATATCACCAGCACCCGAAAAGTATGCAACACAATTTTGGTCTTGTTCTATTTTAAAACCTACTCGCTGCTCCTGCTGTTGTTATTGTTGTTGGAATTGGGTTAGTGGTGATGCGACTTGTTGTTGGAGTCGTTGTTGTTCGCGGAGTTGTTGTTGTTGTTGTTGCGGTGGTGGTGGGTTGACGCTCCAGCGCATCGGGCCCCGCGGTCGCCCAGGGATAGACGGGCGCCTGGGTCGCCGGCGGTCGTCGCGTTCGAGGACCGCGCGTCGTCACCGACGGACGATAGCGATCGCAGTCGTCCTCGTCGCTCATGTCGTTGCAGTGATGGAAGCCGTCGCAGCGCAGGTGCAGCGGAATGCACACGTTGTTGCGGCACCTGAACTGGTTCGTTGCACAGGGATTCTGGGCGGTCGCCTTGTCGTAGCGCTCGTTCGGCAAATACAGCGTGTAGTCGCGGGCGTCGAGCTCGTTGAGGCCCTCGTCGGTGTCGTAGCGATCGTGGCCGATGCGCGGCGGCGGGCGACGCCGATCGCCGCCGTGATCGCCATAGTTTCGTATGATGCCGTCCTCGTCGATGGTGTCGAGATCTCTGATGTCGTTCAAGTCTGTTAGCCGCATGCATTGATTACGAGGAGCAGGATAAGGGAGGAGGGGGTCGATAACCGCATGCAAAGCCGTTTGACATTTATCGATTACGGATTTTGGGATGTTAGAGAATATTGTTTTTGGTTTTTGGTTTTTTTTTGTTTTGTTTGAGTTCATGCAAATTTTGTAGTTGAGCCAATTGATGGGTTGATTTGGGTCGTTGTTGTTGGTCCAGCAGTTGTTGCAATTGTTGTAGTTTCGTGCAATTAATCGATAAGTTGGTTGGACACATTCGATAACCACAACCAGAAACGTTCAATTTTGTTTTATTGTTATTTTCGGGTATTTTTCGGGTATTCGGGACGAATTTGAAAGAAGAGAAATAAAATTGGAATTTGTTAAACGAAAAAAAATCAAAATCTTATCAAGTTGACACGCATTAGAGCTACCACACACAAAACGCCTAAGCGATCGATAGTTTATCGACGAAGAAAGCAAGCATAATGACAGAGAGACAGATAGAGAGAGAGAGACAGATAGAGAGAGAGAGAGAGAGAGAGAGCAAAAGACAAAGAGTAGAATACACATAGGAAACGAATCGCTGAAAGTGTTGAGAAACAGTCACCAGAGAGATTTAATCACCACGCAACAGAGAGCAGCGGAAAGCAAAAATACTGTACACAAAATTGAACACAAAAAAACGTACAGACACAATTATCGATAGGTTGAGAGTTATCGATGCGACAGGCACTTACCGCAGCTCTGCTCGTCTGTGTAATCGTTACAATCGTAGATGTTATCGCACACCTGACGCATCGGAATGCACTCACCGTTCCCGCAACGGAATTCAGTGAACTCTTTGCACTGATCATCGGCATCGTCGCCACCTGATTCGATGGGTTATTCATGTGGTTAACAATGTGTGTGTGTGTGTGTGTGAGTGTTTGTTATCGATTGTCAGTAGTGATGGGATAATGGCGTTAGATATGCATTTGTGGTGAGAGGAGGTTTTTAGGGGCGGGGGAGTAAAGAGTTCTTGACAGCGGCTGACCGCAGAGAATCGAGTGCGAAACAGTGTTGTGTTGTCGACGCCCCTTTCACTTACCTGCCAAAGTTTTTGTTGTGGTTTATTTGTTTGTTTTTGCACACTCACCATCGCAATAGCGCTCATCGGATATATCCTCGGGACAATCGATGTTGCCGTTGCAGAGCAGCTCCTTGGCAATGCAGGTGCCGTCATCGCACTGCCACTTGTCGTACAGACAGGCTGCATGTGCAACACAAAACAAAACAAAACGGAACAAAAAACAATCGAAAGAGAGAGGCAGAGAGAGAGAGAGAGAGAGCTTGAGATAAGAGATGTGAGAGCGAGGGAAGCTGTTGGGTTTGTACATACGGCAACCCTCCTCGTCGGAACGATCGTGCGGACAATCGGAGCGTCCATCGCAGCGATGCACTATCGATATGCAGCTGAGATCGCGGCAGGTGAACTTGCCCTTGGGGCACGTGTAGCGCAGCTTGGGCACAACTGTACCAGCAGCAAATGCAGCAAGAACGTTCAAATAACGGGCAAAACATTTTGGGAGAGCATTTAGTGATGACAGATTGTGTGGTGATTGACAGCTGATTGACACTGGACTAAAACGTTGCGAATTGCCATTCAATTTGTCAATTGATTAAAGTATTTCTGATTAAATGTTTTTAATAAAAAAAGGCTAAAAAATGACAGTGACCATCGGATGAGGATTGCAATTAATTATCAAATTTGTATTTTTATATTGACATGTTATAAACTGACATTTAAAAACCATTCAAATTTAAAGAAATTTACTGATTATCAAATGAAATTCTAATCATTGGCATAATAATAATAATAAAGTCAGTGAAGTAAACATATTTACTGCATGCCTGATCTGAAGATTTTGGAAATCAAAATAAAATACTACTTAACACAATTTGCGTGTCTTATTTATTTCCACCTATGGAATTTCTGTCAGTGAGTAATGAAGTGCTTTTGATAACACTTGAAAACTGGTTGATTGATTGAAGCAACCTTATGAGGCTATCTAGTTCTTCTCAATGGCATTATTTTATTTTTATAATTTCTGCAATGTCAAACTAAATAAAAAATGTTTTAAATTAAATGAATAAAAGAAGATGTGCTGGCAGCACTTTTTCCCAATGCAACTTTTAAATTCGCTAATTTTGTTAAATAAAGTGAAGTGTATTAAAAAGGCAGTTCAATTAAATGAATAAAAAGATGTGATTGATTGACTGATTGAGAGGTCTGGTTGACTTTGCTTGTTAGATTTGTTTTTAGTCCAGTGAATCGGGATGGTAGATGCTCAAAATGAATTTAATTGGTTGATTGTGTGATTGTGTGATTGATTGACTGATGGTGTTCGACGAATCGACGATACTCACTTCCGTCGCAGTGCTCCTCGTCGTCGGCATTGTTGCAATCGGCGTGGCCGTCGCACCGCTGGCTCTCGCTGATGCAGTGCGAGCCGTCGCGACATTGATACTCCATGCTGCTGCAGGCGGCAGCTGATGGTGTGATTAGTAGCGTTATAGCGAGCGGTTACGGTGTTATGGTTTGATTGGTTTGTGTGTTAGTTGGCCGCAGGCGGAGCGTAGTTAGGGGGTAGCGAGCGGGGGTTGCGAGCGGGGGAGACAGAGAGAGAGATAAACAATACAAAAAAAAAAAGTAATAGGTTAGTGGTTAATACGAGCAACGGGTTTCTGTTATTTGTTAATTTAATTGCATGATTGGTTGTCGCAAGCAAAGCAGTGAGCTCAGAGACCGCTGTCGGGAACGGTATGGCCCAGTTATCGGTTACCATTGATCGGTTATCGGTTATCGGTTATCATTTATCGACTATCGATTAACGCTAGAAGGGCTTAGCTTACTGGCTAATTGTGTTGCTTAGTCAAACTTAGTTTACGCATAGACGCCCAGCACTTTGCTTTCGTTGGGTTCTGTCTACCAATAATATTAAGTATACGTAGTCAGTCTTCATATGTGTGTGTGTGTGTGTGTATTGGTTTTAGCACTGATAGTTCAGATACATGGATACATAGATAGAGTTGTGCTCTGTGATCTGTGATCTACTTACGGCAGTCTTCGCCCTCGTCTTCGCCATCGGGACAATCCTTGATGAAGTCGCATCGTTGCCGGGCCTCAATGCACTTGCCGTTGAGGCATCTGAACTCGTTCGCATGGCACTCTGCAATCAGAACAATAACAAATCATAAGCAACACACTCGGATTTGGGACTTATACATGAGTATATTTTTGGACATGGCAATGGTGCAATTAGCCTCCAACCGGATGCAGTTTAACAAGCACTTCCCCTTTTTTCCCCGAGTTCGTGTCGTTCTCGTTGTCGTTGTCGTTGTCGTTTGCTGGCTTCAACTTGAAAGCAAAAGTTTGTTAGGTGTCTCTGCTGTGTGCTGTGTGTTGTGTTGATAAGTTGATAAGCCTGACAACAATTCAACTCGACTCGACTCGACTCGACTCGAATTCGAATTTTAACTGAAGCTTCCCATTCCGCAATGCCTTTGCCTCCCCCACTCGGCTCTTTGGCATCGTTAGCCACAGTTTCCTGTGCATGTTTTTGCCTTTTTGAACCCTTTTTTTCTACTGCTTCTTCTTCCCTTCTCCCACCACCAGCTGTTGCTGTTGCTGTTGGACAGGACGCCTAAAATTTCATACAGCTCCGGCTCTGGTCTTAAGTTAAGCATTTTCACAAATATTTTTCACACTTTTCTTTGGCCTTTGGCCTCGACGCGCCCGAAAGTATGCAGCACAAAGTGACAAGCAACGCGGATTTGATTACAAGCAACAAGCAACATAACACACACACACACACACACACGCACAAAGCGAGCGCTAGAAAAGAGGCGTCAACGCAGACCAGCGAAACACAGAGAGTCAGAGAGAGAGAGAGAGAGAGAGAAATGTGGAGAGCGAGATCTGAGAACGGCTAATTAAAAGCAAAGACTGAAGACGACAGAACAAGCAAGCCGGATGAAAGGGGATGGAGACGGGTACGAGAACGGGGGCGTGGCACTTAGCTCAAGTGTAATCAGAGCAGCTTTAAGTTAAGTTTTTTATAAAACGCTGTTGTCACAATCAACAATTAGCGGCACATTTAATTCGCGCAGATTTGTTAGCTGCCCAACAAAACAACTTAATGCAATTCCCAAGATATCGAACATTATTAACATTGATTCTCAACAACAAAATTCAATGCAGAAATATAAATGTATATTTTTCAATTGCCATTTATAGCACTGTTGTAACTATTGGGAAGGTGCAAAAATTAATCGAATAATTTTATATTGCCAAACAAAATAGAATTATAATCCATAATTGTTGGCAATATCATAATTGATAAGCACACCTAAGTATTGAGGACAAGTATTAGTATTTTTGTAATTACAACTTCCGGATATTTGTTATTTTACCAAAGGATTAGAAAGGAGACACGTAATTGGAATTGGAAAGTTAAATAATTTTAAAACGAAAGTCATATTTGTTCTCAAGATCAAAATTCATGTAAAAATATTTTTTGCAGAACCAAAATAAAATTTGTCAATTGTATCTTAACACGTCTATAGTTATAACAACAAAATAAATATGAAACATAATAAAAATTTGTTTTGAATGTCACATTGAATAAACACAAACAAATATTTTTTTACATTTTTCCAAATGCTATTTTAAGATAATTGTTATTCCAAAAGTTCAAAAAGAAAACGTGAAATGATGATAGTAAAATAAAATAAATTCAAAACAGAATTCATATTAACGGATCAAAATACTTTTTGTAATACCAAAATGTTTATTCAGAGAATACGTATTTTATATTTATTTTTACTTGCAATTTGAACACAATTGTTATTATAACAAAGTGGCGATAAATCTATTTATTTTATTGCAATTTGAAGACAATTGTAATTATTTCCACAAAGTTCTCTGTTCTCTTCCCAATTATTCATTATTGTGTTGTTTCATTTCGCTATGATTTGGGTTTTATTAGCGTTTGGGATTGAAAGAGTTGGCATTTCGTTGTTGGGGTTCATTGGGGCCATTGGCCGCCATAAATGCACAATTGTCGACGTCGTCGTCATCGTCGTCGTCGTCGTCGTCATCGTGGTTAACTGCAGCGCCAACTTTAACTACTTTTTGGGCGCTCACAAATCGCTAAAGTTTATTTTTTTTCGGGTTCGTTTCGTTTCGCTTTTGCGGCGCTCGCAATTTTCAACACGAAGCTGGCGAAAGCGTTTTCTTATTATTATTTTGTCGGCATGTCAGCCATATAAGAAGTTTGTCTGTGCCGCAATTGGCACGCCCCCATGTCTTAACGCCCCCCGACTGCAATGTTTGACAATTTCGTTTGCGATTCGCTCAACGTTTTTGGCGGCGCAATGCGGCGCCTCAAAGTATGCAACTAAAATTGCAGGCAACACAAACAGCAACCTGAAGCCAAAGGTGGGGCAGGTGGGGCAGGTGAGAAAGGAACGAAATGAAACAAAGGTTTTGCTTATTGACATTAAAGATTCAATAATGGCCAACATATGGCAGCTGCCGGATTTGGCTGCCAATCTCATCAGCCGACAACAGCAACCGAAAATGCTCGACGACGATACTCGTCGCGATACTCGACTCGCAGATACTCTTTGTATTCGTGGCATAAATAGCACAAGAAACAAAGAATAAAATTGGTTTCTATATACTCAAATATTGCAAGTCTGTTGGCACTTTTCTATTTTGTGGAAATTTTTAAATTTGAGATTTATGTGTAAGCATCAAATTTGGTTAAAGAACAAAATTGAACTTTATAGATATAATATTTTCTGGTTAAATATTAAAACAATGTCTGAACACTTTTGATTGATTAGAAATTTGTCAATTTGGCAATAATGTGTTATCACAAATTTGTGTTTCAGAAAATTTGTGAAACATTTTCTGTACATTTTTATTTATAAGAAAAAAATTGTAATTAATTTAATATTTTTGTCTGAGCACTTTTTGATTGTTTATATTTTTGTAAACTTGGCATTTCTTTGTCAAATACTTTCATTAATAGTTTCATTTAAATATTAGAACTATTTCTGAGCACATTTTGATATATTATAAATTCATAATTGTCTCATCAATTTCATATTATTAAAGCCAAATTGCGCCAAATAAATGTAGAAATATGCACATTTATTTGTGTAAGTGCGAAGAAGAAGCTGCTAAATATTGCAACGTTCTTTGAGTTTCATGATGCTGCATGCAGCATTTGGCGCTCTGGTTGCTGGGTATAAAGTGTGAGGCTTCCAATTATGCTGGCAGCAGTCGAGACAGACGGAAGCTGAGCTATTTGCCAACGGCTCGTTTGATGCCTTTTGGACATTGGGTAAACAAATTACGTGCAGCATTTATAATCCGCAAAAACCGAAAACAAAATGCTCAATTTTTGTTAGTTTGAGCTGGGTTGCAAACAAACAATAGAACAAAAAAAAGGGTAAACAGAAAATTGGCCAATTGCAACAGCAATAATAACAAAGGGTAAACAGCAGACAGCAGACAGCAGACAAAACACGCAACGGGCAACAGGCAACAGGCTAATGCGAAATTGGCAGCTGGTTGCAACATTCGGTTGCTGTTCGCCTGTTGCCTGGACAAACGCCGAGAGAGGCAACGAGCGAACCAAATATAGAAAGAACTGAAGTATCAGGTTGCCTGTGGGACCTTCTGTCTCAGCCTCAGCTCTCTCTCTCTCGCTCTCTCTCTCTCTCGCTTGGTCTTGAAATGAGAGCTTGTCAACAGGCGCCCAGCTGAGTTGCAAGTGAATCAGTTGAGTGCCTGTGAATGATTTGGCAGCTGCTTGAACTTCAAGCGCTGCGCCCGCAAGTATGCAACACACACACACACACACACACACACACACACACACACACACACACACACACATATTTTTACACCTGCTGCTGTTGCTGGTTTCGCTTGGTACTAAATTCGAGACGATAATTGATACGCGGCGCATGGAAAACGTAAAAGCGCACAAGTCGAAACCGCAAACAAACAAAGTTGAGTGGCGCAACATGGAACATGGGGGTGGCGATGGATTCGACTGAGGGTTGATGGGTTCATGGGTTGATGGGTCACGGGGTTAGCTACAACTGACAGCGACTGCTCGACTCCTCGACTCCTCGACTCCACAGCAGCAGCAGCAGCAGCACAATTTTCACTTTGCGGCATCAAGTAGAGCAGAAAAAAATTAAAGACACAAAATATGAATCGTTAGACGGAGAGCTGAGAGATTGAATGCTCGACGGAAAGCTGCTCTGTAAGCACACAATTTTGGAATAGCAGCGACCTGACATTTATTTACGTTAATTTACTTAGTAAATATTCAATTATTTACTTTATACATATATTTACTTTGCCTCACTTTTATTTTAAATTATGCTCATTTAAATTATACATTTTTGCAAACTAAAATATCAAATATTTTTCACAAATGGGGATAAAGCTTAGATAAAATGATGAATATAGCAACATTAATGAAGCTTCAGCTGCAAATGCTCCTCATACATTTAAATTATTTAAATACAAATGATTTAATGTGAAAAATTATTTCATGTAAATAATTCCATACCATTTATAAAATTTTATAATTATATTAAACTACGAAATATTTTCGGTAAATCAGAAATAAAAAATTGCAAATACATATACAAAAAATGCTATTTTTGGTAAATAGGAAATAAATAGTTGCCAACCCGTTTAATTTGCATTATTTAAATAAAAACGAAGTAAGTTAAAATTAGACAACATTTTTTGAGTATCGCAAATAAATAAATGCCATGCAAATTAAATGCATTATCAGTCGTTGAAAATAAATAATTGTTAAATATTGAAGAACTGCGAGTAGCAGACAAAAATATATTTTGTATATGTATATATTTCAATAAATATTTGAAATTTAAATTAATATGCCCGCTCTAGTGCTGTGTCTGTTTGCAGGGTATACAAAAGAAAATGCAAAGCAGCCCCCACAAGAAAAAAAAAATCTCAAAAAATCGACGTGTGTTGTTGTTGCTGCTGCTGCCGCGACAGACGTTTAAAAGCGTTTTTCGCAGCAGCTTTTGGGCTGCTTCATTGTTGTTGTTGTTGTCGCTGTTGTCATTTTGTAATAATCGCAAGTATTTTGATTTGATTATTGCTCGTTAGCGTTAGCAGCTCTCTGTCTCTCACCCACTCAAGCACTCTGATCGACTCATTAACTCGCTTATTCGTCGCAAAGTGCACAACAGACACGCCCCTTTTGCTCTTGCCACAAAGTGTCCTGCGAGCGCTTTAAAGTCGGCTTAAAGGCCGCTTGGCAACGCCAAAGTTTGTTGCCCGAGCCATGCAAAACGGTTATTAGTTGGGCCCCCCCCCCCGCTCTCTCCTCTCTCCCTCTCTCCCTCTCTTGCTTTCGTTGAGCGACGAGCATTAATTAAGCCAGAAACTATAAGCGATAAACATTTGCCGTCATGTCTAATCGATTTCCGTGCGTTTCACGTCGCGTATACGCAACATTTTTACGCCAAGCGGAAGAGACCTCAAAACGGCAAAACACAAACTGTAGTTGTAACTGTAACTGTCGCTGTAATTGTGTGTGCTGATGATGTGTGTGTGTGCGAAGGATCTTGATGTCGCGTAATTACAATAACTTCACTTGGCCAGAGCTTCACGAAGGGCTTATCGGAAATTAAACAGACGCAACGCATCGCATATCAAAACCAATGAATAATTGCTGCAACAACGCGTGGCAAGATGAAATGCCATAGCAAAAAGTCAGGTGGCAGCCAAGCACATTCGTTAATCTTGAATTTAATATCTTGAAATATTTGCAAAGATCTGCAAACTAAGTCTGTCTGTCTTCCTATATAATATATTTATGCAACTGCCTCAGCTTTTCAGCTTGCATCTGTTTTTGATCAACATCACTGCAAACAGTTTTTCCTTCTGTTCAACTGACTGCAAATTTGTAAGCGAAAAATTGTTTCGATCTTTGAAAACATCTCATCAATTTAAATATGCATTTCAATATATTTTTCAGTTAGTAAAAACTACATTTAATTTCAATGTTTGCATTGATTCAATTTCAGCTGAATGGAAATATGATTTTACTTTTGTAATGACATATTGTTCAATTGTAATCATCTGTTGCTACCTTTTAAAATAAAGAAATTACTTTTTTTGAACATAAATGACAAAATTTATGCATAAATATGAAGTATACTAATTAGCCTTCTTCTATATAGTGGGAAATAAATATTTATTTGTAGTTACTTGTAATTACATAAAGGCTTGAAATACACTTAAAATATAACATAAAGATAAATGTGTGATAGAGTGAAGGGCAGAAAGAAAATAAAATATATGTAAATGTTAATTGCTTCACAGAAGCGTTTAAAGAAATGAATTCACAAATAAGAAACACAATATGTAAATGTATTTTTTCATAATGAAAGGAAATAAACTATTTAATGTGATTTTCTACTGCTATTCTGCGTTTGAATTCATTTGCGTTTTGTATCGCATTCATTTGATTCACAGACACATGATTTGTTTGCTTGCAGCTGCAATTCAGAGTGATTGACAAATGATTCAAGCCGCATTCAGGTGACATTTATGATGCCAACCGAAGTGAATCATTTGGGCTGGAGTCATGAATGCCACAAATTTAAGCCATTACATTAAGTGAATCAGTTAATATTATGCTCTCGCCCCCAAACCTCGAGCTTGCCACTTGCCACTTGCCACAAATGCATGTCAAGTGTCTGTCGTGTCGTCGTCAGCGTCGTCGTCGTCGTGTTGCTTGAGCAAACGAACTCAAGCTGAGTTCGAATGACGCTGGCGCTTGATTGATTGTCATATTCATATTCATAATCATACTCATAGTCATACACACTCATTGTCATTCAAGTGCAGTCTGGCTCTTTCTAAGCGTCGCTCGCTCTCTCGCTCTCTCGCTCCGTCAACAAGCGGCAGGCAACGGCAAAATGGCCGCTTAACACGAAGCTGCTCACGTCGCAAGCTCATGAATATGCACACACACTTGCCGCGCATAGAGTGCGGAGCGCGGGGGCATGTGGCATGTGGCAAGTGAAGAAGAGCATGCCGCAGTCAAGGCAGCTGCAACAACGCCGCGAGCGCGTTATTTAATGAGTCATTAGCCAGTCGGTTTTTTCGGCCAAAAAGGTGGCCTGGTTGCAAGTTGCTTGCAAGTTGCAAGTTGCAAGTTGCAAGTTGCACATAGTGCTGCTGCCGCTGCCGCTGCCGCTGCCGAAAGCGTGTCAAATGCTCGCACAGTTGTCAGTGTGGCAAGCAAGAAAAGGACGCGCCGAGGCAGCACCACAATTATGTGGCGTCTGCATTTTTAAGTGCGCCTTTGCATGTGCCACTGTTTGCTTAGAAAGCGGTGGCAAGCAGGGGCAACGTGGCAAGTGGACACTGTGGAGCGACATAGGCATTAACACACAATGTAAACATTGCATAAATACTTGTCGAGCAGACAACTGGCAACTTGTTGGCCCGAAAGTCGCAGCAAATTTTCGTTTTCGGCCGATCGATGAAATCGCTCGACACGCGTGTGTGCAACAAACTTGCTGTCTGTCTGTCTGTCTGGCTGCCCCTTCTGGCTGCTGTTGTTGTTGCCACTGATTTGTCGCATTCCCTGCGCAATGTGACAAACGTTAATTTTTCTGCCTTGTTTTGCATACAACACAACAAACAACAACTTTGGCCCCCCAGCGGTCTAGTGTTGCTGCCACGGCATTGCGTGCGTCGTCTTAGTTACTTGAGCAATTTATGGCAAATTAAATAAATTTATCATTGTGGCCAGGCCAACTTTCCGCCTTCCTTACCTCACCCCCACCCCCCTTCTGTCTGCACCCTTTCACTCCCCCCTTGCCCCAATGAGGACGCAGTCCAGTTGCAGCTACGAAAAAAAAAACAATTGTAATTTCGCAGCTCGATTGAAAAACAAAAAAAAAAAAAAGAGAGCGAATCAAATTGAAGAAGTTGCTCGACTGTTGTTGTTGTTGTTGCTGTTGTTGCGGTTGTCGTCGTCGTTGGTTGTTGCCCCTTCCTGCTGCACCTTTGACAAAGTAAAAGTGTCAGCGTGTGCCAGGCACCGAGAGCAGGCGAAGCGCAAGTTTTTGCCAACTTTCTTAAATACTTTTGCGGTTGGCAAAGGCAAAGCCAAAGCCAAAGCCGAAGCCGAAAACCAAAGCCAAACCGCAGCAACAACCGACAACAACCGACAGCAACAACAACAATTAATGCCGCGTGGTTTCAAATTGGCTAAATATAAACAGAGTCACAGTTCACAGTCGCTGTCTGTCCGTCCGTCTGTCTGTCTGTCTGTCTATCGTCTGTTTGCACAACAGAACACAACATGGCGTATGCGTGATGCCTGCCTCCTGATTTCCGTCTGCTTTTGCTTTATGAGTTCACTTTGGACTGCGAATGCAGCGAATTAATGCAAATATATGTGCCTCACATTGTAGATTATTTAATTCACGAGTCTTGAGCACACGCCTCCCCTTCCCCTCAGCCCCCCTTTGGCCACGCCACTCTCAACTACAACCCCTCGACTGTGGAGCTGTTGTTGCTGCTATCTTGTGATATATCGCTGGGCAATTAAATATTATCGGCCGCAGAGACGTCAAAAACTGAAGCGAGAGCGAGAGCGAGAGAGATAGCATCGGACGGACACGGACATGGCTCGTCCGAAAAATTGTCATTAATCATCGCGAATGACGCGCGCTGCACGCAACGCCAGCAACAGCAACAGTAACTGTAACAGCAACTGTAACAGCAGCAACATCGACGCCAGCAACATCGACGGCAACAACAATCATAATAACAATTTGTGGCCAAATATTTGTTGCCCTGACCGCAAATTTCTATTCGACGCCCCTCCGAAAAAATCAGCCCCTTTTCCTCAGTTGCTGCCGCATGTGATTCATATCTAAAATCACTCAGCTATGATGCCATGTATTCATGAATACTACTCGCACTTGGATCTGCACTCTGCAGAGTCGTGATCTCAGCCAGCAAACACTTTGAATGCCGTCATGGTTATCAGTGTGAGTCTGACCCTAAGTCTGAGTGTTTGTGAGTACTACTCATGCATGTAAATATTCTAATTAAATGCAGTCGCAATGTGCATTTGAATGGTGAGCAGCAAATCACAAATTAAGCTAGGAAATCACTTTAAATTGCTTTTCAAATTGTGCATTTCTGTGTGTCTAAAATATTATTCATTTGTTATTTCAAACTTAATAATATTTTATATATTATTAATTTAAAATTTGAAAACTTTTCAACGAATGATACAAAAATATTGAAATTTTATTAATTTGCCATTTCGAGCTAAATATTATTTGATTGATTAACCAATTTATTTTAAAATATTTTTAATTTATCTTAAACAAATATATGATTATTTGATTTGAAAAATACATGTCTTAATATTTCTTTTTTTATATATTTGATTTCTTGACATAATCACTATAATGATTTAGAATTTAAGAATATTTGATTGATTGATGAAACAAATAATGTCATATTTTTTATTACGAATTTTTAAAAATATTTTTTGATTTGTTATTAAAATAATATGTCATTGATATTAACATTTTAATAATAAAATATTATTGATTTTAAGTTTAATTGATTGGCAATAGATATTAATTATTTCTAATTTCAAATGCAATTGATTGTCTGCAAAATAAATGTTTAGAAACTATTTGTAAATCAAATTTGATCAATTGACGAAATAGCTAATGAAATATTACTAAAATCCCTAAAGTATAAATTTCGAAATATTAATAATTTCTGGTAATAATTCAAGTAATATTATTCATTTCGAATTACTAATTAAATGGTACTCTTTATTTTCCTGTCGTTGTCAATTTATTGCTGTCGTGCTCGTTTGATTAGTATTCGTCATATGCCTTGATCGTATCGAATACAGTTTGAAACGACATCGATTCGATTGATTCATGAATACACAACACTTGCGCAACCGAATCCACTCGCTGGCCATTTACGCGTGCGAATACCATTTGTATTCGCAATTAGAGCAGCATGCCGCAGAGCAATTAAACTCAATCGCAGCAGGTCGGGCATGCCCGCTTGAGGCGTGCAAAGTGCAGGGTATGCTACGAATCTCGCTCGCTCTGCAGCAAACCAACCATTTCAGACTGCATATTAATGCCGCCGCATTTCTGTATGAAATTCATTCAGATTTTATAGACTTTGGCTGACCACATTTCAAACACAACGGCGGCACTTTTGTGGCAGCGAGATGCAAATGGAAATGGGAATGGGGATTGAGTGATGGGTTGGGGGTTGGAGGATGGAGAATGGCATTTGCATTGGCACGCGTAACTTATGATGCTAATGCTGCTGCCAAACGCATCAAGCCAGCATTTGCATCAAGCGTTGGCCACCGCAACAGCTGCCGATGGCGATGATGTCAAGTCGCGGCAAAAGGCAAAGGCAAAGGCAAAGATTGCAATTACAAATTGCAAAACGGGGCAAAAATAAGAAGAGTGCCACGCCCCCCCCACACACGTCGCCTCCAATTGCCAGAGCATCTTGAGCGTCGATCGCGCAATCTTCGCGCTTCGAGCAGCTGTTGAAAACGATGACGACGACGACGTCGCTGTCATTTATCGTTGACGCTCGATTAAAATTCTTGGCGTAATTTAGCAATTGCAATGGGGAAACATGATCGGGTGTAGGAGGGCAGCAGAAGGGGGGGAGGTGGAGAGGGGAGAAGATTTCAGCACGCGTTGTAACCCAGTAAACTCGTTGCGGCCGAGAGAGGCGCAGCGTAGATTGTGGACGCCCCAAATACCCTGTAATTGATGCAATTACCAGGTGTGGCTGGAGATACGAACGCATCGCGTAGATTCGAATGCAATTCGTAGATACAAATTCGTAATTTATGCAGCAATGCAGCCGTTGCAACCGTTACTCCTTCGCGTCCTTTTGCCAGAACATTTGTGTTGAGTGCCGTCGAGTGATTCGTGAATCGTTTGGACTGCAACAACGATTCGATTGCGTGGCGAAATCAAAACGCGCCGCAAAATAAATATATAGATTTTGTGGCATGCAACAAGCTGAGCGGCATTGCGTTGCGTTGCGTCGACTTGAGTCGAGTTGAGCACGGCATGCGGCGTATCTATGAGATACTTTATGCGCTATCTGCAATGCGCTCGTAAATTCATTTCATTCCTCGCTGTGCTTGTCGTTTGTCATGCAAGTCAGTAAGTCACTCAGCCCGTCAGTCCGTCAGTCATTCACTCAGTCAGTCATTCAGCCAGTCAGTCAGTCAGTCAGTCAGCCAAGTCAACATTGCTGGCGTTGTCGCTGCTGGGCCGCGATTTGCATAAGGCCAAGACAACATGATATGATTCACAAATGCAATGCACAACTGACTGATGCTCTAGGAATGGCGATAACAACAATTTAAATAAAAATAATTTCAAAATAAAATGCACCTATAACAATCAAATCATACAAATATAATATTTAATTTTGTTACACTTTAAAAAGTCATACTTTCATTTTCTATACCGTAATTTAAAATTGAAGCTCATTGAAAATTAAAATGTCCAAAAATGATATTTTATTGATGCCAAAATTGCCAAAAAATAAAAACGAAATTAAAACAAATAATGCCTACACAAATCAGAAATATATTTCAAAAATATTTAATTAATAACACACTGCATTAATTTGATATTTTTATTGCTGACAAAATGTATTTAATTGTCTATTTAGTCCTTCTTTGGTCTACATATAAAAAATGTGTGTTGCAAAATTGGATATTGAATGTATGGAATTTTTCCTTAGAACAAATAAATATAACTTGTCATATATTATATTTTATTGCTGTGAACTATTCAAATTATATTTCGTATTTAAATTGCATATTTTATGCTGCTGCAATCGTTAGAAAAATAAATAAATGTTACTTTCTAACCATTTTATTTGCTTGCTTTCAAAATTTAATGTTGCTGCTTTTTAACAAATTGTATTTGTTATTGAAATATACAATCAATTAAGTGCAGCTGGCCCTTTTGCGATTTTACAGGGTGTGCTAAGTGCACTCGTAATGGCTTGTGAATCAAGTGTTGCAGATACACGTGCCAAACATTTGTCACAATCTGTTGTTGTTGCTGCTTATGGTTAAGCAATTAATTGCGCGTCTTAACAAGTTGTCGTTGTTGCTGTCGCTGTTGCTGTCGCTGTCATTGTTTGCTGTCAAAAACTATGTGGCCAAGATGCTGCAACTGAGCTGCAGCTGAAGTGCAACTGAATTGAGTATTGGAGCTTGGCTTTGACATTGGCATCTTCGATCGCCAGATCTGCCGCCCAAGGTTGGCCGACAGCCGACAGCGTGCGAGTCGTGCCAATCGCTCGCTCGATCGCTATTCGATACGTCTTACGACTTATCGATTTATTTGTAATTGGCCAGCGCCCAGTTCTTGTGAGTCGCGCGTTGCACGGCTGCATAAATTTGCATGTGAAATATGACAGATAAAGTAAAGTATCTTGTAGCTCATAGCTCGTTGCCGTTTGACATATTTATAGACTCTGCTGTGACTAACTGACTGGCTGACTGGCTGAGCTGTGGCCAACTGCAACTTTAAGCCACGATGACTGCAACAAAATGAACTTGTCAACTGGCGAATGAAGTCACGTATTTAATCAGCTAAACATTATATGAGCCTGTCTGCAAAAATGGCAGAATTCCAGAAAGCCAAATCGAAAAAATGGAAAACAGAAAACGGAAAATGGAAAATGGCACAACAGGCAACACAAAAGTTGCGTTCTTCTACATTTTGCACAAAATCAAATCTCATTGCGAATAATAAAATAACAAAAAAGAAAAAAACCCAAGTATATACTATACATATATATATAGAAAACTTCTTGTAATCAGCCACGTTCCCCTCGTCTCCTTCTGTGTTCCTGGCATTTCGCACGCGTCTCGCAGCAAGCAAATTACGTGCCTCGACACTGAGACCCCCTTTTACCTTCCCCCCCCCCCGCCCCCCTTAACTCTGCGCACGTGGGCGTGGTCTATGCCCAATGGCATTTTGACATTTTTGTTAATGGGCCAAGCATCAAATTTCACACACACACACACACGCAGCTCGTTATCCCTCTCTGTCTGTCTCGCTGCTGAGAGATGTACAGATACAGATACAGATGGAGCTGCAGATATTGTTACCCAGTTTGCCGCCGTGAGGCTGCTAAAGGGTTGCCACTCCACATGTTGCACTTTAATTTGGTGGCACAATGCGAGAAGCTGCCGCCTGGCCCTGAAATGTGGAGTTTGTTGTCAACACACTCGCCTCGCAAAGCAAATAAATCGCAAACGCACCACGAACAATGCCAAAGACTCTTTTAACGCTTTTTGGCAGTTGCAACTTGCTGCAAGTTGACACTTTGTGTGCCCCTCCTGCCCAACTCGACTATATAATATTACAGTAGTTAACAGCGCCGCAAACTGTTCGCCTAACAGCTGTTAAAGCGCATTTCGTTCAATTTGCCGATTCGCGGAATAAATCGGAGCTGCGAACAAAACTCAGCTACAAATAAATGATAAAAGCTAAATTTGAAGAATTCGCCAAGAGACCGTTTAGAATTCCTGGAAGCATTTGAAGCTGCCCCACTCAGAAGAGTTCAGGTAAATTCCCTCATACTTGTCGCCAAAAGGAATACAGAACTTAATCAATTTGAAATAAAAGTATTCGTATTCAAGAAAATTTAAAAATATATTATGTTTATAATTTTTGAATTCTAAAAACTGATTAAATGTCTATTTATTATGTATTTGAAAAATAAAAAATGGAGAAATTAATAATTAAAGAAAATGTAATTGAAATGTGTTTTCAAAATGGGAGTTTAATTTGATAAAATACGAATTCTACAAACGTAATTTGCTTAATTTGAGTGCGAGTTTCATTTGATAAAACGTATTTATTGAACAACATTTCAATAGTTATATAGAAATAATAAATAAATAATTTAGACAAAATTTGATTGAAATGCATTCTCATAATGAAAGTTTTATCTGATAATCTGTATTTAAAAAAGAAAATACAAATAATTGTGTGAAAATAATATATAAGAAAGTCGAATGAAATTATGTTTGTGTATTTAAAAAAAAAGATAATTTTGAAAATAAATACAAAAAAAAAAAAAAAATTTAAAAGAAATGTAAAATGAAGTGCAATTTTAGTAATCCTTTATAATCTCATTGCAGTTTGCATGGTGAAATTTTAATTTTCGTAAAGCAGATAAAATGAAATAATTTATATCTAACTCAAATCCTAATAAAAGGGTTATTTGATAATAGAATATTAAAACAGAAATTTGGTTTAATTTTAACTTTTATTTTGTATAAATTTAATTTTCGTCAAGCAGATAAAGTGAAAGAAATCAGCGTTAACAGAGGCGAGTAAACAAATATAAATTTAAACAAGAACGAGTTTGTTGTATTAATAAATTGTTGATATTTTATATTGCAAGTCTAGCTTTAGAATTCCCATCAAGGGAAAACGAAGGAAGCAGAAGAAAAGGCAAAGGCAAAAGCAAAAGCAATGCCAAGCATTGTCAGTTTTTGCCCATGGTCGGAGTCGCAGCTTTGTGTGTTGAGAATAGTGAATGGGCGAGAGATGCCTCGGAGGGGGGGGCGAAGGCGAAGACGAAGACGACAACGAAGGCGAATGTTAAGAACAACAATGACAACAAAGCGTCAAAGCTGCCCGTAAACTGTAAATAGAAATGCACTTTACAGTTGCACACACTTTTAATTGTACTCGGTCACACACACACACACACACACAATGGGAAGCTAAGCAAACACTTGAGCATGGGTTACATCAGCGCATGAGCATTCAGCTCACACACACACACACACACACACACACACACACACACACACACACACTGTGCACTCGCATCATTTATTTATACAGCAGATCTCATTTCGGTTCTGATTTCACTTCAATTCATTTCATTTTCTCTCCTTCTCCTTCTCCTTCGCCTTCTCGCCCACCTCTCGCGCCTCGCGTCTCGCGTTTTGCGTCTTTGAACGGATTCTTCAGGAAGCGCTCAGCGCAGGCAAGCAGAAAAAAAAAAAAAACAAAACTCAACTTAACTGAACTTGTGGTTTTGTGTTGCGGAGCTTTAGAATTTAGCGCTGTGGGCGGCGACGATGCGACGATGCGACGATTGCATTGCATTTGTACCACTATTAATAAACATTTGGAAGGCACAACAAACAACAAGGGCAAAGAACAGGCCAGTCATCAGGCATATAAAATAATAAAAACATATTATGAAGTCATTCGAGATGCGCAGATTAGGAACCAGAGAATCACAGAATCACAGAACCACAGAATCAGAGAATCAGAGAATCAGAAAACCAGCGAGATTCACATCCGTGCCCCATTTTTAATACCCGCTTCCCATAGCAAATGTGTGTATCAGAATATACATACATGTGTATCATATATACATTCTTGATCAGTGTCAACAGCCGAGACGATATTGTACATTTCTGTTTCTCCGTCTGGCTGTATCTCTGTATGGACACCTAGATCTCTGAGACTTTAAGAGCCGGAGCTTGTTTTAGAATTCCTTTCCACCCCCTCAAATCGAAAATACAAAAACAATAAACTAGGTTAATTTTTTATGCTTGAATCATGAGTTTAGCTACACAGAATAATATTTGATTTTTGAAAATTTGGTTGCGATCGGATGAACAAAATAGAAGTTATGCAAGTTATATTATGGTTTATTTTCACACCAAATACACTTTCGGGTATATTTTGTAAATGATGACGGGTATCTCAAAGTCGAGCACTCTCGATGGCAGCTTCCTCACTTGTCAATCATTGGCCAAGCAAACAGTGTTGAGTCGAGCATGCCATGTGCAAGCTGCTCGATTACAGGGTATTGGGAGCCACTAGCAATTATATAAATGTGGTTATCTTAAGCCCGAGATAAAGTTACAAGCACAGCACAGATACTGAGACATTCACAGTTAAGCGGCAGCAACACATGCCATTTAATGAAGTCAAGGATGACATTGTCGCACACACACACACACACACACAAACACACACACACACACACATTGACGAACTGCAGTTTACAGTTTTTAATTTCTATGTACCTTTGTCTTTCGCATTGTTTCGTTCCTGTGTATCAAATGAACAATTTGCCAGCTCTTTTCCTCTGACTCACTCTCTCTCACTGTCTCTCTCTCTCTCTCTTTCTGTCTGTGTCTCTGTGTCTATCGCTATCTGTCTCTGACCGTGACCAGAGACCTAGAAAGTGAGAACTTCATAACAATGTGCAACAGTGACGCTGATGACCAACAAAGCTGCCATCCAATATTTGCATTCGCAGATAATGAATCAGGAAATATCAGGCCACTTGATGCCTAATTCTGCACTAGAGGTAACTGCTTAATCAAATATATATAATGCAGCACATCATTCTTATTTAAATATGCCTTATACTATAAGTTCTGCCAAATTCCTGGAACAGTTTTCATATCTACACAATTTCACAATTTGCAGTGTATATTTCTAAGCTAACAAAATGTTGCAGCCTTTTTTAAATACGTACGTATCAAAAAACAAACATGGATGCTGACAGTATCTCTAAAGTGTTGTAGTATAATATATAGAATAAATTATATAACAGCTTTGCAAATAAATGTAATAATAAATTCGAATAGTAAATGGACAAAGTGTAAGACAAGAAATTAAAGTAAATACAAACAGGGAAGCTAACAAAATCTCTATGCAAACAAATTACAAAGCCTAAAATATCTAAAAATCTTCCATTCAAATATATGGTAATGTTAAAAATAAAAATATGTGCATCTTCATTATTAAATGTAATAACAAATTGCAAATAAGGAAGCCAACTTATCTATAAAATGTAGAAAATATGTATATAAAGTGAAGACCTTGAATTTAATTTCAAGTTGCAAATTAAAACAGTAATCTAAAGTTTTCTCTTTTGATATTAAGTAGTACAGCTTGACAATTAACTATGACAACAAATGGCAGATCAATATTTTGATCTGTATACAAAGAAAATTAAATGGAATCAGCTAAAAAAAGAAAATATCTAAAGTTTTCTTTTTTGAAATATAGTAAATTCAAGAATAACAGAGAATATAGTATGTCAAAGAAAATGTCGAACATATTTGCTCTGACTTGCCCTTTGTAGCCTAGAATTTAATTCCAAGTTAATCAGGAAAATAATATTAATAACCTAAAGTGAAGAATAACAATTAAATAACAACAAATTTCTGTTTCAATTGCATCTCTTTAAAAAATACAATATATTAAAAGTGCCAAAATAAAAGAATAAGAAATATGGAAGCTGCATAATTAAAAACATATTGTTCTTTTAATTTGGGCAATAGAAATAACATTTGGCTCAAAATGACTTGTGTATCAATCAATGTCAAAATATTATTATTATTTCGACGACTTTCGGGCATTTTTGAGCCATCAAATGTATTTTTGTATTCGCAATTAATTAATAGCTTCTGCAATTCGCCGAGAACTTGCAACATTCTTTCGTCAGCTTGAACGAGAAGGCATTTCTAAATATTTTCTCCGGCACTTTACGATGCATAAATTATTGTTTATGCCTTCCAAATGGTCAGCGACAAAGTCAAGTGCGCGAAGAGGCGATGAACAGAGGGAGAGGGGGGCTGAGGGGCTGAGGGGCAGACGAAGTGGGGCCCTCACAAAATGCGAGAGTGACGCGTTCGCTTCTCTTATTTCTAAATTAAGATGTTTGTGCAAATTAATTGGTCGCTGGCATCATTATTACAAAAGCGACAAACAATTAGCCTAGATTTGCTCACGACAACGACAGCGACAACGATGATGCGATGTGCAACGCGACTGTGGCAGATAGATAGTCCTGCCTTGGCGCCAGCTCACAATCTGTGCAACATCATCATCATCATCATCAGCAGCGTCATCATCATCATCATCATTGTCAATTGTTGTCGCATGCAATTGAGCTGCAATTAAATGTGGATGCCACTCGCTGATTGAAATGAATTGACAACGTGAACCGCAGAGCACTCATCGCATTTCTTCTCGTCGTTATTGTTAACATACATATCGTATATAGTACACACATATGACTGATCGATCGATCGATCGACTTACCCAGATTCAAGTAGCTGTTCCAGCCACGCGCCTCGACAGCGACGATCAGCACCCAAAGCAGCCAGGCGGCTGCCAGGGGCTGTATTAGCCTTGCCATTGCGGCCTGCGGTTAACTTCCTTGGCTCTTGGGCTCTCCTCTTGCCTTCGCTTACTTCTGCTCTGGGCAGTGTTTATATCTGTGTCTGTATGTGTGTGTTTAAGTGTGGGGTAGTGGGGCAGCTTCGCGAGTTGCAGCTGGAAGAGATTGCAGCCTATTTAGACGACGGCCAGCGCGATGGCAGCTCTTGGAGTGGCAATACAAATGCTAAACAAAACTTGCCCCCCCGCGGGGCAGTGCAGCATAAACCTCACAGCTGGAGAGAGACAGAGAGAGAGAGAGAGACGGAGAGCGACCGGACAGCGAAGGAGGCTTCCGGGGCAAAGTCAACGCATTAACACCCAGCACACAACACATTCACACTCAAGCCAACAGACACATTCGCACACAAAAAGGATACTTTCACAAGCATTTCCGCTACAAATGAAAGCAATGAAGAGCCCCTCCTCCCGCCCTCCGCCTCCTCCGACTCGGCATTGGACACTTCCGCCTTTGTCTATGCGGGCGAAAAGCGACGAGCAACAGAGAAAAACACACACAAAAAAAGGGCAACAGAAACAGAAACAAGCGACAAGGCGACATGGCGACATTTGCCACACAGCGAGCGCATTAAATGTTGCTTAATTTTAAATAACGCAATATTTTAAAACACATTTCCCTCCTCGGCAGCCACAATAAAAGATTCACGACTTCGGCCTACGACCTCATCAGGACTCAATTGTTCAATTGTTGGCCACATTTCCCATCAACATTTCGCCTGCCGCTGATCAATGCTTTGTCGAGAACATTTTGTATATTTCTAGTTGCCACTTTAAACATTAGCATCGAATTGTTGACAGCTTTAAAACTCTGCTGGCATTTATTAGAAAATATTCGGATATCAAAAACTAAGCTATAGTTGAATCAATTTTACCAACAAAATTAAATTAACTTACTAAGAAGAATATCAACTGCATTTATTTACAGTGAAATATTGCCAAATTTAATGAAATTTTACAAAATATTTTAAGACAAACACAGTCGGAAGACCTGCGTTGAACTTTAATTCAAAGTTACGAATAGTTAAAAATCAATCTATCTTTCCAACAACATGAAATTCAATTACTAAGAAGAATATGAATTGCATTTATTTACCAGTGAAATATCGCCAAATTTTTTACTATGTTACGTATAATATTTAAGGCATAATAAATTGAATTATGTTGTTTATGAAATAGTTCTAAAAATGTCAATAAACAATTTATGCAACTAAAAGAAACATAATTTGAGCTTCAATAGAAATATTGACTGAACTTTTGCCATTTTTCACAATAAATTGAATTATGTTTTTTAGAAATAATTCTAAAAATGTCAATAAACAATATATGCAACGTAGTTGGCGAGAGAATCTCCGTGAAGACATAGCTTCTATATCAACAAGTTTATATTGTTTATATTTTTAATTTAAGTAACCAAGTTGCAGTAACGCGATTGAAAAGTCATCATCGACGAAAAATACATTACGATCTAGGCACTAAAAGAAACATAATTTGAGCTTCTGGCATTTGAAATATCGCCTGAGCTTTTGCCATTTTCCACAGTAAATTGAATTATGTTTTTTAGAAATAATTCTAAAAATGTCAATAAACAATTTATGCAACATAGTTGGCGAGAGAATCTCCGTGAAGACATAGCTTCTATATCAACAAGTTTATATAGCTTAAATACATTACGATCTAGGCACTAAAAGAAACATAATTTGAGCTTCTGGCATTTGAAATATCGACAGAACTTTTGCCATTTTCCACAATAAATTGAATTATGTTTTTTTTGAATTTTCTTTGATGGAAATATGCAAAGCATCGCGTCTAGTTGAGTTTTCTGCTGCCGTTTTCGATGACGTAGATGTGGTAAGTGGTTGTGGTAGTTAAAACCCGCCCCCAGCCCTCCAGCCCCTATCGATCTTCCTATTTAATTGCTTTACTCAAAAATTATAATATCAGTTTCAGTTTTGCTGGCTGGTAAATTCTTCGAAAGAGAGCGAGCGAGAGAAATGTGATCAACTTCTTGAGGAGCTGCCATAATTATGGCAAACTAAGTGCGCACTCTTTCACTCTCGCTCTCGCTCTCTCTCTCTCTCGCTCGCTCTCTGTCGCGCTGTCGCGTCGGCAATTTGTGCAAATTTCGCACAAATTTCGTGCATAAATTACAACAAATTGTGCGAGTATTATATGGCACACAAATTCCGATTTCATGTGGCGCTGTAATGAACTTGAACTTGAAATGCCGTTGAATACATATTCACCCCTCTCTTTCGCACCCTGTGCAGAGCAAGAGAGAGAGAGAGAGAGAGAGAGGGGGATTGAGGAGGGAAGCCATGTGTGATGTTTGACCATCTGTCCGAATATCGTAAATCGTGAATCGTAAATCGTAAATCGTGAATCGAATATCGAGAGTGCGAACTGTGTCGATTGCTCAAATGTGACGTGAAAGGTTTGTCTTGTTGTTGCTGCTGTTGTGGTATCCGTATCTGTGAGATACGCGTAAAAGCTTTGTAGTTTATGCGGCGTTTGGCAAAATGCCTGCATTTTTTAAATTATTAAATGAGATACAACAAAAAGCAGTTGCTGCCATTGTTGTTGCTGCCTATGTTTCAATTAAGTTAACATTTAAGGAATGCTTTTAGTTTGCTCGGCTGTAAGTGGCCGCCGAAATGAGGCAGCCACCGAAGGGGGCAACAGCCAAGTTTTGGGTTACCCAACATGTTACGCATAATAACTGGCGAATTGCAACACAATGGCTGTGAGGCTGCCACACAGTGTGGCAGGCAGCGGTGGCAGCGGTGGCAGCATCGCATCGCAACGCATCTTCTACACATTTTTTATTTTGGCCACTAATGAGTTGAGGCTGATATCATGTTGTTGCTGTTGCTGTTGCTGTTATTATTGCTATTCAAAATGCAAAACTCTTTCAGGCCGTTTTTGTTAATGATGCCGCATGCCACTTGCCGCATGTTGCAGCGCTGCTTATGCATATTAACAGCTCTCTTCATTAAAACGCATCTAAGCGTTCTTTAAGTTCACATTTCAGCCTTTGTGCTTTTAGAACAGTCATTAAAATTAATGATGCATCACATTTTAGCCTGCTCCTTGCTTTTTTTGTTTTTGGATGTTTTGCAACCGCAACTCGCCCCCAATTCGCTCTCTGTCGCCCCTTGTGGCTAATGCCCAATAAACGTGCTGCATTCCATGGGAATAAGTCGGAGTAAAAGTGCCGCGTTGACACTTGCAAACCGATCCTCACTCGAGTCTCTCTCACACAATCAAAATTCAAATCCAAATTCAAATTCAAATTCAGATTGAAATTGCATTTGTTGTTATGCGGATTCGCTTGAATGAAATGCAAGCGCTGCAAAAATAATTCGTTCAATTCTTTTTTGGACACAGCTGCTTCTCAGCTGCTCAGCGAAGGAATTTCGGTTTGTGGAATGTGGGGAAAATTGATTTCTGAATTGAAATCTCTTTCTTTTCGTATCACGAAAATAGTTTTTGGCTCGTCCATATTTGGGCATGTTATTTATAATTTTAGTTGTTGTTGTTGTTTGTCACCCCCAAAAGTTTCTTTCAATTTGTCAGGCTGCAAGGCAAACAAACATGTGGCGACATTGATTATGCTCGCTGTTGTTGTTGTTGTTGTCACTATTTCCATCTGCATCTTGCGGCGAGGCACGAGATACAAGATACGAGATACAAACGGCGAGCTGCGATCGCTGCCAGAAACGTTTAAAGTTTTCTTTTGCCAACAGATTTATTCGATGTAATTTGCTGGCTCAGCGACTTTTTGGCTCCCAGCTGACTCTTTGATTAAGATTTACTGCCGACAACGACAACAACGACAATAATAATAACAGCATTCTGTAGAGTTCACAAAACAATGCGTTCCATTTGGCATTACTTATAACTGATAGCAACAAATATTTATATAGAAGCTCGCCCTGCGATAACAAACGAACGATCAAGTGATCATCGCCAGCCTGGCAACAAGTTGCCTTCTACCTTCTGCGGCACTTGAAAGAAATTGAAAGCTGCAAAGTTACAGCGAAAGGATCTACAACATTTCGTCTAAAAATGTCTGACGTGAGTTGCATTATTATTGAAGATGCTAAGTTAAAGTTCTCTTTTTAATCAATTATTTTAATTGACACTTTTTTTAGTTTTCATATCAAAATGACTAAATAGATAAATAATTAAATTGTATGGTTTAATTTTTCACATCGCACATTTTAAGAATTTTCCCTAGCCATGAAAATAGAGATATTTGATATTTCAATTTTGCAAACAAAATTTAATAATTGCATCACTTAAATTGCAATAAACAAGCAATTTATTAACGAGCTGCAATATTTAAAACAAAATTAAATAATTTTTGCAAATTTATTTGCACTTCAAATAGCAGAAAGTGATCGAAGGATCTAATCTAAAAAAACACAACGCTTTGTCAGTTATAATTAAAATTTAACAATTAATTTTCGCCAGGATTCTAAAAAGAACCGAGAGCTGAAAAAGTTTCTAAAACTTTTCTAGACAAACACGAAGCTAACTTTAAGGACATCAAAGTACTGCGATCAAGGATTTGGGCCACACTCCAAGAGCTGCGCTGCTGTATATTGTTTTTTTTTTTTTTAATATTTTCCAATTCAGTTTGGCACAATAACCAAAAAAATAATACAAAAAATAGAATATATAGAAAACACTAATTTGAATTTTGTTTTTAGTTTGGTATTCGTTTTTTTTTTTTTCATTTTTTCTTTTGGATTTTTCTTGGCACACAACTCAAACGTTTGGCTTACTCAAAAAACAAGAAAAAAAAATGTGTCTGTTTTGTGCGTTTTCGTAAATTTGTTTTTGGAAAATTGTGAATTTTATGCAAAAGGTTTCAGGCCGAATGCCGAGTGTCCGTTAGAAGTGGTTTGCACACGCGCCAGGAAAAGGAAAAGTAAAAGCAAAAGGAACCGTTACAATTACAGTTATAAGTCACAAATCACAATATCAGAGTGGCAGTTGCAGTGGCAGTCGCAAATGGCTGCAAAACGTAACGCACACGCAAACGCTTCAAGTCAAACTGACTCGGCAGTAAAGCAACCAGCGCCGGCATCGACTCGCCCAGCGCCCCAAGCGCCAAGCGGCCTAAGCGCGCGCCCAGCATTGAGGAGGTGCCGAACGCGAGCCGAACGACACACGACGACGACCAGCGATTGCCGAACACAATGTGAAGGCGACACGAAGCGAACGAAGCGCAGCAAATTCAACGACAACTGTTGGTGCTGCTCGTTCGGCTCATTCGATTCGTTTGACTAGCGGGGAGGGGGGAAGCACGGGGAGGTAGTGGGTGTGCGTGTGTGTGTGTGTGTGTGGTTGGAATGCTTGAGCGAACACAGCCAACCAGGTCGCATTTGGCATTGCAGGCAGCGCAACAAATGCTGCCAAAGGGCAAAGCAACATCTATGTTGCTGACGTCACACGGCAACATGTTGCCAACCAGCCAGCATACATGTTTGCGCCTGCGCCAATCGTTCAGCTCAAGCTGCACTTAATTGTATTTACAGCAAACACACACGCACGCACATGTCTCTGCGTGTCTGCGTGTGTGTGTGTGTGTGTGTGTTGAGCACAAGAACAGCAACGGAAGTTGTGTTGTTGTTTCGTTCTATGCGCAAAACTCATCAGACATGCACAGCTCCCTGGTTGCCGGTGCTTAAGCAGCTGGAGGAGGGAGGGGGACGGATGCAGTGCTTACATTGTTTGCTCTTGTGATTTTTATGATTTTTAACAACAGTCGTTGCCACTGATTGTGGTTGTTGTTGTTGCGGGTTCTCTCTGTTTTTGTCTTGCACTCGTTGCCTTAATTTCTGCGCCCTTCTTTTTTGCGCGTTTTGCTTTTCGGCTTGAAGTGTGAAAAGAAAAGCGCTGGCTGGCAAATTCAATTTGCATATGTGCTCCCCAAGCGACCATCTCCATATATGTATGTATGTGTGTGTGTGTGTGTGTTTGGCCATTTAACGTAGCGAAGCTGCTAATTGACGGTTGCTTGACTGCAGCGCTATTGAGGGGGCAACTGTTGGCTGGCCAGTTTGTGGGCCAAAAGTGCAAGTGGCAAGAATCGATGCTAAAATAATTGCATGCAAAATATTTAATCAGCAGCCACAGCAACCTCAGCGCAAACAAATCAACAACAGCAACAACATCAGAATAAAAATGAAAACACTCTGCAACTTTTTCGTGTGCCAAACAACAGTTCTAAACGTGTGTGTGTGTGTGTGAGCTGTGGTCGCATGTGTGTGCGTTTACATAATAATTAAAATTTAGCGGCAACAACAGCAACAACAATTCAACAACAGCAGCAGCATCATCCAAATGACGCACTTTTGAAATAACCACAACAACAATAACTTCTACAACAGCATCAAATACAGCAACAATTTCTACAACAAATTCAACAACAAATGCAACAACAGCAGCAACAATTTCGACAACAACTTCTACAACAAATTCAACAACAACAGCAGCAGCAGCAACAATTTCTACAACATGTTCTACAACAAGTTCTACAACAACTTCTACAACTTCTACAACAACAGCAACTGCCGCAAACAGTTTCGAATTTCACAACGCCAAATGCGCCTCAATACAAAATGTTTGCAACTTCAGAACGTGCTGCTGTTGTTCCTGTTATTATTGTTATTATTGTTGTTGTTGCTGGCGCCCCAAATATTGTGCGAGGCAACTTAAAATTTTCGAAAATCTTTCACAATTTTTTTTGGAGCACTCGGCAATTGCAGCTTCAATTTCAGCTTATGACTTTTATGTTAATTACTTCGATGGCGGTTGACAAACAATTTCATTTTTTAATAGCCAAATTGCGTCATCTTGCAGACTTCCTGAACTACGAATAATGTGGAAATATGCCTGCATCATTATCATCATCACAACATCTTCTTTCCATATTTCCAGTTGTATTTAAATATTATATTAATTTTCTAACGAAATAATGTAGTATAGTTTTTGGCATAAATTTAAAACATTTCAGTCAATTATATTATTAACATTTGGCAATGTTCGCCTACATTTATTTCGATTTCTGATCTCATATAAAGTGCCCACGGAAATATTAAAATGCATTTGCAAATTGCCATCACATATTGAAAATTGTGATGACCTAAAAACCATTATAAAAATTTTGGAATGTTCACGTTCTGCACAGGAAATTTAACAATTTCATAATTTATGTTTCTGTGGAAGCAGTTTTTCAAACGTACTAATTTAACTTTCTCGAGAAATTACAAATAATGAATAATTTAATTTCATTTCATTTAATTTCTGTTTCTTGGGAACCATTTTATGTTTTGAAAATAATTGAAATTGACCATAAATTGCATGTGAATTAATAAGTAGAATACAAAAAATATAAAATATATTTAGAAAATATATTTAAAATATTTCACGAGAATTATTATAAGTTGTGCGATATGTTACAAATAATGATTGTAGTCATAATACAAATAAAAAATTCTGTTGTTTTCAAAATATTGCAAGTTGACTATAAGTTGCATGTGAATTAATCAGTTACAAAAAAAATTATATTCATCTTTTGTTTACTAATTTGTGATAACAAAGAAACCATTCGACGTTCTTTAACAAATATTGTAAGTTGACAAATTTATAGTTTTTTAAAGTTGTATTTTCATATTTTCAGAAATATATCTCACAACTGACATATATAGTACTTTTTCTAACACATACTTTTATTAAAATCTTTTGCACTTTTTGAGAAGAGAATTTCTTTGAAAATGGTAGATAAAATCGTAGGCGTAAATCGAAGATTGCGACTATCGATTATCGAATGCAGCTTCAGTTTGGATGTGTTTTTTTTTTGTAGTATTTGCTGTAGCTGCTCCTCTTTCCCCTCTTTATACGCAGTCAGCTCTTTGGTCGCCGGAGCAAGTCAAGTGTCGAAAATTCATTAAATTTGCAAGGACACAACTTTGGACAGCGCACTCGCTTTGTGTGCGTGGGCGGGGAGGTGTAAGCTGAGGGGGGAGATGGCGATGTGTGTGTGTGTGTGTGTGTGTGCGAGCTTTTTTGTGACCTCTGACATTGCATTTAATCTCGTTGACAGCACTTAACACGCCCCCGAGTAGTAAAAGCGGCAACGCCCGGCAAAAAATGAGAGCTCAAAGGCAAGAGGAGACGGAGATGGAGACGGAGATGGGGAAGGGGAAGGGGAAGGGGAAGCGAGGACGAAGCGAACGTCGTCGTCGTCGACTGCAAGCGGATTATTTAAGTTTATAATACGCTTAGGGGTAATTTTAATCTGTTGCAAATTGTTTTTGTTGGCTGCGACCCGCAGCAACAACAGCAAAAAACTCGCACTCGAAATTACCATCTATAAAACATCTTTTTGCATTCTCAGTTTGTGGCATGCTTCACAGATATTGCCACACACACACACACACATGCGGTTATGATTTGAATCTGAATTTGAATCTGAATTTGAATTTCAAGTTGGTTTTGGGCAACGCAACTCCACGGGTCGTTTCATTAAGCGAGCGAGCGCACAACAGCTTTCCAAACTGGGCGGCTGACACGCCCCCCTACCACCCGCCCTCTCTCCCTCTCTCGCTCTCTTTACGCGGTTCATCCCCCTCCGCTGCTGTTGCCGTTTGGGGAACAATTGTAATTTCACTTTTTACAATCGCATTTCGTTGCTGCGTTTTTTGCTCTCCTCCATTTTATTTTTTAGTCTATTACTCGCATCTATCTTTCGAGTGTTGTGTGCTCGGGCAGGAGGGTCAGGGTCAGCAGCAACGACAGCGGGGGGAGGGGGATTGGTGAGGGGGAGGGGAAAGTGAGCCAGATTTTCATAAGCAATTGTCTGAGCTGGGAATTGCGAAAGGCACAAACAGGACTGAAGGAACATTGCAGCTAAATGGAAGTCAAGTTAAAGTGGCACTATTCGAAAAAATTACCAGCTAATTATTTATTGTATTTGGAATGGAAACAGTTTCAAATATTAATAAAATTCTTACCCCCGATACATATTTATTTTGTACACTGACAGCAAAATAACTAAAAAAGCATTTTTTATTGCATTTTCAATTTGGATTAAAATTAAAGTGAAACACACACAAAAAAAACCTATATATGTATATTTATATAAATACATTATATAATAATGGATTTGAAACACAGGCAGCAAAATTCTTCAAAATTCTAATTATTTATTACATTTGAGATTTTGACTAAATTCGTTGTGAAACACAGGCAGCAAATTGCAAATATAAATAAAAGTTTTCTACTCCAGCTAGATATTCATTTTGTAAAAATATGGATTCGAAACACAATTGGGGGAAAAAGTATTGCATATTAGATAATAATTTATTGCATATGCAATTTGGACTAAAATGGACAAGCAGCTATATTCCAAATCTGTACAAGTTTTCTATTCAAGCTAGATATATTTATTGACTAAAATGGTATTGAAACACAAACAGCAATATTCCTAAATAAAAACTGTTGAATTTCAATATTTTATTTAGCCTCGAATGTATATTTATAATGTAATGTATTATTAATGTATTATTTATTTTTATATTTATTCAATTTAAATCGCTCTTAAAAACAGTGAAATTGTGAAAAGTAATTCGCCTTCAATTTATCTGCAATTTATTTGAACCTCGTGTCGTTTCTAAATTCCATTTCTATTTTAAATAATATTATATTTCTGCAAATTTATTAATTTTAAATTTCCATCTAATTTAGATCTACGAAATTTCTGTTGAAAATGCGTCAGTTTTCATTCCAGTCAATTTGGTTATAGAATTCCTTTTACAATCCTTACTGAGTTGAATCGACATTTTGTTTAATTTCACTATTCCTTTAAATGTTGCTAAGATAATAGGCAATTCTAAGAGTATTTGAGAACATCGCAGCTATTTGTTTATGCCAACATTTCAATGCGATTGAAAATATTTTAAAGTATGTATTAATTTTGAATTTCCATAGAATTCTATTTAACAAAAACATAAATTATTCAAACGGAATATATTATTATAATAACAAGATGCAAATTTTGTCTCATTTCGCATCACTGTTATGCAGCTTGGCAAACAAAATTTGTTTCGTTTTTCAGATTCCATTTCGATTGAAAATATTCTATTCCCATAAAATGTAATTATAAAAAAAAAAACAAAAAGCTGAATTTTTGTTTTTATAGCAGTCAATTCGGTTCAATAATTTAGATCATCATTTGGTTTCTTTTGATCAGTTTAATTAGAATTTTATTCACAATTATGCTGCTGGCGAAATTAAATTTGTTTCATTCCAACATTCCGCCAAACACATTAATTCCACGCGTTGTTGCAATGCAATTTGGCAGCATCGCATTTGTTTCAATTTCCCATAATTGCCAGTGGAGCGACACGTTCCGAAAGGCAAATTTTATGCAATTCGCACTCAGTGGGCAATTAATCGATGCTCGTAAATTAGCGACTCTGTTAATTCCCTCAATTCGGATTCGGAGTAGGAATAGGAATAGGAATGGCAGACTGAGACTGAGACTGAGATTGAGGAACGGGAAATAGTTGAACGCAGAATAACCTGATTTCGGATACGCGAAATGTGAAATGCGAAATGCGATGCGAACAATTGTTTAAATATAGTTGCAATGGCATATTTCCATTCAGTTCAAGCGGGACATTGTTGCCCATTTGGCAAATGAGATCAGCGATCGCCGCTGACATCATGCGATACAAAGAATACAAAAAAAAAAAACAAATCAAATAGAAATTCAAATGACGGAATGGAAAATAATAGCAATGAATATAAAATATTGCATAAAGTGAGAACAAATGAAATTGCAAAAATAAAATAATCGTATATTCGCACTTACCCTCTGACTGCGGATAATAACCATTCTGCGATCCCTCTTGATCCTCGCCGCGTTTCTGATCCTCTTCCCCATCGACATTGACATCGCCATCGCCTTCGCCATCGGGCTTAGGTTGCTCCTCGGGCAGAGGCTGTGGCTGAGGCTGAGGCTGAGGATAATCGCAGCCGGCCTCGTCGGTGCCGTCGTCGCATTGCGTCTGGCGATCGCAGCGGAAGTAGAGGGGCAGGCAGCGATCGTCGCACTTGAATTCGTCCTCGTTGCAAACTAAAACGCAAAACGAGCAAACGAAGCGGCAAAGAAAGAGGCAAAGAAAAAGGAAAAGAAATCAAGCAAACATACAGAATTGGCTATACATAATGATAATGATAATGATAATGACAAAACGATAACGATAACGATATCGATCGCTGAACTGCTCGATCACTGAACTGATTTTTTGGTTACTATCGATACTATGGAGAGGGAGGTAAGGGGGAGGAGGAGCGTGAAGACGATCGATCGACGGTATTATGATCATTACCCTTGGGGCAATCCTCCTCGTCTTCGCCTTGCGGACAGTCCCGCTTGCCGTCGCACTTCATCTCGTCGCAGACACGAATGCCGCTGTTGTGGCAATAGTACGTGGAATCGCCACGGCACTCGGACTGTTCCGGTTCCGGTTGCGGTTCGGATTCGGGTTCGGGTTCGGGTTCAGGTTCACCGGAGCCATCTTCTTCGCCATTATCGACAGGCTCGGGTGCGTTCGGATCTAAGTTTCATTGTGTGTGTGTGTTGAGTGGAAAAATCAAATTAGAATCGTGGTAAATAATAAACAGCGGGACAAGGACACAGAGAGAAAGAGAGACGTAGACGACACAAACACAGAGAGCGAGAGAGAGCGAGAGTGGGAAATGAGAAATGAGCACAGGAAACAGAGCGAGATCGAATTAGTCGTTGTGATGCGGTTAAGTGTGTTCGACGAAACGACAAAGAGACGAAGGCACAACATTCCCCCAGGGCCATCGATATGTATCGATAGCTATCGATAGTTTTAGGTCGCTAACAAACCGAAAGTCGGTGGCCGACGGCTGCAGACCCGCGACGCTCCCTCGCCGAAGCAGTACGTGATCGGCGGCCGCTGCTGCTGCTGGCGTCGCCGGCACATCTCGACGTCCTCGTCGCTGCCGTCGCTGCAGTCGTGGCGTCGGTTGCAGATGTCGTAGCAGGGCACGCTGGAAATGAAGCCGCCCTGGCACTGGAAGTTGTCGTCCTCGCTCAAACACTGCTCGGGCGGATCAAGAGGCACGTTGTTGTCGTTGTTGTTGTTGTCGTTGTTGTTGTTGTTCGCCTGAACCTGCGAATGCTTGGCGCACATCTCGGCGTTCTCGTCGGAGGCGTCTTCGCAGTCGTTGCGCTGATTGCAGATGTCGTAGCACGGAATCCGCGTGATCGAGCCCTCGCACTGGAAGTACTCATCCTCGCCCTGGCATTGCAATGGTTTCGCCTCCTCCTCCGTATTCGTATTCGAATCCGTAACCGCATCGATGTCGGTGTGGCGTTGACGGTGTCGCTCGCAGAACTGCGCATCCTCGTCGGAGGCATCCTGGCAGTCGGGACTGCGGTTGCAGACATCGTAGCAGGGAATGCTCGACGGATAGCCGACGGCACACTCGAAGTAATCGCTCTCGCTGGCACACTGATCCGCCCTCGGCTGTGGCTGTGGCTGTGGCTGTGGAGTCGAAGGGGATTTGGGCGAGCGGTACTGGCACATGGTGGCGTTCTCGTCGGAGCCGTCGTCGCAGTCGGCGACGCCGTTGCACACGTTGTAGCAGGGCGTGCTCAGCTTGTCGCCGCCCTCGCACTGGAAGTCGTCAAAGTCCTGCTCGCAGTGCGAGATCAGACGCTGGCGACGCTCGCACATCGCCGCCTCCTCGTCGGAGGCGTCCTCGCAGTCGCTCTGCCCGTTGCAGACGCTCTCGCAGTGGATGCTGAACGGACTGCCGCTCACGCACTGGAACAGCTCATCCGGCGAGCTGCATTGATCCTCATCGGCATCGGCATCTTGATCGACATCTGCGTCCTCGTCATCGACATCGTCCTCGTCCTCGGCATCGTCGGGCACCTCGTCGTAGGCGGCAGGCCGTGTGGCATACGGATTGGGATTGGGAATGGGAATGGGATTGGCAATGGGCTGCAGTTCCTGTTCGAGGCGAGCCTGACACATCTCGGTGTTCTCGTCGGAGCCGTCCTCGCAGTCGAAGCGACGGTCGCAGGTGCGCTGGCAGGAGACGCGTTCGGTGCGTCCCGAATCGCAGATGAACTCATCGAAGGCCAACTCCTTCAGGTTGCTGCACTGGTTATCTGAGTGGTTTGTGGGTTGTTTCGAGTGGGTTAGTGGAGAAGCAAGCGCGAAATTGAAGGTGTGTGTGTGTGTGTGTGTGAAGTTATGAAACTATAAACAGCCTATTTACAGTCGTCAATCGACTCGCGTTTGTCCGACACCAAAGCAGTATTGATATTTCGATATACAGCATATAGAATATATAATTTGGAAAAATCTGGGGGGGGGGGGCTGAATGGGCGAATGAAATGTTGACGGCTAAACTCACCCAATATGGGACGGAAGTAAAAGTCTTTGTCGAGCGAGGCGCTCTGGTTGCCGATGAGGTGATAGTTCTGCAGCTGCTTCCTCAGCTTGTCCTCGAAGTCGGGCGTGTTCGTCGGTATCTCCAGGTTCACGATCACATAGATCATGAACTCGTCGTTCGTTTGTCTAACAGAATAATAGCATTTATTTCGTAGATATTTGGATATATAATATTTTCGATGACAACTTACCCGACGCTCACCAGCGTGCTGTGCAGATCGACGTCGTCGTCGTCGCCTTCGTAGCTGCGGCGGAACAGTTTGCGCAGACCGGACACGATCTCATTGGAGAGGTCCTGGAACTCCTTGCTGTCCTTGTCCGTGTACTCGTTGCGGAAGGGCTCGTTGACGGTGAATCGTGTGCGATCTGAAAAACGACAAACGTTCAATCAGCCGATTCGTTAAACACTTATTTCGATTACAGTAGAAACTCTCTTGGATACCTCTGTTTTTTTTAAATGTAAATCGTTCTTTCATTTAACTAATTTAAACACAACAAAGTTGTTTTATTTACTACCAAAACATTTAATTTTATCAAAACTATTTTTGTATTAAATTTCTCAATTTAAATTGTTGTTTCAACAAATCATTCATTAAAAGAATTTAAAGCATTTTATTAAATTTAATTCTAATTAAATTTAATTTATTTTCTACCAATTAATTTGATTTTATTTTCTTTTATATCTTTTAATTGTGTTTTTCCTTAAAATGTAAATTTTTGTTTCTATACGACGATGGAAGTAATTAAAAGAATTGCAAAAATAATAAATAACAAAGTAAAATATATTTACCACCAAAATATTTTAATTGATTTATTTTTTGTTGATTTTTGTCAATTTGTGCTTCCTATAAACCTCTGGTAGTAATTTAAAGAAATTGAAAATAATTACTAAGAAAATATAATTTTTACTACCGAAATAGTTTGTTTCATTAAAACTATACAACATTGTCTATTCGTGTTCTTTTATTTGTGATTCTTCTAAAAAAAAAAGTTGTATTTTGTTCATTGTTTCACGCATAGATGAAGATCTTAAATCTGTCTTTATCAAAGTGCTCAATAAAGATACATTTTTGTTTGGAAAAATACCAAAAATAGTGTTTGGAGTATTTACTCAAAAGAAAAGAATTTAGTAAGTAAAAATAATGAATAAGAAAATATAATTTTTATTACCCTAATATTTTGTTTCATTAAAATTATAAAACATTGTCTATTCGTGTTCTTTTATTTGTGATTCTTCTAAAAAAAAAAGTTGTATGTTGTTCATTGTTTCACGCATAGATGAAGATCTTAAATCTGTCTTTATCAAAGTGCTCACTAAAGATAAATTTTTGTTTAGAAAAATTCAAAAAATTGTGGTTTGGAGTATTTACTCAAAAGAAAAGAATTTAGTAAGTAAAAATAATGAATAAGAAAATATAATTTTTACTACCGAAATAGTTTGTTTCATTAAAACTATACAACATTGTCTATTCGTGTTCTTTTATTTGAGATTCTTCTAAAAAAAAAGTTGTATGTTGTTCATTGTTTTACGCATAGATGAGGATCTTAAATCCTCCTTAATCAAAGTGTCAAAAAAGGTTTTAGATCAATTTTTGTTTGGAAAGTGTTTGGAGTATTTACTCGAAAGAAAAGAATTTCTTTAGAAAAGTCTATCGAGACAAATGTCATTGGAGAGCTGTCCGCCCAAGAGGAATGTTGCATTGTTTTCCACTACAATTGTTTACACAAAAATTAGAGGACTTACAGAGCGCGGTTTCGACCTCAACGGTGCCGGAGCCCACTTCGCTTTCGTAGTCGTCGGAGGCACGCTTCTGGGGCATCGGGCGTTGCTGCTGCCGCTTGGTTAGACGCTGCTTCTTGATGACGCCGGCTGGCTTCTTGAGGCGCTTCTGTCGATGGTGATGCTGCTGCTCGGCGCCGGCGGCGCTGTTGCCAAACAGACGCTTCAGCTCGCGACGCACGCGACTGACGCCCTTCGACAGCCAACTGCCGTCGGTGGGCGTGTCCTCGATCAGGGGCGCATCGGATTGCATGATATCGGACACCGACAACGGCGTCTCATCCTCGGGATCGAAGAACAGTTTGTCGCTTTCATCCAAGCTTGAGATTTGCTGCAACCACAAAATATGAATTAAAATCATTTCTTATTCATTTTCATTGTTGTATTCGATATTTTTGTTTACATTTTCTTATCAACTATTTCAGAGTAGAATTAAATCAAAAAATATTATTTGATACACATTTATAGAAATTTGTATTGCATTTCAATGTACATATGTACATATCTAATAAATTCGATAACAGAGCTAGAGATGAGCAGAGATGAGTTAGTGATGGCACTTGCTGACATGATTTTCACTTTCAAATTGTCTCTAAATATTAGCGCTAGATGGTGATATTTGTTATGTATTATTTTTGCAGTATTTTCATAGCTGATTTACAATTTAATTTTCCTTAATTTGTACTACAAAATATTGCTTGCTTTTCTTGTATGTTATCAATAAATTTTGAAATTCAACTGACAACGGCGAAAAAGCTCCGCTGCGGTTTCGTTCTCGGCTAAGTTCTTGCACCATACAGTTTGACAAGCACTGTGCACAGTTGTTGGCCAGTTCAACACACTGTTAAACTTAACAGTGCGTGAAAGCTCGCCTCTTGCTGCTGTTACTGTTAACAGTGTGTTGAATTCGGCTTATTCACCTCGCTGCTACTTTTTTATCATTATCAGTTATCATTGAAAACATATCAATAATGCGATTTAAGCTCAATTAAACCAGACAAAAAATAAAAACAGAAATTAGAACAGCTGCATATTGCTGTTTCCATGATTACTTTTAATTTATGTGTGCCGCCATGGCAGTGCTGCTCAAACTGTGGCCAATTAAGTTCCAATTTGAACAATTTTCTTTTGATTTTTCCCCGTCATTTTCTAGCATTTTCAATAGCTTGCGCTGTTGTTGTCGATCAATTTATGACTGCCGTCTTTTATAGGGCAGCAGCAGCAGCAACAACAGCAACAACAACATCGAATCGAGACGCTATTTTTAATTGAGAATTGATTTCAAGTGTCAATTTTTTTTATGACCATTTACTTAACGCATTGATTTTTGATTTTTGATTTCAGATTTTTGATTTCTGCCCTGGCTGCTCCCATCTTCAGCGTTTCGTTTCCAACTCAAACTCAAACACAAACTCAAGTGCGCTGCGTCATATTTCAATCGTCATTTTTCATTTTGATTTTCCCTCTCATTGTTGTTGCTGTTGCTGTTGCTTGATAAGTGCCAATGTCCAAGCAACATCGATAGATATAGATACTTTTGTATGTCTGTCTGTGTGTTGAACATGCAACATGTGCCCCAAGCAAACGAACCCGAATATCCGATCTTATCTATCGCTTTGCAATCAGGAAAGTTCTTTTCGCCTTCCAATGCTCGTTTTTTTTTTTATTCTATCTCAAATTCATTTAATTACAATTTTCAATACAAATTCGTCACTGTCGAAACTAAGCAAATTAAAAGTGCCATAATTAGTTATGAGTTTTCTACAAATTAGATCTTTCAAATTGCTCCAAATTAGAGCCTCTCATTTTTGATTTAAAACATGATTTTTTCGCGAGAGAATTTGCAAGTTAAAATTAGTAAAAATACTTATTGCTGCTGCTATCAATTTAGATCAGCAATTTAATAAATACATTGGAAAATTACAATTATTAAATGTTTTTTATTTACCCTATCGCAAATAATTAAATTTTTTAACTAGCTCATATGGAATACTTACAATTATTAATTTGCCAACAAAATATATGTAAATTTAACCCATTGCAAATAAACTGTGATATTTTTTTGAATATTACAATTATTAAATTTGTTACTAATAACTTAAACGATTTCTTAACTACCATTTAAATTAACAACAACATTAAAAAAAATGCAATTAGTAAATGTTTTACTTATAAAGTGTATTAATTTTGATTGAGCGTACTGCCATAAATTATGTTATTTTATTTTTGCAAGCTAGTCAAACAACTTTTTAATGTTGTTTACATTACATTCAAATTAAATAAAACTTGATTTAACGTATTGCCATAAATTATTTAGTTCTTTTTAATTACCATTTAAATTGCAAACAAATCAAGCCACATTCAAAAGAAAAATAATTATCAAATATTTTACTAATAAATTAAATTAAACTTGATTTAGCGAGCAGCAATAAATTATGGTATCTTTTACACATTGAGAAAAAAAATACAATTATTAAATGTTTTACTAATAAGCGAAATTATTTTACTTTGTTTTTATGACATTTTGCAGCCATCCAAATTAGAAAAATACAATTAGTAAATGCAATACTAATAAATTAAATTAAACTATGTAATCTTTTAACTAGCACATTAAAAAAAGATAAATGTTTAACGAATAAATTAAATTATTTTACTTTTTTGTTTACTATCATTTCAGTTGCAAATAAACTGCAGTTAATTATGGTCTCTTTAAATACCATTTAAGCTGATATAGTTGCCAAAATATATTTTTACGAGGAGTACAAAATAAGCACAATTGTTAATAATATTTTTTTATAATAAGAGTAACAAATGTTCATATTTATTGTAGTTCATTAAAGAGATGTTCGGCTGCAAATCGAATCGATAGCATTAAACACCTGAGAATCTATTATTTAGTGTTGCCATCTCCCTCGTGTCTATCTCTCTCCCTCTCTCGCTCGCTGTGCGCCTGAGAATTTGTGAAATGTGGGTCAAATATGCATTGCACCGCACACCGCCCCTCAACGCCCCGCCCCGCCCCGCCCCAAACGGTCGCCCATTGATAAACGACGATAAGAATTCCCGATAAAGTTAAGTTCGTCGTGTGTTGAACAGGCAGAGGAAAAGAAGCAGAAGAGAGGAGGAGAGGAGGAGAGAGGGGGAAGGGGGAAGGGGGATTTTCATGTTATCGCATGTCGCTTTTGAGCTGCATTCGTCAAATCGTCAGTGCGATCTTTTGTGGAAATTCTCAGGGAAAATGTAAAGCGGAAACACAATCAACTTCAAATTCTGCCGAAATTTATCAATTAAAAATGTATCAAAAGCAAAGCGACAACAAAAACAAAACACAAAAGTTGAACAAACTTTTTCTCATGGCTTTTGTTGTTGTTGTTGTTGTTGTCAATTTGTTTGTCTGCTTTGTGGTCTGCCTTTAACATCGTCTGCGCTGTGTCTGCGACACAGTCTGGACCCCAAAAGAGAGCCAGGAAGGGAGAGTAAACGGAGGGCGATATCGATGTCACACTGTCTAAGAGTGGAGAGGGGGGGTGAAGGAAAACTGGCTTATAAAACTGCAGAGTCACGTGTCGCATCTTTAAACTTTTGTGCTCGTTGTTGTTGCGCTATTTTGGGGCATGTTTGGCTGGAATGTGGCTAGAAGCCGCTTTGATTTCGCCCCTCTTTGTGGCTGCTTCAAGTCGCTTATGCAACACACCCACAACATTTGAAGACAACTCTACGCAGAGGGAAGGCACCTCTCAGCTTATTAATTATTATTTGCAACAAGTATTAAATATAGCAAATATCTCGCATTAAACGCTGAGAACTGCACAAGCCCAGAACTCTCCGAAATCCAGCTACAAATATTTATTGGTTGCACTCTTAAGGATTCTACGCAATTATTTTAGGTTTTCAAAATTTTGTAGTTGCTTGTATTAAGGAATAAAATAACTCTATTACAATGTTGTGAGTCGGAATAACTAAAGCCTTTAGGCTGGCTTTCTAAATTGATTGCAGTTTTAAAAAGACAATTTAAATATAATTCACAGCAATATTAATTTAAGGCAATTTGAATTTCTGCAAAATTAAAAATGTATTTGAAAAATACCTATTTCTAGACAACTTTTTTGAACGAAACAAAAAAATTTTGAAAAACCCTAAGCAAAAGAAATAAAATACATTTATTATTATAACGATTTTTTCTATACAATTGATTTGTTTGTATTACAAATCAATAACAAATTCCGAAGAATTATTTCCTACTACTACTTTATTTTATTTCATAGAAATGGTTAAGCAAAAAATGCAATAGATATATTTTTGTACTTTATTTCATATAACAAAAATAACTAAGTGAAACTCAACTTGTATCTTTTTACTAAATGCAACTAAATAATTTACTTTAGTTACTTGAATTCTGGTTTCAGAGAGCTGTTTCGACTTTAGCATCTGAATACTGAATAATAACTGTCGGCAACAGTTCAAATTTCAGCTCGGAATCTATCTGTGTATTCTGCGTAATCACTTGAATACCTTTGACTCAACTGACGTTGTTATTGGCCGTAAGAGTTGAGTTCTGAGAAGAAGCTTTGAGTGTATTCATTTGCAGATGACTAAATCAGCTCAGCGATGCAGAGTTGATAACTCGCTGGATGTTTGCTTGCTGCATAATTGAGTGGCAGGATGATGTTGCACATGTGGCAGGCAATTGACACAGATTCGGTCGGCCGTTTATTTGTTGTTACTGCGAGCTACATTAACCAGTGGCTGTCAAACTGTGTGCAGCGCCCACGCAGTGAAATGAATTATTGCTGATCGCAAACAACACGCGATGAATAATGCCGAGCAGAGAATGCGCTAAATATTTGCATTGTTTGTTGTGCGTGTGCAATTATTTAACGGCCTTGAACCATTTGCCAGATTTATGAAACTGCAACGCAGAGTGCTGAGAGGCTGCACTTGTTGCACGTTGTCGTCGACGCAAATAACTTGTGTGACTCGCACATCAAAAGCGGTCGCCAAGGTCACTGCAGGTGTTGTCATCCAACTTTCTGCATCTCTCTCTCTCACTTTCTCCATCTCTCTCTGCGCTTTGAGTCACGCTGCGTGTCGTTCGTTGAACCCGCGCCCCGAAAATAGACAATGCAAACAAATTCAAATCGAACCACAAAACAGAAATGCATTCAGGGATTTTCCTGCAAATTAGGCCGGCCCCTAGACGTCGACAATGATTTCGCTCATTTCCTGCAAATATGTGCTAGCAAAAAATGTCGACAAATAAAACGCCAAAAAGCCCCAATGGAAATCGAGCAATTCGCGTGGAGACTACGCGCTACCCTGTAAGTTGCATATTGTTGTTGTCGATCAAATTATACATATTTCGAATTGATAAAAAATATGTAAAAACGATGAGAGCAATATTGTTCAGCAATGAGGCATTAATTGAAATTAAGGCATTTCTATATAATATTTAAAATAGACAGCAAACTTAATAGACTACTGAACGTAATGACCAATTTATTTGCAATAATATTTATCGATTTAAAATACAAAATAATAATTTATTTAAAACAAAACTAATCGATTTAAAACACAATATTTAAAAGCGACGAATACAAACTAAAATGGGTTACCATTTAGCAACATAATTTTAAATTATATTTATCAAATTTTTCTAAGACAAAAACTGGTTTATCTAGTGCTTTATAAAATTTATATCAAATGAAATTAATCGAATTCAAAAATAATATTTAGTTAAACAACTTAACGAATTGGTAAAGCATATTTAAAAATTACAAACAAAATTGATTTTTTACTGTCTTTGCAAATATGTTTTCAATGAAATTAATTGAATTTGCAAAATAATATTTAGAAATGAGGAAACGAAATACAATATTTGATTTACTCTTTTAAGCAGATTTGTATTAAATAAAATTGAACTTGTGACTAATATTTCATAAGACCTTTTTGCAAGTGCGTGATTAATTTGAGATTATTTTTTTTTAATATTTATGGAATTGTATTATTTTTTGCTCATTATAATGCATTTTGCTTTATGATTTGGCAAATTCGTTTTGCTTTTATAAAACTGATATTATGAAAGTTGCTGGAATGGAAACGTTGAAAACCAATTGGGCGGCATACCCGCTCGTGGCTGACTACAGGGTATGCGGTGTACAAAAATTACAGAGGGCGACTTGCGGCTCGCTTGCCCCGCTCATAAATTGTGCGGCACATGTGTGCTGGCAATTTATTTTCATCTACTCGCATGTTGAGTCAATGTGAAAATCTGAAATCGCTTTTCGCCTAGACAATTGCGAGGCAATCGATAGCGCAGAGCAGAAAAGCTGAAAAACTTGTGCTGACTGAGAGACAGACGGACAGACGGACAGACAGACAGACAGACATTGTGGCTGACTAACTGACTGACTGCAAAAATTTGTGGCTGCCACACATGTGGCAGGGCCAAATAGAAAAAAAAAAACATAGAAAGAGAATTGCGCTTTCGTTGGCATTGCCTTTTGTTTGTGCTTGTTGGCCACAATTATAAGTAACGGCAAACTGGCAAAAACATGTGAAAATTTGATTAAAAACTAACGTCAAGGTAATTGCCAACTGGCAAATGGCAAATGGCAAGAGAATTGTTGTTGCTGGTTGGCTGGTTGAGCGGCTCCTGTTCCTTGAATGCACGTTGCGCATACGTCGCGTATGCCGCGCTTTGTTGGGGGCATGCAACGCAGCATCAAGTGCAGCCAAAGTATTTGGGTCTTTGGGGCAAGTGCAAAGCAATTGACGCCTCCGAAAAAGATTACGGGCGATTTAAGTGCAGTGCGTCAATCTTCATAAAGCCGACAATCTGACGAGTCAGTCGAGTCTGTGCTAAAACCTGGATCTATTTGAAATGGGGACCTGGACCTGGGACACGGCAATTGCATTGGACTTGAGTTGTTGATGATGATGCGAATCTCAGAGTCGCTTGTTGCCGGGCCAAGGCACAGCAGGAAATATTTAGAGCAGAAAAATGGCAATTCTCTCTCTCAGTGTGTATTGCAATTTGTTTGCCTTAATTAAACTGTAAATTTCTTGCAATTGCTTTGATTTAATTAGTTTCTCGTTTTGTGCGTTCGTCCGTCCATTCCGCTCTATTTGCAACTTAAACGATTACGGGAATAGACGCGAGACTGCATATTACTCAGAATCAGAATCAGAATCAGAATCAGAATCGTCTTCAATCTAATCCGCAATCTGCCAATTATGCCGCTGCACTCTAAAGACCGAGTTGAGTTGATCCGATGCGATCCGCAATTACCGCAAATGAAGCCTCAAATTGCGTCGGTGTCGATATAACGATGACGAGCTGAGAATTTAATTCGGCTGCCTGCTGATTGATTTGAGAAGCGCATTTGGGTTCAATGCTCGCTCGACGCGATCGCTTTTCAGGCGATGCGACACTTTAATTGCCAGCTGCATGGATAGCAGCTTTAATTCAGAATTGCCAGACTAGTTGGCATAGAAACCAGCGGACAGACAGCCGGACAGACAGACAGCCGGACAGCTGGGATGTTTCAATTACTTTGACGTTGTGTTTCAATTATTTTGCAAATGCCATCGCCGCTTTTGTATCGTTGTCTTTCGTTCACCTGACGCTGTGATCTATTCAGTGAACTCACAATGGCAGGAAATTGAATTCCAGCTCGTCTCTCGTATCGTCTGTGTGGCATGGATATTAACTATGCAACTGTGCCACACTCAAGACCACACATGACACCAGCAATCGCCTGAATGTCGAGTGTTTGCAAAGTCAAAGTTCACAGCACAGCACGTTGAGAGAAATAATTCTACTACTAATTTAATTTGCTTTCAACTATTATCTGCTGACTTTGTTTTGTTTTTTTTTCCCATTTTTTTTATAGTTTTTCATTTATTCCGAACACGTTTCGTATCAGCAGCGAAGCGCATAAAATGAAGTTCGATATGTGAGCGGCTAAAAATAGTGCGGATCATTATCGTGCGGCTGGTTTCCGGCTCTGGCCTGTTATCGATAAGCCAACTGATCGATATGCCGAGCAGCTTGAAGGTCGTCGTCGAGTTGATAAATCTGTGTGTGCTGCATGCAACTCATTTAAATGTGTTGCCACAGAGCACGTCCTTTGCCACAAAAAAAACATAACCGACAAGAAACAAAGCAGCAAGGAAGCAAGAAATTCCAGCACGCTCCTCGACTGTTGATCCTGGCGCTTTGATGTTACACAAAGTCGTCGTCGTCGTCGTCGTCGTCGCTGGAACAGATTTTTACAACTTTTGGAGAGACATTGACGTTGCCACTTGCCACTTGCCACTTGCCACTTGCGGCAACTTGAGCATGCCGCTCACGTTTTGGCAATTTCTCATAAAACAAACGACCATTAACGCCTTTAAGTTGTCGGCTGACTTTTGACGTGGCCCCGCCCCATCGCCCCATTCGCCCCATCCGCTCAGCAGGGTGTCACTTGGTTCGTGCCTCATATTAAGTTGTCAGTTTGTGGCATGCCACCAAACACACACACACACACACATAGATTCGCACACATTCAAAGTTGAGCTAGTCGCTTTTGATCAACTAAGCCACGTTTAATGGCCAAATTTGCCGCCTGCTGCTGACCAGTTGCACACACAGTGTGCCACACGGTGTGCCACACTGTGTGGCACAGTGGCAGTGCAACATTGTGCTTGCCACAAACTATTGACTGATATGCATATGAGCAGCGGCGAAGCTGCCAACGCGTCTCGAGTGTCTGTGCAGAAAAAGAAGAGCTCGTGGAGCAAAGCCAATTTGCGTGCGTAATTTGTGGCACTTAGACGCTACGTGCCACACAGTCCATGCCACCTGGTGGCAAGCGGCAACAAAACGCTTGTGTGCGTTGTCATTTGTCTGCATTAAGCAGTTTGGGCTTGAGGTCGGGCGACAGGCAAAACAACCAATTTGTAATTGAGCATTAGCCCCTTGACCTCTCTCTCTCTCTCTCTTTCTCTCGCTCTCGCTCTCTCTCTTTCTGTCTCTGCCACTGGCAATTGTGCGTAATTAATGTGGCCAATTAGCTTACAATTTGCCACAAATTGTCGATGGCAAAGAAAGCGACTGCGTGGCAAGTATTTTGCATCACATCAGCTGCAGGCTGGAAGCTTGTGGCAAGTGTGATCTCTTCCCTCTCTCTCTCTCTGTCCTCTGTCTCTCTCTCTCTCTCCCCTTCTAACCCCCTTGATGCCTTCGCTAATTATGTGCCAGTCGCCATAAAAAAATGTTACGAAAAAAAGGTAGAAAAAATTAAATGAAGTTAAACTTTCAACTTGCGTTTATCGCAGCATATTAAACTGTTGCTCTACACGCAATTCACGAGCCTCGAATCTCTGGCAATTTAATTGTTATTACGAGTATGAGTATGAATATGAGTACTCACACTTTATGCTTGTATTTTGTGATTTGTTTTTTTTTTTCCAGCTGGTTTTTCGCGGTATTTTGCGCACTTTATTGTTGCAAAGTTTTATGTGCGATTTTAATGTTTTTCTTTTTTCGCGCACACTTTCAAGTACGAGTGTGAATACTGTGAGTGTGAGTGTGAGTGTGAATGTGACTGCGAGTATTTTGTAATACTCGTAATCGTATTGTCGGTGCTCATCACTTCATCGCCGCTTGCTTTGGACTTTTTATGTCCCGCGGTTTCGGTCATTTTATGGCAGCTGCTCAGCATATTTAACCACGTGTCCACGCACACACTCTCAGCTTTGTTGTGCCTGTCTGTGTGTGTGTGTGTGTTATTTTGCATTCTTCTGCGGCTCGAGTTGAGCATACTATATGTGCTTATGTAAATATTTATAGAAATGACTTCAGCCTCTAAGCGAACTGCACTTTGCACCCAGTTGGCAGCACTCAACAGGAAGAAGAAGCACGAGCGAAGGCAGCTAAAAGTATGCAACAATTGCAGTCGCCCTCAACAGCGGCAGCATCGTATTGACAGTAGAATTTTGTATTAATATTAGCACAAATAAATTGGAAAATTATAATTATTAATACTTTTTTAAATTTGAATTTATAGATAACTATTGTTATTATAAATCAAGTGCAAATTAGTGCATAGAATATTTCGATAACATTTGAAATCATCTAACTTCATTGAATGTACGAGTATTTAGAATTTATTGTTTTTTTTTTTTAAATTAATCTCAATATTTTTGTTTTTTTTTTTTAAATAAATAAAGTAAAGTGCATAAAATATTTCATCTAATTTCAGTCACTTTAACGTATTGTTTTCTATAAAACTTTGTGACCAGCGTTTTCTGAATTGACTTTATATTTTACTAATATCAACCAGCCTTTTTTGTTCTTCAAATAAATGAAGTACTAATTAGAGCATTTCATATTTCGATAACATTTAAAATTATCTAATTGCATTCACATTCATACATTATAGTATTACACTTTGAATATTAATTTATATATTAGTAATTTAAAAGCAATTTAATTTCCTACATTTGATTGTTATTTTGTGTATACTTTGTGTGTGGCATATTTAAAATGAATTTATATATTTATAACTCTAGTATTTGCAAATAAAGTGCTGTAGTTTAAAATCCATCCAATTTCAATTCACTTTATCGCAGCATTTTGTAGCAAATTTAAAACATTTATAGTGGAAGAGCAATAAACTTCAAGGTGCATGGCAATTTATATTCGGGAGCAATTAAAATTTCGTTCGATAAAGTCAAGAGCGCAGAGAGTGAGAGAGAGTGAGAGAGAGAGAGAGAGAGAGAGAGAGAGCATTAAAAATACATATTGCTGCAACCCTGTGACCTTTATGAGGCCAGTCGAGGGGTTAAATGTTTACAGAATTACAAAACATTTAGAACATATCGATTTAACGATAATGATCGGCATGAACACAAATTTTTAGTATCGTCATCGTTGGGCAACGAATTCGACTCAAAGTCGATGTCGATGTCGATGTCGATGTCGATGGTTTGTGTAATTCATTCATTGCTCTCGATTGTGAATCAACTTCAGATTTCAGCTTCCAAATTTGGCGCAATTTGTCGTTGTTGTTGTTTATTTATTCTGTATGATTTATTTTGTCAATCATTATTTGTTTAAATGAAAACGAATTGTTATTTGAGGCTAGGCAAATTCATCAACGCAACTTCAAATATCGTTGCCCCCTTCAAATTCTGTTGAGTTTTATAACTGATTATGAAAGGTTGTTCTACTCTATGTGTGTGTGTGTGTGTGTGCGAGTGTGTGTGTGTGTGTTGGTGTGTGTTGGTGTGCGTGAGTTGCCCGTTGGCCGCATTTTGGTCTTGAGGAAGAGAATTCAATGACTTGAACTTCTATAAAAAGCATTTACGCAATTTCTGCTACAACAGCACTTGTTGCTTATTCCTCTTCTTGTTGTTGTTGTTGTTTTCCATTGTTGTTGTTGTTGTTGTTGTTGTTGCTGCTGTGCGTTTTTATTACATATTGTTGCTGCTGTAGTTATTGTTATTGTTGTTATTTATAGCCGAGCAGCCGGCTGATAAGCAACAGCCAAGACCGCGTGCTTTTCGTTATGTTTGCTACAATTTCTGCAGTTCCCCTCGACTCCCCTCGACTCCCCCTCGACGCCTCCTCTCTCCGAATTTGAGGAAATGAATCCAACTGTTCGAACGCCATTGAAACCAATGTGGATAAGCTGGAGGGCTTTTCTCTGGCACATCATTCACAACACATCGAATTTCGATCGCTGTTTTCTATGAAAATTCATTCTTACAGAATCTTTCAACACGACTGCGTTAAATATTTGCTTTTTGTTTTTAATTAAAAATGGTAAAGTGCGTTGCAATAATTATTCTATTTTAATTTGAATAAAATGTGTAAAATATTTCATTTTGTATAGTTAAATTAAAAAGTGAGATTTACTATTTACTGTTTTTATACAAATCAGCAAAAAAGAGTCGCAATAAATATTTTCCTTTTTTTTTTTGAATAATATAATAAAAGAGAACCGCTTTGAACATTTTCTTTTTTTTAATACAATGTAAAAGTGGGATTTGCTATATGTTCTTTTTTATACAAAATTACAGAAATGTGTCGCAATAAATATATTCTTTCTTTTTGAATACAATTATAAAATTGAGGCACTTTAAATATTTTCTTCTTTTAAATAAAATTTAAAAGTGAGATTTGCTTTTTTTTGTTTTTATATTTTGTTTTATATTTTTTTTTTTAATACAATTTTAAAAGTGTCATAAATTTTTTATTTTATTGTTTACACTTTACATAATATATGGCCTACTGCATTTCTGAAAAATACCCTTTCAAAGCAAGTATTTATTAATGTTGTACAAAAAAATTATTCAATGCTGTTTTCAAATATTCGCATTTTGAATAGTATGTTTTTATTACTCTAACTATATCGATTACTTATTAAAAATGAAAAATATAAAATATATTAAAAATTGAAAATAGAATCTTATATAAAATTTTTTTTTTTTTATTTTGAACTAAAATTAAAGGCAGCTAAACTCGATTAGTTCGCTGGGAATTCGCCTAAATTTCAATTATTGATTTAATGAATTTGTTTAGTGATTTAATGAATGGGGCTTTAACTCGTAATGAGGCGCTACAAGTGGCAAGTTGCAGTTGCGCTGAGACCTTTTTTTGGAGAGCCTCCTGTGCTGAAATCTGAGCTCAATTAGTCGCAAGTTCAGTTCCACGGCCAAAGCAAAAACAGAGCAGAGAGTCGGAGTCGGAGTCAGAGAGTTTGCGTAGCAGCAACATTGTTGGCTTCCTGCTTCAAAATTTGGCCAAAATTTAATTTGACCAACAGCAACAACAACACAATAACAATAACAATAACAACACCGGTGAATATATAGCAGACAAAGTGGTTGTAGAAAGGCTGCTGAGAGTATTTTTGTGGCCACGAATGTTTCAGTTTTAATTTGTCCAAAGTTTAGCTACTAACTTGGCCCCTCTTGCCACCGACGAACTTCTGCCAGCAGCAGTATATATATAAATATATATATATATATATATTTATGTGTGTGTGTGTGTATTGCGCAATTAGCAATCTGACCTTTTAACCCTTTTTGTGGCCGCCCATAACACCAGACAACGACCTTGTAACCACAGCAACAGCAACAGCAACTGCGAATTCCGGCAGCAAGCGATGCTGCCACGAAAAACAGGCGGAAAGTTAAGGCGGGATTTCCACTGCGTCACATTTCCACGCTCATGTCAGGTGCAGAGGTGGACGGCGTGTCGTGAATTCTGGCATTTAAATGTCGAAGTGAATTATGCTAAATGACGATGATCAGATCACATCTCACATCGTAACGAGCATAAACTCCAAATGTCGACTGCAACTAATTAGGAATTGAATGGACCGCATGTAAATATATCAGTTAACTTCAGTAGTCACGTCAGAATATTTCAACTGATTCATGTGCATGACAGCAATAGCAAAAACAAAAAAAACAAAGAGTTGACCAAATGCCGAACACTTGAGGCACGTCAAGCATTATTCAAACGGAAGAATCGTAAATTTACAGGGGGACTTCAGTCTCAAGTTGGACTTGGCCAAGTGTGTCAGGGAAATGACTTTGTTTCTGGCCAACACTGTTGTTATCTGTGAAAGGTGCCCGAGCAAATATTGTTGAAGTCGTGTCGTGCCGTGTCGTGTCACGCGACCATCTCGGTGGAGAACAAGCGATGATGTCATAGCGAACAGACGATATGATATCATAGTTCACAATTGTTGCCAGCGCGCTCTCAGCTGCAACTGTTGTTGTGGCTGCAATCACGACGCCTCTGGCGCTAAATTTATATGCAATTAGCTTCGGCTATGAATCTATATCGACTCTGACTGCAAATTGCCCCACAGCCAAACGATTGCCGATTGCCGATTTGCCGATCAGTGATCAACCATCGATGACGATCATCATCCGCAGCAGCATCGTCATTATTGCGTTTGTCTGCGGAGGCGATGCCACCATTAATCAAACACAGCCGCAAATCGGCCATCAAGATGTTAACAGCTAAATTATATAGCCATGAAAAGAGCCAAAGTTGTGCAGCCAAAAAAAACAAAAAAAAAACAAGAAAACAACAAAAAACAATTCGAGGCTGGCGCCGGCGGTGTTAGTTCGTTGGTGGTGCCGTGGAACCTCCTTCGTCTCCGCCTAACAGTTAACTCAGCTGCTGTTGCTGTTGCAGTTGTTGTTGTTGTTGCAGTTGCAGTTGTTGTTGTTGTTGCCACTTGCCGGTGGCCCGATGCAAATCGTAAATGGCAACCGTCGTCGTCGTCGGCGTCGTCGTCATCGTTGCCGGTTCAACTTCGTCGACGCAGTCGCCGCATGAAGCGTGTTTAATTGCGTGCAATTTGTTTTAAGCTCGTGCAAAGCTACCAAATCACACACACACACACACACACTGTCACACAGACAGATAGGCAGACGTACAGTGGAAACTGGCTACAGTATTTGCATTTACCTTAATGTCATAAATTGCTTGCACAACTTTTACGCCTGCCACACGCATCACAAAACAAGTAAGAAAGCTACAGTCGAGAGTGCTCGACCGTATGATACCTGCAACCCATTTCGAGAGAAAACAAAATAGTAAAATGATATTATAACTAAACAAACAAAGCGTGGGCAGCTGCAAGTGAATTTTGCATATAAAATTGATTCTTTAATAATTTCCTTGTTTTTCATTCGATCTCAACCAAATTCACTATAATTATTATTATGCATACCAAAATTCAGTGCTCTAGGTCATTTATTACGCCTTTTACCGGCCTTTTGGGGCGAAAAGGGGCGTGGCAAAAATCTGAAATAAACTTGATCTGCGTAGGATCTATAAAAATACTGCCACCAAATTTGATAGCTCTAGCTCTTATAGTCTCTGAGATCTAGGTGTTCATACAGACGGACAGTCGGACAGACGGACATGGCTATATCGTCTCGGCTGTTGACACTGATCAAGAATGTCCGAGATGCCTCCTTCTGCCTGTTACATACATTTTCTGTTGACACTAAGTTATAATACCCTTCTACCCTATGGGTAGCGGATATAATCAACGCACAGTGTTGTGCAACAAAAACAGGTGCTGCAAGGACGCTGAAGGCTCAATGCACTACAGTGAGGACTCTAATGTGACTGGCAGCAATTTCGATTGTTGTGCCTATTTTTAACATTTAAAAAAATTAAAGAATAATAAAATAATAATCCAGCAACTTGCAGCAATTTCGATTTTATACGAATTACTTTTTATCACATAAAAAAATGATAGTTTAATAAAATAATAATCCTGCAGCAATTTCGATTGTCATCTAATTACATATTTTTGTAATGTATCTTTTCATTTAAAAATAATAACCGAGCGATTTTCCGTTTTGAGCGTGTTAATGATTTAAATAAAATGGCAAATGTTCTATACAATTTAGCTATTGAGAGCTTCTAAATAAAATAATTAACCGGAAACAAATTTAATAAAATCCAAATACATATTCATAATATAGTTTCTAAAAAATTTTTATTACAATACTTCAGATTGTATGGAAAGGCTTGAGTGTTGAGATATTTATTGTACGAAAATTGCACCCAATGTAAATAAATCGGTTGTAAGTATTTACTTATTTGAAATGCTCTCCTCTTTAATAGCATTAACAAAATAATTTGAAACTAACTTTAAACTTTTCTTCTGCTTATTCGCGAGCAATTAATTTTATTGGATTTTCTCTCCATTCGGTTTATTGATTTGTTCTTTTAAATTCAATAGACAATTCAACATTTGCAGCATTTCTTCTTTTGTGATTTTCATTCTATTTATTTTCCGTTCTGCTCAAATGTTGGAATGGTGGCTGTATTTGTTATAGGCAGTGACCACTGTAAACGCCTGCGACTATCTGACAAACAAATGTCCGAATGTCTGCTGCGGTTGAGACGGCGGCTGCTTTGTGGGGGCGACGGAACGGGGAGGCTTGTAATATGTTACAGCCACTCACAAAAAACCAGACGGTCTGAATAGACAGATATATACATACATATGTATTATATATACAACTGTGTATGTTTACTATATAGTTATATGCAATTTTTGTTGGGCTTAGCATTACGGCAACTCATTAGGCACGCACAGACGACAGCGACAGCGACGTCGTCGTCGTCGTCGTCGTTGCTTCGTTGTAGGTCAGTCTGCTAACTGACGACTGTGACTGTTCGCCGTGACTCTTCACTGTTCACAGTTCACTGTGACTGCGACTGTGACTGTGACTGCGACTGCGGTTGGTTGTCAACGCTGAAGGCGTCGCTTGCTGTTTATGTGTGCTGTGTGTTTTTGTGGCTGTGTCTCAACTTTAAACTTAATTACCCAACTGACTGACTGACTAAGTGAGTGTGAGTGTGAGTGCGAGTGTGAGTGCGAGTGCGAGTAGACAAACACTCACACACACTCACACACGTTTGTGGTCAGTAAGAAGTACGCATAGTTGAGTTATTGTTTAATAGCCTTTTTTTTTTTGCTTTTTTATATTTATTTTCATTTTCATTTTATTTTATGTGTGGCCAACTTCCTTATGGGCAGCAGCGAGTAGTGAATGTGAGTGTGAGTGCGAGTATGGGTATGAATATGAATTCTACACTCGGAGCCAAAACTTTTAGCAATACGAGTGAGTACTTCGAAATATGATCTCAGTTGCGTCTCAGAGTCAACAAGTTGACTGAACCTTCTTTGGCACTAACATGTCAACGTACTCTCGACTACCCAAGAAGCATTATGATTATATATACAAATATGTGTATATAGCTACTCGATATGCGATAGCATTGCTGGAATGTTAATCGAATTACATGTATCGAATCCATATCGAAAGGGAATTTTAATGTTCAATTATCGCCAATTTATGCTAATCGCAGCAATTTGTATGACATAACAGCGCACGGCATAAATATTTATGTTAACCTTGTGTTAACATCAAAACTAACAACAGTCACTTAACAGACTGTAAACTGAAACACTTCTATGGATGTAGAAGTTGTGTGTTTAAGGTGCGATCGAATTTCTAGAATTTTCAACAAATTAAATGCAAGCGGGAATTTTAATAAACAATTAACACTAATTTATGTGACATAAATATTTGTGTTAACAGACTGTTAACATAATTATAGGTGCTTCGAGAACAACTTTTATTGATGTAGAAATTGTGAGTTGAAAAAGAAAAATATATATGCTTTGCTGGAATACTAATTAAATTATATAAAGAGGGAATTTGAATGTATATTTATTACAAATTTATGTGACATAAATATTTGTGTTAACAGACTGTTACAAAAAATTAAAGCTGCTACGAGAAAAACTTCTGTAGGTGAAGAATTTGTGTTTCGAGGAAAAAAACGAATGAAAAAAAGTCAAAAGATGAAGTTACATGTTGTACAATAGCTTTGACCTCAGTCTCAGAAAATGTCTTGGCTGTTGAGCAGTAAAATTACTTGCATATGATTTACACTCATGAATAACCGAAAGCTAAACAACAGAACCGCAATCGATCATACTTATTGTTGTGGATGCTGACAGTTTTTCCTTGTCAAGTCACACACAGAGATTGACTGGCTGTCCAGCTGTCTGTCCAGCTGTCTGTCCAGGGTTTTGAGGTCAATGCGTCGCCCATCATCAGCTGGGACGACAAGTCGAGGAGCAACCGGACGGAGCAACAATATCAATAAATTAAATATTGACGTAGCAAACGCAGTTGGCGCGATTAAGTTATCTAGGAATTGCGACGCCGCATCGCACGCACCCCAGACGACATCATTGCCACCAGTACTACGATTCACATTCATACACTCACACTCGCACTCACACTCACACTCATGAGTGTCGGCCTCGGACCCTGGGCTCATGCAGTCAAAGCAGCAAGCGAGTTAAGGTAGAGGCAGATTTTCATGCGGATCGAGCTTATCGCTTAGCTCACCAGATATTACCTCATCACCGCTAATCGCATTCGAAAGAAAACAGTCCAATCGAATCCGAATTCGAATTCGAATCAAGCAACAACAATTTAATCATAAAACTCAGCAGTGAAATCAATCAAATCGACCAAAAACATTTCTGGCCTAGCCTGCCAAATTGGTTGGACGGCAAAGCGTATGCAGAAGGCGTCCAGAACCCAAATGGGAATGCCAATCGACTTGCTGACAATATCTCACTGACTGACCGTCTGACTGACTGACTGATTGACTGACTGATTGACTGACTGACTGCATGACTGTCGCGGCTTAGAAGCTGCATAATTAATGGCCATTACAGAGAACATAAAGAAGCCACACTTCAAGCCAGACTTGCGAGCAACAACTGAAGACGCTGTTAGTGATTGTTTTTTCTCTTGTTTTTTTTTTTGGCGACGTGTTTGGCGCACCAAGTGGGCGCGGCATTTGGTTTCAGTTTCGCCCATGCCCAACATGCGAAGCACGTTCCCCAGTCGCCGCCAGTAGCCACAAGTAGCCACAAGCTGCAATGCAAATTTCAGCATGATAAATGCGCGGAAAAGAGCATTACTCTGTCAGCTATCACGAAGGGATTATATGTTACATTTCCCTCTGCTATTGAACTCTACACTTTGCGTCTGTCATGCTTTCTCTGCTCCTCAGACAACTAATCAGAAATATTTTAATTTTTGCTTATATATATATATGTATATATATATTTTTTTTAAGTTTAAAACACATTACTTTGGCTTTGTCATAAATAAACGATTACCACATGCTCAAGGGTAGTACTAAGATCAATAAAAACACCTCTAAAAATGTTGACTTGATGACTTGGTAAAAAAAGTATTATTTCTAATTAATATTGAATAATACTGTCACTATAAGATTAAATCTGATTAGATCGGAAAAATTACCACTTGAAGACAAAATAAAAAAAAAATGTTTTTATATTCTAAAACATATTGTCGTTATAACAATTTTTTAATATTGTTATTGAACGATTTTAAATACACAGCAATTTTGTCCCCATATATAAATGATTTTTTACATGTTCGTACTGAATTCAAATAATAATTTTAAAGTGTAATGTATTAAAAGAATTAATTCATTTCTAGGCGACAAAGTGAAAAAATGTCATGACTTCCCAAGTAGTTGTAACGTTGCCGAATTGCCGTCCTCCAATCAGCTGGAACGCTTTTAAGGCGAGTGGCGCAATCTTCTGCACAAATTTAGCAATTATTGTGTGCTACATGACAATACTTCCTGCAGGGCATGGCCACAATGGGCGTCGCTTGCATTGTTCTTGTTGTTGTTCGTACACAAAAACTAACCTCAAAATGCGGTTCATTATGATGCTCAAGGGGCAGGCGAAGAGTCGTGGAGGGGGGGGGGGGAGAGTTAAAAAGCGAAATGCTCGAGGCAGAAGCGAGGGGGGGGAAGGCAACAACTCGAGTGGCGAACAATGAAGCGCCCCCCGCACTCCGGCACCCGCAGTCCGCCCCTGTTGCCACTGCAGTCTTCGTCGTCAAGTGCAACGTCATCCTGCTTATTAAAGGTATTACACCTACACACACACACACGCGCGCACACACGCACACAGAGAGAGAGACAAGTAAACGTAATTACTGAGCAGCAACTCGTTCGCCCTCTCTCTCCCTCTCTCCCTCTCTGCCGCTCTCTTTCGGTGTCTTCGTCTCGCCAGCTTCGCGTTGTCGTCACAGTTGTCAGCGTCTCAAATCTTTGTAGGCCTCCTTGTCATTGTCACAGAGCGCGTCTCAGTGACACGAGTGTGGTGAGGGGGCGCGGTGCCGGGAGGGGGCGTGGCCTCTTGAGCGGCTTGTTGATTTCTTCAGCGCATTGCTGCACATTTACCCACAACAACAACAACAACAACAACCACAACAACAACAGCGACAGCAACGAAACGAGAAAAAAAAAGATGAGTTATTTCTTCTATGTTTCTAACACTTGAACTGCATTAGCGTAAGCTGCGACGACGTCGACGTCGACGGCGACTGCAACTGTTGAGTGGCAGCCACCGCAGCCCTCCTCCCCCCCTCCCCCCTCTAACCACCCCCCCCTAACTAGGTCTCCGCTGACGACTGTGACTGCCAAACTGTTGGAAGTCCAAAGTTGCAAAACAATTTAACATTTGTTTAGCCCATAAAATGCATATTCACATTTTCACAGCATGCACATTTATGTTCATTAGCTGTTCACATTTTTCCACATTTTTTTTGTTCTCCAGCTGCTTGAACCTTAACGGCTTTGACTGTTGGCTGAAGGCCTGAGAGCCACATCAATTTTTGTAATGCTAAATTGGCAGTTTTGCAGCCACAATTTATATTAATTATAGTGATAATCTATCGTTAAGATATCGCGAGACGCCAACTTGACATTTGAAATTCATTTCAATAATATCATTAAAGTTGTAGACTTTAAATTGCAGAATGGAAATTCCTGTGAGGTGAAAAAATAAAGAGTTGAAAAACTCGCCAAGAACTATGATATCATCTTAGTTACAAATTACATGAAATTAAACATTTTATATATTCCAACAATCCATCTACCCTTTGAAGAGCTTAGGTTCAAATTACAAGATAATAAACTTTATTTAAAACAAGTTTTAAACAGCTAAATTTTATTATTACGCTGTCTATATATTGTAGACTTCAAGTAAGAAGTAATAAACAACTTTATGAACTCTATTATTATTTTCATACAAATTGAAATGCCTCTAGGAAATTGTAAATACATAAAAATAACTCAAAGTACAAAGCAGTTAAGAAATTATTATTTTTCAACAGAAGCATCAGCATTTAGAATAATACTATATAAATGTGTAATATTAAATATATTAGGCTGCCTCTGAACAAAATAAAAATAATAAAAAAAAATTTCAAGAAATTATCGCATGTTACAAATATTACATTTAATCGAGCTCCTTTTTTGCTTGTTTTTCCCCATATATATATTTATTATATATTTAAATTATATTATTCAGTTTTTTAGTAGATGAACTTCGGAGCAATCTTGCAACAAAATCATGGTTGCAAAATATATCACAAAGTTATAGATAAAGCTTAATAAAATCTATTTACTAAACTCGTTTCGACCCTCATTAAATGTTATATAGAAATAAATACATATATCGACTCAATTTTCAGAAATTTTTTAATTTTTTGTTTTTCCCCATTAACAATCGGAACGTTGCTTCAAATATATATTTATATTTAATACTTGTGTTTTTCTAAGCGAATGTGAATATCTTGCAACAAAATCTTAGTGGCGAAATATATGACAATAGTTGACAATAGTTGGCGCTTTGGATCAGCTCAATGAAATCTATTTACTGAACTTGATTCGACGCTCATTAAATGCTATATGGAAATGTGTTGCCGTCGTGCAAATGTGTTTGCATATTTAAAGTGTATTTCAAATTCGGACACGACTTTCGCTTTCTGCTGGACCTGAACCTGAACCTGAGTCACAACTAAATGTTGCCTAATGGAGCGGAGTGGACACCAAAACACGCGTCAAGGTCAAGTTGTTGCTGCTGCTGCTGTGATGTTGTTGTGGTAGCTGACCAAAAATAATATATACTTATGTACAATGTGTGTACTATACAGCGTGAAGTTTGTTTGGCGGCACGTTTTATTGTCGCCAGCAACAGCAACGGCAGCAGCAACATCGAAAGCAACAGCAACAATGACAACAATGACAACAACAAAAGCGACAACAACAGCGGCTAAAACTGCGACACGCAGACAAGACACAGGAAATAAATCAAGTTTGGCTTTTGGCTCGGTGTTGAGTTGTTGTTGTTGGCGACAACGACAAATATTTGCCTTTTGACAGCTAATGGGCACATTTAGTGTGGTCCATGTCCTAAGGTGCGGTGTGGGCGGTCGACCTAGAGGGCTCCAAGAAGGGCGTGGCAGCCGCCGTCCAAGTCCACGACGACTCAAGCGTCAAGCTGTCTGTTTAACTTGCTTAAAAAGCCCAAAACACACACACACACTAGCAGACTTACCCATCGATATATGTATATATAATATTTGTATGTTTAATGCATATTGACTCGAGACATACCTGAAAAGAGAAGCGTAGACGAAAGGGAGAAACGGTGAGAATTGAGGCAAAAGTTGTTGCTAATTGAATTATTAATGCATAAATCAATGAGAAATGAGTTGATCATCATGACTTCAGCGCCAAACTTGTTTCGCACAACAACAACATACATACATACATATATCTATTGAAAAGAGTTTATAATTGTTCGCTTAGTTTCGAACAAAAAAACACAAAAGTATTCAGTTCATCGTGGAAGACAATTAAAAGGCCATCAATCAAACGCCTCTTAACTGATTAACAAATCGATTACAATCAGCTGCTGTTGCGATAATCCTAGATCATCAGAATATACTATATATGTTATATATGTATATATCACGCCACTGTCACTTGATCTCTGCAGATGCGAAAAGTTAATGAACTTGGCTAAAATGCCGCAAACTGCATTTGCGCTGAGCCAAGCGCATTGCATATGACACCTTCTTCTCCCCCCCCCGTTCCCCTCTTCCAACTCTCCTCTTCCTCTCCCCCCTCTGTTCTCTCTATTCGAGTCTCGGATCGTCTCGTCTACGGGCCGCATATTTGGACGCTTAGTCAGCGGGCACGAGTCAATTTGAATCGGATCGCATCGAATTGTATCGAACCAAATTGACTCGAGTTGCGTGGAGTTGACTTCACTTCACTTGAAGTTCAAGTTGCTGTTGCTGTTGCTGTGGCTATTGCTGTGGCTGTTGCTGTGTTGCTGGGCTCAAAAGCAGCACGAAATGTGGCTATTAAATGGCCAAGTGATAAGGCAACTAGTTCCGAAGACAAACGCGTAATCATAAATTGTGGCAACCGTAGCAGCGGCTTCTGCGTCGTTAAACGCTTAATAAGCTAAACCGGTTCACCAAATCACGACCAACAACAACAGCTCAAACCGAAAAAAATATAAATAAAATTATATATTTAAAATAAACACACACACAGAGACACAATGCCAATGGGACGAGCGTGCGACTTAATGCATGCAAATGTCACAAATATGCATTAAATTAAGATTCATCAGCGCACCAAGCCCAAGCTCAGCTCACACATAGACCAACCATCCAACCATCCATCCGTCCAATCTTCCAACACATCTAGCATTTCCAATCTCCTACAGTCCGGACTAGGAACGCAACGAGCTTAACGTGAATCTGGCGCAAATTACTCAACCGCCAGATCGGTATTACAAAAGCAGTTCAAAATAACACGAAAGCTTTTGGGAGTTATTTTTATCTTCAAATGGATACAAAATTAAAATAAAGAATAGAGACTTTTTAAAGTCACAAAAAAAAAAAATAGAATTAAGGAAACAATTTTACATTTTTTATTATATATTTCATTACATTTTAAAATTTTCAATAATTTGCTTAGCATAGACAAAAATATGATTGCTTACAAATCCCTAACAGTCCTATTCGATAAAGAGAATATTTTGTTTATTAACTTTCTGCTTATAAGCAAAATTTATATGCTTTTTGTTCATAGAAATAAGCAACTCTGTAAATAAGCACATCCTTGAATAAATTATCTCTCGCTTTTTTATAAAAAAGAAAATTTCAATTATTTTTTACTATGAATGCTCTTCAAATTATTCACAATATTGTTTTTTGTATTATTCTATTTTTTATAAATACAAAAATTATCAGTTTTTATAATACAGATACACATACATAAAAAAAAACATGTGTATAGCTTTTCTACATGAATAAAATGTTATATATGAAAAACCACAAAAATTAGCCCCAGAACTTTGGAAATTATATAAAATGCTGTTTAATTAAGACAATATTTTTGTAAAAAAAATGAAACAAAACAATCGTGATTTCTAATAATATTAATATTTATTTATTTTCGTGTTTAATAATATGTATAACTTAATAGTTTTTAAGACCAATTTACCAGCCTAAAGGCTATTATTAAGGGATTTAATTTTTTTATTAAGTCACTTTGGAGTCAGTCAATTTATATTATACTGCTGTAAGCATTTTAAATGCAATCAAATTGAAAAGTTTAATTATTGTATTGTATTTATTTTGATTGGAAAATCAAATGAATGCTACAAAATCAATTCCCTAAACTGACATATATAAATGAATACAAAAACTTGTTTTCGAAAAAAAGCATTTTGAATTTGTCGTAGCAAAATGAACATGAAGCTAAAACTGTAATTTCGGAGTGGGAAGACTGCACAGTTTGGCAGCCACTGGCTGGCACTATCAGGTGTTGGCTGGCCGGCTATCAGATGCCGCTGGAGCGCGTCATGTTGCTTCGCTTATCAACTTGGCAACAATGACATGAGCATGGAAGCAACAACACCAAACTATGCCACACACACACACACACATGTACACTTGTGTGTGTGCTCTATTAGTTAGTTATATCTTATCGGCAATTGACTGGCAATGCTGAACTATGCGCGCCTTCCATTCCTACCACTCGAGTACAATATAGAACGCTTTACATTTTTAACTTAATTGGTGCGACAACAAAAACAAAACGTCGACAACGACAAACTTGGCTGACTAATCAGGCAAGAAACAAACATGACGACAGAGCTCATAACATAATTAGCTAAATATTTCGGCAAACAAAGCAAAACTATTAAAGAAATCGACAGACGAAAATCGAATATCGAAGAGCATTTGAGGATCGTGTTGGGCAGACGATTGGTTGGCATAAATATATGCAATAGGAAATTAATTAATTAGCATAATTATGCATTTATTGCTGCCTCGTTTGATTTTTGGGCTTTTATGCTTTGTTTACTAATTAATTGACTGCCAGCGGCCAATAGCAACAAATTGCTTAACTATTGCTTTTTATCATTTATTGTTATTGGGTTTCGTTTTCATTTTCATTTGTTGAGCGTGAATTTCGACTTTGTTTCCGCCATGTAAAACGTTTTGGCAATTAACGCCATCGACTTCGACTTCGACTTCGACTTCATTTAATTTAAATTGATGAGCAATTGGCGATGTGAAGTCGCCTCACTTCAGACAATTTGTATTTTTAATTTTCGATTCGTAACGGCAACGTTGACAACGTCATGCTCCAGCTACAGCCAGTTTTTTTGTGGCAGATGATGCAACTCCAGACATGCCCCCAGCATAATCAAGATTCTGGCCATCGAACAATTTGTTTAATTTCCACGAAAACAAAAACATACACACAAGATTTATGAAACGATTATAAATTGGCGCATATTGAAGAGTTGCAGCTGTTGATGTCACCCCAAAAAAAACCGCATCTGTCAAAACACACACCCAAAACCATGATCCCATCTATAGTCAAAATAAATACAAATATATATCTATAGTATATATAGAGAGAGGGAGGGAATTTGAAAACAGCTGCACCGATCGCTGATTGTGATTTATGGAGCCCTCAAAGCCAATTCCAGCAATTGAAGCAATTTGAAAGGAAATTAATCCACAAATGTGGCAACTAACATATAGTATTTGTGGCACTGTTAAACTGCTAAGCGGTTAACAGCGCTGTTAACATAATGTAACAAGCTCGACTTGATTTATGTCTGCATTCGTTCGATAGCATCTAAATAAGACATTAAGATTTGCATCGCTTCATGCCATCTGCACATATATCATTCGGTTTCAGTTTCAGTCTCAGAACTTTAATCTTAACTCGGAGATCTGCAGTTTCAAACTAACAATTTTGATTAATTTCGAAATGGACAAATGGAGCTCATGCAAATGGGAAAGCATTAATAACACACGACGACACGATCGCTATCACGACGACGAATTTCGACGAAAAAACTGGAAACTAGCTGAAATAGAACCAGTTCTATTTGATCAGGAAATCAAGAATTGTCGAAGCAATTCGATATAGACAAAGTATGTTATTGCATACAAAGTGATGACAATTATTAATATCCTCCGCCTCCCATTGCAATGCAGCAATGATCGTCATCGTCATCGTCATCATCACAATTAGGCTGGTTAGTGTGAAATTTCGTTTTGAAATGCAGCAAATTGAATGCAATTTTTGTTCAGCATTTTTATGATAGTTCGCAGGCCGAATGCAAATGCTTTGTCGTAATGGCATTTTGGCTCAATTTTGAATGCTTTTCTCGCTTATTGTCGCTCGTATTTATCGTATTTTTACTTTTTAGTTTCTCAGCCTGTTAATTATATGGGCAGCTGGTTGCACAATGCTTACAAGCAAATAGATACAAAATGGATAGATGGATAGATGGATAAATGGATGGGATAGAGACACCCACACTTGTCGTTCAGTTCGCTCATTTCTGCATTTTGTAATCGCTAAAAGGCAAAAATTGCGACAGTTTTGTCTTCTTTATGTTATGTTACATTCTCGCACTCTCTGTTTGGCAGTTGTTGTCTTTTTCTATTTTCAACATTTACGCAATGCACAAGTCAAACAATTATTGTTCATAAACGTCGGCAACGAATGTGTTTTTGTGTGTGAGCTGCCTGCCTGCCCGCCAGACAAATATTGTGTTACAAACAAAACCAGCCGAGTGATGGAGAGTGAAGAACAAAGCATATACAAAAGAAAAGAAAACAACAACAGAAAATAAAACATATAAACTGTATATGTATAACCAAATTGGTTTACATTCAACGTTGACCACTTTGCAATCAACGCCGGCGCCCAGAGTTTATTATTTAGCGCTGTTTAGTCTATCCTCCAAGTGTGTGTGTATATCGCAAAAAAAAAGAGAAGTATGGGAGCGCGATCCCTTGCCAAGACTTTAGCCAGCACCATTTCCAGCTCAGAACATTCCAGCTGTCTATGTTTAGATATTATATGTTATTGGAGGCGTTCTCTGAAAAGCGGTAGACAGCAAAACAGACAGAGTGGCGCAAAATCTGCGAAAAATCTATTTACAAACTTTACATTACAGTTTGCAAAGATTGCGTCTACAGTTTGAGAAGCGCTGCCTCGAATTCAAAGATTATGCTAGAGATATTGTATCTTGTATCTGTCTGAAATCTATTCAGAAATTTATATTACAGTTTGAGAAGCGCTGCTTGAATTACATCGAATCTATGAAATGCAGTTATGAATATGCTAGAGTTATTCTATCTTGTATCTGCCACAGTATTCAAAATCTATTTACAAACTTTACATTACAGTTTGCGAGGATTACAGGCTTACAGTTTGAGAAGCGCTGCTTCAATCGCTTCGAATCTATGCATCGCATTTATCGTTGTATCTGCCATAGATAATTATGTTAATCTTGTATCTGACTCAGACTGTAAAGAAACTTTACATTACAGTTTGCAATTGAGTAAATGATACAGTTTGAGAAGCATTGACACGATTTCCATAAATGTGCTGGAGATTTTGGTTCTTTAGAAACTTTACATTACTTGAAGAAGATGGCACAGTTTGAGAGGCGCTGCTTCAATTGCTTGCCTCGATTTCGATTGTTTCGAATAATCTATGCAACGCATTTATGAATGTGCTAGAGATATTGTATCTTGTATCTGTCGCGCTGACTATTTTTAGCCGTTTGCCTCAGGCATTTGGCTATTACAAAATGCATACATCAGTTGCTGTTGCTGTTGTTGCTCGTTGTTGCTCGTTGTTGCTCGTTGTCAGTTGTTGCCGTTTGGCTGTTTGGCTGTTGGACGTTGGCCAGCTGTTGTCGATGTTGTATTTTAGGCCAGTTTTGGTTGGGAATAAACAAAAAAGAAGGGCGACTAGATGACTAATTGCTGATGCTCCCCTCGCTCGCATAATGGAATGAAGAATGCACAAGGCGGAAGCGCCGGCCGCCAATTGGTAAATTGTTAAAGCCAACACTTTGCACTATCGCCAAGTGGGCGCTGCATATGGAGAAGTGGGCTAAGAGGGAAGCGAACGCACTTGCATCTAATAATAATACGACTATTTGCACAAAAGTAATGCACATTTCACTCGAATGTTCTCGTTCTCGTTCTCGTGCTCGCCTGAACTTGAGCCTCAAGTGTCAAACAGTTGGGCAAACGACAACAGCAACGGTTGCTCGTGTGCAATTGTCAGTCTGTCCAGTGCAAGTTTCGCATGCGAAGATCGCAGGTTATACATCATTTAAGATACATTTAAATATATGTACGTATTGTATGTACAATATTTTATGGCGCACTCTCTGTCGTTCGACACATGCGTTTGGCTGTGTGGCAACATCTTGTGCCCATATGTTGTGAAAACAAACAATTGAAAAAGTCAAAAGAAGAAGTCGAACGGGCAACATTCACTCGAAAGCAGACGCGATTCAAGAAAATTTCATCTCGAGAATTGATTTGCCATGCCGAAAAACCCGGCAAACTGTGGTAATTCTTGTTGTCGTTGCTGTTGCCGTTGCCGTTGTGGCAACTGTTTGCTGTCGTTGCAAATATTTTGACAGGCTGTGAGCGAGATAGAGAGAAACGAGAGGCGAGAGTGTGAGACTGAGACTGCGACGGAGACTTTGAGTGAAACCCGATGACATGCAGGCCACATATGTCAGTCAGTCAGTCAGTCAGTCTTTCTATGGATACATATTCTGCACAAAAAGATCTCACACACACGCTGAGAGTGTATCTTTTGGCTGACTGTGATTAGCGTGTGACAGCTAAACGCGGCTGGCGCCAAGCTTGATCGCAGCTAATTAACGGCCACTACTCTAGCTAGCGATGTTGCACGCTGCGTATGCGCAATTTGCACTGCAGTTACGCATACGCGCCTTTGTCAGTGACCTCAATGTCCTGCGCAATGGATTCGTTTGCATTTCGCAGAAGCTGCAGCTCTGCTCGTGGTCCACACGATAAGGCCGGGACTCGGCTTGGCCCCATTTACGCAATTTCCGATGCGATAAAATCGCCTCCAATGGGAATTGTGATGAACTCAGCTCAGCCGAAAGCGAAAGCGAAACCGAAACCGAACACAACAATTTCTACATTTCTTGTTGTTTTTTTTTTTGTGAAATGTTAAATTAAGAAATTATTTCATTGCAAGACGATGGACGACAGCGATGACTTCGACTACATGTCATTAACAGGCCAGATAAGAGCTTTCCTATCAGCTATCAGCTCTCAGCTCATTATGATGAGGGCAACACACACACGCACACACACACACACGCACACACACCCTTGCAGATAGATAGAGACGTTTGCAAGCGGATCGCATAATTGGCAAAAATCTAAGAAAATAACATTTCAAAATTCAAAGAATTCGAGTGCTTTCATTCAGTGTCGCTGCTTTATTTCGGCATTATGATAACCCCGTGGGCTTGACCCGATCGAGGCCAACAACGACAGACACAAATAATTGTTTCCATTTAATTAGAAGACATTGTCGCTATATGAAATCCGGTCTCAGACTCGATGATACGAGCGCTCAATCTTTTTTTTTTTTATTTCTTTTCTGTTAACATTTCATTTAAAACAAAACCAACTCTGCGACTCTCCGACTCTCTGAGTCTCCGTGATATGCTGATAAGTAATGCGTACACAAGTGTTTTCCAGGTCGACTTCTCGCCTACTTCTATTTTACCATATAATTTTTGTTTTTGTTTTACGACTCTGTGTGTGGCTCATTTTCATTAGTTTTTTATTAATTTGTTACAAACGAGCAAAGGTCAGCAACGAGGTAGAGCGAGAGCGATAGAGACTAAGTTTAGTATGCGCTGCCTATAAATTGAATTCTCGGTTTCTTGAATGCTTGAATATTATGTATGTAAAATAGTTCAAGTTCGTTGGCTGCTCAGATATGTTAGTTTCTGGGCTGTTGTGTCATCGGGAAACTAGATCACGCTCTCTTTCTGGGTCTTGGGAAATGCTTGGGCAGATTCCTCAGATGGAATGCCAAAAATGTGTTTCTCAACTTATGACATTAATGGGATAGTGTTCGGTACTCACCTTGGCAGTGGTCAGCGATACGTGGCAGGCGTTGAGCACAAGGATAACGGCGAAGAGGCGCCAGAGGAGCGACAGCGTGTGTCGCTGGGATCCCGTTGATCCCATGGTTTGTTTTTATGTTTGTTTGTTTGTTGGTGATTTGATTTGGCAGCTGTTTCGGTTATTTGTAATACAATTATTATTATTAATATGATTCGTATCGTAAAGGGCAGTATTCGAGGAAATAAAAGGCTACGATGTTTATGGCACTGCAATGAGTAATTTTATTTTCAATTCAGAAATTGTCACTGGGCAATTGTGCGAGGAGGAAATGCTTCGGGAACACGCAATCAGACAACAAATAAGTCAAGATCAGCAAAATGTAACAACATTTGAAAGGAAGACCAACAAAAAATAAAAGTTATATGCATGAAACCAAAAGCCGCAACCGCAAGCAACAAAAAAAAAAAAAAAAACAAAACGTAAAAACCGAAAAACCGACAAAAATAAATACAAATAGAAGCAAAGGGAAAAAGAGCCAAGTCAAAACGCGAATTCGCGAGAAAACGGTGGCTGAGAAACAGATAAAGAAGACGAAAAGATATTGGAACGGCTGGAAGGAGGGAATGGAGAAGAATGGGAAAAGTTTTTCGGGCGCAGCTGAAGCTGAAGCTGCTTCCAAATTCCGCAATGCCTTGATCCCTAAAGTGCTGGCAAATTATTATCGCTTTCTTTTTGTGTTATTTATTTGTAATATTTAATTTTTAATTTTTTTTCTTTTATGTTGTTGGCTGCGATCGGCGTTTGGTTTCGATTTGCATTTCGCGCGCGCGTCTTTTGAAAATTTGTTCAACAGCTTTTCGGCCACTTTTTGTGTTCTTATCAAATGTTTTATCTCTTCTGTTGGCGCTTCTCGGCGCTGCGAAGAGCAGGCGAAGAGAAAGACCGACAGAAACGGACAGAGGAAGGCAATGTTTTGAACGATCCTGCGGCACGCGCGTTTCGTATCCTTTTTTTTTTTTGGGGCACCAGACCACAACAACCACAAAAAAAACAATTATCACTTGATGGGTGGGCACTTTAAAAAAAATGTGTGTATGAAAATTGCACTTGAACAACAGCAACAACAACAACAACAACTATTGAGTGAGACAGCCAGGCGGCCAGGCGTCGCTCACAGTCGCAATCGCAGTCGCAGTCGCAGTCGCAATCGCAGGCCCCAAAAACAACGCACCGAAAATTGTGCGACCGTCTCGTACAACGGCGCGCAACCGAATGTCCAACTGGAAGAACTTTGACAGCGACGCCGCTGACACCGTTGAAGACAGCGCACGAGCGACCCGCCGAACGCAAACCCGAACAAGTCCCGAAGACCCAAAGCGCTAGCATACACACACACACACACACACGCGCGCGCGGGCGCACGCACACTCACACGCACACATAGCCAAATGCACTAATGCTGCGACGACGAACTCAACGTGCAAAGTCGCCGCGAGATTTACCGTGGCGCAACATAAAATTAGGCAGCCCGAGGGAAATTTATATCAAATGGACCATTTGATTTGATTGCAAAATTGAACTGAATCAAATGCATTTACGTTTGATAAAACTAATCAATATTTATGCGTTATTAAATTTAGTATAATTTGTAATATACAATATTGAAAGACATAGAAACTTTATCTAAAAAATTAAAAATTATTAAATTTGAAATAGAGGAATATAATATTTATCAATACATTTATTTTCAAAAACTAATATTTATCACTAAATGAATTTAAAAGAAAATTATTTAAAATCAAATACATTTATTTTCAAAAATAAATATTTATCAATAAATTGATTTAAAAAAATGTATAAAATTACATTATTTTGTGTGTTATTATTGAATATTAATATTTCGCTTCATACATTTTAAAAACATAACATATAGTACATAATAAATGTATATAAGAAAATTGCAATGAAATTGAATTATATTTAATATAACATGTAACACTTTCAAGTACAGCCAAAAACAGAACATAGAACACTAGAGAAAGCATATTAACAATTGACTGTAGAGAATAAATGTGGCCACTGAAAATATTGATATTACAAATGTGCTTATCATTTTTGGCACTAATTCCCTGTAAAGTCGAAATGTGTACGCTTTGAACCACTGTGCAACGTTAACGTTAGCGTTGGCGGCGAAGTTTTGCGTGTTTGTTCTTGTTATGTTCAGTCTGTTCCTGACTTATGGCTCCTAGAGCTTCAACGTGAACAGCACTCGAGTGAAGCGCAGTCGCTGCTGACGTCGAACGCAGACGTTGACTGCAATTGCCAAGCCTGTTGCGTCCATTCTCTCTTCTTGCGCTCTCTCTCTCTCTCTTTCTCTCTTTCGCCAAAGTGACTGCGCTAGCTTCGTGGTGTGGCGTGGGTGGCTGCGCTGCGCTGCAAAAGTTTATCGCTTCGCTCGCTCTGCGCTTGTGCGACCGACTGACTGAGTGACTCTGCCCATATGGATTTATCGGCAACAGGATGCAAAGTTGGTGCTCTGCACTAATTTAGTCCCATGGCGAAATGGGAAAAGTTTGAGTGTGTGTGTGTGTGTGTGTGTGTGTGTGCCCAGGGCCCAACCCCAGATTCTTTATCTCTGTCAGCTCAAGACAGCGAGTACACACATTAAACTGGAACAATAGCTACAAAATGCAGTGCTGCCGTTGTTGACTTCGACGTCAACGTCACCGTCAACTTCAACGGCGACAGCGACGGCGACTGCGACTGCGCCACTGTCGCTCTGTAGGTCAACTGATAAAATGGCGTGAAGAAGCCAACACGAACCAAAACAGCAACCCAAATGCAGCGCACCCACTGATAATACATCTGTATACGTGCGTGTGTGTGTGTGTGTGAATTTATTGTAAGTGAGATTTTGTTTGGCTTGCTCGCTAGATGGCGCTGTGTGCATTTGCCATTAGTTGAACTCTTTCAACGCTTTCCAGCACTGCCAGAGATGTTTGCACTTCACACCACCAAAAGCAAACGCCACAAATTCAAAGATATCCAATTACCAGTATTTATTATCAATAATAAACAGAAAATTGTTAATATTAAAGTAATTATTATTATATATTATATTCATTATTTAACTATATTATTTTTAATTTTTAAACCACATTTCTGGTTGCCCTCATTTGTTACCATAATTAAAATATATGTACACATAAGCATACCCGTCAGGGCAGTCACGCATGCAGGGTATAAACAGCGAACTGAAGTGCCAAGCGACAAGAAGAATGCAAAGGGCTTTAGGTTCGTAAGGTCTTCTGACTGTTTTCACTTTCTGCAGAGAAATTTTAATCGTATCTCCATTCAGCTTCGTTTTTATGTTTTGAAGAAAGTCTGTAATTTTGTTTATAACTTACAGCGGGTTAATAAGAGTTGCATGCACGTTAACATAATATTTTAAATTTTTTAAATTTAATTATTCTATTCGGATAGTTTTATTATGCTTTGAAATGCAATTTTATATGCTAAATATTGTATGAGTTTTTCATTCTTTTAAATATCTGGAATGCGTTTATTTTAATTTAATTTCGTAATTTTCCGCTTTAGCATTTACACTTTAATAGGCAAAAATTTGATTTGATTGCAAAATTGAACTGAATCAAATGCATTTAATAATAAGAGTTGCATGCACGTTAACATAATATTTTACATTTTTTAAATTTAATTATTTTATTCGCATAGTTTTAGTATGTTTTGAAATGCAATTTTATATGCTAAATATTGTATGAGTTTTTTTATTCTTTTATATATCTGGAATGCGTTTAATTTTAATTTAATTTCGTCATTTTCCGCTTAAGCATTTACACTTTAATAGACAAAAATTTACATTTCATAAATTCCATATTTTTTTTATATAGATTATTTCGGGTTTTTTACTCTAGATGCTAAAGGTTATTTTTTGTACATTTTGAGTTGAATATTTCAGATTTTTTTTACTCTAGATGCTAAAGGGTTTTTTTTTGTATATTTTCAGTTAAATATTTCAGATTTTCATTAGTTTTAGACGTTTAACAATTGCTGTATTTTTATAAATATATAAAAATATACATAAATCTATTTTTATATCATTGCAATTCATGAGAAAATATTTGTGGCCTTTACAGTTATTGACGGATAATTATAACGTTTTTTTTTTGCAACACATTTTGACATTTGTTTTTCCCTTTTGCTACTTTTGGTACTTTTTATTAAAATTAATTTTTTTTTTTTTAGTTTAGATTAGTCAAAAAAATGATTTCCAAATTTGAAAAGATCAAATCAATAATTATGTTAATTATTTATTGACATAATTATTGATTTGATATTTTCAAATTTGGAAATCATTTTTATACTGTATCTAAAAAAAAGAAATTACGAATATGAACATTAAATTTGAGCTATAATTTAAATAGTTGCTAAATATTGTTAGCGGGTTTTCATTGTGACTCATTTGGCGGCGCAGCTGTCGAGCTGAGATCAAAAGCGTTGACACTTCTCGAGTTGCTGTCCTGCCAAATTAGCAACATCGCCGGCAACATCGTGTGGCACCCGAGCCACAAAGCCAACCACACTCTGCCCCTTTCCCCTGGAGGCGTCCAGCCGCCCAACCTCCCAGAATGCCACCCACAGCAGGCGGGCTTCCCATTGGCGCCTTGCGGCTAAGCGGCAAGCGGAGCGCATGCGTCAAACAGTCGGTCACAGTTGTGGCATCAACACCCCATGCCACCAACAGATGGCAGCCAACGACCAATGGTCGCGTTGCGATTTTTGCGCTTAAAAGTGCCCAATGGAAACAACAAACCGAGAACTGGAAAAAAAGCAAACGAATCAAACGCTTGAGCAGAGCCAAAAGAAAGGCAAAAGGCAAAGGCTCAGGCAAACGATTTGAATTGTGGCTTCCGTTCTTGATAGTCGCTTTGATATTGGGTTCTAAAAATAAATCAACTTAATTACTAAACGCCAGCGCTTGAAGCGCTTCAAGAAGATGCGAATGCTGTTGGCTATTGGCTGTTGCCTCTTGCCTCTTGCCCCTGGCCTGCTGTCGACTGCCAAGTGAGTCTATCAATAGCGACCTGTCATATCAGTTGGGGCCGCTCACTATTTGGGTCAGTCTGCCCAAGAACACGCAACACTCCGCACACATACTATATAGACGCCATATACTCGATGCCTGCAGAGTCAGAGGTGGCCAGCTCTTATCAATTCTCCCCACTCGCATTTACATACACACACACACACACACGCATATATATACATATATGTTTGTATTATCTGTTGAGTATATAAGAATTCAAAGTCTTGTGGATTATGTGAATGAAGTTGGGGCCATTATCAAAAAAAGGTTATCAACATCAAAGACTGACGCAAAATCGCTTCACACTCAAATGTTAAGGCCACGAAATTCACCTCAGCTGTTTGCCTGTTAACGTTTGGTTTGGTCTCCAGCGGCCACACAGTTTGACAGCCACTGCGTCCAGGCTCGCCGCTTAAGCTTTTAGCCAAGTCAACAAAAGCTCGACGAAAAAGCTTAGTCGCTAAACATATTCGTCTCTCTAGCCAATCTTTGCACAGTCTTTAATTCTTGTTATGCTTATAATATGTCTTACCATTTTGGTAAAAGAAAAAAATCAAAAACACCTACAACACAAATAATTATACATGAAAAAACTGTTTTTTTTTAATTTAATTAATAACTTGATTGTAAAATGTTGAAAATGTTTTACTAATTTGTAAAATTGTTATATCAAATATAATAAAATATAACAATAAATACTAAATGTCAGTGATTTGCGCCCTAAGTTATAGGCTTTTACTTCCAGTTAGCTAGCAAATTAATGAATAAATAATTATGAATTAGTTTTCACTATTTGATACTTATTAAAATTATTATTTTTTTTAAAGAGAAAAGACAGTTTAAAGTCGAGTTTTTGCAATATTATTCTAGATGTCGAAAGTTGCATTTACAGAAATTAGTTCTCTACCTTTAATTATTCTTCTGTATCTAGTCTATAAGGAATTGCAATAATCGTTTCTACAAATAAATGCTGTCAAAATAAATGTTATCATTATTTTCAGTTCCCCAAATCACTTAAAATGAATACTTATACTTATAATAATTCTTATTATCTTATAATGAATACGATGTCATACATTCATCGCTCAACAAAAAAAAATAATTTCTTTGAAGTTGGAAAGTTCTTCTAATTAACTTTAATAAAGTAAGTTTTATGTAAAGCGAAAAAGGCATACTCAGTAATAATTATTATTTTTCATTACCTAATCACTTCAAATTAATGCTCATAATAAAAAAAATAAGAACATTATAATGTAGTTACCTGAAATATACCTTATAATGATTACAAACCCATTCATCCGTCGCTTAACAAAAACTACAACGGGTTTAAGTTGTTAATTTCTTATATTTAACGTTAATAAAGACATAGTTTTTCTGGAAAACCAATTGTATAAGAAAACCAATAAAAATACGACCCTCGTTTTTCAATGGCATCGTCAACAACTTTTCGTAACAGGGATGAAGGGAATTCATGACTCAAACGCTGCGCTCTGATATCATATATTATATATACGAGTCGCTAATGTGGATTACATAATGCCCAGAGTGTAATTAATACGCAAATAAATGTGAAATAGAAATTGGGCCAGGACGAATGAAGAGCGTGTTATGCAAATAAATCCTGGGTCCAACATGGCGCATACGTAACGAATGCTATCGAATCGAGAATATGCAAATTGATGCTTTAATTACATTGCAAAACATATAAGAGCACATCCATATACATATATAGTATTCATAGTCTGCAACTTATTTGCGTATTCGGACAATGTCTGGTGTTCATTATTGACATGATTGCACATTTTGGGAATTACAAATGCAGCAGAACAATCTGTGAATCATCAGTATGTGTTTTTGTTCAACAGCGTATTACCAGGAATTATTTGCTGAAATCATATTTAATATTAGTCAGCTGCCAGTTGTCGATGATGCAAATAGCAAACAAAGTTTTGATTCGCGAAGCACTCTTATCTACACCCATGAATGACACTTTAATGCTTACAAATAAATCATCAAATTAATACATTTAATATGCACCTAGTATTTCAAAATATTGTTGATGATTTTTTCAATTATTTTACTTGAATTAACTAACTGCAAGAAGCTTAACTTTGGTGTCAATTTCAACTGTAACATAAATTGCATTCAATTTATATTAAAAATAAATCAACAAATATACTCCTCTTTCTTGTAAATTAATTAATTTATGTTATTTGTATTTCTTTTTTCAGCATTTTATTTACTTTAATTAAAGTAACTAACTGCATAAAGTAAAACTTTGGTGTCAATTTCAACTGCAACATAAATTACAATCAATTTATATTAAAAATAAATCAACAAATATTCGCCTCTTTCTTGTCAATAATTTAATATTTTATTTATTTATTTTAATGAAATTAACAGCAAAAGGAACAACTTTGTTTTAAAATTCAACTGTAACACATTCTTTTCCATTTAGATTAGAAATAAATCAACAAATATTCTCCGCTTACATGTTGATTATTTAATTAGTATTACATGCATTCAGCTAAGGATTTATTGTTTATTTTAATTGAATCAATTAATTGCAAAAGGTAAAACTTTGTTTTCAATTCCAACTGTAACTGATTCTGTTCCATTTACATTGGAAATAAATCAATAAACATTTTCCTCTTTGTTGTTAATTTTTAAATTCATTTTATATAAATTTTGCTATTCTGCATTTTTATTTATTTTAATTCAATTCACAGCAGAAGGTAAAACTTTGATGTTAATCTCAATTGTAATTAATTATTTTCCATTCTCCCCTTACATGTTGATTATTTAATTAATTTTATATGCATTCAGCTAAGGATTTATTGTTTATTTTTATTGGATTAACTAATTGCAAAAAGTAAAACTTTGTTTTCAATTCCAACTGTAACTCATTCTGTTCCATTTACATAGGAAATAAATCAATAAACATTCTCCTCTATGTTGTTAATTTTTAAATTTATTTGATATAAATTTTGCTATTCTGCATTTTTATTTATTTTAATTAAATTCACAGCAGAAGGTAAAACGTTGATGTCAATCTCTACTGTAGTTCATTCTTTTCCATTCTCCCGTTACATGTTGATTATTTAATTTATATTATATACATTCAGCTAAGGATTTGTGGTTTATTTTAATTGAATTAACTAATTGCAAAAAGTAAAAGTTTGGTATTAACTTCATATGTAACTTACTCGTATTCTGTTGCATTTACATTGGAAATAAATGAACAAAGCAACAGCGACTAAAACACCAGCCAGCTAAATTTGCCGCATGCGGCATGCCACATTCCGTTGCATGATTGCGTAGCTGGCAGTCACGTGTTTAGTTGCGGCAACTTGTTGTGCTCACAGAGCTCACGTACTTGCACCAGTGTAAGTGTAATTGTAAGTGCGCTTTCACGGGCATTTTGTTGGGTGCCACAAAAAGTTGCGCCATTTTCGTAATTTCCATCTAATTGTCGCTGTAAATAATTCACTTTCCCCTGTTTGAATTAAGTTGACAATTCACTTATTTTTAGCCACAGCATCGCATTTCATTCTCCCTCTCGCTCTCGCCCGCTTCCTGCACAACAAACTTTTGCCGCTTTGTCCTTCGCCCAACGCCGGCCACACATTGTTGCATGTGTTGCATGTGTTGCAAGTGCACCGCGAACACGAGTAATTCTGCATATCCAGGTAGTTTCTGGCCGTGTGGCAATAGACAATACTTTCCAACCCACCCAGAGTCTCACTCGCAACCACTGCACAGTGGCCTGAGACACTGTGAACAGTTAGTGAAATTGTCATATTTAAAAAAGCAAATTAAAATGAATTCGTTGTGATTTAATATTGATATTTGCATCTATATTGTAAATGGTTTAAATAGTATACTCAGCTTCTTGAAGAAATATATAAAATAAAAATATTGTTATTCAATAAGAATATTTGTATTTAAATATTGCTTAATTTAAGAAATCTAAATATTTTATTTAATTTAAATACATTACTGTTTAATATGTACATATCTAAAATAAATGTGCTTTTATTTAATAAAATCAATATTTAAATATTGAAATATTGCTTACTTAACTCCATTAAAGCATATATAAAACATAAATAATGCTAGTAAATATTCATATTTGCATTTAAAAACTGTTTAAAAAGCGACACTAATTAAAAATATATATAATATAAATGTGTTGCTATTTAATATTAATATTTGCTGTTGTATATGATATATTATTTATAATAAATATGTTGTCATTCAATGTTAATATTGCCATTTATATATTGTTTAATTAAAATACGGAATAAATTAAAATAATATGTAGTACAATATACAAAAAAAAATAGAATATTTAAAAAATATTATATAAATATATGCACTTAAAATACGTAAACAAAATTACACTAGTTTATTTTGTAAACTCAATTTTTCTATTAATTGAAGCAAATTCAATAAATACCAGCATACGAGCATTATTAATTTGTAAAACAAAATATATACAAACAAGAATTATCAGCAACTCAAATAAATTTCAGGTCAATCAAGCGACAATACGTCGAAACCAAATTGAGCCGATAAAAGCCTAAACGCAAACTAATTTTGGCCAATTTGGCTTAAATGGCGGCCAGCAAATTTCCGTCTAACACAAAATTGCAATGCATAATAAATGTGTTTAAGCTAATCAACGAAACAATAGAGTTGCATATTTTAGGGGGCAGTTTGAAATGAAATTAAGCGAAAATGAGCTCAGAACCAAGACATTCACGGTTAAGTGACATTTCAATTGAAAACAATTTTGCCACTGAACTAAATTTCCAACGTAATTCACATTCAAATTCAAATTCCAGCTGCAATTAGCATGCAACATTTACGGGGCAAGGACGCAAAATATGTTACCATTGTTGTTGACACATGTTGGTGGGAAAAAAGGAGGACGAACGACGCTTCGAGTATGATTAAATATTAATTGAATTTGTGTCAATGTACGCGACTGTTGTACAACTTTTGACACACTTTTTTTTCACCCTCCAAACACGAAGGCTTCTGGCCTGTGACTTGCATAAGGCTGGAATGGAAACCCCTCAGAAGTTGGCTGCACTGCTCAAAACGGTTTGATTTTCATTTTCATTTCCATTTCCATTTCCATTTGGCCAACAACTTGACGACTTTCACTTGGTGTTTTGTGTTTTATGCAATTTCAATTTGCCATTTGCCGCTCTCCGCTTTAAGCAGGGCTCACTTTGAACTTTGTTGTGCTATTCGGCAGCCTGGCAACCAAGGAACCAACTCGTCGGCTTTGCTAATCGTTGACCATGTTTCGCACAGAATCACATTTTTGTTGGCCTCTTTTGGGCAACGGCTTTTACCTTAATTAAGGGCAAAGGGCAATGCGTGAGTTACGCCCACACATATTTGACGCATTTGTGACACCATTGAATTTTGGCCATCAATTTAATTGACGAGCCCCGTTTTACCCCGTCTCAATCTCAGTCTCAGTCTCGGTCTCGGTCTCAATCGGCATTGAGCGGCTTCTCATTGAGAATGGGGGTCGACATTTACAATTAGAATTACAACAACACTTACAACACTCGCCTAACATGGCAGGCCAAATTTAATGCCATCAAATTAATTAAAATCTATTTCGATCCAGTTTACAAGAGAATTGCCAAAATACTTTGTCCATACGCTTACAGTTGCTTCAAATGTTTCCAAGGGCTCAGCCAAGTTTCATCCAGTCTCTCGACTTTCTCATACCCGGCAGCTGCCAAAAAAAAAAGACAGTTTGGTAAGATGTGTTGATGTCAATAAATAAAACGAAGCAGCTCACCCAATGTTCTCATCTACTAGGTAAAATACAGGGTATACGACAGTCGATCAATTCGACTGTTAACTGAGCCGGCTCAGATCAATCCCTTAATGATTTACTTGACCTTGATTTATTGCAATGCGAACAGCATTGTCATTTATTTAATTTTAGTATACCCTGCTTCCATGACAATGGGGTTTATTAAATCAAGACTTTTAGTGAGTGCCCTTATTTTTTTTGGTTTTCCTTTTAAATTGTCAAAAGTATTTTTTTTTTTAGTCAAACTTAACGTTAAGCCTAATTTTAAATATAATATTAGAATTCCATTTTAACAATAAAAAAAACTAATACGAAGTTGTGATCCATTAATGATAAATATTTGAAAATATTTTGGTAATTTTAATGCAATCTAAAATAAAAATTAAAAAAACAAATTTTAAAATGAATATTACTTGTTTTACTTAATTTAAGGGCAGTCAAATTATAGACATGATAATACAACTTAATTAGTTTAAATAGAATAATAACAATTTTGGTAATTTTGATGACAAAATAATAATAGTACATTTCTAATCAAATCAATTTACATTAAAAAAAATATATATATCTTACATTTATGGATTATATTCTTTAACGAATTACACAAATAATAATGTTCAACTAAGCTTACAGGGTATGTAAAATTTGTGGTTGTATAAATTCGGTAAAAATAAACCAAAGGAAGGCAATAGTGTTATATATAGTACAGGGAATTTTCAGTTGTTAGAATTAATAGGGCAAGAGAATTTAACAAATGTAAAAGTTGAACTAATTAAAATAGTTGAAATAAAAAATGGAAAATTTGGCTGTCTTAGAGGGTGTTGGGCAGTCGAGCACGTTGCAAGTGTTTAGTGTGTTACAAGTCAACCTGAAGAACGCATGCAGATTATGAAGTATTTGAACAAATATTTATAACTATTTATAACGGCACAACAAAGTAGTGTGTTTGTGTGTGTTGCTCATTAATACGGCTCTTAGCGTTTGGGCCTTTTGCATGCTTGGCCTAAATGCTCATAATGGCTGCGCTGGTTCATCAAAGACCAGAGATTAATAGATAAAGCTATTGCCGCACCGCTCGCCATGGCAACAATATGAAATGGCTCTAAACTGTTAACAAAAACAAATGCGCAAGGAATTTACTCAGCTCTTTTGCCGGCTAAATACACGTTTTTTATACCCGCTACCCATAGGGAAGAAGGGTATTATGACTTAGTGCCAACAGAAAATGTATGTAACAGGCAGAAGGAGTCATCTCCGACCACATAAACTATATATATTCTTGATCAGTGTCAACAGCCGAGACGATATAGCCATGTCCGTCTGTCTGTCTGTCCGTCTGTCCGTCTGTATGAACACCTAGATCTCAGAGACTATAAGAACTAGAGCTACCAAATTTGGGGACAGTACTCCTATAGGTCCTACGCAGATCAAGTGTATTTCAAAAGTTGGATGCCACGCCCCTTTCCGCCCACAAAAGTCTGTAAAAGCCATAATAATAGACCTAGAGCATTGAATTTTGGTATGCATAATAATAATTATATTCTGAATGATTCCTGTAAATTTGGTTGAGATCGACAAGGAAGTTATTAAATAATCAATTTTATATGCAAAATTCATTTGCAGCTACCCGCGCATTGTTTGTTTAGTTGGCAGTGTGACCATAACGGTGTTGTGGATTTTTACCCGCTATTTTCAAATATATACAAAACAAGTAAGAAAGCTACAGTCGAGAGTGCTCGACCGTATGATACCCGCAACCCATTTCGAGAGAAAACAAAAAACTTAAATGATATTTTAACAAAACATATACCGAATATACTAAAACTTGTTTTTTGTATATATTATTATTGTATATTATTATTATTATTACGGCTTTTACAGACTTGTAGGGGCGGAAAGGGGCGTGGCATCCAACTTTTGAAATAAACTTGATCGGCGAAGCATCTATAGGAGTACTGTCCCCAAATTTGGTAGCTCTAGCTCTTATAGTCTTTAAGATCTAGGTGTTCATACAGATGGACAGACGGACAGACGGACATGGCTATATCGTCTCGGCTGTTGACACTGATTAAGAATATAAATACTTTATGTGGTCGGAGATGCCTCCTTCTGCCTGTTACATACATTTTCTGTTGCCACTAAGTTATAATACCCTTCTACCCTATGGGTAGCGGGTATAAAAAACAGGTTTAAGTATATTCGGTATATTTTTTTTTAAAATATTATTTAAGTTTTTTGTTTTCTCTCGAAATGGGTTGCGGGTATCATACGGTCGAGCGCTCTCGACTGTAGCTTTCTTACTTGTTTTTAAACGTATTAATTACAGTTATCCAGCAGCCAAAGAATATCTAAATTGTCGTTATTGTTTTCGAGATAAACACATTCAAAGTTTTCGACTACAAAATTAATTTGATCCCCAAAAGTATGCAAAATTTTTTAATTTTTGGACTTGCAAATTTTTTGTTGCGGAGTCGAAAAAAAATGTAGGAAATCGCAACAAAATCAGAAAATCATGAATATCTCGGAAACGAAAAGGACGATCGAAATATCCTTTGGCCAGTTGATAGTCCTTGTTAAGACGAGTTGATCGCCGCAGGACTCATAAGGATCAGCAAGGATACGGCCGAGATAGGGCTTGTTTTCTCTGAGCAAAAAAGTCCTTCTAACTCTGTTGTTTAAAGGAAATTTGGGCTTTTGATTTGATGGTCGTCCTTCATGAATCCGTCCCTATATGCATGCCAAAGGACATCCTGGTCGTCCTTCAAATGACGAAGTTACGGACGATTTTTGAATTTTTGCCCAATTTTCCATGCCCACCCCTTGTAGATTTTTTCGAAAATTTCATGTTTGTTTTTTTTATAAAATCTTTATTTTTTAATGACATTCGGCAGTTATTTTTAAACGTATTTATTACAGTTATCCACCAGCCAAAGAATATCTAAATTGTCGTTGTTGTTTTCGAGATAAACACATTCAAAGTTTTCGACTACAAAATTAATTTGATCCCCAAAAGTATGCAAAATTTTTTAATTTTTGGACTTGCAAATTTTTTGTTGCGGAGTCGAAAAAAAAAGTAGGAAATCGTAACAAAATCAGAAAATCATGAATATCTCGGAAACGAAAAGGACGATCGAAATATCCTTTGACCAGTTGATAGTCCTTGTTAAGACGAGTTGATCGCCGTAGGACTCATAAGGATCAGCAAGGAGACGGCCGAGATAGGGCTTGTTTTCTCTGAGCGAAAAAGTCCTTCTAACTCTGTTGTTTAAAGGAAATTTGGGCTTTTGATTTGATGGTCGTCCTTCATGAATCCGTCCCTATATGCATGCCAAAGGACATCCTGATCGTCCTTCAAATGACGAAGTTACGGACGATTTTTGAATTTTTGCCCAATTTTCCATGCCCACCCCTTGTAGATTTTTTCGAAAATTTCATGTTTGTTTTTTTTATAAAATCTTTATTTTTTAATGACATTCGGCAGTTATTTTTAAACGTATTTATTACAGTTATCCACCAGCCAAAGAATATCTAAATTGTCGTTGTTGTTTTCGAGATAAACACATTCAAAGTTTTCGACTACAAAATTAATTTGATCCCCAAAAGTATGCAAAATTTTTTAATTTTTGGACTTGCAAATTTTTTGTTGCGGAGTCGAAAAAAAATGTAGGAAATCGCAACAAAATCAGAAAATCATAAATATCTCGGAAACGAAAAGGACGATCGAAATATCCTTTGGCCAGTTGATAGTCCTTGTTAAGACGAGTTGATCGCCGTAGGACTCATAAGGATCAGCAAGGTTACGGCCGAGATAGGGCTTGTTTTCTCTGAGCGAAAAAGTCTTTCTAACTCTGTTGTTTAAAGGAAATTTGGGCTTTTGATTTGATGGTCGTCCTTCATGAATCCGTCCCTATATGCATGCCAAAGGACATCCTGATCGTCCTTCAAATGACGAAGTTACGGACGATTTTTGAATTTTTGCCCAATTTTCCATGCCCACCCCTTGTAGATTTTTTCGAAAATTTCATGTTTGTTTTTTTTATAAAATCTTTATTTTTTAATGACATTCGGCAGTTATTTTTAAACGTATTTATTACAGTTATCCACCAGCCAAAGAATATCTAAATTGTCGTTGTTGTTTTCGAGATAAACACATTCAAAGTTTTCGACTACAAAATTAGTTTGATCCCCAAAAGTATGCGAAATTTTTTAATTTTTGGACTTGCAAATTTTTTGTTGCGGAGTCGAAAAAAAATGTAGGAAATCGCAACAAAATCAGAAAATCATGAATATCTCGGAAACGAAAAGGTCGATCGAAAAATCCTTTGGCCAGTTGCTAGTCCTTGTTAAGACGAGTTGATCGCCGTAGGACTCATAAGGATCAGCAAGGATACGGCCGAGATAGGGCTTGTTTTCTCTGAGCGAAAAAGTCCTTCTAACTCTGTTGTTTAAAGGAAATTTGGGCTTTTGATTTGATGGTCGTCCTTCATGAATCCGTCCCTATATGCATGCCAAAGGACATCCTGATCGTCCTTCAAATGACGAAGTTACGGACGATTTTTGAATTTTTGCCCAATTTTCCATGCCCACCCCTTGTAGATTTTTTCGAAAATTTCATGTTTGTTTTTTTTATAAAATCTTTATTTTTTAATGACATTCGGCAGTTATTTTTAAACGTATTTATTACAGTTATCCAATAGCCAAAGAATATCTAAATTGTCTTTGTTGTTTTCGAGATAAACACATTCAAAGTTTTCGACTACAAAATTAATTTGATCCCCAAAAGTATGCAAAATTTTTTAATTTTTGGACTTGCAAATTTTTTGTTGCGGAGTCGAAAAAAAATGTAGGAAATCGCAACAAAATCAGAAAATCATGAATATCTCGGAAACGAAAAGGACGATCGAAATATCCTTTGGCCAGTTGATAGTCCTTGCTAAGACGAGTTGATCGCCGCTGGGCTCATAAGGATCAGCAAGGATACGGCCGAGATAGGGCTTGTTTTCTCTGAGCGAAAAAGTCCTTCTAACTCTGTTGTTTAAAGGAAATTTGGGCTTTTGATTTGATGGTCGTCCTTCATGAATCCGTCCCTATATGCATGCCAAAGGACATCCTGATCGTCCTTCAAATTACGAAGTTACGGACGATTTTTGAATTTTTGCCCAATTTTCCATGCCCACCCCTTGTAGATTTTTTCGAAAATTTCATGTTTGTTTTTTTTATAAAATCTTTATTTTTTAATGACATTCGGCAGTTATTTTTAAACGTATTTATTACAGTTATCCACCAGCCAAAGAATATCTAAATTGTCGTTGTTGTTTTCGAGATAAACACATTCAAAGTTTTCGACTACAAAATTAATTTGATCCCCAAAAGTATGCAAAATTTTTTAATTTTTGGACTTGCAAATTTTTTGTTGCGGAGTCGAAAAAAATGTAGGAAATCGCAACAACATCAGAAAATCATGAATATCTCGGAAACGAAAAGGACGATCGAAAAATCCTTTGGCCAGTTGATAGTCCTTGTTAAGTCGAGTTGATCGCCGCAGGACTCATAAGGATCAGCAAGGATACGGCCGAGATAGGGCTTGTTTTCTCTGAGCGAAAAAGTCTTTCTAACTCTGTTGTTTAAAGGAAATTTGGGCTTTTGATTTGATGGTCGTCCTTCATGAATCCGTCCCTATATGCATGCCAAAGGACATCCTGATCGTCCTTCAAATGACGAAGTTACGGACGATTTTTGAATTTTTGCCCAATTTTCCATGCCCACCCCTTGTAGATTTTTTCGAAAATTTCATGTTTGTTTTTTTTATAAAATCTTTATTTTTTAATGACATTCGGCAGTTATTTTTAAACGTATTTATTACAGTTATCCACCAGCCAAAGAATATCTAAATTGTCGTTGTTGTTTTCGAGATAAACACATTCAAAGTTTTCGACTACAAAATTAATTTGATCCCCAAAAGTATGCAAAATTTTTTAATTTTTGGACTTGCAAATTTTTTGTTGCGGAGTCGAAAAAAAATGTAGGAAATCGCAACAAAATCAGAAAATCATGAATATCTCGGAAACGAAAAGGACGATCGAAATATCCTTTGGCCAGTTGATAGTCCTTGTTAAGACGAGTTGATCGCCGTAGGACTCATAAGGATCAGCAAGGATACGGCCGAGATAGGGCTTGTTTTCTCTGAGCGAAAAAGTCCTTCTAACTCTGTTGTTTAAAGGAAATTTGGGCTTTTGATTTGATGGTCGTCCTTCATGAATCCGTCCCTATATGCATGCCAAAGGACATCCTGGTCGTCCTTCAAATGACGAAGTTACGGACGATTTTTGAATTTTTGCCCAATTTTCCATGCCCACCCCTTGTAGATTTTTTCGAAAATTTCATGTTTGTTTTTTTTATAAAATCTTTATTTTTTAATGACATTCGGCAGTTATTTTTAAACGTATTTATTACAGTTATCCAATAGCCAAAGAATATCTAAATTGTCTTTGTTGTTTTCGAGATAAACACATTCAAAGTTTTCGACTACAAAATTAATTTGATCCCCAAAAGTATGCAAAATTTTTTAATTTTTGGACTTGCAAATTTTTTGTTGCGGAGTCGAAAAAAAATGTAGGAAATCGCAACAAAATCAGAAAATCATGAATATCTCGGAAACGAAAAGGACGATCGAAATATCCTTTGGCCAGTTGATAGTCCTTGTTAAGACGAGTTGATCGCCGTAGGACTCATAAGGATCAGCAAGGATACGGCCGAGATAGGGCTTGTTTTCTCTGAGCGAAAAAGTCCTTCTAACTCTGTTGTTTAAAGGAAATTTGGGCTTTTGATTTGATGGTCGTCCTTCATGAATCCGTCCCTATATGCATGCCAAAGGACATCCTGGTCGTCCTTCAAATGACGAAGTTACGGACGATTTTTGAATTTTTGCCCAATTTTCCATGCCCACCCCTTGTAGATTTTTTCGAAAATTTCATGTTTGTTTTTTTTATAAAATCTTTATTTTTTAATGACATTCGGCAGTTATTTTTAAACGTATTTATTACAGTTATCCAATAGCCAAAGAATATCTAAATTGTCTTTGTTGTTTTCGAGATAAACACATTCAAAGTTTTCGACTACAAAATTAATTTGATCCCCAAAAGTATGCAAAATTTTTTAATTTTTGGACTTGCAAATTTTTTGTTGCGGAGTCGAAAAAAAATGTAGGAAATCGCAACAAAATCAGAAAATCATGAATATCTCGAAAACGAAAAGGACGATCGAAATATCCTTTGGCCAGTTGATAGTCCTTGTTAAGTCGAGTTGATCGCCACAGGACTCATAAGGATCAGCCAGGATACGGCCGAAATAGGGCTTGTTTTCTCTGAGCGAAAAAGTCCTTCTAACTCTGTTGTTTAAAAGAAATTTGGGCTTTTGATTTGATGGTCGTCCTTCATGAATCCGTCCCTATATGCATGCCAAAGGACATCCTGATCGTCCTTCAAATGACGAAGTTACGGACGATTTTTGAATTTTTGCCCAATTTTCCATGCCCACCCCTTGTAGATTTTTTCGAAAATTTCATGTTTGTTTTTTTTATAAAATCTTTATTTTTTAATGACATTCGGCAGTTATTTTTAAACGTATTTATTACAGTTATCCACCAGCCAAAAAATATCTAAATTGTCGTTGTTGTTTTCGAGATAAACACATTCAAAGTTTTCGACTACAAAATTAATTTGATCCCCAAAAGTATGCAAAATTTTTTAATTTTTGGACTTGCAAATTTTTTGTTGCGGAGTCGAAAAAAAATGTAGGAAATCGCAACAAAATCAGAAAATCATGAATATCTCGGAAACGAAAAGGTCGATCGAAAAATCCTTTGGCCAGTTGATAGTCCTTGTTAAGTCGAGTTGATCGCCGCAGGACTCATAAGGATCAGCAAGGATACGGCCGAGATAGGGCTTGTTTTCTCTGAGCGAAAAAGTCCTTCTAACTCTGTTGTTTAAAGGAAATTTGGGCTTTTGATTTGATGGTCGTCCTTCATGAATCCGTCCCTATATGCATGCCAAAGGACATCCTGATCGTCCTTCAAATGACGAAGTTACGGACGATTTTTGAATTTTTGCCCAATTTTCCATGCCCACCCCTTGTAGATTTTTTCGAAAATTTCATGTTTGTTTTTTTTATAAAATCTTTATTTTTTAATGACATTCGGCAGTTATTTTTAAACGTATTTATTACAGTTATCCAATAGCCAAAGAATATCTAAATTGTCTTTGTTGTTTTCGAGATAAACACATTCAAAGTTTTCGACTACAAAATTAATTTGATCCCCAAAAGTATGCAAAATTTTTTAATTTTTGGACTTGCAAATTTTTTGTTGCGGAGTCGAAAAAAAATGTAGGAAATCGCAACAAAATCAGAAAATCATGAATATCTCGGAAACGAAAAGGACGATCGAAATATCCTTTGGCCAGTTGATAGTCCTTGCTAAGACGAGTTGATCGCCGCTGGGCTCATAAGGATCAGCAAGGATACGGCCGAGATAGGGCTTGTTTTCTCTGAGCGAAAAAGTCCTTCTAACTCTGTTGTTTAAAGGAAATTTGGGCTTTTGATTTGATGGTCGTCCTTCATGAATCCGTCCCTATATGCATGCCAAAGGACATCCTGATCGTCCTTCAAATTACGAAGTTACGGACGATTTTTGAATTTTTGCCCAATTTTCCATGCCCACCCCTTGTAGATTTTTTCGAAAATTTCATGTTTGTTTTTTTTATAAAATCTTTATTTTTTAATGACATTCGGCAGTTATTTTTAAACGTATTTATTACAGTTATCCACCAGCCAAAGAATATCTAAATTGTCGTTGTTGTTTTCGAGATAAACACATTCAAAGTTTTCGACTACAAAATTAATTTGATCCCCAAAAGTATGCAAAATTTTTTAATTTTTGGACTTGCAAATTTTTTGTTGCGGAGTCGAAAAAAAATGTAGGAAATCGCAACAAAATCAGAAAATCATGAATATCTCGGAAACGAAAAGGACGATCGAAATATCCTTTGGCCAGTTGATAGTCCTTGTTAAGACGAGTTGATCGCCGCAGGACTCATAAGGATCAGCAAGGTTACGGCCGAGATAGGGCTTGTTTTCTCTGAGCGAAAAAGTCCTTCTAACTCTGTTGTTTAAAGGAAATTTGGGCTTTTGACTTGATGGTCGTCCTTCATGAATCCGTCCCTATATGCATGCCAAAGGACATCCTGATCGTCCTTCAAATTACGAAGTTACGGACGATTTTTGAATTTTTGCCCAATTTTCCATGCCCACCCCTTGTAGATTTTTTCGAAAATTTCATGTTTGTTTTTTTTATAAAATCTTTATTTTTTAATGACATCCGGCAGTTATTTTTAAACGTATTTATTACAGTTATCCACCAGCCAAAGAATATCTAAATTGTCGTTGTTGTTTTCGAGATAAACAGATTCAAAGTTTTCGACTACAAAATTAATTTGATCCCCAAAAGTATGCCAAATTTTTTAATTTTTGGACTTGCAAATTTTTTGTTGCGGAGTCGAAAAAAAATGAAGGAAATCGCAACAAAATCAGAAAATCATGAATATCTCGGAAACGAAAAGGACGATCGAAATATCCTTTGGCCAGTTGATAGTCCTTGTAAAGACGAGTTGATCGCCGCAGGACTCATAAGGATCAGCAAGGTTACGGCCGAGATAGGGCTTGTTTTCTCTGAGCGAAAAAGTCCTTCTAACTCTGTTGTTTAAAGGAAATTTGGGCTTTTGACTTGATGGTCGTCCTTCATGAATCCGTCCCTATATGCATGCCAAAGGACATCCTGATCGTCCTTCAAATGACGAAGTTACGGACGATTTTTGAATTTTTGCCCAATTTTCCATGCCCACCCCTTGTAGATTTTTTCGAAAATTTCATGTTTGTTTTTTTTATAAAATCTTTATTTTTTAATGACATTCGGCAGTTATTTTTAAACGTATTTATTACAGTTATCCACCAGCCAAAGAATATCTAAATTGTCGTTGTTGTTTTCGAGATAAACACATTCAAAGTTTTCAACTACAAAATTAATTTGATCCCCAAAAGTATGCAAAATTTTTTAATTTTTGGACTTGCAAATTTTTTGTTGCGGAGTCGAAAAAAAATGTAGGAAATCGCAACAAAATCAGAAAATCATAAATATCTCGGAAACGAAAAGGACGATCGAAATATCCTTTGGCCAGTTGATAGTCCTTGTTAAGACGAGTTGATCGCCGCAGGACTCATAAGGATCAGCAAGGATACGGCCGAGATAGGGCTTGTTTTCTCTGAGCGAAAATGTCTTTCTAACTCTGTTGTTTAAAGGAAATTTGGGCTTTTGATTTGATGGTCGTCCTTCATGAATCCGTCCCTATATGCATGCCAAAGGACATCCTGATCGTCCTTCAAATGACGAAGTTACGGACGATTTTTAAATTTTTGCCCAATTTTCCATGCCCACCCCTTGTAGATTTTTTCGAAAATTTCATGTTTGTTTTTTTTATAAAATCTTTATTTTTTAATGACATTCGGCAGTTATTTTTAAACGTATTTATTACAGTTATCCACCAGCCAAAGAATATCTAAATTGTCGTTGTTGTTTTCGAGATAAACACATTCAAAGTTTTCGACTACAAAATTAATTTGATCCCCAAAAGTATGCAAAATTTTTTAATTTTTGGACTTGCAAATTTTTTGTTGCGGAGTCGAAAAAAAATGTAGGAAATCGCAACAAAATCAGAAAATCATGAATATCTCGGAAACGAAAAGGACGATCGAAATATCCTTTGGCCAGTTGATAGTCCTTGTTAAGTCGAGTTGATCGCCGCAGGACTCATAAGGATCAGCAAAGATACGGCCGAGATAGGGCTTGTTTTCTCTGAGCGAAAAAGTCCTTCTAACTCTGTTGTTTAAAGGAAATTTGGGCTTTTGATTTGATGGTCGTCCTTCATGAATCCGTCCCTATATGCATGCCAAAGGACATCCTGATCGTCCTTCAAATGACGAAGTTACGGACGATTTTTGAATTTTTGCCCAATTTTCCATGCCCACCCCTTGTAGATTTTTTCGAAAATTTCATGTTTGTTTTTTTTATAAAATCTTTATTTTTTAATGACATTCGGCAGTTATTTTTAAACGTATTTATTACAGTTATCCACCAGCCAAAAAATATCTAAATTGTCGTTGTTGTTTTCGAGATAAACACATTCAAAGTTTTCGACTACAAAATTAATTTGATCCCCAAAAGTATGCAAAATTTTTTAATTTTTGGACTTGCAAATTTTTTGTTGCGGAGTCGAAAAAAAATGTAGGAAATCGCAACAAAATCAGAAAATCATGAATATCTCGGAAACGAAAAGGACGATCGAAATATCCTTTGGCCAGTTGATAGTCCTTGTTAAGACGAGTTGATCGCCGCAGGACTCATAAGGATCAGCAAGGTTACGGCCGAGATAGGGCTTGTTTTCTCTGAGCGAAAAAGTCCTTCTAACTCTGTTGTTTAAAGGAAATTTGGGCTTTTGACTTGATGGTCGTCCTTCATGAATCCGTCCCTATATGCATGCCAAAGGACATCCTGATCGTCCTTCAAATTACGAAGTTACGGACGATTTTTGAATTTTTGCCCAATTTTCCATGCCCACCCCTTGTAGATTTTTTCGAAAATTTCATGTTTGTTTTTTTTATAAAATCTTTATTTTTTAATGACATCCGGCAGTTATTTTTAAACGTATTTATTACAGTTATCCACCAGCCAAAGAATATCTAAATTGTCGTTGTTGTTTTCGAGATAAACAGATTCAAAGTTTTCGACTACAAAATTAATTTGATCCCCAAAAGTATGCCAAATTTTTTAATTTTTGGACTTGCAAATTTTTTGTTGCGGAGTCGAAAAAAAATGAAGGAAATCGCAACAAAATCAGAAAATCATGAATATCTCGGAAACGAAAAGGACGATCGAAATATCCTTTGGCCAGTTGATAGTCCTTGTAAAGACGAGTTGATCGCCGCAGGACTCATAAGGATCAGCAAGGTTACGGCCGAGATAGGGCTTGTTTTCTCTGAGCGAAAAAGTCCTTCTAACTCTGTTGTTTAAAGGAAATTTGGGCTTTTGACTTGATGGTCGTCCTTCATGAATCCGTCCCTATATGCATGCCAAAGGACATCCTGATCGTCCTTCAAATGACGAAGTTACGGACGATTTTTGAATTTTTGCCCAATTTTCCATGCCCACCCCTTGTAGATTTTTTCGAAAATTTCATGTTTGTTTTTTTTATAAAATCTTTATTTTTTAATGACATTCGGCAGTTATTTTTAAACGTATTTATTACAGTTATCCACCAGCCAAAGAATATCTAAATTGTCGTTGTTGTTTTCGAGATAAACACATTCAAAGTTTTCAACTACAAAATTAATTTGATCCCCAAAAGTATGCAAAATTTTTTAATTTTTGGACTTGCAAATTTTTTGTTGCGGAGTCGAAAAAAAATGTAGGAAATCGCAACAAAATCAGAAAATCATAAATATCTCGGAAACGAAAAGGACGATCGAAATATCCTTTGGCCAGTTGATAGTCCTTGTTAAGACGAGTTGATCGCCGCAGGACTCATAAGGATCAGCAAGGATACGGCCGAGATAGGGCTTGTTTTCTCTGAGCGAAAATGTCTTTCTAACTCTGTTGTTTAAAGGAAATTTGGGCTTTTGATTTGATGGTCGTCCTTCATGAATCCGTCCCTATATGCATGCCAAAGGACATCCTGATCGTCCTTCAAATGACGAAGTTACGGACGATTTTTAAATTTTTGCCCAATTTTCCATGCCCACCCCTTGTAGATTTTTTCGAAAATTTCATGTTTGTTTTTTTTATAAAATCTTTATTTTTTAATGACATTCGGCAGTTATTTTTAAACGTATTTATTACAGTTATCCACCAGCCAAAGAATATCTAAATTGTCGTTGTTGTTTTCGAGATAAACACATTCAAAGTTTTCGACTACAAAATTAATTTGATCCCCAAAAGTATGCAAAATTTTTTAATTTTTGGACTTGCAAATTTTTTGTTGCGGAGTCGAAAAAAAATGTAGGAAATCGCAACAAAATCAGAAAATCATGAATATCTCGGAAACGAAAAGGACGATCGAAATATCCTTTGGCCAGTTGATAGTCCTTGTTAAGTCGAGTTGATCGCCGCAGGACTCATAAGGATCAGCAAAGATACGGCCGAGATAGGGCTTGTTTTCTCTGAGCGAAAAAGTCCTTCTAACTCTGTTGTTTAAAGGAAATTTGGGCTTTTGATTTGATGGTCGTCCTTCATGAATCCGTCCCTATATGCATGCCAAAGGACATCCTGATCGTCCTTCAAATGACGAAGTTACGGACGATTTTTGAATTTTTGCCCAATTTTCCATGCCCACCCCTTGTAGATTTTTTCGAAAATTTCATGTTTGTTTTTTTTATAAAATCTTTATTTTTTAATGACATTCGGCAGTTATTTTTAAACGTATTTATTACAGTTATCCACCAGCCAAAAAATATCTAAATTGTCGTTGTTGTTTTCGAGATAAACACATTCAAAGTTTTCGACTACAAAATTAATTTGATCCCCAAAAGTATGCAAAATTTTTTAATTTTTGGACTTGCAAATTTTTTGTTGCGGAGTCGAAAAAAAATGTAGGAAATCGCAACAAAATCAGAAAATCATGAATATCTCGGAAACGAAAAGGACGATCGAAATATCCTTTGGCCAGTTGATAGTCCTTGTTAAGACGAGTTGATCGCCGCAGGACTCATAAGGATCAGCAAGGATACGGCCGAGATAGGGCTTGTTTTCTCTGAGCGAAAAAGTCTTTCTAACTCTGTTGTTTAAAGGAAATTTGGGCTTTTGATTTGATGGTCGTCCTTCATGAATCCGTCCCTATATGCATGCCAAAGGACATCCTGATCGTCCTTCAAATGACGAAGTTACGGACGATTTTTGAATTTTTGCCCAATTTTCAATGCCCACCCCTTGTAGATTTTTTCGAAAATTTCATGTTTGTTTTTTTTATAAAATCTTTATTTTTTAATGACATTCGGCAGTTATTTTTAAACGTATTTATTACAGTTATCCACCAGCCAAAGAATATCTAAATTGTCGTTGTTGTTTTCGAGATAAACACATTCAAAGTTTTCGACTACAAAATTAATTTGATCCCCAAAAGTATGCAAAATTTTTTAATTTTTGGACTTGCAAATTTTTTGTTGCGGAGTCGAAAAAAAATGTAGGAAATCGCAACAAAATCAGAAAATCATGAATATCTCGAAAACGAAAAGGACGATCGAAATATCCTTTGGCCAGTTGATAGTCCTTGTTAAGTCGAGTTGATCGCCACAGGACTCATAAGGATCAGCCAGGATACGGCCGAAATAGGGCTTGTTTTCTCTGAGCGAAAAAGTCCTTCTAACTCTGTTGTTTAAAAGAAATTTGGGCTTTTGATTTGATGGTCGTCCTTCATGAATCCGTCCCTATATGCATGCCAAAGGACATCCTGATCGTCCTTCAAATGACGAAGTTACGGACGATTTTTGAATTTTTGCCCAATTTTCCATGCCCACCCCTTGTAGATTTTTTCGAAAATTTCATGTTTGTTTTTTTTATAAAATCTTTATTTTTTAATGACATTCGGCAGTTATTTTTAAACGTATTTATTACAGTTATCCACCAGCCAAAAAATATCTAAATTGTCGTTGTTGTTTTCGAGATAAACACATTCAAAGTTTTCGACTACAAAATTAATTTGATCCCCAAAAGTATGCAAAATTTTTTAATTTTTGGACTTGCAAATTTTTTGTTGCGGAGTCGAAAAAAAATGTAGGAAATCGCAACAAAATCAGAAAATCATGAATATCTCGGAAACGAAAAGGTCGATCGAAAAATCCTTTGGCCAGTTGATAGTCCTTGTTAAGTCGAGTTGATCGCCGCAGGACTCATAAGGATCAGCAAGGATACGGCCGAGATAGGGCTTGTTTTCTCTGAGCGAAAAAGTCCTTCTAACTCTGTTGTTTAAAGGAAATTTGGGCTTTTGATTTGATGGTCGTCCTTCATGAATCCGTCCCTATATGCATGCCAAAGGACATCCTGATCGTCCTTCAAATGACGAAGTTACGGACGATTTTTGAATTTTTGCCCAATTTTCCATGCCCACCCCTTGTAGATTTTTTCGAAAATTTCATGTTTGTTTTTTTTATAAAATCTTTATTTTTTAATGACATTCGGCAGTTATTTTTAAACGTATTTATTACAGTTATCCAATAGCCAAAGAATATCTAAATTGTCTTTGTTGTTTTCGAGATAAACACATTCAAAGTTTTCGACTACAAAATTAATTTGATCCCCAAAAGTATGCAAAATTTTTTAATTTTTGGACTTGCAAATTTTTTGTTGCGGAGTCGAAAAAAAATGTAGGAAATCGCAACAAAATCAGAAAATCATGAATATCTCGGAAACGAAAAGGACGATCGAAATATCCTTTGGCCAGTTGATAGTCCTTGCTAAGACGAGTTGATCGCCGCTGGGCTCATAAGGATCAGCAAGGATACGGCCGAGATAGGGCTTGTTTTCTCTGAGCGAAAAAGTCCTTCTAACTCTGTTGTTTAAAGGAAATTTGGGCTTTTGATTTGATGGTCGTCCTTCATGAATCCGTCCCTATATGCATGCCAAAGGACATCCTGATCGTCCTTCAAATTACGAAGTTACGGACGATTTTTGAATTTTTGCCCAATTTTCCATGCCCACCCCTTGTAGATTTTTTCGAAAATTTCATGTTTGTTTTTTTTATAAAATCTTTATTTTTTAATGACATTCGGCAGTTATTTTTAAACGTATTTATTACAGTTATCCACCAGCCAAAGAATATCTAAATTGTCGTTGTTGTTTTCGAGATAAACACATTCAAAGTTTTCGACTACAAAATTAATTTGATCCCCAAAAGTATGCAAAATTTTTTAATTTTTGGACTTGCAAATTTTTTGTTGCGGAGTCGAAAAAAAATGTAGGAAATCGCAACAAAATCAGAAAATCATGAATATCTCGGAAACGAAAAGGACGATCGAAATATCCTTTGGCCAGTTGATAGTCCTTGTTAAGACGAGTTGATCGCCGCAGGACTCATAAGGATCAGCAAGGTTACGGCCGAGATAGGGCTTGTTTTCTCTGAGCGAAAAAGTCCTTCTAACTCTGTTGTTTAAAGGAAATTTGGGCTTTTGACTTGATGGTCGTCCTTCATGAATCCGTCCCTATATGCATGCCAAAGGACATCCTGATCGTCCTTCAAATTACGAAGTTACGGACGATTTTTGAATTTTTGCCCAATTTTCCATGCCCACCCCTTGTAGATTTTTTCGAAAATTTCATGTTTGTTTTTTTTATAAAATCTTTATTTTTTAATGACATCCGGCAGTTATTTTTAAACGTATTTATTACAGTTATCCACCAGCCAAAGAATATCTAAATTGTCGTTGTTGTTTTCGAGATAAACAGATTCAAAGTTTTCGACTACAAAATTAATTTGATCCCCAAAAGTATGCAAAATTTTTTAATTTTTGCACTTGCAAATTTTTTGTTGCGGAGTCGAAAAAAAATGAAGGAAATCGCAACAAAATCAGAAAATCATGAATATCTCGGAAACGAAAAGGACGATCGAAATATCCTTTGGCCAGTTGATAGTCCTTGTAAAGACGAGTTGATCGCCGCAGGACTCATAAGGATCAGCAAGGTTACGGCCGAGATAGGGCTTGTTTTCTCTGAGCGAAAAAGTCCTTCTAACTCTGTTGTTTAAAGGAAATTTGGGCTTTTGACTTGATGGTCGTCCTTCATGAATCCGTCCCTATATGCATGCCAAAGGACATCCTGATCGTCCTTCAAATGACGAAGTTACGGACGATTTTTGAATTTTTGCCCAATTTTCCATGCCCACCCCTTGTAGATTTTTTCGAAAATTTCATGTTTGTTTTTTTTATAAAATCTTTATTTTTTAATGACATTCGGCAGTTATTTTTAAACGTATTTATTACAGTTATCCACCAGCCAAAGAATATCTAAATTGTCGTTGTTGTTTTCGAGATAAACACATTCAAAGTTTTCAACTACAAAATTAATTTGATCCCCAAAAGTATGCAAAATTTTTTAATTTTTGGACTTGCAAATTTTTTGTTGCGGAGTCGAAAAAAAATGTAGGAAATCGCAACAAAATCAGAAAATCATAAATATCTCGGAAACGAAAAGGACGATCGAAATATCCTTTGGCCAGTTGATAGTCCTTGTTAAGACGAGTTGATCGCCGCAGGACTCATAAGGATCAGCAAGGATACGGCCGAGATAGGGCTTGTTTTCTCTGAGCGAAAATGTCTTTCTAACTCTGTTGTTTAAAGGAAATTTGGGCTTTTGATTTGATGGTCGTCCTTCATGAATCCGTCCCTATATGCATGCCAAAGGACATCCTGATCGTCCTTCAAATGACGAAGTTACGGACGATTTTTAAATTTTTGCCCAATTTTCCATGCCCACCCCTTGTAGATTTTTTCGAAAATTTCATGTTTGTTTTTTTTATAAAATCTTTATTTTTTAATGACATTCGGCAGTTATTTTTAAACGTATTTATTACAGTTATCCACCAGCCAAAGAATATCTAAATTGTCGTTGTTGTTTTCGAGATAAACACATTCAAAGTTTTCGACTACAAAATTAATTTGATCCCCAAAAGTATGCAAAATTTTTTAATTTTTGGACTTGCAAATTTTTTGTTGCGGAGTCGAAAAAAAATGTAGGAAATCGCAACAAAATCAGAAAATCATGAATATCTCGGAAACGAAAAGGACGATCGAAATATCCTTTGGCCAGTTGATAGTCCTTGTTAAGTCGAGTTGATCGCCGCAGGACTCATAAGGATCAGCAAAGATACGGCCGAGATAGGGCTTGTTTTCTCTGAGCGAAAAAGTCCTTCTAACTCTGTTGTTTAAAGGAAATTTGGGCTTTTGATTTGATGGTCGTCCTTCATGAATCCGTCCCTATATGCATGCCAAAGGACATCCTGATCGTCCTTCAAATGACGAAGTTACGGACGATTTTTGAATTTTTGCCCAATTTTCCATGCCCACCCCTTGTAGATTTTTTCGAAAATTTCATGTTTGTTTTTTTTATAAAATCTTTATTTTTTAATGACATTCGGCAGTTATTTTTAAACGTATTTATTACAGTTATCCACCAGCCAAAAAATATCTAAATTGTCGTTGTTGTTTTCGAGATAAACACATTCAAAGTTTTCGACTACAAAATTAATTTGATCCCCAAAAGTATGCAAAATTTTTTAATTTTTGGACTTGCAAATTTTTTGTTGCGGAGTCGAAAAAAAATGTAGGAAATCGCAACAAAATCAGAAAATCATGAATATCTCGGAAACGAAAAGGACGATCGAAATATCCTTTGGCCAGTTGATAGTCCTTGTTAAGACGAGTTGATCGCCGCAGGACTCATAAGGATCAGCAAGGTTACGGCCGAGATAGGGCTTGTTTTCTCTGAGCGAAAAAGTCCTTCTAACTCTGTTGTTTAAAGGAAATTTGGGCTTTTGACTTGATGGTCGTCCTTCATGAATCCGTCCCTATATGCATGCCAAAGGACATCCTGATCGTCCTTCAAATTACGAAGTTACGGACGATTTTTGAATTTTTGCCCAATTTTCCATGCCCACCCCTTGTAGATTTTTTCGAAAATTTCATGTTTGTTTTTTTTATAAAATCTTTATTTTTTAATGACATCCGGCAGTTATTTTTAAACGTATTTATTACAGTTATCCACCAGCCAAAGAATATCTAAATTGTCGTTGTTGTTTTCGAGATAAACACATTCAAAGTTTTCAACTACAAAATTAATTTGATCCCCAAAAGTATGCAAAATTTTTTAATTTTTGGACTTGCAAATTTTTTGTTGCGGAGTCGAAAAAAAATGTAGGAAATCGCAACAAAATCAGAAAATCATAAATATCTCGGAAACGAAAAGGACGATCGAAATATCCTTTGGCCAGTTGATAGTCCTTGTTAAGACGAGTTGATCGCCGCAGGACTCATAAGGATCAGCAAGGATACGGCCGAGATAGGGCTTGTTTTCTCTGAGCGAAAATGTCTTTCTAACTCTGTTGTTTAAAGGAAATTTGGGCTTTTGATTTGATGGTCGTCCTTCATGAATCCGTCCCTATATGCATGCCAAAGGACATCCTGATCGTCCTTCAAATGACGAAGTTACGGACGATTTTTAAATTTTTGCCCAATTTTCCATGCCCACCCCTTGTAGATTTTTTCGAAAATTTCATGTTTGTTTTTTTTATAAAATCTTTATTTTTTAATGACATTCGGCAGTTATTTTTAAACGTATTTATTACAGTTATCCACCAGCCAAAGAATATCTAAATTGTCGTTGTTGTTTTCGAGATAAACACATTCAAAGTTTTCGACTACAAAATTAATTTGATCCCCAAAAGTATGCAAAATTTTTTAATTTTTGGACTTGCAAATTTTTTGTTGCGGAGTCGAAAAAAAATGTAGGAAATCGCAACAAAATCAGAAAATCATGAATATCTCGGAAACGAAAAGGACGATCGAAATATCCTTTGGCCAGTTGATAGTCCTTGTTAAGTCGAGTTGATCGCCGCAGGACTCATAAGGATCAGCAAAGATACGGCCGAGATAGGGCTTGTTTTCTCTGAGCGAAAAAGTCCTTCTAACTCTGTTGTTTAAAGGAAATTTGGGCTTTTGATTTGATGGTCGTCCTTCATGAATCCGTCCCTATATGCATGCCAAAGGACATCCTGATCGTCCTTCAAATGACGAAGTTACGGACGATTTTTGAATTTTTGCCCAATTTTCCATGCCTACCCCTTGTAGATTTTTTCGAAAATTTCATGTTTGTTTTTTTTATAAAATCTTTATTTTTTAATGACATTCGGCAGTTATTTTTAAACGTATTTATTACAGTTATCCACCAGCCAAAGAATATCTAAATTGTCGTTGTTGTTTTCGAGATAAACACATTCAAAGTTTTCGACTACAAAATTAATTTGATCCCCAAAAGTATGCAAAATTTTTTAATTTTTGGACTTGCAAATTTTTTGTTGAGGAGTCGAAAAAAAATGTAGGAAATCGCAACAAAATCAGAAAATCATGAATATCTCGGAAACGAAAAGGACGATCGAAATATCCTTTGGCCAGTTGATAGTCCTTGTTAGGACGAGTTGATCGCCGCGGGACTCATAAGGATCAGCAAGGATACGGCCGAGATAGGGCTTGTTTTCTCTGAGCGAAAAAGTCCTTCTAACTCTGTTGTTTAAAGGAAATTTGGGCTTTTGATTTGATGGTCGTCCTTCATGAATCCGTCCCTATATGCATGCCAAAGGACATCCTGATCGTCCTTCAAATGACGAAGTTACGGACGATTTTTGAATTTTTGCCCAATTTTCCATGCCCACCCCTTGTAGATTTTTTCGAAAATTTCATGTTTGTTTTTTTTATAAAATCTTTATTTTTTAATGACATTCGGCAGTTATTTTTAAACGTATTTATTACAGTTATCCACCAGCCAAAAAATATCTAAATTGTCGTTGTTGTTTTCGAGATAAACACATTCAAAGTTTTCGACTACAAAATTAATTTGATCCCCAAAAGTATGCAAAATTTTTTAATTTTTGGACTTGCAAATTTTTTGTTGCGGAGTCGAAAAAAAATGTAGGAAATCGCAACAAAATCAGAAAATCATGAATATCTCGGAAACGAAAAGGACGATCGAAATATCCTTTGGCCAGTTGATAGTCCTTGTTAAGACGAGTTGATCGCCGCAGGACTCATAAGGATCAGCAAGGATACGGCCGAGATAGGGCTTGTTTTCTCTGAGCGAAAAAGTCTTTCTAACTCTGTTGTTTAAAGGAAATTTGGGCTTTTGATTTGATGGTCGTCCTTCATGAATCCGTCCCTATATGCATGCCAAAGGACATCCTGATCGTCCTTCAAATGACGAAGTTACGGACGATTTTTGAATTTTTGCCCAATTTTCCATGCCCACCCCTTGTAGATTTTTTCGAAAATTTCATGTTTGTTTTTTTTATAAAATCTTTATTTTTTAATGACATTCGGCAGTTATTTTTAAACGTATTTATTACAGTTATCCACCAGCCAAAAAATATCTAAATTGTCGTTGTTGTTTTCGAGATAAACACATTCAAAGTTTTCGACTACAAAATTAATTTGATCCCCAAAAGTATGCAAAATTTTTTAATTTTTGGACTTGCAAATTTTTTGTTGCGGAGTCGAAAAAAAATGTAGGAAATCGCAACAAAATCAGAAAATCATGAATATCTCGGAAACGAAAAGGACGATCGAAATATCCTTTGGCCAGTTGATAGTCCTTGTTAAGACGAGTTGATCGCCGCAGGACTCATAAGGATCAGCAAGGATACGGCCGAGATAGGGCTTGTTTTCTCTGAGCGAAAAAGTCTTTCTAACTCTGTTGTTTAAAGGAAATTTGGGCTTTTGATTTGATGGTCGTCCTTCATGAATCCGTCCCTATATGCATGTCAAAGGACATCCTGATCGTCCTTCAAATGACGGAGTTACGGACGATTTTTGAATTTTTGCCCAATTTTCCATGCCCACCCCTTGTAGATTTTTTCGAAAATTTCATGTTTGTTTTTTTTATAAAATCTTTATTTTTTAATGACATTCGGCAGTTATTTTTAAACGTATTTATTACAGTTATCCACCAGCCAAAAAATATCTAAATTGTCGTTGTTGTTTTCGAGATAAACACATTCAAAGTTTTCGACTACAAAATTAATTTGATCCCCAAAAGTATGCAAAATTTTTTAATTTTTGGACTTGCAAATTTTTTGTTGCGGAGTCGAAAAAAAATGTAGGAAATCGCAACAAAATCAGAAAATCATGAATATCTCGGAAACGAAAAGGACGATCGAAATATCCTTTGGCCAGTTGATAGTCCTTGTTAAGACGAGTTGATCGCCGCAGGACTCATAAGGATCAGCAAGGATACGGCCGAGATAGGGCTTGTTTTCTCTGAGCGAAAAAGTCTTTCTAACTCTGTTGTTTAAAGGAAATTTGGGCTTTTGATTTGATGGTCGTCCTTCATGAATCCGTCCCTATATGCATGTCAAAGGACATCCTGATCGTCCTTCAAATGACATAGTTACGGACGATTTTTGAATTTTTGCCCAATTTTCCATGCCCACCCCTTGTAGATTTTTTCGAAAATTTCATGTTTGTTTTTTTTATAAAATCTTTATTTTTTAATGACATTTGGCAGTTATTTTTAAACGTATTTATTACAGTTATCCACCAGCCAAAAAATATCTAAATTGTCGTTGTTGTTTTCGAGATAAACACATTCAAAGTTTTCGACTACAAAATTAATTTGATCCCCAAAAGTATGCAAAATTTTTTAATTTTTGGACTTGCAAATTTTTTGTTGCGGAGTCGAAAAAAAATGTAGGAAATCGCAACAAAATCAGAAAATCATGAATATCTCGGAAACGAAAAGGACGATCGAAATATCCTTTGGCCAGTTGATAGTCCTTGTTAAGACGAGTTGATCGCCGCAGGACTCATAAGGATCAGCAAGGATACGGCCGAGATAGGGCTTGTTTTCTCTGAGCGAAAAAGTCTTTCTAACTCTGTTGTTTAAAGGAAATTTGGGCTTTTGATTTGATGGTCGTCCTTCATGAATCCGTCCCTATATGCATGCCAAAGGACATCCTGATCGTCCTTCAAATGACGAAGTTACGGACGATTTTTGAATTTTTGCCCAATTTTCCATGCCCACCCCTTGTAGATTTTTTCGAAAATTTCATGTTTGTTTTTTTTATAAAATCTTTATTTTTTAATGACATTCGGCAGTTATTTTTAAACGTATTTATTACAGTTATCCACCAGCCAAAGAATATCTAAATTGTCGTTGTTGTTTTCGAGATAAACACATTCAAAGTTTTCGACTACAAAATTAATTTGATCCCCAAAAGTATGCAAAATTTTTTAATTTTTGGACTTGCAAATTTTTTGTTGCGGAGTCGAAAAAAAATGTAGGAAATCGCAACAAAATCAGAAAATCATGAATATCTCGGAAACGAAAAGGACGATCGAAATATCCTTTGGTCAGTTGATAGTCCTTGTTAAGACGAGTTGATCGCCGCAGGACTCATAAGGATCAGCAAGGATACGGCCGAGATAGGGCTTGTTTTCTCTGAGCGAAAAAGTCTTTCTAACTCTGTTGTTTAAAGAAAATTTGGGCTTTTGATTTGATGGTCGTCCTTCATGAATCCGTCCCTATATGCATGTCAAAGGACATCCTGATCGTCCTTCAAATGACGAAGTTACGGACGATTTTTGAATTTTTGCCCAATTTTCCATGCCCACCCCTTGTAGATTTTTTCGAAAATTTCATGTTTGTTTTTTTTATAAAATCTTTATTTTTTAATGACATTCGGCAGTTATTTTTAAACGTATTTATTACAGTTATCCACCAGCCAAAGAATATCTAAATTGTCGTTGTTGTTTTCGAGATAAACACATTCAAAGTTTTCGACTACAAAATTAATTTGATCCCCAAAAGTATGCAAAATTTTTTAATTTTTGGACTTGCAAATTTTTTGTTGCGGAGTCGAAAAAAAATGTAGGAAATCGCAACAAAATCAGAAAATCATAAATATCTCGGAAACGAAAAGGACGATCGAAATATCCTTTGGCCAGTTGATAGTCCTTGTTAAGACGAGTTGATCGCCGCAGGACTCATAAGGATCAGCAAGGATACGGCCGAGATAGGGCTTGTTTTCTCTGAGCGAAAAAGTCTTTCTAACTCTGTTGTTTAAAGAAAATTTGGGCTTTTGATTTGATGGTCGTCCTTCATGAATCCGTCCCTATATGCATGCCAAAGGACATCCTGATCGTCCTTCAAATGACGAAGTTACGGACGATTTTTGAATTTTTGCCCAATTTTCCATGCCCACCCCTTGTAGATTTTTTCGAAAATTTCATGTTTGTTTTTTTTATAAAATCTTTATTTTTTAATGACATTCGGCAGTTATTTTTAAACGTATTTATTACAGTTATCCACCAGCCAAAAAATATCTAAATTGTCGTTGTTGTTTTCGAGATAAACACATTCAAAGTTTTCGACTACAAAATTAATTTGATCCCCAAAAGTATGCAAAATTTTTTAATTTTTGGACTTGCAAATTTTTTGTTGCGGAGTCGAAAAAAAATGTAGGAAATCGCAACAAAATCAGAAAATCATGAATATCTCGGAAACGAAAAGGACGATCGAAATATCCTTTGGCCAGTTGATAGTCCTTGTTAAGACGAGTTGATCGCCGCAGGACTCATAAGGATCAGCAAGGATACGGCCGAGATAGGGCTTGTTTTCTCTGAGCGAAAAAGTCTTTGTAACTCTGTTGTTTAAAGGAAATTTGGGCTTTTGATTTGATGGTCGTCCTTCATGAATCCGTCCCTATATGCATGCCAAAGGACATCCTGATCGTCCTTCAAATTACGAAGTTACGGACGATTTTTGAATTTTTGCCCAATTTTCCATGCCCACCCCTTGTAGATTTTTTCGAAAATTTCATGTTTGTTTTTTTTATAAAATCTTTATTTTTTAATGACATTCGGCAGTTATTTTTAAACGTATTTATTACAGTTATCCACCAGCCAAAGAATATCTAAATTGTCGTTGTTGTTTTCGAGATAAACACATTCAAAGTTTTCGACTACAAAATTAATTTGATCCCCAAAAGTATGCAAAATTTTTTAATTTTTGGACTTGCAAATTTTTTGTTGCGGAGTCGAAAAAAAATGTAGGAAATCGCAACAAAATCAGAAAATCATGAATATCTCGGAAACGAAAAGGACGATCGAAATATCCTTTGGCCAGTTGATAGTCCTTGTTAAGTCGAGTTGATCGCCGCAGGACTCAAAAGGATCAGCAAGGATACGGCCGAGATAGGGCTTGTTTTCTCTGAGCGAAAAAGTCCTTCTAACTCTGTTGTTTAAAGGAAATTTGGGCTTTTGATTTGATGGTCGTCCTTCATGAATCCGTCCCTATATGCATGCCAAAGGACATCCTGATCGTCCTTCAAATGACGAAGTTACGGACGATTTTTGAATTTTTGCCCAATTTTCCATGCCCACCCCTTGTAGATTTTTTCGAAAATTTCATGTTTGTTTTTTTTATAAAATCTTTATTTTTTAATGACATTCGGCAGTTATTTTTAAACGTATTTATTACAGTTATCCACCAGCCAAAAAATATCTAAATTGTCGTTGTTGTTTTCGAGATAAACACATTCAAAGTTTTCGACTACAAAATTAATTTGATCCCCAAAAGTATGCAAAATTTTTTAATTTTTGGACTTGCAAATTTTTTGTTGCGGAGTCGAAAAAAAATGTAGGAAATCGCAACAAAATCAGAAAATCATAAATATCTCGGAAACGAAAAGGACGATCGAAATATCCTTTGGCCAGTTGATAGTCCTTGTTAAGACAAGTTGATCGCCGTAGGACTCATAAGGATCAGCAAGGTTACGGCCGAGATAGGGCTTGTTTTCTCTGAGCGAAAAAGTCTTTCTAACTCTGTTGTTTAAAGGAAATTTGGGCTTTTGATTTGATGGTCGTCCTTCATGAATCCGTCCCTATATGCATGCCAAAGGACATCCTGATCGTCCTTCAAATGACGAAGTTACGGACGATTTTTGAATTTTTGCCCAATTTTCCATGCCCACCCCTTGTAGATTTTTTCGAAAATTTCATGTTTGTTTTTTTTATAAAATCTTTATTTTTTAATGACATTCGGCAGTTATTTTTAAACGTATTTATTACAGTTATCCACCAGCCAAAGAATATCTAAATTGTCGTTGTTGTTTTCGAGATAAACACATTCAAAGTTTTCGACTACAAAATTAATTTGATCCCCAAAAGTATGCAAAATTTTTTAATTTTTGGACTTGCAAATTTTTTGTTGCGGAGTCGAAAAAAAATGTAGGAAATCGCAACAAAATCAGAAAATCATGAATATCTCGGAAACGAAAAGGACGATCGAAATATCCTTTGGCCAGTTGATAGTCCTTGTTAAGACGAGTTGATCGCCGCAGGACTCATAAGGATCAGCAAGGATACGGCCGAGATAGGGCTTGTTTTCTCTGAGCGAAAAAGTCTTTCTAACTCTGTTGTTTAAAGGAAATTTGGGCTTTTGATTTGATGGTCGTCCTTCATGAATCCGTCCCTATATGCATGCCAAAGGACATCCTGATCGTCCTTCAAATTACGAAGTTACGGACGATTTTTGAATTTTTGCCCAATTTTCCATGCCCACCCCTTGTAGATTTTTTCCAAAAATTTCATGTTTGTTTTTTTTATAAAATCTTTATTTTTTAATGACATTCGGCAGTTATTTTTAAACGTATTTATTACAGTTATCCACCAGCCAAAGAATATCTAAATTGTCGTTGTTGTTTTCGAGATAAACACATTCAAAGTTTTCGACTACAAAATTAATTTGATCCCCAAAAGTATGCAAAATTTTTTAATTTTTGGACTTGCAAATTTTTTGTTGCGGAGTCGAAAAAAAATGTAGGAAATCGCAACAAAATCAGAAAATCATAAATATCTCGGAAACGAAAAGGACGATCGAAATATCCTTTGGCCAGTTGATAGTCCTTGTTAAGACAAGTTGATCGCCGTAGGACTCATAAGGATCAGCAAGGTTACGGCCGAGATAGGGCTTGTTTTCTCTGAGCGAAAAAGTCCTTCTAACTCTGTTGTTTAAAGGAAATTTGGGCTTTTGATTTGATGGTCGTCCTTCATGAATCCGTCCCTATATGCATGCCAAAGGACATCCTGATCGTCCTTCAAATGACGAAGTTACGGACGATTTTTGAATTTTTGCCCAATTTTCCATGCCCACCCCTTGTAGATTTTTTCGAAAATTTCATGTTTGTTTTTTTTATAAAATCTTTATTTTTTAATGACATTCGGCAGTTATTTTTAAACGTATTTATTACAGTTATCCACCAGCCAAAGAATATCTAAATTGTCGTTGTTGTTTTCGAGATAAACACATTCAAAGTTTTCGACTACAAAATTAATTTGATCCCCAAAAGTATGCAAAATTTTTTAATTTTTGGACTTGCAAATTTTTTGTTGCGGAGTCGAAAAAAAATGTAGGAAATCGCAACAAAATCAGAAAATCATGAATATCTCGGAAACGAAAAGGACGATCGAAATATCCTTTGGCCAGTTGATAGTCCTTGTTAAGTCGAGTTGATCGCCGCAGGACTCATAAGGATCAGCAAGGATACGGCCGAGATAGGGCTTGTTTTCTCTGAGCGAAAAAGTCCTTCTAACTCTGTTGTTTAAAGGAAATTTGGGCTTTTGATTTGATGGTCGTCCTTCATGAATCCGTCCCTATATGCATGCCAAAGGACATCCTGATCGTCCTTCAAATGACGAAGTTACGGACGATTTTTGAATTTTTGCCCAATTTTCCATGCCCACCCCTTGTAGATTTTTTCGAAAATTTCATGTTTGTTTTTTTTATAAAATCTTTATTTTTTAATGACATTCGGCAGTTATTTTTAAACGTATTTATTACAGTTATCCACCAGCCAAAGAATATCTAAATTGTCGTTGTTGTTTTCGAGATAAACACATTCAAAGTTTTCGACTACAAAATTAATTTGATCCCCAAAAGTATGCAAAATTTTTTAATTTTTGGACTTGCAAATTTTTTGTTGCGGAGTCGAAAAAAAATGTAGGAAATCGCAACAAAATCAGAAAATCATGAATATCTCGGAAACGAAAAGGACGATCGAAATATCCTTTGGCCAGTTGATAGTCCTTGTTAAGTCGAGTTGATCGCCGCAGGACTCATAAGGATCAGCAAGGATACGGCCGAGATAGGGCTTGTTTTCTCTGATCGAAAAAGTCCTTCTAACTCTGTTGTTTAAAGGAAATTTGGGCTTTTGATTTGATGGTCGTCCTTCATGAATCCGTCCCTATATGCATGCCAAAGGACATCCTGATCGTCCTTCAAATGACGAAGTTACGGACGATTTTTGAATTTTTGCCCAATTTTCCATGCCCACCCCTTGTAGATTTTTTCGAAAATTTCATGTTTGTTTTTTTTATAAAATCTTTATTTTTTAATGACATTCGGCAGTTATTTTTAAACGTATTTATTACAGTTATCCACCAGCCAAAGAATATCTAAATTGTCGTTGTTGTTTTCGAGATAAACACATTCAAAGTTTTCGACTACAAAATTAATTTGATCCCCAAAAGTATGCAAAATTTTTTAATTTTTGGACTTGCAAATTTTTTGTTGCGGAGTCGAAAAAAAATGTAGGAAATCGCAACAAAATCAGAAAATCATGAATATCTCGGAAACGAAAAGGACGATCGAAATATCCTTTGGCCAGTTGATAGTCCTTGTTAAGTCGAGTTGATCGCCGCAGGACTCATAAGGATCAGCAAGGATACGGCCGAGATAGGGCTTGTTTTCTCTGAGCGAAAAAGTCCTTCTAACTCTGTTGTTTAAAGGAAATTTGGGCTTTTGATTTGATGGTCGTCCTTCATGAATCCGTCCCTATATGCATGCCAAAGGACATCCTGATCGTCCTTCAAATGACGAAGTTACGGACGATTTTTGAATTTTTGCCCAATTTTCCATGCCCACCCCTTGTAGATTTTTTCGAAAATTTCATGTTTGTTTTTTTTATAAAATCTTTATTTTTTAATGACATTCGGCAGTTATTTTTAAACGTATTTATTACAGTTATCCACCAGCCAAAGAATATCTAAATTGTCGTTGTTGTTTTCGAGATAAACACATTCAAAGTTTTCGACTACAAAATTAATTCGATCCCCAAAAGTATGCAAAATTTTTTAATTTTTGGACTTGCAAATTTTTTGTTGCGGAGTCGAAAAAAAATGTACGAAATCGCAACAAAATCAGAAAATCATGAATATCTCGGAAACGAAAAGGACGATCGAAATATCCTTTGGCCAGTTGATAGTCCTTGTTAGGACGAGTTGATCGCCGCGGGACTCATAAGGATCAGCAAGGATACGGCCGAGATAGGGCTTGTTTTCTCTGAGCGAAAAAGTCCTTCTAACTCTGTTGTTTAAAGGAAATTTGGGCTTTTGATTTGATGGTCGTCCTTCATGAATCCGTCCCTATATGCATGCCAAAGGACATCCTGATCGTCCTTCAAATGACGAAGTTACGGACGATTTTTGAATTTTTGCCCAATTTTCCATGCCCACCCCTTGTAGATTTTTTCGAAAATTTCATGTTTGTTTTTTTTATAAAATCTTTATTTTTTAATGACATTCGGCAGTTATTTTTAAACGTATTTATTACAGTTATCCACCAGCCAAAAAATATCTAAATTGTCGTTGTTGTTTTCGAGATAAACACATTCAAAGTTTTCGACTACAAAATTAATTTGATCCCCAAAAGTATGCAAAATTTTTTAATTTTTGGACTTGCAAATTTTTTGTTGCGGAGTCGAAAAAAAAATGTAGGAAATCGCAACAAAATCAGAAAATCATGAATATCTCGGAAACGAAAAGGACGATCGAAATATCCTTTGGCCAGTTGATAGTCCTTGTTAAGACGAGTTGATCGCCGCAGGACTCATAAGGATCAGCAAGGATACGGCCGAGATAGGGCTTGTTTTCTCTGAGCGAAAAAGTCTTTCTAACTCTGTTGTTTAAAGGAAATTTGGGCTTTTGATTTGATGGTCGTCCTTCATGAATCCGTCCCTATATGCATGCCAAAGGACATCCTGATCGTCCTTCAAATGACGAAGTTACGGACGATTTTTGAATTTTTGCCCAATTTTCCATGCCCACCCCTTGTAGATTTTTTCGAAAATTTCATGTTTGTTTTTTTTATAAAATCTTTATTTTTTAATGACATTCGGCAGTTATTTTTAAACGTATTTATTACAGTTATCCACCAGCCAAAGAATATCTAAATTGTCGTTGTTGTTTTCGAGATAAACACATTCAAAGTTTTCGACTACAAAATTAATTTGATCCCCAAAAGTATGCAAAATTTTTTAATTTTTGGACTTGCAAATTTTTTGTTGCGGAGTCGAAAAAAAATGTAGGAAATCGCAACAAAATCAGAAAATCATAAATATCTCGGAAACGAAAAGGACGATCGAAATATCCTTTGGCCAGTTGATAGTCCTTGTTAAGACGAGTTGATCGCCGCAGGACTCATAAGGATCAGCAAGGATACGGCCGAGATAGGGCTTGTTTTCTCTGAGCGAAAAAGTCTTTCTAACTCTGTTGTTTAAAGGAAATTTGGGCTTTTGATTTGATGGTCGTCCTTCATGAATCCGTCCCTATATGCATGCCAAAGGACATCCTGATCGTCCTTCAAATGACGAAGTTACGGACGATTTTTGAATTTTTGCCCAATTTTCCATGCCCACCCCTTGTAGATTTTTTCGAAAATTTCATGTTTGTTTTTTTTATAAAATCTTTATTTTTTAATGACATTCGGCAGTTATTTTTAAACGTATTTATTACAGTTATCCACCAGCCAAAGAATATCTAAATTGTCGTTGTTGTTTTCGAGATAAACACATTCAAAGTTTTCGACTACAAAATTAATTTGATCCCCAAAAGTATGCAAAATTTTTTAATTTTTGGACTTGCAAATTTTTTGTTGAGGAGTCGAAAAAAAATGTAGGAAATCGCAACAAAATCAGAAAATCATGAATATCTCGGAAACGAAAAGGACGATCGAAATATCCTTTGGCCAGTTGATAGTCCTTGTTAAGTCGAGTTGATCGCCGCAGGACTCATAAGGATCAGCAAGGATACGGCCGAGATAGGGCTTGTTTTCTCTGAGCGAAAAAGTCCTTCTAACTCTGTTGTTTAAAGGAAATTTGGGCTTTTGATTTGATGGTCGTCCTTCATGAATCCGTCCCTATATGCATGCCAAAGGACATCCTGATCGTCCTTCAAATGACGAAGTTACGGACGATTTTTGAATTTTTGCCCAATTTTCCATGCCCACCCCTTGTAGATTTTTTCGAAAATTTCATGTTTGTTTTTTTTATAAAATCTTTATTTTTTAATGACATTCGGCAGTTATTTTTAAACGTATTTATTACAGTTATCCACCAGCCAAAAAATATCTAAATTGTCGTTGTTGTTTTCGAGATAAACACATTCAAAGTTTTCGACTACAAAATTAATTTGATCCCCAAAAGTATGCAAAATTTTTTAATTTTTGGACTTGCAAATTTTTTGTTGCGGAGTCGAAAAAAAATGTAGGAAATCGCAACAAAATCAGAAAATCATGAATATCTCGGAAACGAAAAGGACGATCGAAATATCCTTTGGCCAGTTGATAGTCCTTGTTAAGACGAGTTGATCGCCGCAGGACTCATAAGGATCAGCAAGGATACGGCCGAGATAGGGCTTGTTTTCTCTGAGCGAAAAAGTCCTTCTAACTCTGTTGTTTAAAGGAAATTTGGGCTTTTGATTTGATGGTCGTCCTTCATGAATCCGTCCCTATATGCATGCCAAAGGACATCCTGATCGTCCTTCAAATGACGAAGTTACGGACGATTTTTGAATTTTTGCCCAATTTTCCATGCCCACCCCTTGTAGATTTTTTCGTAAATTTCATGTTTGTTTTTTTTATAAAATCTTTATTTTTTAATGACATTCGGCAGTTATTTTTAAACGTATTTATTACAGTTATCCACCAGCCAAAGAATATCTAAATTGTCGTTGTTGTTTTCGAGATAAACACATTCAAAGTTTTCGACTACAAAATTAATTTGATCCCCAAAAGTATGCAAAATTTTTTAATTTTTGGACTTGCAAATTTTTTGTTGCGGAGTCGAAAAAAAATGTAGGAAATCGTAACAAAATCAGAAAATCATGAATATCTCGGAAACGAAAAGGACGATCGAAATATCCTTTGGCCAGTTGATAGTCCTTGTTAAGTCGAGTTGATCGCCGCAGGACTCATAAGGATCAGCAAGGATACGGCCGAGATAGGGCTTGTTTTCTCTGAGCGAAAAAGTCTTTCTAACTCTGTTGTTTAAAGGAAATTTGGGCTTTTGATTTGATGGTCGTCCTTCATGAATCCGTCCCTATATGCATGCCAAAGGACATCCTGATCGTCCTTCAAATGACGAAGTTACGGACGATTTTTGAATTTTTGCCCAATTTTCCATGCCTACCCCTTGTAGATTTTTTCGAAAATTTCATGTTTGTTTTTTTTATAAAATCTCTATTTGTTAATGACATTGGGCAGTTATTTTTAAACGTATTTATTACAGTTATCCACCAGCCAAAGAATATCTAAATTGTCGTTGTTGTTTTCGAGATAAACACAACTAAAGTTTTCGACTACAAAATTAATTTGATCCCCAAAAGTATGCAAAATTTTTTAATTTTTGGACTTGCAAATTTTTTGTTGAGGAGTCGAAAAAAAATGTAGGAAATCGCAACAAAATCAGAAAATCATGAATATCTCGGAAACGAAAAGGACGATCGAAATATCCTTTGGCCAGTTGATAGTCCTTGTTAAGACGAGTTGATCGCCGCAGGACTCATAAGGATCAGCAAGGATACGGCCGAGATAGGGCTTGTTTTCTCTGAGCGAAAAAGTCTTTCTAACTCTGTTGTTTAAAGGAAATTTGAGCTTTTGATTTGATGGTCGTCCTTCATGAATCCGTCCCTATATGCATGCCAAAGGACATCCTGATCGTCCTTCAAATAACGAAGTTACGGACGATTTTTGAATTTTTGCCCAATTTTCCATGCCTACCCTTTGTAGATTTTTTCGAAAATTTCATGTTTGTTTTTTTTATAAAATCTCTATTTTTTAATGACATTCGGCAGTTATTTTTAAACGTATTTATTACAGTTATCCACCAGCCAAAGAATATCTAAATTGTCGTTGTTGTTTTCGAGATAAACACATTCAAAGCTTTCGACTACAAAATTAATTTAATCCCCAAAAGTATGCAAAATTTTTTAATTTTTGGACTTGCAAATTTTTTGTTGCGGAGTCGAAAAAAAATGTAGGAAATCGTAACAAAATCAGAAAATCATGAATATCTCGGAAACGAAAAGGACGATCGAAATATCCTTTGGCCAGTTGATAGTCCTTGTTAAGACGAGTTGATCGCCGCTGGGCTCATAAGGATCAGCAAGGATACGGCCGAGATAGGGCTTGTTTTCTCTGACCAAAAAAGTCCTTCTAACTCTGTTGTTTAAAGGATATTTGGGCTTTTGATTTGATGGTCGTTCTTCATGAATCCGTCCCTATATGCATGCCAAAGGACATCCTGATCGTCCTTCAAATGACGAAGTTACGGACGATTTTTGAATTTTTGCCAAATTTTCCATGCCTACCCCTTGTAGATTTTTTCGAAAATTTCATGTTTGTTTTTTTTATAAAATCTTTATTTTTTAATGACATTCGGCAGTTATTTTTAAACGTTTTTATTACAGTTATCCACCAGCCAAAGAATATCTAAATTGTCGTTGTTGTTTTCGAGATAAACACAACCAAAGTTTTCGACTACAAAATTAATTTGATCCCCAAAAGTATGCAAAATTTTTTAATTTTTGGACTTGCAAATTTTTTGTTGCGGAGTCGAAAAAAAATGTAGGAAATCGCAACAAAATCAGAAAATCATGAATATCTCGGAAACGAAAAGGACGATCGAAATATCCTTTGGCCAGTTGATAGTCCTTGTTAAGACGAGTTGATCGCCGCAGGACTCATAAGGATCAGCAAGGATACGGCCGAGATAGGGCTTGTTTTCTCTGAGCGAAAAAGTCTTTCTAACTCTGTTGTTTAAAGGAAATTTGGGCTTTTGATTTGATGGTCGTCCATCATGAATCCGTCCCTATATGCATGCCAAAGGACATCCTGATCGTCCTTCAAATGACGAAGTTACGGACGATTTTTGAATTTTTGCCCAATTTTCCATGCCCACCCCTTGTAGATTTTTTCGAAAATTTCATGTTTGTTTTTTTTATAAAATCTTTATTTTTTAATGACATTCGGCAGTCATTATACCCGCTACCCATAGGGTAGAAGGGTATTATGACTTAGTACCGACAGAAAATGTATGTAACAGGCAGAAGGATGCATCTCCGACCCCATAAAGTATATATATTCTTGATCAGCGTCAATAGCCGTGTCCGTCTGTCTGTCCGTATGAACACCTGGATCTCAAAGGTTCCTTCATACCCTACGCAGATCAAGTTTATTTCAAAAGTTGGATGCCGAGCCCCCTTCGCCCACAATAAGCATTAATCTAGAAAAAGTCAAGTTTTTTATGTAAGTCGCGTATAACTCCAAAAGTTCTTTGTGTAATGATGTGTTATTTGGTAACCCATCTGCGCTTGACACTCTTAATATACCCTGTAATTTTGGTACAAATCGGATAAGTAGAACAAAAGTTATTCGTTAAAATATTTATCAAAATTTTTGTGCCCAGTGCATATGGACGTATTAAGTGTGTGAATGACCTAGAGATATCAAATTTGGTGACAGTATTCGTGTAGGTCTTACGCAGATCAAGTTTGTTTTAAATTTTTGCCACGCCCCTTTCCGCCCCCAAAAGTCTGTAAAAGCCGTAATAATAGACCTAGAACATTGAATTTTGGTAATAATAATAATTATATTCTCAATGACACCTGTGAATTTGGTTGAGATCGAATGAAAAACATGGAAGTTATTAAAGAATCAATTTTATATGCAAAATTCAGTTGCAGCTGCTCGCGCTTTGTTTGTTTAGCTGAGAGAGTGACCATGTCGGTATTTAATGGATTTAAAAAAAAATATCTATATACAAAAAAACAAATTTTAGTGTATTCGGTGGTATATTTTTTGTTAAAATATCATTCAAGCTTTTTGTATTCTCTCGAAATGGGTTGCGGGTATCAAACGGTCGAGCACTCTCGAATGTAGCTTTCTTACTTGTTGTTTATGTTTATTTGCTGCAAAGTAATTAAAAGGCAATCGCTGAGTAAATACAAATACAACGCATCCACGAGTGCCGAGATCTGGCTTTGGACCCCACCTCACTTAATGCCCCCAATCCCCTCCCTCCCTCCACTTGCCCATCGCGTTAACTCTTTGCATTTGTCACCCGCTTTTGGACGCCTCGTTTTTCTGCCACCCGCATTTCAAATACATAGATATGTATACACAAACTGTTTTTTTTTTTGTTTGCCTTATAAACGGCGAGTGTAAACAAAGCAGAGCATAATAAAAATTCATCTTCTCCGCCTTCGGCAGCTCTGATTTTGGCTGCTCACCTTTCTTCGGTATCGCTTTTTATCTAAACAAAATGTATTGCCAAACGGAGAGTCGTAAAAGGCCCAGAGAGCAATGCCACCGAAAACCTACCAACAACAACAAAAACAACAATTTATTCAAAGGTTCGAGAAACTTTGGCAGCAATTTGTAACGCAAAAGAAATAAACCAACTAACAGTGAAGTGATAATTACCAGCTGAGTGCGAATTCATTTAATTATAGTTAAATAAGTAAGTAATTTTTTATACCAAATCTAAAGGAAAAATATAGAAAATTTGGGACTTCTACATTCAGTAATATTTTTGGCAATTTTAATCAAGTCAGTTTGAAATAAAATTACAAGTATAATTGTTAAATAGATAAATTTAATTGAACTCATTTAAATAAAAGATGCGACGAGTTTTGCGATTAGCACTAACATGAATGTAACATGGATAAATTAATAAATGAAATAAAAGAAATGGAAACTCATATTTCTAATGTTCGCATTGCATTCGTTTTTGGGAATCCCATTTTTTTATTAATTACAACTCGCGGCCTTCGCTCGAGCTCTAAAACAATGTACAACAAGTGTTAAAAGTGTTTAAAACAAGAAAGAAAACTATAGTCGAGAATGCTCGACCATAAGATACCCACAACCCATTTCGCGAGACAACAAAACACTTAAATGATATTTGAACGAAAAAATATACCAATGAAATATAATGAAATTTGTTTTTCTGTAAATATCTGAAAGAAATCCATAACAGACCATAACATGGTCCCAAAGTTTTTTATTCGATCTCAACAAAATTCACAGGAATCATCGAGACTATAATTAATATTATGCAAACCAAAATGCTCAGGTCCACTAAAACGGCCTTCCCAGTTTTCAGGGCGGAAAGGGGCGTGGCAAAAATCTAAAACAAATTTGATCTGTGTAAGATCTACGCGAATACTGTCGCCAAATTGAAAATCCCTTGGTCATTCAGACACAAATAAACATAAACATAAATAAAATTCATTTATCTTAAATAAAATACGTTAATTATGTCGACAAAATTCCTTCCCGAAACCCACTTGTAGCTGCTGAAGTACCAGGATTTTATTTACTTATTCAAATTCATTGTAGTGCCAGCAGATAAAGCCAATTAAAAAATGGCACAAGTCACTTATATATTTATTAAAAATGTTTTATATTTAACTATTCTGATTAATTAAATAGTGCATTCATACATTAATATATTTTTTAGTATATTTCGTATACGACATTTGACGTATACGTAACATGTCGTATAATTAATATTTAAATTAAGTGCAACATGAGATTCTGTAAAATATTGCGTATACGTCATTTGACGTGTACGTTATATAAGATATTTGTTATTTTCATACATAAGTATATTTTTTAGTATATTCCGTATACGACATTTGACGTATACGTAACATGTCGTATAATTAATATTTAAATTAAGTGCAACATGAGATTCTGTGAAATATTGCGTATACGTCATTTGACGTGTACGTTATATAAGATATTTGTTATTTTAATACATATGATATGTACTATATGTAGTATATAGACTCTATGCATACATTTTCGCCTATAATATTAACAATTAGACTCAATCAGTATATTTTAAATTATATAACCATTGGATAAGATCCGTTAAGTTTTATTTTAGATTTGGTTCAGCAAGAATATATTAGATTAGATTTGCGTACTCAAATTGTCTCTATGATCGACAAGTCCATAAGGCCGACCTTACAGAGAGAGAGAGAGAGTTAGTTCAACGCCGCACGATACAAATTAATATTATAGATTGACAATATACTTTTAATGCGATGATTTTATAATACCTACTTTAAAGGCGACAGATTTTAATTTCCTGTATGATCAATATAAATTTCTGTGTTTTCGTGAAATATTAATTTAAATAACTAAAAACCAGTACAATCTGAACTTCAACTTGGAATAAATAATATTAGGGTATAATCTAATTTACTTTAAAGACGATGGATTTCAATTTCCTGAATGATTGATATAAATTCCTGCGTTTTAAATACACAAAACCACTATAATCTGAACTATAGCTAGAGTAGTTGGCATTATTCTCACTGGCGTGTTGTAGTCGTAATGGAAATTGTTTTCATATCTGGCAGAGGCAACGTTAATTCAGTTCTGTGCCCCATTCGACCAGTTGCAGTTCGGTAATTGAGTTGCAGCAATTTCTTGCCCCTCAGCCGGCAGCTCAGCAGCTTGCCACCTTGCTGCCTTCATCCGTTGGCAGTACTTTAGTTGCTTTCCTGCTGCATTCACTCAATTTAACGCTTCATTTGCGAAACTTAGTTGCCTCTTTTGGTGAATGCGAAAGCGAATGACGAAGTGGCAGCAGGCGTTGAGCCTGGACAAATAATAATAAGAAAATAGATGCTGCGGCAAAGTGACTTAAGAGCATTTCCACACCAAAGTGCCACAAGCTGCTCGAGTGCTGGAGGTGCGAAACGGAAGTCCGCAGATGCTGCTGCTTCTTCTGTTGCTGCTGCTGACGATAACGATGACGACGACGACGACGACGACGAAGAAATTGAAAATGCGCCTTAATCTAAAGCTTGTTGTGGCAGGGAGCGTGGCATGTGGCAAGCAGCAGGTGAGCGGCGACCACAACTGGCCAGCACTTTAACGCAATCGCATCTGCATTGAGCAGAAAAGTAAATAAATAGCGAACAGATTGAATAACGCACAGCATCAATGCAAATGAGCCGTAAGGCAAATGGAGGTTATGTTGGATTAATATATATACCGAGACGTTATAGCCATGTCCGTGCGTGTGAACACCTTGATCTCAGGGACTATGATAGCTACTTCATTTTTTTTAATTTGCTAGAAGTTTGTTTGTTTTAGATTTTCTCTACGCTCACTTCCGCCCCTCAAATCGAAATACAAGAATTAACGAGCGTAACTTTTAAGCTAGAAGCGCAATAATTTCAAAAGTCTCAATGAAGGAGGCATCTCCAACCCCATATTCTTAATCAGCATCAATAGTCGAGACGATATATATAGTCATGTCCGTTTGTCTGTCTCTCCGTCCCTATGAACACAGAACATTTAATGCGATTACCAAAACTGAAATAATTAGCGGGGAACATAAATAAAAACTATTATTATACATAATGTTGCAATAGAAATTCAATATTGCATTCCACGCAAAACACAAAACCCGATTGTGAATATAATTTTCGATTCCATTATCGATATTGTTTGCAGCATCCAAAATAATATGCATTAAGAGCACGCTGAATGAACAGCAACAACAACACAAGAAACAAGAAACAACAACAACAGCAATAACGAAAGCAGCGCGCTGCAAAAGCTTTGATCAGATTTCAAGTCGAATGCCGTCGACGCGGACGTCGACGTCGACGTCGCGATGCGCTGCAATTGTAAAGCATTTGCCTTTTGTTTTGCTGCAACTGCTCATTGCTATTGTTCTTTTTGTTGTTGCGCTATTTATTTAATTCTTGCTTGTTCGTATTTCTCATTTGCCGTAATTTGCGCTTGCAGCGGAAGAGGGCAACAGCAACAGCAAGAGCAAGAACAAGAATAAGAGCGAGCGAGCGAGCGACAAAGAAAGAGAGAGAGAGAGCGGCATAAAGAGAAAGCTTTGTTTGTTGGTTGGCAGTGTTGTAAAACGAAACGTTTGCCATTCTGATTGTCGTTCCTTCCTTGTTTCCCAACATTCGCTGCTCTTCTTGTTGTTTGTTGTTGTTGTTGTTGTTGTTGTTAAAGTGCGAATATCATTATCATTGCGATTGTTGCTGCTATTTAAAATCTGCCATTGCCGCTGCCCTTGTCATTAGCATTATCTCTCAGTTGCTGCTGTCTTCGATACCCCGCACACTGCACAACTCAAACAGGGTATGCTCACTCCGCAGTAGTTTCAAATATGCTATGAGAGAAAAATTACATTCTAAAAAAAGGAATAATGTTTTTAGTAAAAAAAATAATCAAAAATTAATAATAATTAAAAGTGCATTAATTAACAAACTAATTAATTATTTCTTTTACATTAGTAGCAATCTTAATTCAAGAGTTTACTTTCTGGATGCATTTTTGACATTGCACTTTTAAATAAAAAATATATTCCTGCATTGAGAAAATTTCTTATAATCAAAACAGCTCAAAAACAATATTATTTCTAAAATTGTTCAAGAATTTCGTTTTTGATTTAAGAATTTACTTTCTGATATAATACGACCACGATTCAAGAATTTATTGTTGATTTTCGCACGTTTTTCTTCTCTGATACATTTCTATTTCTAGCCTAGAGGCAATCTCTTAGTCTAGCTGACTTTTCATTTGTTTCCATCGCGATGCAGCCGCAGTGTCTATGAGCACACACACACATACCCACACCCATACTCACACACATTATTCTAATTCTCTGCTCCGCTCTCGACGGCATCTCTAAGCTGCCCCAGATCCAGATCCAGTTGTCCAGATCAGTTGCCAGTTGCCCATTGCCGGTTGCTTTTCAATGCCGCTCTAAAAAGAAACGTTCTCGCTACTGTCTATCGTTATCGTCATCGTTATCGTTATCGTTATAGTCAAAGCTGACAGCTGTTTAAACAACAACAACATCAGCTCGTTTACTCGCTATTTACTTCGAATCTATGAAATTCCATCTATAACAGATCTCATTTACTATTTTCGACTGCCTCTAAAATTGAAAATGTGAGTGCATAGAATAGTAATATATCAAATCTGCTTTTGACTTAATTATCTATGATTCCATTTTATAATATCAGTATTATAATATACATTCTCTTAACTTATCTTATAGAATCTGCTCACAACATTTCATAATATCAGTAATATTAGATTAATTCGGTTGAATTTCCCACATTCATTTAACATAGTTTCCTTCTTTTGTCGCATCTGCTAAATGAAAATTCAGCATAGCTATGAAAATGCCTATATAACAGTTTTAATAATTTAACAGTGGAAAATATAATATTTACATTTTTAATGGGTCACCAATTTAAATCAAACATTGCATATAAGAGTTAATTATCATATAAATATTGAACCCAAAGAATTATTTATTTTTAAATTCATTCATAGAACTTATTTTTTAGTTTAAGTAAAAAATTAAACTTTTTACATTTTTATGATATACTCCACAACGGAATTTATGGTTCCAATTTATTTGCTTGATACGTTAATAATAATAAGTTAATATATGTATAAGAAATCTAAATTCGTATAGTATATATTCCAACAACCGAGCAACATCGTCGACAGCTTTTTTCGTTTACTTAGAATTTAGACTTTAACCAAGTCTAGGTAACTATCGAGGTGCTGGAATTCTCGTTATTGAATTGAAACTAAGTGCCAATCAGTCTGTCAATCAGGACAGCTATAGCAAATATAGACTGACATATCATGAATTTCCACAGAAGGTTTCATTAAATCACAACATTGCACATTTCTATAGAAAGTTGCGGCTTCTCAAGCAGTCGGAGGTGTTGGAGAACCTTTATCCAATATCAAACACTAAGTTATGATTTCTAGCTTTTGCAGCAATTGTGTCACAGAGGACGAGGTGCTCGCAGTTGATTTATGAGCCAGAGGAAGTCCCACAGTTGACCACATAACAAATATCGAGATTGGTTGGTTGGGGATGGGGGGAGGGGGGAAGCGCAGGAAGTTGAGCAACCTGACCTGGTCAATGGCTATAATTAAACACTGTAAGGCGTTGCTGGCACAGTTTCTCATTTGTCCCGTTCTAATTGAAAACAATGGGGCAACGAGAACAAGCAGTCGACTACTAGATGCTCTGTTTTGTAAAGAAGTTGTTTAGATAATATTGTTACTCCTTGCTACTCCTTAATTATTAATGTGGTTGGCATTCCTTTTTAATCAACGAAATCTCCAGCACAATAGATGAAAGTTGTCCACTTATAAATTATTTGGCACATTATTTATTGATGCAGTTTTTGTTGCGAGTTATACGATTCTTTTCATTGAGTTTAGGGTATAGAAGTACACATGACACAGGAGATTGGCAATGCTACCTTGCACAGTGGAACTTTTTCAAATTTATTAGAAGCAAAGTTACAAATATAAATAATTGCCAGACTGCTGTTCTTGCAATTAAAAATGTAGTTAGAATTATGTTACTTGAAAAATACTACGCATTTTTATTTTTTTTAGTTTTAGCTATTTTATAATTATTTGATGACGCCAATTTGTTAGGGAATTTTTTTTATACATTTTTTTATTTTTGCAGCTTGTTCTTTAAAACCAAGTGAATATTCTCTTACTTTAATTACTATATTGTCATGTTCACTAAACATAGCCACTACCTTTTTAAATGTTGTAATCATTTTTAGAATTCATCTCAAATAACTCACAAATTAACAAAGAACATGTTAAAATTCAAATAATACATTTTAATTCTTTATAAATAGTTCTCAAAAGCTAGTATTTTATGTTTAATTTATTTTGCAATGTTTTAAAAACAATTTTGAAATTATTAAATGTTCTCATAGCTACATAATATTAATTTGTCTAAATGTTGAGGCTGCGATCCCACTGTGCGCTCGCTACGGGGTCAGTTGAACGTTTAGTGGGCTTGACAGGCAAATGAACAAAAGCTCCGTTTGCGGAACCGGCCAGCCGACCTGTCGTCAGTCAGCCGTCTGTCACCATCGTATTTTTGATATAGTGAAGCGGTAGCAGCGAGCAGCGGCAGCGGCAGCGGCAGCGACAGCCACAATGGCGGCAGCAGGCAAAACGTGACTAGGCCAATACTGGTAGTGTTGACGTCGTCGTCATCGTCATCGGCAAACGTGGGCGAGCAGCACTTTTCATGCTCATGACAGCAAATTGAAGTATGCCACACACAAATAGCATACACAACATACGCACATATCCCACACACACACACACTCTCTCTCACACACACACACACACACACACTCATATGCCCGCAAATACAAAAAGCGAACTTATTTGAGTTTGAGTTTGTGCACAATGTTCGGCATAAGGATGCTAGGCAATGCAATGTGCATGTCACATGTTGCAAACGTTGCTGCACCGCAACCAATATCGTTATTCACATAAAATGTGAGTGCATTCGCAAACTCTCAAGACTCATATTCATTCTAGAGTCGAAAATGGACAGTCCACATTGCAGGCATTACTGTATACAATTCTGATTAGAATTAAAAATTATAAAATCAAATGATATAAGAACAAATTATTTATCGAAAATAAAAACAATAATCCTCATACTCGGTTATGAGGTTTGGTCCACTTAAACTTTCCATCCATATGTTGTTAAGGTACAGTTTATGTTTGTACAGGTTCTACACTTAATAAATAATATATTAAAAAAATTATTTATAATTATTGAATGTAAAGTGAACTTGTTACCATGTTATAAATTTAAAAGGAATTCTTATTATTTATTATCATTATACAAACTGAAAACATAGAGCCAAAAAATTATTTCTGGATATTTATAATTATTTTAAAATACAAATTATAAAACATTTTCAAAAGTTTTGCAATCTTGACTCGGACAAGTTGAGGGGCTGCAAATAATGACAATTTTCTTATTTCTGAACAAAAAACAATCATTTACTTTTTGAAATTAAAAGTTACTTATTATAGTTAAAATATGCTTTTAGTTATATAATTTATAGAATTCGTATGCTCGCTAATAGATACAAATTAGTGACCGCAAAAAATGATTATTTTCTTCAATTTATTTACGAATAGCTTTAATTGTGCGCCAATTGATTGGCAGATTTATAATTCGATATTTTCTGAATATACACATATTATGCATTCATTGCAAATGATTTCGTGCAGTGTATTTGCTTTGGTGCGAGCTTGCCGGCAAGCCATAAATGCACATATAACTTGGATGCATCACAGCCCAGCACTTAACAGGTCGCTTCGCTTCATTCACAATGCATTCAGTCACGTGCTAACTCAGCAACAAGAACAACTTGCACAAAAAGAACAACAGCACACAAACACAAACACATTCACAATCACATTCCCTTATACCCTTTCCCTGTCGCACAATTATTCGACGAGCATCAGAGTCATATTTACCCGCTGTTAGCGCCCAATATAGACTAGTCCCCAATGCGAGTCCGGCAGTTGCGCGACCTCAATTTCATCAGTTTTGCGCCGCCCATTTTTGCCACAGCGCCTGCAAGTATGCAGCACAAAATGCTCAAGCTGCTCCTTCACAATTGCAATGCCACGAGTGCGGTTTGTTGGCCAGTCTAGAAAGCAAAAGTAAGAGTCGAAATTCCTAATTCCAATGCCAGGTCAGATGGCAAAGCAACTGCAACAGACAGGGAGATAAAGAGAGGGAAACAGAGCAAAGCAAGACACTTTTTTCAGCTCATAGCGATACCCTCACCGCAAAAAAGAGCCCTTGAGCTTGCACTGAATGCCATAGCTAAATAAGCAATATTTGCAAAAATAAATTATTTCCTTTTATATATTTTTATTTTATTTTATTTTATTTGATAAAATAAGTTTTTAAATAGTTTTCTTTTACCAATGCGCAAACTTAAATGTTTTTCGGGTTTACTCAAAGCTTAAAGCTACATTCTGAGGAATTATTGGTCCATGATCTCAATGTAGCTCTACACACTCTTCGCTCCCTCTCACTCACTCTCTGTCTTTATTGCTTTCTTTCATTTCAAGCAGCTGTATTTTCAGAGGGCTTTTATTGCTATACAATGTTATGGCGTGTATACAATTCCTGAGGAAATCGCATGTGAAAAGCGTACAATGTTATCTTAAAATTAGACAAGAAATTGTTATTTTAGCCGAAGTTATTTCAATTTTGTTATGAGCTATTTTCATAGCTCGCACTTTTTGCAGAGCTACAATATTTATGGGCTTCCTATTATATACACAAAAAGCGAATAAATAAAATATATGGCTCATAAACACATGTCGATCATTCGACATGACAGAGCACTTGCTATTCGACAGATTATAGATAATTAAAAATACCATTCGATGGGTATATTGCGCTAAATGACCAAAACGATGCGTATCCAATCCATTTAAAATGTACATGTAATGTAATATCTTAAAGTTCTCTCAAGTAGTTTATTCGTAGAAATGATTTTAGACATTACGATACTCTTTTATAATTGAATATTATATTTAAAATGCATTTACAATTTTTTTTAGTTTCAATAATAATATTCAGATTTCCAAATAAAAATAAATAAATAATTCAATTTTTACATAATTGTCTTTTACAATTGAAAATTATATTTTCAATCATTTTATATTAATAATAAATATATATATGTATATAATTGAAATTTATTTATTATAATAATACTTTGTTTTTAATTTAATTTACCAAATCGATTTTCAAATTTAAATAAATAAATAATGAAAATAAAATAGTCATTTTAATAAATAACTGAAATTGAATTTCAAATGTACTTCAAAATAAATGTGAAATTATTTGCAATTCCATTGCATAGGGTATGCAGAGAGTCGACTCGTTTTTATGGCTTGTGCTGCTTTACAGTTTTGAGTTTTGCTCTTCATTTGCCATTTGGCAGCTCAATAAATCTCAGGGTGTTGTGTGTGCGAGTGTGTGTGCGTGTTTCAGTGTGTCACCGGTAACGGAAATTTGTTTGCAGTTTTATTTTGAGGCTCGCACAATAACTACGGCAGCAACAACAACTAACAACAACGCCAGTCATAAACAAACAATATACAAACTGTAAAAATTATATTCCGCTGGCGCTTCGTTTTGGCACACACACACACACACACACAAACACACGCACAGCAACACAGAACAGAACAGAACAGTTGCGAGCATAGAGCAGAGCAAAGAAGAGGAGGGCAAAGCGAGTGTGCCGCTTAGCAGTCGCTTTGGTCGCTAGTTAAACGCCTGCAATTGCACTCGGCCCAACCACCCGACCACCCACTCACACACTCACACTCGCACACTCGCACACAGGCATGCGGATCTATACGGATAGAAAGCCGAACGAGCGACAAGCGAAACGAACGGGACTTTAAGAGTTCGTTGCTCGTTCGTGTCGCTGTTGTTGCTGTCGCGCTGCGCTATCGCTGTCGGCGTCGTCGTCGTCGTCGGCCGCCAGAAGGATAAGTTGCTCAGATGCTTGCAAGATTCTGTCATAACGGCTTCGGCATTCGTGGCGCGCGTCTCGCACGCGGCAACAGCAGCTACAACGACAACTACAACTACAATTACAATTACAATTACAATTACAGCAACAGCAACAGCCACAAAAACAGAACTGAACAGAGCTGCCAAAGAAACAAACAAAAGGGCCAAACAAACAGTTTTTTAAAAGTTTCGCGCTCACCTCGTTGTGCTAAGCATTTTTTTGTTTTTTTTTTTGCCGTTTGTTTGCGTTGCTGTCGTTGGTTGATGGTATTTTTTTGTATTTTTTTGTATTTTTTTGTAATTTGAAAAACGTTTTCGAAAGTGCGAGTCGCGAATTGTGTGGCAAGCAATGTTATTGAAATCGCGAGCGAAGCAACAACAAATTGAAAGCAATGTTATGGTTACTATTTGTTAAATACAAGTCGAAAGATAAACATAGTCCAGCTTTACGATACGCCAAAGTATTTACGAGCGGTCCCAAAACGGCGCTAACAAAGCAAAAAGAAAAACTCATAAAAACCCAAAGCATTTAAAAGTCAAAACTCAAAAATGGCAGGTGAGTTTTATGATTTAGAAAATTTAAAATTTGATGTGTATTAATCTCAGACAGATGTTTGGTTTTTCAAAATTATGAAAGATGCGAACATTTAGATTAAACATAATGTATCCAAATTTAAATATTGAATAGTCTGTAAATCTGATCATTGAATATTCAAAAATAAATTGTTTAGTTTCTTTACTGAGCACTATAACCTCAAATTGGTTTTAATTCGATTGTCTTGTTTATTATTTAAAAATAAATTATCTTGCTTGCAAAAATGCATTAAGCGATGAATGCATTTTAAACATTTCTTTATTAAAACAAACAAATACAATGTAATTGAAATTGGTAGCCTTTGCGCTGTTGCCAAATTTCAAATGCAGCTGACAACATGCCCAAGAACTTATGCAATTTGATTAGTCGTTAAGCGAGCTGCGCACTCGACTATCAACTTTGATTTGTTTGTTGTTTGTTTGCGGCCAAACTGCGCAACGGCATTGATTAAGTGCACGACTGCAAGTCCAACTAAATACTCGTATTTATAAATACAATTTTCCATCGAAACACACACACACAAAGTTCTGGCATTTGTTGCGCTCAGCAATTTTTTTTCCGGCTTTCTGCAATATTCATAACAAATAATTTGTTTGGGGGGGACAACGTGGCGTATGCGCAACATCGCAAATATTTACATTTCGTAATTTTGTATGCAATCTCATATATTTTCATATATGAATGAATGTATATAGTTTATGTACCGTTCGTAATTCTCCTTCCGGCTACTGTGTGTGTGTGTGTGTGTGTGTGTGTGTGTAAACATTTTGCCCCAACCAAAAAATGTGAGCGCAAAGAGAGACGAGCAAATTTTGCGGCTTGCATTTGTTCAATTTCTTTGAAGGGGCGCCCAGACAAAAAAAAAAAAGAAAATACAAAATCTGTTCCTACTTTGGCCAAAAAGTTGCAGCGACTTTCAGGCCCGGTCGGGACGTGGAGGGGCACAAGGACTTTGGACTGGCCAAAGACAAACTTCATGTTGACAAAAGTTGTTACATGTTGTGCACAGGCTGGCCGGAATAGAGAGCTTGCAACGGAACAGTCGCTATTTGGTATTTATATATTACAAGTGTATGCATCTGTGAGTGTGTGTGCGAGTGTGTGTGTTGAGCTCGTTAGCATTGGTGGCAAGTGGGGCCCGTGAAGTGCCTTTGTGCTGGCAGCAGAAACTTAAAGCGAACGTGTGGATTTTAGTTGCAAGACCAAAACTCAACTGAACTTGTCCCACGTAATGAACTGGCAAATTGGTAGAAAGAAGGCTGCCGCTGCACACTGACTGTGTGTCCGACAGCACGTGCCTCATTATGCGGCAGAGGGGCGGGGCGGGGGGTCAGAAGCGTTGCAAGTTTGCGGCTGCCGTGAACGAGCGTGTAATCAAATTGAGACACTTGCGGTTAGCTTTTTGACCGGCCCCCGCATGCACGCACTCGCACCACCAGCTGAAAGGATATCCCAAAAGGATATGCAGCATACCTATTTCATGTTGCATGCTGGCGTTTTATTAACACAAGTAATGAGCATGAAATGGGTGCCAAGTGATGTGATGTGGGTGCGACAGACAGTGAAAGGCTTTAGTGCGAAAAATCCTTGCAATGCTTCCCCACATTGCCACAAGGTTTATTTTTTATTTTTTTTCGTTGTTAAGTGTTTTCGCCATAAAAGGCTCTCCTGCCATTGCTTCTTGGCACTTTCTTTCTTCGGCACACATTTATTTATATATTATTGTGTCGTCAACTGCGCGTCCGCTGAACTGTAAAGCGATAAATGAGCGCACAATTTAAATGTCTTCAACGTGTCGTATACTTAACGCGAACCCTTTAAAAACGAAAATTGAATTTCTCTCGACTCGCTGGAAATATGTAAATTGAATTTATTGGCTGCCCATCACTCGAATTGGTTGTTGTCTACAAATCGTAGGCAATCGTCGAGTGAATATTTTATGAACTAAAAAGAATGTAAATGAACAACTCGCATCGATTTGTTGCGTTGACCACATTGTGATATTCAATGCTCATTATTAATAATTAGAATTGCACAACCATCTTTAATTGCCCATAATCAATAATAATTTCTCTCAGTTCTTTGTGAAGACATTTTCCATTGCGTAATGCGAACAAAACAATACAAATACCAAGCTGACACTGAGACTGAGACTGAGACTGAGACTGAGACTGAGACTGTGACTGAAATCGAACCTGAAGCGTAAGCTGATTACGGTTCGTATCTATCAATAATTCACTATAATTGAAACGAATTGAAAGCGATAAAGAAGCCATTACGGGTTAATACCTACACAATAATGTGGAACAATGGACGGAAATGCCCAATCCACTTGGCTTCCCATTGTGCCAAATTATGGAAAAAAATCGGTATCCAAAATTTTTCAAATGAGGGTGGCAAATATTTTGGCATCAGCAAAATATTTGACGGAAAATGAAGTTGGTTTAAATTAAAGCAACATTTTTATAGAGAGACATTAATGCTACTGTCAGAAATCAAAGTCGACAAAAATAAACAAACATTTTGTATACTCCACAAAGTATGTTATTAATCTGCAGCAGATCAGTGAATAACACTCATAAAAAACGGTAATTCATCAAAGAAAAAAATGATTGCATTTTGTGGTCAAACTTGAAGTAATCCCAAAGAGGATTAATGCGATATTTTGACCTCACTTGTTACATTTGCAATTGCAGTTTGGAGGGCATTGAGTGTGTTATTGAAATTGTCATTTCCGTTAGTTAAATATGCAACATGAAACGCGTATAATTGATTTATTAACTTGAATAATGCAATTATTACAATTATTGCAATTAACGCAATTAATACGTATTATATTTTTGTGAAATTAGCTTAGCACTGAAGTGCTGTTTAAAATGCAAAACCAATATGCAATTCGGAGCGATCCGTTTAATTAAACATCCCAGCCTAAAGGTTAAAAATATCGCAGTGCAAACAACTCGAATAGGACACGCCCACCGTACGCCCATCGACTGTTGCATATGGATGTAATTTTATTACGCTTTCAATGCAATAAACAAAAACGCGCACAAAGATTGATTGCCACATTTTGGCTGTTATTCACTTGCAGATACCTTGCAATACGCAATAAAAATAAAAATAACTGACTTAAAGTCAGTCACAAATTGCTCGAAAATAGCGAAATTATTTGCGACAACAGTTCATGTTGAAGCTGTAAAAAGAAGCATTGTTGAGCCCATTGCGTATACGCAATGTTACAGGATATATGAGACGTGTATTTGCATAAAAATAAATATTAAATATTTGAACTCGACTGTTCGGTTCGGTCTGTTTTTCCGCCACACTTTTCAATAAAATTTCAATTTTTCGCCATCACTTCCTCCCAAAAAACGAAGGCACGAAATGACAACAAAAAACAACTTCAATGCGCAGCCATTTTTTTTTCGCTGGCATTTATCAGCCACTGAGATACAGATACAGATACATCAATTGGCGGCATCAGCACGCTTTACGGAAATCCCCAGCGCCCTGACAACAAAAAGATACAGCGAAAATCATATATATAGTATATTTTGGGGATATCGAGTACAGTTTGCGGATGTGTTTTTCAAACAAATAAATTAATTGTGGACGTGCTTTTATAGTTGTCGCTGTTTGTTCATGTTTGTTTACCACGAAACGCCAACTAAATACAACAATTAATCCAAAATGCAATTGCCGAAAAGTCGTTTTTCGCCTATTGACGTCACTTCACGCTTATGATGATGATGATGATGATGATGATTTTGATGATAATAGATTGGCAATTGTATTGCCTTCAACTGGACACAGATATTGAGGGAAACATTTTGAAGAACAGCTGCCAGTTTTCAGCGATCGACTGCGATCGAGAAAGTGACTGAGGAGAAAGTGCAGACAGCGAAAAGTGCAATAAACAAATGCGAGGACAAACAAGCGTTCTCTCAAGTGATTAGCTAGCGAATACCCTGCTTCGAAATTGAAGAAATAAACTCAAGAAATTTCCTTCAAAACGAATTTGTAATATGTTAAATCAAATAAAAGTGAAATGTTGCCATTTAAAGTAGTACAAAAAATGAATTACCCAAATTTTGAGGCTTTCAACAAATAACAACAACAAAATAACAAACAACAAAATTTACGAAATTTATAAATAGCACGAGAAATCATATTTTTTCTTTACGTAATGAATATGTTTTTTTTATTTCAAACAGTATAATATAATATAATATCCATTCAAGTTTTGTATTTCATCAAAATAAAGATTTATTGTTCATGTTCAATAACATCTGCTAATGCTAATCTGCTGAACATCTTAAAGTATTTTTTAAATTATGTGAACTAATTTACATAAACGCATTCTTAAAGTAGTTAATATATTGAAGTTTTGATTTCTATATATTGTCTCAATTTTATAAAATCTTTTAGAATAAATTTACGAATAGAACTATTGAAATGAGTTTTCCAATTTTATCTCTATTCAATAAAAATGTTTTTCTTTGGCTTAATTTAGCATCGCCTGTGGATTCATTTTACTAAATCATTTAGTTTGCTGGCATAAAGTAAAAAATGTGTTTTAAAGTATCAATTGAATTTGCATTAATTGCAATTAAAATCAGAAAGAATTTACGTTTAGAACTATTGAATTGAGTCTTGCAATTCCATCTGGATTCCATGAAAAATGTTTTTCTTTGGCTTAATTGACATTTCGCCTGTGGATTCATTTTACTAAATAAAGTAAAAAATGTGTGTTTAAAGTATCAATTAAATTTGCATTAATTGCCATTAAAATTAGCAAGAATCTAGAACTATTGAATTGAGTTTTGCAATTCCATCTGAATTCCATAAATAAAGTTTTTCCTTGTCTTAATTTAGCTTCGCCTGTGGATTCATTTTACTAAATAAAGTAAAAAATGTGTGTTTAGAGTATCAATTAAATTTGCATTAATTGCCATTAAAATTAGCAAGAATCTAGAACTATTGAATTGAGTCTTGCAATTCCATCTGGATTCCATGAAAAATGTTTTTCTTTGGCTTAATTAACTTCGCCTGTGGATTCATTTTACTAAATAAAGTAAAAAATGTGTGTTTAGAGTATCAATTAAATTTGCATTAATTGCCATTAAAATTAGCAAGAATCTAGAACTATTGAATTGAGTTTTGCAATTCCATAAATAAAGTTTTTCCTTGTCTTAATTAACTTCGCCTGTGGATTCATTTTACTAAATAAAGTAAAAAATGTGTGTTTAGAGTATCAATTAAATTTGCATTAATTGCCATTAAAATTAGCAAGAATTTAGAACAATTTTATTGAATCTTGCAATTCCATCTGAATTCCATAAGAAATGTTTTCCTTTGGCTTAATTGACATTCCGCCTGTGGTTTCATCGCACAGGATGCAAGTCAAGGTGGCTTTCTCCATACTGAGATATTCTCGCCTATTCGATTACAGCTCAAAGTGCTTGACTTGTGGCTGGATTGCAATTGCCATCTATGTTACAATGAGTGTCAATCGCTGCATTGCCTTACTTATTACGTATACGACGTGTATATCTGTTAATTAGTCCAAACAAATCGCATTTGCAAGCAGCTTAGACTCAGAGAGCGAGGAGGAGGGAAGAGAGGGAAGTGAATTGTTGTTGCTGCCCTCAAAATCGGCTTAGTCGCGACACACCCACACACACACACACACACAATATGCGAAACTATGTTATATCAAGGGCGATTGTAGTCTGACAAAAGTGGGCGTGGCATTGGGAGACGCTCAAATTATTTGCACATTTACGCGATTTATAATGAGAATTTGTCGCCAGCGGCTTTCACTCAAAGATGCAGCACTTAAGGGCTTGCCACGCTATGCGTGTGTGTGTGCCACACAGAGTGTGCGTGTGTGTGTGTGTGTGTGTGAATGTGAAATATGCCGCATAAGACACAGCGAGAAATAAGCAACGTGATTTTAAATTCTTCGGCAAAAATACAAATTAAATTACAGAAATTATTGAAATTTTTTGCAATATTAAAATTATTTTGATTGCCAAAAAAGTTGCACTTTAAAATAAATTTAAATTAAATTATTGCATAATATTCAAAATATTTAATTATGTTGTTCTAATGTGTTAAAATTGTAATATGTGTTTTCAATAAGTTGGTTATTATTATTTTTTATTATTCGTTGCTCATTTTCTAAGCACAAAAATGTACAAATGAAAGTAAAGAAATAATTATGAAATACTCATTTGAATTGTTTGCATAATTAAAATTATTTTGATCGCCAAATAAGTTTCACTTATAAATGAATTTAAATTAAATTATTTCATAATTTTCAACACAATTCATTTTTTGTTCTAATGTGTAAAAATTGTAATATGTATTGTTAAATAAGACACAGACATTACTTTCTATTATTCGATAACAATTTTTCGAGTTTCAAAATATACATATACAAATATTACAATACTTCTTTTAACTATTTACAATTTGTATAATAAATAAGTGAAATGTTGAAATTAATTGACATACGACTTTTTCATAACTTTCAACAGATTACATTTTTTTATATACGTGTAATAAAACAAGGATAGAAATAACCCTCAATAAAAATTTCGCTACTTTGTTCGTTGACTTTAATTTTGTCGATTTTCTGAGCAGCAAAATATACGAAGTGAAAATTACGCAATACTTCTGCAAATTATTTTCAATATTAAAATAGTTTTGTATAAATAATAAGTTGAGCCCAACAATGAATTTAAATACAATTATGCCGTGACTTTGAACGAATTTCAATTTTTTCTAATTGTTTGTCAATTAAAAAGTTTCACTTTGTGCTTTAATTGTAGCATAATTATGTTTTTCGTAATAATTTGCTTGCAACATTGCAGCTGTTGCAAGCATTTGAATGCGTTCAAATTCAATGGAACAGAAAAGAGACAGAGACAGCGACAGAAACAGAGACAGAGACAGAAAGAGAGAAGAGTTCGATCGATGCTTTTGCTTTGTATGCTTTGAACTGATGATAATGATATGCGCTTTATGACTTTTTCGCTTGATTTTCTTATTGATTTTTGCAATGTACACACACACACAAACACACACACACACACACACACACACACACTCGCATTCAGTTTGTGGGTCTCGAAGCTGGCAACATAAATGTAGCATACCTTTTTGGGCCGTCGCCGCTGGAGGCCAGAACAATGAGAGTAGGACGAGCAGCGTCGACAATGTCGCATGTGTTGCATTTCATTTGACCTGCAGGCAAACACACACACACACACACACACACACACACACATGTACATACATTGTGCAGCAGAGAAATAAATGTTTTTTCGTTTTGCATTTGACATTTGCGAGTCGCCATCAAATCGAAGAACCCAGAACCCAAAACACATTTGTCCAGCTACTAATTAAATGGCTAATGTCCATGACACCATCTCTGTTTACATGTGTAAGTGTCTCAGTGTCTGTGTGTGTCTGTGTGTGTGTGTGTGTGTCAAGGACAATTGCAATTGTGCTATTGCCAACTAATCAGCATATAAAACGAGCGCCGTTTGAATGCAATTCCATTCGGCTGCCTTGGCAATTATACTTGGACTTTTAATTGAATTGACGCCACTGCAGCTCCCATCGCACATAGTTATATAAATAGCCACCCCACACACATATATATATATAGAGTGTCGTGCCACATCAGAATCATAATATATGCAACAGCATTGCCATCGATGCGTCGCATCGCCTGGAACATGTCGCTGCAAATAATGAGATATAAAATAATGTGCACAAATTAATGGAAAGCTCTCTCAATAATGACAAATGTCACATTTTTCAGTTCCCATAATCTACTCTATAAATTCCCCCCTTTCTGCCCCCATTTCCAACCCACGCAGCTTGACATTTAGCTGTCTGTCAGTGCAGCAACTAAAAAGAATTGCATTTTAATTGCCATCAAATTAATCTCTTCATTAATATCAGCCAACCGATTGTCGCGACTTGTAATCGTCGTAAAAGTGGAGCAGCTGAAACTGCAATTAAATTTATTTCAATTTTTAATTCAAGATATATCTGTAAATCTTCAGTTTGGTTAATGCATTTATATTTATATTTTAACTAAATTTATTAACTTTCTTTAATTTTAAATTTAAGATGTGACAGAAAAGTGTAGCAGTAACTTTTAAGTTGATTCTTCAGTTTGGTAAATGCATTTATATTTATATATTATTCGAGCAGCCAAAACTGCAATTGTAATTCATATATTTACTAAATTTATTTTTATTTTAAATTAGAGATGTGCCAGAAAAGTGTAGCAGGTACTTTTAAGTTTAATCTTCAGTTTGGTAAATGCATTTATATTTATATTTTATTCGAGCAGCCAAAACTGCAATTACAATTTATTCATTAACTTATTTTATTTTTATTTTAAATTAGAGATGTGCCAGAAAAGTGTAGCAGTAACTTTTAAGTTTAATCTTCAGTTTGGTAAATGCATTTATATTTATATTTTATTCGAGCAGCCAAAACTGTAATTACAATTTATTTATGAATTTAATTTAGATCAATTTTAAATTCAAAATGTGCCAGAAAAGTGTAGCAGTAACTTTTAAGTTTAATAAACGTGTTGTCAAGAAACTCAATTTATTAATTGCCTATTTTCATAAAAATATATTTTTGTATGGCGCAATGCATTAATATTTCATTTATTTACCAAATTACATTTAACAAAAATATGCAAACATAATGGAATTTAATAGTGCTAAACTAGGCATATTCATTAATAAATATGTACATTTATTTATGCAGTTACTTTCTAATTTAATTGCAAATATAGTCTAACAGCTAAATTGTTGCAACATTAAACTGGTTAAATGAAAATTCTTTAATCTACTTAAATTGCCAGTTGCAAAAGTTTGTGAGTAACTCTGCAGAATTTGTAGCGAACAAATTTGGCGAAATTCAACAACTGCAGCTTGAAGTCGTTCAGAAATTTATTACTCGGCATAATGAGTCACCATTTGGCTGCATAATAAAGTTAAACACTTACCTCATTGTTATAATTAACTCATTGCCATGCAGTTGGGCACAGTGGCTTCGCCACAACTTCATTAGCCACTGCACAGTGTCCACAGTCGACGAAATCAAATCAAGTTTCGCGACATCTTTATAGTAAATGTGCTCTTCGCATTACTTCAAGTCAAGGGTTAACGAAGCATGAGCAGACAGAAAAAAATGGGGCTGCCAAATTGCGAATGGTGGAAGCAATGTGCAAAAGTTACTTCTGAAAACCCTTTCGTCGCGATGTTTGCTCTTTTTGGGAGCCAACGCGGCGTATGCTTCATATTTTTTGGCGACTCTGGCAGCAAAACTTTGACAAAATGCAGGCCAAAGCGTCGTCAGTCTTCAGTGTTCCGTGGTGGCATTTTGTGTAAATGTGTGGCATGTGGCATGTGGCAGGTGGCAACTGCAGCTTATTTTAAGTGAAATATGCGGCACTCAGCTAAGGCCATTGCCATCAGCACAGTCATTGCGCCGCGCAAGCCGCTAATTTCACTTAACTCGGCCCAAATTTGCATACGTGGCAACGACCCGCCCCCAAACGATGCCCACGTGGCAGGTGGCAAGTGGCAAGTGCCACACACGGTCGGCCTTTTGATTTTTGGGTTACTGTGGCCAAAACCTGCAGCGTCGCTCATACGCAATTCCCTTTATAGCGTATGCATATCCGATCTACAATTCTTGCAACCAGCGACTTTATCAACTCCTTAAAAGAGCTTTACAATTAATTGCCACAAGCCGAAGGTCTTAGCAGCCAGTGCTGTAGAATTATAAGTTAGTTAACTAACTATTATCAATAAATAAATGCTACTCGCAGAACACTTTCAACGGGGCGCGTTTTTTATTTTGCATTTTGAAAAATCTACTACAAATTGTATTTAGACAATTTACTTAAAATACCACAATAAAACAACTCTTATATATATTTGTATATATTGTTTACTCTAGCAAAAATATTATAAACAAAAATATATATTTAAGTCAAATTACAATTTTCTATATTATTCTTATTTTATGTGTTCAGCTGCTTTTGAATGAGAATTGAACTCGACGACAAGAAAATATAAATTATAAAGTTGTTTATTTTAACTCAGACCAAAGCATAACATAAATGGTATCAACTAAATATTTTAATTGTTCACAACAATTTTAAGTAAGCGTTGGAAATCCACCTGCAGCAATTTTATGATAAATTTGTTGATATTTATTGCCTTTTCCCAAGAGGTTTCGCATGCAAACGAAGTTGCAGATTTGTAATAAACAAATAATAAATACATATGTATATACACACATATACAAAAATGTAAAAATAAAATAAATAAATTATTCAAATTTATTCTAAGCGTGCAACAGTTTCGTAAAGTTTTTATCAAAAGCAGCGACGGCAATAGACCAGTTGATAAGCAGCTCTACTTTTGAAAAGCTCTGCCGCTTGACCACGCCCACTTGTCTGATACGCCCCCTGCTATTTCGATAACCAGTCCTACTAGATACAACCACAGATGCTCAATTTAAGATTTTATAATTTATTAACATTAGGCAAATTTCAATTTAAACAAAAAGCAATGCAACTCATGTTGAATTCATTGTCTATTCAATTGTGTAAATAAATCTTATTTAAAGTATGATTTTTTCATAATAAAAATGCAAATAAATTGTAGTTAATTGTATATAAGCGATCCGTTTCAAAATTGTATATTTACTGGTCACTTTTTTAAGGAATATTAAACTTAAATGGAATGCAACATAAATCATATTCAATTCTTTGTCTACAATTTGTAGTAATTCGAAATCCAAACTTAAATCGACTCTTGTGAATGAGATTTTGCTGTTACTATGATATATAGAATGCATTCATTGAACTACTTAAATGCAATACCAACAATAATAAATCGCACTTGAAATGCGATTGAGGGATTGATGTTTGGGATCCTTGATGTTATTGAAACGATTGCAACTCCAATTGGCCGGCGAGCAACATCTTGCCATTTGCCACTTGCCACTTGCCACTTGTCGTGGTCGTGTTCGTGGTCGTCGCTTTGGGGCACTCTTAACGAGTGGCATCCACGTAAACATCGTCCATTCGTAATGCAATTTGGGAGCACATTTTGAATGGCCGTTGTTGCCGTTGATTATGCCCACTTTTCAGGCTTGTTCATTTTTTGTGTACTTTACATTTTTTTTGCTGGCTGGATTATTTTCTGAATCGACCCTTTTTGAGGAGCGAAATGTAATTGACGGCTGGTTGAGGCAGCCAACGGCAGTTGACCCACAACGAGTGCCCAAATGTGGCAGGATTCGTGCCATTTGCCTTGCATAACGAAAGCGCCGCTTCCATTTGTGCAGAATTTCTATTTTTAATAAAGCAACGCGCGCAAGGTCAGCCGACAATTTTTGATAGCCTACTGCATGCAGCTTGACTTCTGGGCGGTGGCTGAGTGTGTTGTGGGTGTTGTGGGTGTTGTGGGTGCTGTGGGTTAAGCCCAAAGGGGTTAGAGGTTAGCACTTAGCAAGCATGAAAATGAAAGCAAAGGCGCACTAAATCTAGCTCACAGCGGCAAAAGCCAACTGAGGCAGCAACTGAGGCAGCAACTGAGGCAACAACTGTGGCAGCAACTGTGGCAGCAACTGTGGCAGCAACAGCGCTGACCGAAGGCGCAAGGGCGGCCAACTCGGTTGGCCATTTAATGGCAAATAATAATTAAAAACTTTGCAATCGAACGCGTTCGCAAACAGAGCGTAAGAATAAAAGCCTCTCCACTCATAAATACACACACTTTATGCAGTATATATACATATATATATACTACTATATATATTGACCGCGAGCAGGTCACCTGCTCTGGCTGTTGGCCAGGCTCTTCACTTGGGCCAAAGTTGCCGACTGGCCTGCACTTCAAGTTTGGATTGAGGCAATCGGCAACTCGATCCCCATCGAAGTGCAAGTCGCTTCGAGTGGAAATCTCTGCTTAATCTCTCTCTCTTTCTCTTTCTCTCGAGTTGCCTTTTCCCTTTCTATTTGCCTTTATCAGTCGTTCCCTTTATTGGAACTTGTCGCTATTTATGGCTCAACAACTCTAGTTGCTAATTTCAGCGGAAGCTACTGTTTAAAAAATTATCACAATAAATTTACCTAATCATCCATTATACAGATTCTGTGCAATCGTCTGTTTAGCTGAATTTTTAGCTTAATTGTTTTCCATTTGCTAAAAATATTTTATCTGTTCTTTTAGTTTATTTTTCCCATTTACAAAAATTAGTTTGAAAGCAATTTGTGAGCTGCAGCGTTGCCATCTTCCATTCAAACAGCCCTGCCAACTTGCTGGCTTACCAAAAATACGTATTATTTACAATTATTTTTAACATAAATTAATGTTAATTTAAGAAAATCAATAATTTGAAATAAATTTATTTGACTATAGAGGTTTTGCAGCAAGCAAAGAGTTTCGAATGCACCTCTAAAAATAGACTGTAATCACAGTGTTACCGTATTTTATACGGCCACCTGTTCACTCTTTTATGCCGCAGTGGAATGTTGCACTTAATTTATAAAACACAAAGATGAAAAGCATAATTAAATTCAATTAAAAATGAACCATACTGTACTTTAATACGAACACGAGAAGCAGAACTGAGATTACACTCAATCTGGTAACCATGGATGTTGTTCGTGTATTTAAATATATTAATGAGTACTTTGGGGGCGCCAGCTGATTCTCTCTCTCTCTCTCTCTCTCGTTTTCTCACTCGTTCTCGCTCTTTGGAACACAAAGTATGTTAAGTAGGTTTCGAGTTGAAGTTGAAGTTGAAGTTGGCCTCTTGGCTAATCAGTAAAATGGACATGGATTGCGTCTTGTGCCGCCCCAGAAACAATGGACGATTGTTTGGCTGGCCAGTGGGCGTGGCAATGAGTTGCGTTGTCCATGGGGCACAACAATCTGCTGTGCTTGCAGTTTGCATGAAAAACAAAAGCTCTGTGCAAACCGGGCAAATATCAGACAACATTAAGAGCCGACGCACTGGAAAATTGTAGAATAGGTTAAGGGGAAGCAAAGACAGAGACAGAGAGAGTGAGTGAGAGAGTGAGAGGGAGATGGCGTCGCGTTATTCATATTATGCTTTATTGTTGTTATTATGGTTGGGCTTTGTTTGCCAGCCTCGGACCAGGCCAAAACTGTTGCATTGTTTTCCGGCGACCAAATACACAAAACAAAAACCCAACCACTGTCGAAAACGAGAGACAAAGAAGGCCACAGCCAGAGGAAGCAGCAGAGAGAGAAGCAGCATCGCTTGAAGAACAAGAACAAGAAGAAGAAGAAGAAGAAGCTAAGCAAAGCGTGCGACGCTTTTTTGCTGCTTATTGTCGCTGCTCGTTGTGTGAGCGGCAATTGTGGCCAGGCATCCACAACGAGATACGAGATACAAGCATGAGCGCCTAAACAATGCGGCAATGAAATATTATTCCCGTACTCGTGGCCAGGGTTGCCACCTACTCAAATCTCACAGTGCAACACGTTCGATGCGAGGGCAACGAGTGTCTTCGACGAGCAGCGGGCAAGCAACGAATTGTCGATATTAAACTCGAATTTAGGGACGATCAATTCTTGTCAGGCAAACTAACGAGTATCTATATAGATAATTTAATTAAAATAAGCAACAATTCAACAATGTATAGAAGTATTAACGAGTAGCCAACACATAATGAATAAATTAACGAGTAGCCAATAATAAAGAATTTAAAAAAATAAAAAGCAAAAATTCAACAATTTGTAGAAGTAATAACGAGAAGTTCATATATGATGAGTAACTTAATGAGTAGCCAATAATAAAGAGTTTTAAAAATAAAAAGAAATAAATAACAAATTAACGAGTAGCCAACACATAATGAATAAATTAACGAGTAGCTAATAATAAACAATTTAAATATTAGCAAAAATTGATCATAAAGTGATAACGAGCAGTTAACATTTCATGAGAAAATTAACGAGTAGTAACGAGAATAATGAAAAAAAATTAAAAATAAAAATTTTAAAAAATATATATTAAAAAGTTGTCAACAGTCTGGTAGTAAATTTATAAATTAAATATAAGCAAAACTTAAAAAAAAAACCAATAACGAGCAGTTAACATATAACGAGTAACAAATAATGAGAATTTAAAAAAATAAGCGACTAGCGGATAGTTTATAATTCAAAATAAATAACGAGTATTTTCAATGGGCAATGAAGAACACCGATTGGTAAGGCAATAACTGCACCGCAAATCTAGTCTGTGAACAGAAAACGAGTATTTATGACGATTAGCTAAAATATATAGGAAAATAATTAAATTAACGAAAAGTTCAAAGTATCTATAATATAAACAAAAGCTGAAATGCAAAGTAACAAGCAAGTAGAATATTTAACTATTTGCACAACTCAATTTAAAGTAGAAGCATCCAATAAAAATTTGGTAAGACGATTAGCGATGCTTAGCGAAACCACAATTGAAGAGGAGAAGGCTAATAAGAAGCAAAGTCGAGTAATTGGGTTGCAATGATATTGATGTGGAAGTCAACTCACGTAATTTGCGAGACAATTTGACGTATGGCGGGACACTGTGCGAGGCAACGAGGCACGTTGCACACACACACACACAGTGGCGAGGTCTGCGATTGCATCTTGGACTTGGGTGTTAATCAGCCAAGTAGAACACTGAGGAGAGAGAGAGAGAGAGGGGAAGGGAGATGAAGATGTTGCCGCTGGTGTCAAAGCGTGTGTTTTCTATGCGTCCGTTTGCACACACACACACACACATGCATTGTACTTACAATGTTTTACAGGCATTAAATCAGTCAGTGAGAGAGAGAGAGCGAGAGAGGGCGGATAAGTGCAAGCGAGGCAGCTGTAGACAATGATTTGCATACGAAGCTGCTGCAGCTGCTGTTGCCACTGGGCTGCATTTACATGCATCACTTGTTCTACTTATACAGAAGTGAGCGTATGCAAGTGTGCGAGTGTGTGTGTGTGTGGCCTTGCGTGTGACCTTGATCTTGATATGTCCTTTTTACATATGGAAACACAAGTGAAACCGGCTGCGTCTTAATAGGCTTTCCGACGAGTGCCAGGCAACGACAACGAAATCCGAAATCAGATGGAAAGTGTGGCTGGAAAAACAATAAAGACAAAAGCTCAGCTCACGGATAATCAGGAAGCTGCGAAGACGACAAATTTCCAAGAACGACAAGCATAAATAATTGCTTAGTCAATAATAACAAATTCACAACGATCTGCTATTCTGAGTGTGGACCGCAAAATAAAAACAGCAACAGGACGCAAAACAATTACGTTGTCAATGCACTGCACATATTTAAAAAAAAAATGCTTAATTTCATTCTTTATAATAATATCCAGCTTCATTTAACGTTCAGAAGAAGAAGTTTGTTTACATTTTGTTCATTTTAAAATAATCAAACATATCATTTTAAAGAACTAGAAATTATAGATTACTATAAAATTCTAGAATTTAATAAAACAGAAGTTGAAACCTTTCCAAAATTAACTTTTTAAGCCAGAACTAATATATCAGCATAAAATTCAAGATTTTTTCTATAAAATAAAAATTTCATTTATTTTTAGAGAACTCAAAACGTTTCAAAACAATTATTAATTTAATATTATATTTTAAGATTTAGTTCAAGCGAGGATTGCTAATAATTTCGCTTTGCTTTTCTGGAATGTTTTAAATTGAACTCAGCTCTTTTATCGTCACGTAATGGCGACAAGTTTATTGGCCCCGGAGCACAGCCAACAACACCAGGCTTTTGGCCCTGTCGTGTAATTCGAGCGCTTTTTATTGTTTGTGTGAGTTTAGTTTGTTGGTGCGACCACAAAAGCCATAAAACTCATTTGATTAACCAACATTGTGCGCATATAGTATTTGTATTTATTTTCCGTTTGTAATTTGATTATCCAACAATAAATAGAATAATGTGCAGCTGCCCGCATCATGCGGATTGTGCGGATTGCGGCCGCCGTGTTGTATACGCAATATAGTAAATGTGTCCCAGCACATATTAATCATACGCCTCGTGGCCTTGTGCTGACTGGCAACCATGCGGGCACAAAACACATGTAACAATAATATTAAGCAGCTTTTCGCTGTATTTGTATTGTTTCAATGGCTTTTAGCACAATCTGACAACACTTCAGCTGCCTTACGACATCCCACATATAATATATTATATATAGAAATATGTGAAGTTAATTTTGCTACGACAATTACAAGTCAATTTTATTTGTTGACTTTGGATAATGCTGTGAATTTTGGCAGAAGTGACTGACATTTATTATTATATGTGATTTAAATTATTTGCATGTGTCACATTTCGAGCTGTATATTTCCGTTTTATTTTTTCATCACGTCAAAGCTTATTTTTAGGCAAACAAAACAAAAATATTGCGAAATGTCCTCAACAGTGTTTGCGGCACTTCAGCTCAGCGGTAATTGAAGCATAATTGCTGAAAGCACGCGCGTGTGGAAAACTCAACAGCTGTCGAACATCACTAATTGGCTGAGCAGCCAAAGGTGGCCACAGCTAGAGGCGCATTTGATGTTCCTCTTGCAGGACAGTTGTGGAAAGTCCACAGCCACGATGCTGTAATGAGCTGCATGTAAATTTTAATTAATGCTCGACAAATAAACCAGAGTCTGCATTCTGGCTGGACATTGTCGGCTGCATTGGCAATTAGAGTTAGTCTGGGATAAGCCTGGTGCCCAGATCCCTCGCAGAACGAAAACAACAAAAAATGGGTCGCAATAAAAAAAAAAAAAAACAAACAGGATAAACGGAAGCGGAAGAGCAACAAAACTAAATGGGCACGAACCGCCGGCAAAAAATAAAGCAAAAAAAAAAAACAACAAACAAAACACAGACCAAAAGAATAGATAAACAGACAAACGAGTGGTGGGGAAGAGAGCAGAGAGAGCAGAGAGCAGAGAGCTGAAAATGTGGGCAGCGTGTGTTTGGTGAATGAACAAAAACTGGCTGCAGTTGGATTTGGTCAGCGCGTCGAAAGTATGCTACTTTTTCTGCTCCCCTCTTTTGCATTGCATTTGTTTTTGTTGCGATGCGCCAATCTGAGCATCATCATGAACATCATCATTAGGTTGAGCATGATGAGCATCGTCATTATCAGCACATTGCATTGCATCACAGACGTAAGCTGCTTTGCCAACTGCCAGTTGGTAGTTTACTGTGCTTCCACACATACTCAACAGGCAAATAAATTTAATTTTAATGTACAGTAGCATGTTATTGCAAAGTGTTGACGAGGTGGCATTTAATGTTTCAGTTAATCAGTTAATTAATAAATTTAAGTTTTTAATGTACATGTTTAGTTTACTATTGTAATAAGTGTAATATACAATTTTTTAATTTAAATTTAATCTAAATCAGGGGTGCCCAGCCCCATTGCTCAAATGCAGATGAAGAATAGAGATAAGAAAACGAAAGTGAAAAATTGTTTTTGTAATTGGCTCCGAAGCAAAGGCAAGCAAATGCGTATACGTATATGTTCTATCGGCATACGCCAATGCATAAATTTTATATTTTCATTGTTATTTCATAATTGCCTTTATTATAAAAATGTATCTCCTTAATTTTTTCAGTGCATCCATTGAAATAAAAAAAAATATTCAGTTTCCAATTTTATTAAATTGTGTACTTAATTTTCTTTATAGATTATTAATATTTTTTCTTTAATTTACTACTTTAAAATTGGTATTTTCTTATCTCAATGTAATAATTGTTGTTCAAAGTCGACTTTTAAATAAATAAAACTGCAATAAAATTTATAGTTTATTTTTTGATTTATATACAAAATAATTCGATAATTTGAACCTATTTTATTGGTTGATTTATTATTGATTGAATATATTAAAATGTAATCAAATAAATGTTCTGCTACTTTAAAAACTTGCATTTCACACAAATATTCAAGCGATGTGGCCACAGTGTGCAGCTTATTGCGAACAGGATGGCAACACAGCACAGGCGTTGCCACTTAGCAAGTGCTCTTTCTTGTGCGACCGCAACTGCAACTCATATGGAAATTTATGCAAAATGCCGGCGAGAGGGCAAAAGGCAAATGGCAGAGGGCGCCACTGTGGTTGCAGTTATATGTTTGTGTATCTCGTTGTTGTTGGTGTTGTCAACGCCTGGCGTTGGCGTTGCCTTTGACTTGGCAATTACAACAATTGCGTAGAGCTAGTGATGCTCGCCTCGCTCTCGGCTTAATACCAACTAATGCCCTTAATTAGCAACAGTGAAATATTAACAAAATTCAAAAGAAATTCGAAATTAAGATTCAGATGAAATTGTAGCAATTGCAGATGCATTTTTTTTTTAAATTCAGCATTAGAGTAATTGCAACAGAATATCAATTTAGTTTCGACCGTATTTAAATATTGAATTGCATTGTAGATTGCAGTATTAAATTGCAATTAAAGAAAACTTCCGGGGAAACAGAAATGTTAAGTGGGATTTTAATTAATATTTAAAATGAGATTCAGGCATGCAATCAAAAAGAAATTGCCGAGAAATTCTTCTTTAACTTCAACTATAATTTGCCAAAGAATCAAGTCAATAAATGGCAATAAAGGGAAAATACAGCGAAATTCAAGCGAATTTAAGTTGCGACTTTCAAGTGGATTCAGCTGATAAATTGTAATCCTACTGAAGCACACTATAATCGCTTTTAGGCCAACTCACACTATCGCTCTTGATGCTGTCAATCATCGCTCTTTGCCTAACCCATTTGTTAATCCATCCACCTATAGGATTTGCACTCTCCGCCCCCCGTGTCGTGGAGTTCAATTAAGAGGCGATGCTCTTGCCGTAACGAGAGGCTTACGCTGTCCGACAGATTTAATCCTGGGCGGGGCTCTGGCATGTGTAAGTCATCCGTTCGCTGGCTCACAGTTCAAGGCATATGGTGTAGTGCAGCATGCAACATGCAACATTCAGCCTGCCACTTGCCACAGTCAACATTCGACTGCGCACTGTAATCCGGATTTCATTACAATTTTAACATCGCAATCCTTTGGTGCTGCACTTTTTGACAGTCGCTGTCAATGTGGCATGTGGCAGGTGGCAGGCGAAGGCGGGTGGCAGCTGCCATGCGGCATGGCAACGTAACGCATTCACTGGCTCAGTGTCTCAGGCTCATGCTTACGGCAATCGCACGACGCCGTTGCCGAGCTTGCCCCTCTGCAGCGACTGCCCATTGAAACAAATTCATGCAAAAAAGCTACACTTGAGAGTAGTTGACTATGAGATACCCGATAGCCATTTTTGATTTGCTGTTGTCAGATTAAATGAATTTTTAAAGCAATCATTAAAGTAGAATGCTTAGACTGTTGAGGTAACATTGCCAACGGTTACGTTAACTGGCAAGTTAACAGTGTATTAGAATGCAGAGACTGTTAAGTCAATAGTGCAGACGATTGGTTAGACTGTTAAGTTAACAGTGCAGTAGAATGTAGAGACTGGCAAGTTAACAGTGCATTAGAATGCAGAGACTGCTAGACTAACAGTGCAGTAGAATGCTTAGACTGTTAGGTTAACAGTGTAGTCGAAAGCTGAGACTGTTAGGCTAACAGAGCAGTCGAATGCTCAGACTGTAAAGTTAACAGTGCAGTTGAATGTAGAGACTGTTACGCTAACAGTGCAGTCAAATGCTTAGACAGCTTGTAAGTTAGCATAATATAGAATAATCTAAAATATATACGTACATGATAATATACTTTATGGAGTCGGAGATGCCTCCTTTCTTGTCTGTTACATTTGCATTTCCTGTTGGCACTAAGCTATAATGGCCTTCTACGCTGTGGCTAGCGGGTATAAAAAAGGGAACGGAATAAGCCGTCTGCTGTGGCTTTCAGTCGTGACCTTCCGCCTGAGACTCCCACGCTCCGCCCGCACCCTCAGTTTGACCATTAACATTTATGACTTGTATCTTCCTTTATTGTATGCCACACACACACACGCACGCAGACATTCGCACACATCCTTCATCCTGCAGCTGGTTTATGCGCATAAGTTACGACCGACATCGCGATATTTTTATGCGTCGCGTTTCACCTGAAATCAGCAAACATTTCTTATCGATCTCATTTTATTATGCCAGCAAATAAAATTTATTAACAAATTCGTATTGCCCGCAGCTAAAAAGGGCATCATAAATTTCAAACAACTGAAAATATTTGTAGCAGACAGAAGGTCAGAAAATCTGCGTCACCATAAAGATTTTATTGTATTGGCATGACAAATCTGAATCGTTTGGTATTCGTAAAGACTTTGTTGAAATTCGGTAAATAAATATCTTATTATTTAAAATTGCATATATGTAGTTATTCTCTCTTTGAAATATATTCTTTTGTAGTTCTACAGTGATATCAAACTGTGTCGCACAGCATCCAAACGACACAAAAGGAAGTCAACTTGATTTGCATTGATTGCTACATACCTTAATTCATATTATTACAAAGCCAATTCAAGTTAATATGAAAATTTGAAAGACACCTCTAACTCTTTACCCAAGACCTTGTTGTGTCCTAAACACGTCTGTTAACCCAACGGACCTCAAGCGATAGTATCAACAGCGTTGGAACAGTTGATAAAATAGGTTACTCTTGTTGCAAATATTTTAATTCCGATGTGCTAGAAATAATTAATTTTCCTTCTTAGAAATTACGGAAAAAAGTCCAAATAAAGTCCTAAGCTTAGTTTACTCGAAAAATATTTAAACAAAAATATCACTACAATTGTCAGAAATAATTTTGTATTCTATTAAGGTCTTCAGGCTGTTATAAATAATTCGCAAATGATTCTGTTGCAAATTGAAGAAATAAATTTATTGTCATGAAAGACTGTCGCACATATGAATTTTAGGTGCACTGGAGACAGAAACATTTATGATTATTGCGCCATCAGGTTGCATGTGTTGCTTACGCAAAATATTGTGCAAATCAATTGTTGCATTTTCTCTGATAACATTGCAATTGCGATTGTTGTTGTTGCTGTTAAGGGTCTTCCTGGCCGGTTTCTTTGGCTGCCTCTGCAAAGACGCGCAAAATGTTTGCATTGTTGTCTGGGTTAGCATTACAGCACTTTGTTATTGGCAATTGAGTTGCATTGCATTGATTTGTTACCCCCTTTTTTTTCAATGGCAACCGTCGTCCTGCCTCGTCCTTTGATTGCCTAAGGTTCCGTTTTTGTTTGCATCGCTGCTGCTTCGTTGGTCGCTTGGCTGGTTGGTTATACAACATAACCTTTTTCTTGACCCGAACACTTGCAGGACATCCCAACGATCCTGTTTGCACATTGCTCCATTCAATCCCCATGCAAAGAGTCCGGAGTCCCTTGCCCCTTGTCCCTTGTCCCGCTCCCCATTCACCTTTTGTCCCGCTGCTCGTGTCTGTTCGATTGCCATTGTGTGAAGCTATTTGAATGCATATTATGTGAGCACTGACCGGCAGCTGCTGATTGAGAAGTGTGAATGACGCATTACGCAAGACTCCGAGAGTCAGGCACGGAATGAAATATAAGAATTTACTTCACACAAACAATCGCATATTTGCTCGCTAGAGATGGGCTCAACGGCGATGCTGTAACGACGACTGTGGGTGACAGCAGTTTATTTTGGGGCACTGTTAGATAAGAATACGAGTATATGTAAGTTTAATAATAATAAAAGCCAATCCAGCCACTCATTGTCATACCTTATGGATGAGTAATGTAAAATACATTCGAATGGATTGTGATCAAGGGTATTTTGAACGAAAAAATTTAGAATTCCATTTAGTTTCAACAAATTAAAAAACATTAAAAAAAAACAGTACCTAAGCACGTACAATGACAATATATCATAGCCTACATATTATTTTTATTTTATTTGAAAGTTGAACAGTGGACATTGCAGATATTACTGATATAAAATTAAATTAAGCAAACAAAAACATTTTAAGGTATAAAAAACAAAATCTATAAAAACAAAATGTTTTTAAAGATTGCGAATATCAAAAAATTGGAAATTTGCAATTGAAAAGAATAATTTAAAATTTTAATTTAAAGTTGAGGTTGAAGGCCTAGGTTTTTACTATCGAATTGTTATTATGTTTGCAACATACATAAAAATAAATACAATTTAAATTCAAATTGTATATCATATTATTACTAAATTGCATACAACAAATATTGTTTTCCACTTTCAATTGAATTTATTTTCAAACAAATATAGCATTTTGTTAATTGTTGCGTAACATTGTCAAAATATTTATTACGCTATATAAGTATTTTTCTGTATCCGCTTAAGTACAGTGGCTTGCAATGGGTTAACGCTGCAGTATAAAATATAACATTGGAATGTTAGTTAGCATGCGTATGGAATGTTATACGTATATTAAATATACCATGCAACATAAATGTAATTACATTAAGTATACGCATGTGTAGCTGGAATATATTACGTATACAATTAATAGGTATGCGAATATTAAGTATACGTGCTGTGCAACATTTTGAGTCACGGCAATTATTCAATGCTGCACTTAAAAACTGTGATCTCGTCACAAATCCGCAATACGCGAGTTTCTCCTTTGCATTCATTCATTCATTCAGCTATTGCAGCTCTTCACATCATCTCTCATTTGTAGCACATACTACGAATGTATGTAGCATATACGTATTTATGTTATGTATGCGCATGAATATAATATTTGCACTTGTGTCAAGTTACTTTCTGACTTCATCTCCATCTCCATCTCCATATAGTTAAAATGCGTCTTGTGAACATGAGGCTGCTGGGGCTCGGCACAGTTCAGTTGTCACTCGTCGTGCACTCGAGAGTCGAGTACGCACAGAGTTCGACGTAGTAGATAGTCCTTCCAATTAATTTAGCTCGAATTTGAGCACGAGAACATAATACAAAGCCCATCATAATTATGTCTAATTATATTGTGTGAGCGGGGCAAACAATACCAAACGCATTCTCGATTCATTTCATCTCATTTCGCATTGTATCATTTAAATGGCGAGCACAATCAGCGAAATATAATGACAACTACCGCATCAAATAAACGAGCAGCATCGTAAAACACACACAGGCAGAGTGACAAAAACAAGAAAAACATGTTCGACTGGCCCAAACGAGCGTTACGAAATTATTTTGGCAGTTTGCCCGTTGTCAAGGTCTTGGTCTGGGTCGGAGCCATTGTGCTGCCTAGTTGCCCTGACTGCCAGGCTTTGCTTGATTTTGATTTTCGGGGGCATGCAACGAACGAGGGTGGGCGTCAATGCCACTCCTGCCACTGCCAGACGACACCGAAAGGGGAGAACACCACCGGCTCACCAACTTATTTTTTATCCCTCTTCACTCGTCTCTCTGTCTCTCTGTCTCTCTGTGTGTTTTTTTTTTTTTGGCTGGAATCGCCTTTAGCTACCCTGGGCTATGCCTGATTTGAGATGCCAACGAGCAACTGTGCTGACTTTGATTGAAATTTGAAAACGTGCAAACAATTCCGTTTGATTTATAGGTAAGAGCAGCAATTGCCACCCAATATGGCACCTCTTACACTAGATTCCAAACTACCTGACATTATTGCCTGAAATTACGAAAAGAAATCAATAAACGCACCAAGTATAAAGAAGTGAAGCCTATATCCTTTTTATATATTTTTGAGACATTCTAGTGTTTCTTTTTATGTAACGAAATCCGATTCAGTTACAGATCTCTTTCTGAAAAATGTTTGTTTTTTTGTGGAAATAATGGAATTTATCAAGAAAATAAAACTAAAAATTATATTTTAATCTGAAGCAAACCCGTTGAAGGTTTCATGAGAATACAGAGTTTCATTTCGGGTGTTTTAATGTCTTCCATGAAAATAATTTGTCAAGATAATGAAATCAAAAATATCATTTTAATCTCGAGTGTAATGTTGATGGGTACAATAGATCAGATTACCCAGTTTCAATTCGCCAATTTGAATGTCATCCAATAAAGTTGAGCTTATTATTAATTTTGAAGACTCTTCAAATTATATCTTTCGCCTGTTGTATGCCAAATTGTTGTTCGATAATAAATTACATTATTTACACATTAATAAAATAAATTACTTTCGTTAATATTCATTTTATACAATAATAAAATCGTATGGAATAAAATACATTCTTAATTAGTCACTTTACATATTAATAAAATATGAATGAAAATAAATTCCGTTGCTTGATATTTATTTTATACATCTTGACGAAAATAGATTCTTAATTTATTTTGTTAATTAGTAACATTAATAATTCAATGTATTAAATATGCATTTTGAATAATTGGTATTCATAATTTTCAAATATTTGCAGTTCAACAACAAGCAACTTCTGCACTTATTTATTAATTTCAATAATCACAGAGTATCGTGCAGTCGGTGAGAGCTGAAAATGCGCTGTACGCCGTAATGATATTGATTTATAGAGTGTCAATCTGACAAATTACACAACAGCAGCATAAGCAGGGCAATGCAACAGTTATATTGTGGATACAAAGGGAAGGCAGTTGTCAGGCGAGCGAGCGAGCCAGCAGTAGAGACAGCGAGAGTGCGAGCGAGAGGCAGCGAGCACAATAAATAGTGACGAGCTGTCAAAAACTGTTTTTTGGCCTATGAAGAAAATTACATGGCTGGGCAGTGAGGCGTGTGGCGCCCTCTGTTGGTCGCCTTTGTTGCCCAACCGCATTATGGCAATGCGGAGATAACGGAGAGTGGTGGAGGAAGACGAGAAGGAGGGGCGGGAAGCAAAGTAGCTGCATGTGATCGCACTGTCTGCCTTGGCTGTCTTGTGTTTCCTTTTCACAGTTATGTTTTGCGGATTTTTCCCCAGTAATTCAAGTCAAAGCGGATGAAGTGAATGCAGCCGAGCAAAACATCGAGCGAACTTGAGACAAATGACTGACAACAGTGGCCAGAGAGAACTGGCAAACTGGCAAACTGGCAAACTGGCAGACTGAAGAATGAGTAGAGGAAGCGGAGAGGCGGAGAAATATCATGGCGAATAGAGCAAAGTGTAACGATTTCAATGCCAACTTGTATAGGCAACAGCAGCTCAGCCAAGCGGCAAATGTCCTGTGGTGAGAGTTTCCTCCTCCTCCTCCTCCTGCCTCTCCTCCCTCATCCGCATCCTCACCAAAAGAAAGTGTCTCAAGTCCTTGCGAGGTGATGTAACTACTGTGAGCAGCGTTGTGCGGCAGTGCCTTGAATTAGGTTTTTATTTAATTTTAATGCCACACAATGCAAGCGAGACAGCAACGAGAGAGCGAAAGAGAGAGAGGGGAACATATATATATATGTATGTATGTTCATATAAGCTTAGCTCAGATTCGGCCAGATGCTGCAACGCCTTCAGGGCAACAGTTGCAGCTATATTATCTATTTATCTGCCACACTCTTGCCCTATTTTAGGCTCAGACTGCAAGTTGCCACGTGCAACATCTGTTCGTTGCCTGGCCGTCCAAGCGTTGCATATTGCGGTTACGTTTCTTCCACAAATTGCCACTTGAATTGCCATTTTTGCCAAGCTGTGCACCTTAAAGCCCGTTATCACTTTTTGCCTCACCTGCTTACCACTTATCACAGAATTTCACAGATTTTGCTTTCAATTCAAGTTTCTTTGCAATTTAATTCAATTCAACAATTTCTCCAACAAAATGTTTTACTTTGATTTCACAATAAATGCGAATTGTTGTCTCTAATTTATTAAATTATTCTTAAATACATTTCTAATACGTAAAACGAATCCAACTTAAATTCTGCTTTGTGCATTTGCTCGTATGCACAACCAACGCCAGATGGCGCTAGCAAAGGTTGTTTCGCTTTGCAAAATGAAATTAAATGAATACAAAATTATAAATGGCTGGAAATATTTTATATATTTTACATCAAATTTAAAAATAAATAGTAAAAAACAATTTCTTCCTTGCCTTACATGAATTCATATGGCCTTTATTTTATAGGTAGATATATGTAATTAATATTTTCTGCGGAAACTATTGCTGATAAGCCCACAATTTTAAAATGCAAAACTATTAATGTTTTACACTAAATTCAACTGCCAATGTATTTTATTTTATTTACAAAATTTGTTTATAATTCTTCAATTTTAAAAGAAAATATATTTTCTTTCTAAATCACATTCACATTTTTAGCAAATGTTTTATAAATTTGAACGTTGCAAGAAAACGTTGGATTTTTTTAATCGACATAACTTGTTGATATTTTATAAATTTTAAAGTGAAAGTCTTTTCCTACACATTTTGTTCGATAATGATTCGCAGTTTTGGTAAATAATGTTGGGAAATTATGAATTTAAAATTGCAAAACTATTCATTTCAGACATGTAGTTCACTTGGCATCGACTTTATTGATAAATTGCTCACTTTCAAGAGAATCATCAAAACGTTTTCCGGAATTGCAACGGTTCAACATTATTATTGGTTCAAAGTTGCATAAATACATGAAAAGTTTTGTACCGAACACAGTTTGTGAACAGTTCTTAACCATGTGCAAGAAGTTGGCTCGTTTGATTGGCAACTGCAACTGCAATTGCAACTCCAATAAAATTGCATTAAACGCGCTCTAATACAAAAAGTTTGAAGATTTAAGTAAATATTATGAAACTTTTTGGCTGCCTCAACTACATATAGTATTTATTTGCGAGCCAAGTTATAGTACAGTTGTATCTAGCATCATCATGCCCTACTCCACATCTAGTATACGAAATATAGTACATCTAGATTGTGTGGCTGGGAGCGTTCTTTTGCCAGCGCCAAGTCTCATCAGAGTCACCACAATCCCGCCACCCGCCAAAAGCTTTTTGCGTCCCCATTGTCAAATCGCGCGAAAGTTTTTAAGGTCGTCCAGGCCCCAAAGCTACAGCTGCGCCCACTTCTCGCACACAGCATTAACAAACAACAAAAAAATGAGAAGCGCTCAATGCCCTTGCTAATGAGCAAACCTAAAAAAAAAAAAAAATATAAATTCGCCACAATTATGCCTCATTTTTTGGTATCCTCCACGAAGGATAAATATTCTAGTTGTGGCTTTATCGATGGCGAGTTTTTCAAATATGCACCGCAAACATTTCGGCCATCAAGTGAACAAGAGTCGCACACAAACTGCAGCCAGTTAAGGCAATTAGTTAAATCAAATAGATTGCTAGCTGTTTGGTGTTACGCATACGACGTGTTGTACCGTCCAAGTGTTGCCTCCTTTGCGGCTGTCAGTTGACCAAACATAAACACAGGCGCTCACACCGAGACCTGATTGCCAGCCAGTGCTGCCCGAATTTTCTGATAGAAAAAGGCTAGATTGGATGAGAATAATGTTTAAAGTTGTAGAAAATAGGCTATCAGGGGTGACACAGAAATCGCTAGCGGAATTAATTTCGCTGAGAGCAATTCCGCTGGAAAATTTCCGCGGTGACACAGAGCTTCGAACAATTTAAGGTTTTTAGCAGTTTCCTAAACCCTTTCTAACTTGGCTGTTCAGGGTTGACACCTTGCCAGATTAAATTTCCCAAGTATTTAATTTGCTAATTTTCCATTCATTTCGTTGCAGAACGAAAAGTTTTCAATTTCATTTTCTTGTGATGTTTTCAATTTCATTCAAATATTAAAATGTTTGGTTTCTTAGACGTAATAAACAAAAGAAAAACATTTAAATTGTTGGCGCAAAAAACACTCTACTTTACTCGACAACTCTAGTAGTTGTCTGGTAGCTCTTACCAGATTAATCTCTAATTGTCTGGTAACTCTTTGTTTCTGGCAACACAATTAAATAGAATCAACAAAAAGTTTTTGAATTTTAAGAAAAATGCCTTTAGCAAGATTGTTTCTTATCGAACAGCTCCGGCGGCGGGAAATAAAAAGAGAAACCATAGAGCGTAGGATTCTTAGATGTGAATCTGATCCATTTTTCCAATCAGACGACTATTTTGGTTCTTCCTCTTTTCTTAACTTACAATGCCACCTGGCAAATGCTTTCACGAATTGCACCATAAATAAATGATTTTTGCAGTACAACTTGTTTTACCACAAAATAATGATTTTTTTAATGTTTAATTTAAATGAACCAAAAGTTGTTTCACATATATACAAATAAAATCCTTGTTCGGTACTTTTACGTAAAAAAAATTGGCATCGCTGACCCAGAGTTCGAAAATCAGATTGAAAATTGGTGGCAGCATCAAGTTCTAGCGGAATGCTAGCTGATTCAGAGCGGAATCATTCTGCCAAAAATTTGACAGCTGAATTGTCTGTGTCACCGCGGAATGGAATTCAAGGGTTTTTAGAACGGAAGCGATTTTTGTGTCACCCCTGTATATGTCGCTTTAATTTAATATGCATTTGGCAAATCGTCAAAATCGATTTCTTCATCTCCATTTTTGTTCGCTGCTTGATATTAAGTTGAAGTAGCGCTCAGGCAACTTATAAGTGTGACCATGTCTACACAATCCCTATCTGGCAATGCAGAAGGAATAGTAAGTAATATAAAATAGTAATAAATTACGAAGACCAACCTTATTCCCAAAATAGCATTAAATTTAATTTCCTATTTTGGTTTTCACAAAATTGAACATTCCTTAAATTCGTTATCTTCCAACCAAGCATCGTGCAATTTTTGTTTATAAGTAACTTTCGGCATTTTCACTTGTTGGAATTTCAACGAATAATTCGTACATTTAAACTATCGATTCACTTAAGTGAACGACTGAACAACTCCTTCAAACGAATCACGATTTCAAGTTCACTTCCCGATCAAAACTAGAATTCATTTCCGATAAGTAATCGAATCGTTGAATATTTTTTATTTGCACAGTGAAAAAGCTAATCTTCATTTTATGGCTAGAGTAAGCCAGATGGAAATCAAAATATGGTAGAATAATGGCAATAAGCATTTTTGAAAATGTATATTCTAGGCCGTTAGTTCCGATAAGTAATTCGAGAAAGTATTAGTAATCGAATCGTTGAATATTTCTTCTTTGGATAGAGAAAAAGGTAATCTTATTTTTATGGCTAAAGAAAGCCAGATTCAAATCAAAATATGGTATAATAATGGCAATAAGCATTTTTTAAAATGCACATATATTCTAGGCCGTTAGTTCCGATAAGCAATTCGAGAAAGTATTAGTAATCGAATCGTTGAATATTTCTTCTTTGGCTAGTGAAAAAGCTAATCTTATTTTTATGCCTAAAGTAAGCCAGATGCAAATCAAAATATGGTACAATTATGGCTATTGCCATTTTTGAAAATGTATATTCTAGGCCGTTAGTTCCGATAAGTAATTCGAGAAAGTATTAGTAATCGATTCGTTGAATATTTCTTCTTTGGAAAGGTAATCTTAAATTTATGGCTAGAGTAAGCCAGATGCAAATCAAAATATGGTAGAATAATGGCTATAAGCATTTTTTAAAATTTATATTCTAGGCCGTTAGATCTAGCAGAAAATAGGCTAAGCTGGCAGCACTGAATGTGAGTCTGTGTGGCAGCGTTCGCATATCTTATCTGCATATCGTGTGGCCAGGTATGCACAGCATGCTTGCGCAAACAGGCTGCCTGGCATGCTTGTGTCAACGACAACCGCACCAACAATATCTGCCAACCGTACTATATAAGTTTCCCGTTGCACTTGGTCACAGGCAAACTCGACTGCTTAACACTCTGTCACGAAAACAATAATGGCAAATTTCACTCACAAGTCAAATTAAATTAGCATACAATTTGTATACATTTCTATATTTATCCCTTTTAAATAAACGTAATATTTATTTTATAACAACTGTATTAAATCCTCCTTGTATATATATCCTTCCGAATTTCATTTAAATTGATGTATTTAATTTAATTGGAGAAAAAACTATTTCTACAAATTTTTACAATTATCTTGTTTATATATAAATAATATAATATTTATTTCAAAAACTCAGAAAAGACAATTAGTATATATTTTTATATGTATCTTGTTTAATTTCATCAAATTGTGGGTTTAATTTAATTGTAGAAAAGACAATTTGTATATGTACATTTTTGCATTTTTACTTTTCTGTGCTGCAAGAAACATATTCAAATATGGAAGAGTTTAAAAAAATGCGATACAATTTATTTTAGTTTAATTAAATACTAATGCAGTATTTAAGATATTGAAAAATTGAAGAATAATTAAAATTTATTATTACAACTGCAAAATTGAGGTTTTTGTGATTATTTGTTGTGTATTATGTTATTTTCTTTAAATTTATTTCTTTAAATACATTATTTGCAAATGGTTTAATTGGCTGTAATCTTAAGTTGCGAAATTTGCATATATTCAGCTCAAATACATTTTTGTATTATCAGTTAAGTCAAATTAAATATTCATTTCTTATCAACAACTACTATATTTAAATTTATAGTTATATTGTAGAACATTCAATGAAATGTGTAAGTTTAATTTGTTTTACTTTCACTCATAATTTAATGATTTAGTGCCACATGTTGCATGCGTGTCTTTATTCATTAGCAGATCCCATCCCCATCAGGCGCTCAGAACACATTTGATGTCAAGGCTTTCGTTTACTTTCAGCAATCTGCTTATCTCGGGTTGACTTATGATGGGTTAGGTTCGCAGCTGCAAGTTTCCGTACACTCAACTCAGGGCTTGGTCCTTGAACCTGTCACTGCGGCACAGGGTATTTCAGGGGTATCGCTGCGCAGTTCTCCCCAAAATGCCTTTGAGAGTGTATTTTATATAATTTCATAAGAATTTCAATTTCGCAAGTTGTCGCAGCGTATGTTACTTTCATAACCGCCGCACACAAAGCAAAGGGACGTCACGACAGGGACAGGAACAGGAACAGCGACAAAGCGAGAGAGAGAGAGAAGCGAAGTTGGCTTTAAAGCATGCACAGCATTTATATAAGCCAAAAGTGGCAGATGGCCCAGTTGCATCGCCAGCAGAGGTCCCAAAGCACGACGATTATGTGCATCATTTGGTCCAAACCGCTGACTCAACTGCTCAACTGCGCACAGATTTTTGTGCTCGTCGTCGTGGCCAAGAGCGAAATGCCGTTACTTATTAGATGCGATGACATTACTTATAGTGCCACAGCAGCCGGAGGCACAGCGGACACACAGGCTGCTTATCAATTAGTGGCCCGCCATCTTCTCGCCTCCTCCCTCCTAGCGCAATTCATGCCTGCAATTAAGCCAAGTAAGCGCAAAAGCCAGGCCAAGCCACTCGTTGTGTCCGTGTGCGTGTGTGTGTAGTCTTAGCCAAATCAACAGAGGATAATTTGAGCTGCACTCTCAGCCAGTTGCCAGTTGGCAGGTGTGAAAGGTGGCCAAAAGCGGGCGGAAACCAAGAGCGTCTCTCTCTCTCTCTCTCTCTCTCTCTGCCACGATTCGGGTCACTTGGCAGCTGTGGCAGAGACAATTTATATTCGCATTAATCAATCCCAGTTATCCGACTTCAACAGCTTCAGTTCAGCTCTTCTGTGAGTGCTTCGCATAATTATTGTGCATATTAATTCTGGAGAAACTTTGACTATTAGCAAGCATTCAAATAATGTTTTTATGCGCTTTATTCTGGCAACTGCTTAAACCACATTTAATTAGGTTTACAAATATTAATCAAAAATCATAAAGTGGAACGAAAATGAGTTTCATTTCTCATTATATAAACCATTTAGCTTTTCGGCTTTAGTTCGGTTAACAAATATAAATCATAATCCATAATAAGTAACATTCGAAAGTTGAGGAAAAGTAGTTGAAAAAATATTAAAGTAGAACAGTTTAACTAATTTATGAATTTCCATATTCATTTATATATTTTATTGTTTATGCAAACAAAAACTGAGGTTTGTTTATGCTATAAACCTTTAACCATTCTTTGATTTGTTGGCTATCAGAAAATATAATCCATAAAGTTGAAAGAATTTTAAAGTAGAACAAAAATAAGTTTCATTTCTTAAGCGCTATATTCTAGCAGCTGGTTTGATGACATAAAACAAATTTAATTAGTTTCAGAAATAAGAAAATGTTTGCAAAATTAACCAAGCAAGATAATTTGAGTGCCTTTATACTAGAAAGTATTAATATATTCTTTGCTTCCAAGTGTGTTAAATTAATGGTACTCATTATAATATTTAAAAAAAAAAATTCGAGTCGCTGACAGTTGAAAATGTCAAAGTAACCTTAAAGTTTCTTCTTCAAATGTTTTAAGCATTTTTCTTATACATTTTTAATGCGAACATAAATGCAAATTTTTTCATTTAAAGCGGTTAACATAAATTTTCATTTGTTAACAAAAGATAAAATATCTATATAGTTTGCGAACAGAAAAGGAATCATTCAATTAGCATATTCTTTGGAAACTGAAGTCGATAACTTCACTAAAAAGATGATATAAGGCCAAAGGATGATATAATACCTAATGGGCAACAGGGCGACGTGATAAGCCCAAATTGCGTCTAAAGAACTTGTCTAGGAATATGACCAGCTTTCGCTCCATAGCCGTGTCCAGATTGAGAACACTTTGCAGCACTCTCCACACGCCAAACGGGCCTCCTTCTTGCCAAATGGATATGATCTTGTCCAAGCCGAAATAATTCTCAGCCAGTACAGCGGTCAATTTGTAGAAGAGAATCCGCTGCGAGATCGTTACAGTCATCGAAAGCAGCGGGCGAAAAGATTTCATCCGCTCACGGAGTTCCAACGGTGCCATTTCGGCCAAATGTTTGAGAACTTTCTCGGCATGGGGTTTCAAAATATCATATATAGATCCGAATTCGTGCCACGGAGGGCACTGTTCGAACATGATTTTCACGGTAACATCATAGATCAAACTCGATCTATTATAGTCCACGCCAGCGAACGCATCATTCTCAACGGCGATGTCATAAAGCGTGGTCAAATATGCGATGTTGAAATAGTCGCGATTCTCCATAAGCAGCATATCCTTAGCGATGGTATTGAGGTTCACCAAGCATTTGACAATCCTGTAAAATTGGTACAGCAAGTCGTGGGATTTTAGTGTCTTCATCAGCATTTGGGCTATGAAGTTTCCGTGGCCGTGATATAGCATGATTATGCCATATCTTGTGCTATTTATTGACGCCTGTTCCATCAGCCAAGTCAAGAAATCTTTGCAGGTCTGCTTTCCCGAAATCGTTTCAACTTGCTGCAATATCACAAATAGTTGTAGAGTAAATGCTTGAGTAAAATTAACAAATTGAATAATAATAATGGATATAGATATAGTCGATATGGATATAATAGCAATGAAATGTGAAAATATACAACGTAAATGTTGTTAAACTTGAAATCTCTACTCGCATTTCTTAAGCTTGATATAACTCTGCAGAATATAACAAATATTCAAAGAGTCTTGAAAATAGCAGTTTCTAATAGAGCTAAATTGGAGAAGCTAAAAAATATGGCTCCTCGATAGAGGCTTCTCTAAGAATTCTTGATACAACTGAACTGCATACAAAATTGTATATATAAATATATAGTATATATATTTTAAACTAAATCTGCAAACTACGCTTTTAATTTAGTGGCAGCTTAATGAAACTTGGATCAGCCAAAAATGATTGCTCTACCGTTTCAATTATATATTCTCGAGATGTTTCTACTGGATTTAGGCATAGGCAAATCTAAAAATACCGCCTTCAATTCTGACGTCAACTTAAAGCTTAGTGCAGTTACAAAAAAAATGATCATCTGCATCGAATGTATAATGCAGCTCTAAGTTGGCAAATTGGGACAACTTTCGTTTGTGCGTCCTCTTCTCGTAGCTTACCTTGTTGTCGTGGATCGAGAACAAACAACGCTCATCGCCATTATGTGCGAGAGTGAATTTAAAGCGCTCAATGGCCGCCTTCTTGAGCGGCATCGTTGGCTTTATATAGCGCACGAACTCCTCGTCTGCGATGCAAGCACTCAGCTTGAATACCTGTGAAAAGCGTAAAGTGCGTTCAACTTATTGGAGACAATACGTACAACGTGCAGCTAATTACCTGATCCCCGAAACGAAATCCAGTGGTGGCCACATCAACAGCAACCAGCAAATATCTCGAGTCCGTCATCAAACTTGCAAAACCAGCCATGTTTGATATTTGAATTATGCAAATTACAGAATTAAGCACTTTCGGAGAAAACCACGCGGACCACGCTTGCAATGTATCGTTTTGCCTCCACAGTTAATCGATGAGCTCGCTCGATAATCGAGCTTGCCAATTTGTCAATGAACAACACTGGCATCATCAATTTTGTCATCACCAGGACGATCAGAAATGCAACCATGTGTGCAGGAACTAAACTTTTGATAAATATTCGAATACACCAAACATAATCGAAGTTAATGCAACTATTTTCAACTTAAACAGATTGCTTTTGTATCCAGTTGAAAACTAAACAAGCAGCAACTGTGATCCCTGGGATTATCTAACCGTTATCTGTACTGACTTCTTTTCCTGACCTGAGTATTTGCGATGCATTAACAACAAAAACAGAGCGACAGAAAAAGAAGCTTGTCAACGAGCTTAGTGAGTAAACACACCGAAGACCGTTAGTTAGCTGACCTTGTCCCTGGCACCCAGCATAATCCCCCAGTGAGTTGAGATGACGATGACTATAACGATGATGGGATAATGGGCTGCAATGGGTACGATGATGTGATGATGTCCGTATGCGACTTTTGGCGTCGCAGCCGCGTTTACAATGTGACGCAACCCGAGGGCTATAAATACGACATCGACGGCATTCCAATCGTACTGTATATATTTATTAATAAACAATAAAAATGCTGTCCGCTCTAATGCCAAACAAAGAGTCTCGCAGACACATTGTATGCCGTATATGCAGCAGTTCTGCATCTCAATCAGCTTGGATCCGTTGAATGCATTCGTTTACTCGCATTTTTAATTAAAACTAAGCCCTGCACTCGTTTCTATCAGCACAATCGAGTCTTGATACACACAAACGCAAACAAACACACAAGTTGAACAGCCCAGAATGCAGCGGGATTCTGGGCCAAATCAGGCTAAACAATAATTGATTTTTAATACCCTGCGATTGCTCTGCCATTTGGGGTGTATGCAGCTTTTAAAATATATTCATAAATTATGAAAAGCACTCAAGGAAAGATGGCAATAACAAGCATGTTTATGAGCCATCTACATTAATCAGTTTCTTAGTTAGCTAAGCCAAATTATCTATAGTTTCGTTTTATTGCCAAATTAAATAAATATTGAAAAATCATTCGATTCAAATAACTAGAATGGTTAGCCAAATAATTCAGTGGTTCTTATTTCTTAAGATATTTTTATCGAATCCATCCATTTGTCTTTTCTAAAATATCCAAAATAAATTCGTAAATAATAATATTTTTAAGTCTTATTGTACTAAATGACTTAACTTTAAATTAATGTTAAAAATGTTTACGAACCCGCCAAATTATGTTTCTCTTCCAACGTCAAACTAAATTGAGTTAATATTAAATTATTTCAAAAATAGATATATGTATATATGGCAAGTTATGTATCTCTTAAAATTTCTCTCTAAATGAAGTTGACTATAAACTATTAAAATAATTGATAAACATTGACCATTGACTTGCGTTTCTTTTAAAATATCCAATTAAATAATGTTCATATTTAACAACGTTAAAATTAAGTAAATGTTAATATATTTTCAAAGTCATCAAGTTTTTGAGGTCTTAAAATATTCAACTAAATGAAGTTGATTATTCAAATGGCAATTGTTATTATGTTGGCGAAAGCATCAGATTGTGTTTACCTTTAAATATCCGACTAAATAAAGTTAATATTAAGTCCTTGAGACAGTTTTAGTATTTTAGGGCAGTCCTTAAAAAATTAAACTACATTTCTTACTATAATTAATTGTGCACAGCTCTGAAGCGTATCATTTGTTGTGCTCAGTTCTCCAGGTAATCTGTTAGTCGAGCATGCCTCGCTGTAACTTCATTACATTTCACCAAGTATTTAACACAACTTATTTCATTCTGTCCGTCGAGCAGCGTTCATTTGGTGGAAAGGCTTTGGGAGCGCATTGCAGCTGCAGGGCGGGATTAGATGTGGATAATAAATGAAATTAATCAGGCTTACATAAAGCATTTGCAAGTGATTTTAATTAATGTCTGCCATGCAATTTCTTTTCTCTCTCTCTCTCTCTCTCTGACAGATATGCGAGTTGAGGGCAAATAATGCAGCTGTCTGGCGTTAACGAGGCCAACAGCAGCATCATTAGCACCGCCACACAAAGCATCTCACAGCGATTCGCAAAGAAGTCGCCGACAGCCGCCAGGACACGGAAGTTTGGCAGCCCATTCATGTCCATGCTGGAACAGATGCCCCACAGCAATCCGACAGCCAGCAACGGCAACATGTCATCGACAACAGCAACAACATCAGTCACAATTTCGTCACTCTCGCCAAACGATTCGCATGTCATCAACCGGCTGGCGGATGCCACAACTGGCCTAAACTTTGAGCCAACTGTGGCAGCAGCTGCAGCCGGCAATGTCAGCGGCATCGATCCTGGGGCCAGCGTCGGCAGCTCGCCCTGGAACATTACCTATGTCTCCGTCTCGGCCACCAGCTACAACAACTGTTCCGCCCTGTTTGCCAACTACACCCAACCGCAAGCAGGTGAGCGAGTGTTATTCACATTCATTATTCGCATTCATTGCTCAATGGTCAGTATTAATTCACAACCTGCTTAATGCTCTCGCAACGGGCTTAGGAACTCGAGCAGCTTACAGCCATGAGTATAGAATAATGGCATTTAATCCCAGCCGAGAGCACAAGCATTATTCATCTATTGTAAATCTCTCGATTAACCCAGTTGCCCACGTCGTATACTTGATGCAGCTGCAGTCGCAATTGATTGAATAAACAGAGATTCATGCACACACAATTGAATATTTACTAGAGCACAAACTAAGATGCAATCAAATCAATTGAGTCCAAGACACGATAGCATATTATAAATTTAACAAATAAGCAATTTAATGTCTAGTTAAATGCACTCATTAGTTAAGTGCAAATAAATTAATCAAATAATTCTAAATATGTAAGGATTTAGTTGATCAGGCTCAGAGCATTGCAATTTTTAAATACAATCAAATAATTAAAAATACAAATTGAAAAATGATAATTTTTCATGCATTTGAAATGCACTCAATTTAAAAGTTAAACTATCATTATTCTAATTTATTTGTATTTTTATTTAGCTTAGGACAGTCCCATTAAATAATTTATTAATTTAACCTCAAAATTGAATTTATAAAAAGTTATATTTTGTAAAGTCTCAATTATACAATGTCAACATCAATATAAATTAAAATTGTTAATTGAAGAGAATGTCACAATACTTGTAAATCTTATTATTTAAGATGCTCGTAAATAAAACATGTTAGCTTGGACTAAGATGTCAAATTGTTGAGATAGCTTTAAGGGCATTAATTAAAAATACAAATTGTATTTTCATGCATTTGAAATGCACTCAATTAAAAAGTTGAATTATTATTATTCTAATTTATTTGTATTTTTATTAGCTTAGGACAGTCTCATTAAATAATTTATTAATTTAACCCTTAAAATTGAATTTATAAAAAGTTATACTTTCTAAAGTCTCAATTAAACAATGTCAACATCAATATAAATTAAAATTGTTAATTGAAGAGAATGTCACAATACTTGTAAATCTTATTATTTAAGATGCTCGTAACATGTTAGCTTGGACTAAGATGTCAAATTGTTGAGATAGCTTTAAAGGCATTTTGTCTCGTATTTCCTTTCGGCATCTACAGCATCAGAAAACAAATTCAACAAATTTCAATAGTTCTCCATTCGGTTTTGGTATTTTGCAACGAGTTCGCTTGAAAATGAGTAGCAAAATGATGAAAATTATTATGGATATTGTGCTGAAAAGCGAGCCCAACGGACGATACGTGATGTCTGTGAATGCCAGGACACCGACGCCTGGCCGGATGCTGCTGGTAACACAGGACGAAGCAAAGCAGCTGCAGCATAAACTCTCCAAATGCAAGCAACAAAAAGGACAGGAAAAACAGTTGCAGATACCATTAGCTGGCAATCGGGGCGACTTCTCCAATGTGTCGACTGCCATCACAGCTGCTGCCCCCAACGACCCCAAAGGCTGTGGATTGGAGACGAAGACGAAGACGATCCCAAAGCCAGAGCCAGAGCCAGAACCAAAGACACATTAATATGCAATTAAATTTAATTAGAATTTTAAATTGATTGGCATCGCACAATATTGCGAATAAAACGCATTTGGCGAGCGGTCCAAGCAACTGTTTTATGCATCTCCTTGCGCTCAATGTGCGCTTTAATTAGCAGCCTGCCACCCGCATAACAATCTACATTCAACTCTCTCTCTCTCTCTATTTGTCTATTTGTCTATTCTCTCCCATTGTTTTGGTCCAGGCATCTATTGCAACTGGACTTGGGACTCGCTGCTCTGCTGGCCGCCCACGCCGGCCGGCGTCCTCGCCCGCATGAATTGCCCCGCCGGCTACCATGGCGTCGATCCGCGCAGTAAGTACTCAAAAAGTGTCCACAGTGCATTCGCAATGCACCGTCACAATTCAACTTGATATAAAAGCAGTAGTAGCGTAAATATTCTAAATATAAGATTTCTGCGGACTTCCATGGAAAATAATACTGCCAGCGAAGTTCCAGAAACTCTGTGACCTAAAAAAGTCGACGCAACATTTTCTGAGAAGCATCAATGTTTTTAAAGAAACCGCTATCCATTAGCATTTCTATTTGTTCTCGAAACATGAATGGGAAAAGATTGCACTCAAGTTATCTTGAATTATTTTTTACAAAATTTAATGTCAATTAGAATTTATTTTGGGGTAAGCTCAGAAATCTTTATGATGAACGTTTCATTATTTCTTAAAAATTAAATATGTATATAAAAATTGCTTTATTATCTCGAGTTAGATTTTAAAATTCGACACAAAATATGAAATATTCCCATTTAGAATTTATTATTGTGCTATTTAAAAATCATGTGTTAACTAATTGAGCCAAGCAATCTTTTTGATGAGCATTTATGCATTTTATATCCTAATAGATAAATTGCACTATTATCTGGAAATAGATTTTAAATTTCAAAACTGCGCAAGCTACAAAATATTAAATATTGTCATTTAGAATAAAAATAATGATATAACTAACTTAAACTTTTTCATAAGATTTTATCATCTCAAGTTCTTTTTGAAATTTTAATGCTACGTCTGCTTATTACATTTAAATATAATTTAAATTTTAAAAAATTCATTGCAATTTCAAAATGAAATTGATTACGCTAAAAGCGTATGTGCAGCGAACACTCGCAGTTACTTAAATATTTATGCTGGCCAAATCAATCGGCATTTTGCATTGGGAATTGAGAATAGATATGTATTGGATGGAATTGCAAAGCAAATCGAATCGAAGAAGTGGAGCAAGTCAAAAACATGTCAGAGCGATTGTTGGCCAGGTGTTCGCAATTAATTTGCCATTATATCGAATGGAAGTACTCGTGTTGGGTTTTAACTGGCTATTTTGCACCTTTGATGATAAGCTGACGGCTCGTTTCCATGGCATTAAGTCAAATACTAAATTCGTCGCTCTCTCGGTTTTAATATTTAATACCAACTAACAAAGCCACAACTTGACCTGACCCCGTTCGCAAAACCCCTCGATTCGATTGACATAATTACTGCTACAACCCAGCTGTCATTGACAACCCCAACGTTAACACTGACGCTGACGCTGACGCTGACGCTGACGTTGAAGTTGATGGCAGCAAACAGAACAGAACAGAACAACAACTACAAAAAAAAAAGCCAAGATAGAGCGGGCAAAAATCAAAAGGTTGCATTGTCGAGAGTCCAACAAATACCGTGTCAAGTGTATCGGGCAAAATAAATCCTATTACCACAAAAAGTCGACTAATACTTTCAATATTAATACGAAGAAACTACTAAAAATACTAAGAAATGGAGCTGCCAACTTGCCAACACGATGCTGCACACTTGTTTCCACATAAATATACCAATTTTTGTGCAATCTGCCTACAAATAAAAAATAGCAAGCAGTTTAAAAACAAATTGGATAATTTACTTTACACTAACAATAGCTTTTCTGTTGATGGCTTAAAAAGCAATAAATTGTAGTGCAGTCAAGCAATTGTATCGTTACCGAAAATACTTTGACCCAAATTGTAGTTCTGTGACAAGTCAAAGGTGTAATTGCTTGAATTGACCATTTTGTCGTTAACAGAGTTCGCCAATCGCAAGTGCGAGCTCGATGGTCATTGGGGTGGCCGACCCAACGAGACTGAATCAAATCCCGCTGGCTGGACCGACTATGGACCCTGCTACAAGCCCGAGGTCATACGTCTCATGCAGGAGATTAAGGACGTCAATGTGAGCAATATTTCCAACAAGGTGTTTGTGTTCTGTTTGCTCACGTTCGATTCGATTTGCAGCTCTACATGGATATTGCACAGCGCACCCGAACCCTGGAGATTATCGGTCTGTGTCTGTCCCTATTGGCACTGATCATATCTCTGGTCATCTTCTGCGCGTTTCGATCGCTGCGCAACAATCGCACCAAGATACACAAGAACCTCTTCATTGCCATGGTGCTGCAGGTGATTGTGCGACTGACCCTTTACCTTGATCAGTTCCGACGCGGCAAGCCGGAAGCTGCGACCAATGCCAGTCTATCGGTTATCGAAAACACGGTGAGTATTCCCCTGAAAATTAAAAACAATTAATAACTAAAATAAAAGTAGTGAAAATATGTTCAACTTACCCAAATAGCTGAATGACGAGCTATACTAAATGAACATATAGCTAGTGTATAACTTAAGATTTTATTTATTTATCAAAGCTTTTAGGAAATAATAAAAAAGATAGTTATTGTATAATTCCATTATGAGTGCCCTTAAACAGTTTTTAAATTAATCATTTTAATTGTTTAATCATTTAAATTGTATATTTCGCGCAATATATATTCGCATCCATTTTTATAAAGTGCAATTCATTTTAGTATTAAATTATAGTTTTTTTTATAAATATAGTTATAACAATCAATAATTTATTCCACCGATTTTTAAACTGCTAAAACAACATTTATTTTATTTTAGTATCCTAAAAGAGTTGTTTCAATAAATATAATTACAAAAGCCATTAATTATTTTAACAGTGTCGTGTGTTCAATTCTGGCATTATTATCGTACAAATGTTTATGAGTGATTGAAAATTTAAAACAATTTGTAATTCATTTCAATATCATTATTAAATAATAAATAAATATAATTGCAATAAATGCTATCAATAATTTTATTCGTTTCTATTGTTCAATATATCTCAACTATGTCTGGCATAATTATCTTACAGATATTTTATGAGCGATTGCAATGTACAAAATACAATAAAATAATTATTAGCCAGCAATCATTTGAGTATTTATTTGTATTATAAATATTAATAAAATCCTTTTTTTTTCGCAGCCGTATCTGTGCGAAGCATCCTATGTGCTGTTGGAATACGCGCGAACCGCCATGTTTATGTGGATGTTCATAGAGGGACTCTACCTGCATAACATGATCACTGTCGCCGTATTCCAGGGTAACTTTCCGCTCATCATCTTCTCGCTGCTGGGCTGGGGAATGCCGGTGGTGATGACCACCGTCTGGGTGCAGTGCACGGCCATCTTCATGGACACCTCGCTGGGCGACTGCATGTGGAACTACAATCTGACTCCGTACTATTGGATACTCGAGGGACCACGGCTGACCGTCATATTGGTGAGTCGAACAGCCTGCCATTTGCATATTAGTATTATCGCTATAGCACAGTGGTACATTATGAGCAAATATGTGAAAGATTGATTCAGTATCTGAGAAGTCAAAGTAATTGTAAAGGTGACTGCGAAATATGCTCTGAAAAATAGTGACAAGTATTCAATTGGTAAAATTAATTTTGAAAAACTGAAATGTTGACATATAACATACTTCTTATAGGCTAATATCCCAGTGCTTTACTAAGTATTCCACGACATATATGTATAATAGGTTCAAAAGTATGTGAGAAGTAATAGCAATTGTAAAGGCAACTGCAACTCCTATGAACAATAGTGACACGTATTCCACGATTGATAAAGTGCATTTAAATTTATTTTCTATTTCCTAAAGAGGTTTTGCGACACTGAAATGTTTTTCAAATGTGCAGCACTTTTCAATAGAACTATCAGTGTGGATACAACATACATATATCTCTAAGGCGAATATCACTGTGTTAATTAATGTATTCCACAGCATATTCGAATGCCAATCGAATATTGTAGCTTAAAAGTAAAAGTAACTGCAGAATATGCTATAAACCATAGTGACATGTATTCCACGATTAATAAAGAGAATTTAAATTTGTTTTCTCTAGTCCTCTTAATAGACGTTTTGTGACACAGTTTCTAAGACGTAGAATTATCCATATGTTCATACATGTTTGCGATACGAATATTTCGGTTTTATCATTTCTAAATAAAATTGATAAATGTTGTCAATATTTTCTAGTTGAAATGAAAGCTCATCATTTAACAATATCGATATGTTCATACATGTTTTCGATACGAATATCCCCGTTTCATCATTTCTAAATAAAATTGAATTGAATTGTTGTCACTATTTTATAGTAGAAATGAAAGCTCATCGTTTAACAACTAAATGCATGGTATAAAAATCGTGCAATATAAAAGTGTATTGCCCATTCGGCCCACTGTACTCAACGTTGTCTGTCGCTTGTGCTTTGCAGCTGAACTTCTTCTTTCTGGTGAACATTATACGAGTGCTGGTGGTGAAGCTGCGTCAGTCGCAGGCCAGCGACATCGAGCAGACGCGGAAGGCGGTGAGGGCGGCAATTGTGCTGCTGCCGCTGCTGGGCATTACGAATCTGTTGCATCTGGTGCCGGCACTGAAAACGGCCTGGAAGTTCGCAGTGTGGAGCTATGTGACACACTTCCTAACATCGTTTCAGGGCTTCTTCATAGCACTCATCTATTGTTTCCTCAACGGCGAGGTAAGTGCTCTCTCTCTCTCTGCCACACAGTAGTTTACAAGTCTGCCCCATTCAGGTGCGCACTGTGCTGCTGAAGAGCCTGGCCGTGTGGATGTCGGTGCGCGGCCATCCCGACTGGGTGCCGAAGCGGGCCTCGATGTACTCGGGTGCCTACAACACCGCCCCCGACACGGATGCACTGCAGCAGCCGGGCGATGCTCCGCCGCCCACAACGGCAGCGGGCAAGCGGTGAGTTTGTTGTTATTTATATATATTATTATTTTTTCAATGGATTATTTGGCATTTTCTGCAGCGTGTCGCCGCCGAACAGACGCTTGAATTGCCGCAAGGCCAGCAGCGTGAGCATCGTCATCGCCAAGGAGCCGCAGCGTCAGCGGCTTGTGCAACAACAGCAACAGCGCAACAACAACAACTCGGCCAACGTCAATTCGCGAGCCAACATCATGCAAGACGACGAGGCGGCTGCCGCTGCCGCTTCCGCGAATCGCATTCAGATCAAGGATGCGCCGTCGTCGGGACACCGCAACTGGATGATCGGCCTGTGCTTTCGCGGCCAAAAGGTACTGAGAGTACCGCCAGCGTCATCCGTACCACCCGAGTCAGTTGTATTTGAGTTGTCAGAGCAGTAGATCAAACAAACCAATTAAATTAAATAAATACTAGTCCTAGCCATAGTCGTAGTTGTAGCCCGTAGTGAAGCCCCCCCCAAAATACCAACCTCAACCACAACCACGCTCCTCCAGCCATCGCCCCCGAACCACGTCAGCCACTTAGCGTTACCAACAACATACATTTGTAAAATAGCCGTAGCCGCTCTCACTTTCCGCTCGCTCTCTTCTACCGCTTCAACCTACTGCTCAACTTCTACTATTTCGACTTCTACTACTTCGACTTGCACATAATTCACACACCGCTTGCTCGCTTGCCCGACAATCTACATCTCTGTACAAAGATCGCGCCGTTCGTTATCCCCTCCAAAAATATCATGCGTTTTTAGGTGTGTTACGAATTCTGTTCATATATTATATGATTTGTATGTTTCTTCAGCATCCACATTTATCTGCATCAACAAGAACTACTAAATTTACCACGATTTCAAAAAGAAGTGCGATCCGAAAGCTTGATTAAATCCTTGACAAACTGAATATATATCAGGGACTGTTAACCTTATAGAATTTAAAACAAATTAAATATTTTTCAGTTTTATTAACTATCTTAATAAATAATGATTATTGGTCAATAATTATTTTGTAATTAAACAAATAATTGAAAACCATTAATTATAATAATAAATATTATATTTTTAAATATTATTATAAACCAATAATATTAATTTTTTATCAGAAAAATGTATTGATTTTGTTTATTACAAAACGATTAAAAACCGGTCCTTGATATATAATTTAAACAAGTTTGCGTACTGAAAACTTCATTGCAATTGAATAGTCAGTACATCAGTTATTTAAGCATAAATTATACTACTAAATAACATGTGTAGCGGTAGCGGTAGCGGGTGAAAATTATTATCAGAAATTTCATTTGGGCCACAATTTATATTTGATATAGTTTCTCGTATTCAGAGAACCCCCTGTATCATATACTTACCACACCTACCCGACCAAAGTAATTGCCCATCAACCACAATGAACAAACGCTAGTCAAGCATCGCAATCGATAAACATACATATGTATATACATAAATATTTTTTTTTCTATATACTTAAATATATACATACTACAAAGCTACTGTTAGCATGGTGATTGAATTTTTTTCCAGCCACAAAAACTATGCATAGGACTATCTGGCAGCATGTCTATATCAGCAACATTCGAACCACAAAAAATACATTTATTTTCCAGTGTGACCGAAATAGCAATCTGAAATTCTCTCACTAAAATAATTTACAATTTTTAAGTAATTTTCTTGTACATATGTAAATAGGACAATGATACTGTCGTTTTTTTTATTTCTCAATATTCTATGAATTCGGTCACACTGCGCATATATGATTGGCAGCAGCCTCAAATTCGTTTTCGTTTGATTCCGTTTCCGTTTCCGCTTTGCAATTAAATATGAACACAACGTTGTTAGCTGCGCTTTGTGTTTGCAAGAAACGCACACAAATTTTGCAATAATTTTGTACACAATTTACTAAAGTGAAAACAAACCACAACAAAAGCATAACAAGTTAATGTGTATTTGTATTTATCTTTCTGCTCTCTCTCTCTCTCTCTCTCTCTACCTCTCTCTTCCTTAATTGCTGGCTCTCGCGCTCACACACACGTATAAAAAATATATTTCTCGGTGTCATTTTTGTTTTCAACTCTACTTTTGCAAATCTCCATGTGCATTTCTATCTCTCTCGCTCTCTCTCTGTCTCTCTGTCGCTCTTTGTTTTTTTTTTGTTGCGTCTTTCTGCTTGTGTCATTTGCAGAACAAATGTGTGATGCCTGGCGCTCAAATGTCGCAGCAAATATTTATGACGTCACAGTTGCCTGCGCTAATGACAACAACAACAACAACGACGCCAACCATCGCAGCTGTTACCACAACAACAACAGCAACTGCAATTGCAGCAGCCGCCGCAGCAGCAGCAACAACACTACTACAAAAGAAGCAAACGCCCAAAGCTTAATACAATGTTGCGATCACACTATGTTCTCGCCCTCGCTCTCTCTCTCTCTCATTCGTACTGTAGTAGCTTAGCATCTTAAGCTTTTAAGCGCGCAAATTGTACTACAACTAAACTCGAAAAACTGAAACTTGAGCACTTTGATATGTGTAATAATATATACATAAATGTATACAGATATGTTTTTTTTATATATGTATGTACCTATTTGTATGTAACTGCAAATCAAAGCGATAACATTAACTCTAAATGGAAATTACACGCAAATTGATTCGCAAGAAAAAACAATTATTTTTTTTGTGTAAGGCAGAATACTATTTAAATATACATATGTATGTACAGCTGCATATCTAATCAGATAAACATATATACATATTCATATACAACAAATAGGTAAAAGGAAAAACAAAAAACATACATTGTAGAGCAATTATATTTACACATGCCACATTTAATCGACAAACCAATTTAGTAACGGTTCGAATTTGAATTTGAAGTGCAGCTTTGCCAGACTGGTTGAGCGAGGCTTTGCCATACGTTGGCAGATCAAAAGCAAAGGGACGAAAAATTTGACCGACATTTCAAAACAAAACAAAACAAAACAAACTCAACACAAAGTGTGAGACGAACTCGACTTTTACTCACCTGTTGCTTCGACAACAAAAACAGACGCAAGTACCTGAAGTTATTTCGTCACACACACACACACACACACATACACATGTACGCATCTGAAAAGCTCTTCGCAAAAGCTTTGACTCGTATTTGTTCGTTAAATGCGATTGGCAGACATTAAGTATACGCCGTGGAGGAAGAAATTCCGCATACAAATTTATGCCTCAACAATTAGGAGAACTAAGGAGTTTATTCACAAGTACAAGACAAAACATACACAATTTGTGACCGCATTTGCTTCAATGGATCGTCATATTTTTTTTTCCTACACTTCGTGCAAATTTTTAGCTAAGAACTCAATACGCAAGCCGAATTTAAGAAAAATGAATGCAAATTATAATAACTTCTTAAAGAGAACAAAAACAAAAATTGAAAAAACAGCAACATAACTGTGACAACTACAAAAAAAATCAAATAGAAAAAAGTAAAAAAAAAAAAATACAGTGGTCAATGGCAAACTATTACGTGTATAAGCAAAAACGGAATATAGTATGAATAAACATAATGATTTTATATACATATATGTATGTACATAATTAATGAATGTGTTTTGCTCGCATTTTTATTTTTGCCTACTTTTTTTGCGCATGCACGAAGAACAACAGCAACAGAACAAACTACGCGTGCTTTAGATACCAGAATTCCAGATTAACCACAAGAACAAGATCGAGATCGAGATCGAGATCAAGTTGCAGAACGAAGACGATCGATCGCGCTACACACAATATTCAGATAGAAACTGCTTTATAGCCTTGCCTTGCGGTTTTTCGCTATTTCGTTCGTTTTTTTTTGTTATCATATTGAATATGCGGCACGTGCCCGGCCATAGGCGGAACCATGTGTGGGGGCCATGGAGCAACCATATCGATGACGCTGGAATGCCAATTTGCAACTAAAAGCAGCCAAATGAGACATTTTATGGCCCATCAAAATGTTTCGTTTCATTTCTTTTTTTCGTTATTTTTTTTTTTGTTTGCTTTTGCACAATTAAAACATAAATTTAGCAGCAAATTAACAATTGGTTTCCATCAAGCAGCTCGCTTGAGAGGCACACGAATAACAAAACGTAGTAGAGATATAGTACATACATTGAGATGTAGATAGATATACATATATATATATATAGTATTTTCAGCAATAACAACAAGGCATCAACCACGAACCAGAACCACAACAGATATTAGAGCACATCTCAAAAAACAACAGAAAAAAAGAAAGCTGCAGTCGACTGTGGGGCCGACTGTAAAATACTCGGTACCTACAACACGACATCAATATTGAATATAATAAAAATACATGTTTACTCGTAAAATCAAATGGGATTTTCAGTAATCTTTTTGTTTTTAACGATTTTAGAGAGCTGAAAACAATTAGGAACTATGTATAAAAATATTGTTTACAATTTTAGCGTGCAATCTTTTTGTTTTTTAACGATTTAAAAAAAAAAAGAATTAATTTTACTTTATGAAAGTATTGTCTTCGAATTTTCTAGAGACTTTAAAACGGACAAACAAACGTCTCGGAATATAAACACTATTTTCTAGTATTATTTGCATTCCACAGGTACCGGATATTAAAGTACACGAAAAGAGAATATTTGAAAAAAGAAGTAGGAAAGGAAACAGTGATGATTTGAACGGTACATTGATAGGATGAGGTAGTGTTGGGTGTCGCTGGGATCACAGCTAGAACAGGAGATCCTCGTCGCCATCGTTCTCCAGGATATTCTGAGCCTCCTCGGTGGTGGTGACATTGTAGCCCTGGCGACGCAGCTCCTCGCGCTTACGATCCGCCGCCTTGCGCGCCTCCCGCTTCTTATCCTGAATCTTCTTCAAGCGATAGAACTCCTCGCGCTCCAACTCGTCCAGCTCACTGATGATGTACTCAATGGTGCGATTGATGCGCGGTATAATCACTACAGAGGCAGTACATGAAATCACAAAATCACAAATCAAAACATATACAACAAGAGACGAACCGTGCTCGATGGCATTGACACGCCTGTTGGTCACCTTGATGACATCGTCCAGGGTCACGAACGATGTCTGCAGTGACGCAAGCTCCACCAGCAGACGCACAGCGCTCTGGTAGTTCTTCTTCAACTTGGCCAGCTGCTGGCCACCACGGGCCAAACCGGCCAGCTCATAGGTGTCGACGCCGTCCTGGTAGGGCTCGAACAGCGGCAGTGTCACACCGGCCACATTGTCCTTTTTGGTGCGTATCTTGATCTGTGCCTTGGTCACATTCTGCAGCACAATCTGATTGATGTCGCCGGTGGTGAATTTGACCTCGGCCAGCGAGAAGGCCGCCTCCTTCATCACCTGACCCATCAGCATTTTGGTCTGCCACGAGAGAGAGGGAAAGAGTTTTTAGCTGGCTCTCGCTCTCGCCGCCACACTCTGGGCCACCACATACCTCGATGATCTTGCCGAGAATGATGCGAAAGCGCATCTGTAAGGCGTCCGCCTTCTTCTTAAGTAGTCCATGGCCCTTTGTGGCGCCCGCCAGACGGGATTTCATCAAAGTCTGAGCACTATTTCCAAATTAATAAAAAAAAAAATACCTTCACTCTCTCTCTCTCTCTCTCTCTCGCTCTTGGCACAGTGTGTACTCACCCGCGAGATGGAAAAATGGGCAAACGATCTTTGGCAGCCATTGTTTGTTTGTTACCGTTATTCTTGTTGGCCAATTTTATATTGCTGGGACAACAACAGTTAACATTAACAATAAAACAAACAACACACACACAGAAACAAAATGCACAATACAAATTAGGCAAAAAAAATACTATCAACTATAAATAAGAACAACAAAATATTAACTAAATATATGCGACAAATACTAAAATAAACGGACGACCACGAGCAACGAGAAACGAGAACGAAGCGCAAAGCAAAGCACACGACAACAAAATGGGCCAAACGACAACCAAACGACAAAAACGGCGAAAAGTTGCCGTCAACGTCAACGTCGGCGTTGACAGCGACGCTGACGGCGACGTCCAAAATAACGCAGCGTTGGGTGGACAAATTAAAGCGACCGTTGGGCCAGCCCGCTCAGCTGTTACGCAGCAGCTGCCAGCGATGGGCGTGACCAGCTAGCGATGACAACGTGATCACTTACTTGATGTTGATGCTGCCGCAGCGATATTTATTACATCTGCAATAATTCTGTGGATCTTCTCTATTGATCCGATTGACACGAAGAGGTTCCTCTTTCTTTTCTAAGCAATCCGAATTTGAAGTAACGATCGCAGGCAAGTAAATAAAACTGTTGATTGAAGGGAATCTGTGGAAATCGAAAAACAAAAATTAATAATAATTATAGTAATCATTTTGAACTAACCCATCATCCGATCTGATAAGGTTCTCTTTTGGCTTTCCACTAATTCTTGCAGTGAATGCTGGATTAGTTTAATATTGTTGAATGAGCCTAAATATTTGTAATTTATAATTGAAAGTAACATTTTAAATATCAAACTACAAGATACTTTTTTAAATAATGCAATCTTATTTAATCATTCAATTTCAACTAAAATATTTTTTTGTTATTTAATGTCGATAGTTTAAAGTCCACTTGCATTTCACATTTTTTGAATAATTTTTTCAATGGCATAAGCTTATGACTTTTACTTTTAACCAATTTTTATTTAAAATATGTTTTTTATTGATTTAGTTGATTTTCTAATGGAATTTATTGTTTTCCATTTCCTATCTGAAAATGTAAATAATATTTTTTTCTTTTCACTCAACTGTCATAGCTATTCAAAAATAATAAAAATAATTTCATGCAAGCACAAATAACATTAGTTACAGAGAAGAATATTAAAAATTATTATTAAATGCGCTGGGAAATAAGAAAACTATATATAAAGCTGGGAAATATTGCTTCATACTTGCATTGTAATGAAACAATAAAAATGTCAGATTGTCCCATTAATTGTCGTAACGTTAAATTATAAACGATTAACCAGCAGCAGAAAAATGATTTTGTTTTCCAAAGGAATAGAAAATAAATGAAAATGAAAATATTCAAAATATAAATAGAAATGGAAATCTCTTAATTCTGCATTCCATTTACTTACGTATTAAACAGTAGACGCACACTAATTAGAATTCTCTGAAATTCAAATTGTCCAACAAATTAGTATTGACATTTTTCTAAGTGAATCTTTATATTTCAGTGCACATAGTTAACAAATACAAATGGCAGTGAATTAGTTAGAATTAGAATTAAATAACCAATCGTTTTCCTCATTAATTTTTCACGAAAATGTTCCCGAATTTCATAGACATCAGAATTAACTTTCAAACAAAGTGATATTAATTATTCTATGTATTGCTTCATTTGCTTATTATTATAATATTTATTTATTTATTATTTAGTGAGCATATTTTACGGAGTTTTATGGACATCAGAATTAGCTTAAAAACGAAGCGGTTCTAATGTCGAAATGTCTACTGTACTTACTGACCGTGAATTGGGCAAATTTGACTGAAATCGAAATGGAATCTGTTGGATCACGAGTTAACATACACGAAGCCCAACAAGAAGCAATGGCTGCATTGAATGGCCATGCACAATTTTGGACCAGTGCTGCCAAGTCGCTGCGATGGCCGTTAGAGCGAATTGATTTAAATTGATGCTGATTGGGAACAATACGCACAACACTTACGACAGCGGCCCCGTAAAAGAAGAAAATGAAAATTAGTAAAAAAAAAAAAAACAAAAAAAAAAACAAAAATTAAATGGAAATAAAAAAAGAAATACCAAATGCCAAAAACACGCGCTGCCGTTTCTATTGTCATCGAGTTTCGGCTTTGACCTGTGACAATGGCACACGGTCATCGTGGAAGGCAGCCGTTAATCGTAGTCTGGTCGCAGGGAAATCGGAGGGATGGGGCCGCAGAGGGGGGAGGGGAGGGGGCGACATAGTCACGCAATTTGAATATGCGTCTTCTGGCGTCATGTGCCTCCAGCACAGACAGCGACAGCACACAAAGCGAAATAAATATACACGTGTGCGCCTTATATGTGGACTTAATGCCAGACTGACCATACTATTCATTAGAATAATAAACACGGGATTGCAGATTGGAGATTGAGGCGAGAAGTGCCGAGACCTTGCCACAGACAATTCTCGATGTCTCCGGTCTCGATGTCGATCTAGCTACAATTGTTTTTGGGGCGTAGTCGCCCTTTAATAATCGGATATGCTAAAGTTCATCGAAAAGAAAAAAAGAAACAATTATGAAAGCACTTAATCCACGCTATCACGGTCACGTAATACTATAATGGACTTCCAAATATGTTCACAGCTGTTAAGCTGCATTCGTCGAGTTAATGGCACTCTAGGATTACTCTATTTACGTAAGTATTCCATTAAACATTTCGCGATTGTTGCGATTCCAAATATGAATTTATTCATGGACTGGAAATTTATCATTATAATAATTTATTTTATTTAATTTTTGATTATGTCAAGTACGCATTGCAATCAAACTGTTAAAAATAATAGCATTTTAACTTTGTAACATCACAAATGAAAATTCTTTTAAAAAAATTTACTTATTATCAAAATTTGTATTACCAAATTTGGAAGTTAGTTTTAATTTTACCGAAAATATAAAACTGACAAATAATCATCATTTTCGATTGATATTTTTTTTATCAAATATAATGATGATGGAATAATTTTCTTAAATCACTTACATTATGATTGAAGAAAACGCTTTAATCTTAATATCGTAAATATAACGTATACGCAGGGATTCTCTAAAAATAATAATAATCATAATTTTTGATTTGTTATTTCTTCTTAACTATAATGATGATGAAATAATTTAACTAAATCACTTACATTTCGTTTATTTATTTATTCGATTGTATTCAGGAATCAAATTGTCAATCACAATGTTGCGAGCCAGGGCAACTTAGTCCTTAAGGTTGAAAATCGTTTAAAATTCATTCATCTTAATTTCGTAAATATTACGTATACGCAGGGATTCTCTAAAAATAATTATAATGGTGTACTTGTTGTTTTCAGATTTCAATTGTAAGACTGAATAAATAATACAATATTCTCGGTCACTTAATTATTAATAAAACTAAAGTAATAATTTTAGTGTGTATTCTATTGTTAAAATCCCATTGTCAAGTGCTTTCACTTGTTGCGCTCTTTGATTTTTGTTTCCCCCTGGAAAAGCTACCGAAAATAATTATATCCCCAAATGATGGCCTCATAAGAATACCTCATCAATTATTCTTCTTTTATTGTGTACTAAATTTAACTGTAGTTATCGTCATAGTTTGACGTACGTTAAATTCCCGCCATGCTCAAATTAAAGCTTTCAATATCAAAGCTCGATAATTTGCTGTAAAAACGACACCCCATGGCGCTTTAGCAGTCATATCAAAGTCACAAAAATTTCGTATGTACGCACTTATTTACATACAGTCACGGTAAAAATAATACAAACGCATTTTCTCAATTTCGTTGACTTCATATTTGTAATTCAGAAAAATTAAATATTTCGCGATTGTTGCGATTCAATTTATTCATAGGCTGATGATGTAACCAAAAATTGTATTTAATTTCTTATTTTGTGTGAATTTATTATTATTATCTTGAGTTCGACTTTTTAATTTTTGTTAAGCATAAATATATCTGTATTCAATAATTAACAGCAAAAATATCAATTTATTCAGTTAACATTTAATTTAAATTCAATTTCGACCTGGAAAAAGTTATAAAGCCGAAGTCGGAGATACTGAGAAAATGTGTTTCTATTATTTTTCCCATGACTGTAGACGCGTCTTCTTCCAATATGCAAACTCGTATGTAGAGTACACACGCACACATTTGCAAATGGGAATCAACAGTTGGCTTTGTTGTTGCTGCCAGACATTTTAGGAGGGAGTAATAAGGAAGAGAGAGAGAGTAGCGTATTTTTTGAGTATGAGTGTGAAGTGTTGGAACAAAAGAAGCTTTTGTGGCGCTCTCTTCTCGCTCGCATTTGTATTTGTATTTGCCATAAGTCACGACCAGGCAATCACTCGCTCGCTTGCTGACTCACTCAACGACTCCTTCACACACACTCACACACACACGCACACGCACTAGACGAGGCGCGCCCCCAAAAATGTTTTTTTTGCCATGGCCGTGCGAAAAGTGGGAACAGTGAAAGCAGTTCGCAGCGACTTGTTGAGCGGGGGGCACAAAGCGACGCACACGACGCCACTGGCCAGGCAACATACATTTTTTTTCGCACAGGAATAGATGTGCTCGGCTTCACAGCTGGGATGCTGCTGGTTTTCTGGCCACAGTTCGCAGTTCGCATTTCGCAGCGCCCGCAAGTAGGTTACATATTTTTTTGCTAGCTCCCGCAGCTCCAGTGATAAGCACAACAAACTAACTAACTAAGTTTTAGTGAAAAGTAAGTAACTAATGCACAAATCAACTGTGATGATTTAATGTATTTAAATGAATTAACAAAATAAACTGCAATTAAGCAGCTTAAGTGTGTGAGTGCGGTGATGTCAGGCTATGAGGGGAAGGGAGAGGGAGAGAGGAAAGACGTGCTGTTTGATGGAGCTCTGTCGTTTAGGCGACGTAAACGTTGGATATAATGCGATTGTAATAGCAGCAGCAGCAGCCAACAACAAACATCAACAAAGCAATGAGCGAGTGCAAAAGACACACACACTCACACACACACACCATACACACTGTAAGAGAGAGCGAGAATGCAGCATGAGTGTTGGAATTCCAAAGCCTAAGTGCGTCTGTGTGTGAGAGAGAAAGAGAGAGAGCGCGTCCTCTTGAGTGCTCTCTAATTGAGTTATGGAAGCAAAAATGCCACTGAGCAGAGCTTGACTCGAGCATATGTATGTATGTATGTATGATTGTATGCATGTAGTTGTACTCATATTCCCACATACACACAGAATTACTCTTATCCGTATGCGTGTGCTGTGTGTGTGTGTGTGTGTGTTATTATTTAGAAATTACAGCTGAAGTGCTCATTAAATTGATAAGTGCAAGCTGAGGACTTTCTGCTTGAATTTAAAAATTAAATTATTTATATATAGCAACTCGATACTTTACGGTGTAGACTTTGAATTGTTTTTTTGATTGTTTCGAATTATTATTGTAATTATTCAATAATTGATCCATTTATCTGTATGTCGAATGCAGGTTGAGAACAGTTTGCGAATTTACTAGGAACACTTGAATTCACGCTGCGCTTGAGTGCTTATTACATTTTTAATTATTTATATGATTTGTGCTATTATTCGTAACATTTAATATTTTATTGAGGTGATTTTAATACCGAAATCGACATGGTTTCCGAACTGTTACTAGGAACACTTAAATTCAATTTTTTAAATTGCTGTTTGATTGATTTGTAATATTTTTGGTTATTTAATCTTTAATACAAGTCATTTTTATGCCGAAATCAGATTGGGAACAGCTTGAAAAGCCCACTACAACTTTTCTTTTATGATTTAAATTATTTGTATTAGTATTGTATATATTAAACATTTAATAAGTGTGATTCACAAGACGAAATCCATTTGGTACAGTTTATGATAATACTAGGAACACTTATGTATGTAAATTCAAAATACACTCAAAGGCGCATTGTTTTTTTTATTAGCTTTTATTTTATATATTTTTTTATATATTTGACAAAATAACATGTTTTAAACTAGCGCCTTTTTTATTACTCTACAAATTGCTTTATAAATTATTTTTATTAATATTTTATTTTTTTACAGCTTGGAAGCAGTATGTTACTTAACACTCAATTCCATCTGCGATTAAACGCACACAACTTTCACTTATTACTTTTTAAATTGTTTTTTTAAGTATTAATATTTTGCAACATTTTTTTATATCACTTGTTAAATTATTTTTTTTTAAGATTTTTTTGATTATGGTAATTAATAGACATTTAATAATGGACGAATTAGGAAACTGTTACTAGGAACACTTTAATTTCAGAAGCGCCCAAAAGCACACTACTCTTTTTTCGCATTACTTTTTAATTGATTTGTAATATTATTAGTACTATTTTATATTTACTAAAAGCAAACGGTTATTAGTAACACATTTTATTAATATTTATTTATTATTTTTATATTTTATTAAAGTGATTATCATGACGAAATCAACTTGGGAACAATTTGCCACTAAACACTTGAATTCCAGCTGCGCTCAAAACCCCAACACTTTTATTTATTACTTTTTAAATTGCTTTTAATGAGTTGTATTTTTATTGTATTTATTTAACATATAATAAAAGATATTTTCATATTGAAATAAGTTTTCTTACTTGGAACACTTAAATTCCAACTGCGCTCAAAACTATGCCACTCTTTTTTGCAAACTTTCAAATGAAATGCATTTGTCCAAGTCATTAATTAGCAACTTTTGTACACACTCTTAGCCAGTTACGTCCAAAATGGAGTACAAACTAATCAGTGGCGATTATTACGAGCGAGTGATCGAGCATCTGCGCGGCAACTTCTTTGCGGATGAGCCGCTGAATCGGGCTGCAGGACTTTGCCAGCAGGGCGGCGGCAATCGTGAACTGGAGCACCACAGCCTGGCCACGCTGCAGGATCAGCTCAGCATAATGGCTGTGGATGAGCGCAAGGACAGCGACACCTATGGCCAAATCGCGGGCGTGATCCTAAATGGCGTGCTGCGACCCGGAGACACGGAACAGGCGCTGGACAAACTGCAATTTAGCTGCGACAGCAACTACAAGAAGATCTTTGAGCTGTTGTATCGGCACAGCTTGCAGGTGGACTTATTTGCACGCTACAATGTGAATCGCATCTTCGATGTGCGCATCCTATCGGTGGATTCACGCTTTCGGGGCCAGGGCATTGCCAAGGAGCTGGTGCGACGTGCCGAGCAAGTGGCTCGTGAATCCGGCTATCGTCTGCTCAAAGCTGATGCCACCGGCATCTTCTCGCAGAAGATTCTGCGCTCGCACGGCTTTGAGGCGTTCTCCGAGCAACTCTACGCCAAATACAAGAACGACGAGGGGCACATCATATTGCCGGTGGAGGCGCCACACATAAAGTTGCAGCTACTGACCAAACAGCTAAAGTACGAAGGCGATCATTAGTTTTATCCATAAACATATACATATATATATATTATTTATATCATTTTACACAACAATTTTTGGAATGCACAAAGAGGGGGCAGAAAACATGCTCAAATATTTACGAAAAACAAACACTTATGAGTATTCTACTTGATATAACTTATTGAGTAGAGAGTTTTCTTTTTACATTCAACAATAACTCATGTTTGAATATTTTTTTTTAAATGGGGACCAACTGTTAGCTTAAATTAACTAAATAACTAACAATAACTGAGTGTACGCGTTTGTTGAATTGCTTAAATGCAACTATAAAATAGCAACGTTATCGTGTTTATAATAAACAAAAAAAAAGAATTACATATAGTATTTATGTTTTTATACTATGAATTTATAGCCTTAGAAGCATTAGGTACATCTGATGAGAGAGAGAGAAAGAGAGGCCCAGCCTAGCACAAGCGAATGCAATGCAATTCAATTCCTTCTCCTACAATTTAATATCACAAGACGCAGATTCCATTCAACAACAAACAACTTTGGCAACTGCTGGGCAAGGTACTTCAATAGCCATTATCATTAGCATCGGCGCAGGCATCGGCATAGATTATGTATGTATGTATTTATATAGAATATTGCTTTGCATTTACTGATCGCTGCTCTGCTGCTTCTCATAGATGAAGATAATGTCCTGATCGGTGCCAAAAGCTGTGCGTGCCGTGTCCATGGCCTCCGAGAAGCAACGACAAATATCTGCAACAAATAATTCAGAGAATTGAAAAGACAATCGATGACAATATATTGTGTACTCACGTCCATCGTGCACCTCGGGATTGTGGTAGTAGAGCTTCTTGCTGTCCATCTCGTAGCCGCAGAGCACGACATAGTGTCCGGCGTATCTTTTGTTTTTATCCGTGGGCAAGCGTGTGTTTTGTGCAATACAAGATATAGCAAAGCAACTTGATAATAGGCAAAAAGTTAGACACTCTACAGAGGTAACAACGATTCTGCACGAATTCACAGTCCGAAATTGTCTGTCTATTTTTATGTATGTTGATTTGTGTACAAAGAACTGCCGTAGTTCTGTAGCTTGCTAATGAAACTTGGCAGCCAATATTTTATATGCTTATAGAGGAATCACAAAGCAAACCCCAGATTACAAAATTATTCAAGTAGTTATATATTGGTGTTTACGTTCAAGACTTCTTGTTTGTAGCTTCATTTCTGGCATCTGTCTCATTTTCCGGTTTCTCACTGCTGTGTTCCCTTAATAATTTGCACTCGAGTTAATTTTGATGTCTTCTCTATTAATTTTAAAGGGATGCTTTAGCAATTTGCTTTTGGTGTATATTATTCTGCCTTTGCCAAACTTGCCAAAAATTACATAAAGAGTTGCCTGACTACTTAAGTTTACTATATAACAATTCTATATACAAAACATCCCACTGGAGGTTCGGAAGAGAAGATAAAAGGCTGCCTTACAGCACGATAAAATGCCGTAAACTATGTTGTTTAAAAGGTCTCCTAGCTCTTATCGTTTAGATTGTTCAGTCAGTAAGGGCAAACAGTTTTATATGTTTGTATAGATATCATACTATGAAACTCAGAGTAGACTTTGCTGCACTTACATAGAGTTTACCAACACCTTCAACTTCGACTACGTAACAATTCTATATGCAAAACATTAAGCTGGACAGTTGTTCGTGCAGAGAATCGCCTGAAGAGAAGAACGGGAGTCGGAAGCGAAAAAAGGCCACTCACCCAAACTTCTCGAGGGCGTTGCGCTTGCAGATGTCGCAGGTGAGTAGCGATGCATTGGTCAGGAGGATGACGGGTCCGTTGCGTGCCAAATGCTTGATGATCACCTCCATGTCAACGGTGCGCTGCATCACACGCAGCCCATGGGCGCGGGCATCCTTGAACTTGCGCGTCACGCGCTTCTCGTCCTTGTCAATGATCTTGGAGTAATACATGTGCTGGGTGTAGTTGGGATCGATGCCCAGCGTCTGGGTGTAGTACTCGTGTCGCACCTGATAGCGCTGCAGCAGGTAGCATAAATCGATTGTCCAGGTGCTCGAGCCGAAGCCTTCCTCCTTGCAGATGTCCTCGAAATTGTTGAGGAATTGTTCGCGTTGCGTGGTCGACAGAATCATCAGTATGCAGGATAGACCACAGTCCCAGTTGTAGCGTTGCTGGTAGTGCGTCAAATTGTAATGTTTACTCTGCGGTAACGTGTTCATGTTGCTCCCAATTTGTTATGTTATTGTTGATGAACGTTTTGTTGCACTGTTTATGTAAACAACGTAAATGCAATTCTATATTTTGTAATTTGCAGTGAGTACTTCGAAAGTTGTTGCCAAACTTGCGAATAAATTGTTTATTGTTTACTTCTATTTCGAGTTTGTTATAAACAAAAGCGAATTGAAATGTAACCAGACCTTTAAGCAAAATCACTTTCCCTTGCACTTAACAGCGAACGCAATCAAGAGCAACAGTGCGCAAAAGCGAGTACCTTTGCGCACAATTGAGCAACATTGCTCAATAAATAAACAATTAAATAAATGTATTGCTTTTTTAATTGTCGGCAATTTTCCACTACTTTACACGCTTAAATAGGATAATATTTGTTCCCAATCGCACATTAACATCATCATAACAGCAACATAAGAATAATAACATCATAACAGTATTCGAAATGTTAAATAACATAAAAAATGAGCTCAATGTGACCAGTCATTTAAAGTACATGTACTTCTACAAGCAAACAGTATATATGGTATATTTACTTGGCGTAAAAAGTATACTTTCAAAATGGACTTCTGGTCAAGCTGGCTAAATTGCTATAAATTCCAGGCAATCAAATATGCACATCAAAGGACATTGAATTGGTTATCATTTATATACGAAATCGAAATTTAAAACTTTTAAAACGTGCGATTTATACCTGATGAAAATAAAATCGTTTAACATTAAATAAAAACGCTATACTCTATTTTGATCATTCATTTCCCCCAAACAAATTCAACTTTGAGCGGAAATCTGAACAATACTCCCGTTTTTTTTTTGGATATGTTTTAAAAATCACGCGCCAACCAGTGTAACCGTTTTATTATCAAGATTTCGATAGTTTGGTATATCTAATAAATCTGGCTTGGCAACACATGTTAAATGAAGCAACTTTAGAAAAGCTCTAATTTAAAGAAAAACATAGGCTGCATTTACCCAAACGAATAATAACAATGCAAAATAAATACATTTCAATCAGTTTTCTTCAAAAAAATCGAAGTTTGCTATAACAAAAAATCGATATTTAAATATTCTCACTAAGATCGATGCATCGATAGCTGTCATCGACAATTGGCCACCTCTAGCTAGTGTGCGAATTCCAAAAGTCGTGCACGTCCAGAACTGGCTGGCTGGTCGGGTAAATAAATAAATATATAAAATAAAAACAATATCAAGCGATTTGTGTATATGGCAAATTTGATATTTGGGTCAAAAGCGACATAAGCGGCGCCACAGTCACTCAAAGTCTCTAAATTGTGTGTGTGTGTGCGAGTGTGTGGGTGATACGCACGTTGTATATGTACAACGTACACATATGTGTATATTTATATTTGTATATGCATGCGCAAGCATGTATATGTGCGTGTGTGTGTGTGTGTGTGTGTGTGTGTGACCTTCGTGCAATCATTTAGCTTGGCCGAGTTTTGCCAATTATAATCAGAGGAAGAGAGGAGCGGAGCCATCATCCTGTGCTGTCTACACGTTATTTGCTATTCTCACATTTTGTTTTATAATATAATCAAGTTGTTGGGACACACTGTGTGTGTTTACCTCTCAGCAAGCAGAGCAGCAGCAGCTGCTGTCGTCGTTACTTTGCTTGCCGGCTGCCAAAGTGCATTAACAGAACAGAACAGAACAGAGGCTGGTTTGATTATGTTGCGTCTAATTAGATTTCACAGCCACCTGAGAGAGCTTTCAGCAGCAGCAGCGGGAGCAACAAGGACAACAACAACAACATTAACAGCAGCAGCAGCAGCAAAAAGAAGACCACTAATGAATTTTGTCTTTGCTTCTTTTCACTCTTTGCAGTTGACAGCAACATATACATACATACATATATATATTAATCATAATAATAACAAAGACAACTCAATATACAGACAGCCGCCCCTGTGTTAATAGAAGACGCTAAGTTCTTTACAGTAAACAAGTCTAGTCAACAAACAAACAGACCAAATGAGCTCCAGCTAGACGAGCAGCACAAACCAAAAACAAAATAACCATAAATAAATAGCACTAATACCAAGTGTCAAGATGCGTGTGGTGGCAATGGTGAGTGGCGGCAAGGATAGCTGCTACAACATGATGCAGTGCGTCGCCGAAGGTCACGAAATTGTCGCGCTCGCCAATTTGCATCCAAAGGATCGAGGTAAATTTAGTTCGCTCAATTAGCACGTATTTTATTTGACTATATTTGATTTGGTTTTATTTGGTCAATCGCTTAACAGATGAGCTGGACAGTTTCATGTATCAGACAGTTGGCCACATGGGCATCGAGATTCTTGCCAGCGCGATGGGACTGCCTCTATATAGGAGGGAGACGAAGGGCAAGAGCACACAGACAGGCAAACAATATGTGCCCACCGATGATGACGAAGTCGAGGATCTCTACAGTTTACTGGAGACGTGCAAGGTGACTATGACAACCTAGTAATACAATCCATCTCTACAATATATATGCATATAGATTAAAGCGACTGATTAGCGACTAGCGATGTAAGTGATGCCCATTAAATTGTGTGTCTCCCAAAGCGAGTTTAACAACCCATACAAAATCAGTAACAGCTAGAAAGTAGCATCCAATTAGAGTAATTCATATACGAATTTGATCAAGAAACTTGCATCAAACCCAATATTATCAATTGATTATTAATTGTTTTCTAATAGTTATAAACTGAAAACCAAGTCCGTCCGCCTGTTTGAACATCAAAGTTTGCAGACAACACATTTGTAGTTGCAACGCAAAACAAATGGCATTTAAAACTTGGCCACGCCCTCCTGCACTCCCTTAAATTGAGAACTAATTGCGATGAAGATTGTAGTTTTTAGAGTTCAAGAACAGCAGGTGCATAGAGTAATAAACAAGTTCTAATTGGTTTTTGAGAAAGTAAACTTGCAAGTTAATAAACAATTTTCTGGAGCGTAAATCAAGTGCAGCTGCGCGGCAATTCAGTTATTGAAGCTAAGGAATCGTGACTGTCGCTTTTGCTCGTTTTGTTGCTTGTTAATTCACTCTGCTAGCGTGCTTAAGAGCACTAGAACTATTCAGACGGAGAATCCTTGTAGCTTGTAGTTCGATTGCATTAAGGATATCTTGGAACGTCAGCACCTGTGACATATTTGTTGATTGTCTGTAAAATGTCCTTGAACGTGTGGTTGCGACCCACAAACAAAACGAAACAAATAATCAAAATAATTGCGGAAATTAGTTTCGCTTTGGGTAATCGTAATCTAATCACAAGAAATGTCACTAAACACGTGAACCATTGCAAATATTTGTTTATACTTCAGTGTCTCTCTCTCTTTATCAGAAATGAACACAATGCCTTTATACACAATTCTAATTCCTTTTCAACTTGATGCATTGTTTATTCCATAAGAGTCGCCGAACATATAGGCGATTTATTATGCTGAACTGTGATTCATTCAAAATTCGACTTTGTATTCGTATTTCGTTTATTTTTTGATAGGCTATCATTACGATAGGCAAAAATAGGAAACTACAATAATCAAGAAAATTCACTTATGAAATTGAAATATCAAGTTTACATCATGCACACACATAATCGATTTGTTTGTCAGTTATCAGTAATTATTTTGTTAATTGCTTTACGGTGGCAGTTTTAACAAATGGCAACTAGCTCATTAGACTGCAAACTTCTATAGATATGATATCTAAAAGTTATAATTAAGTCCATTTTATAGCCAAGTGATTTAGCTCTACTTTTTTATGCTAAAGTAAAGTATTAAATAAATACAAATTATTTATATTCTACTTAGGGCATTTAAACCACACCTATTAGCATAGCTGGAATGTCGATTTAATCTCATAAATACAAATAATAAATTTTCTATTAAATTCCAATTGGCTAAAATGAAAAAAATATTTGATTATTTACAAAAAGAAGATATTTCCAATGAATTTGAATCTATTTTTACTAATAAATAAAAATACTACACTATTTGCCAAACAAATTAAGATCACAGAAACGATATTCTAAAAGTGAACTGCAAAAACTACGAGTTGCAGAAGACAACTTTATTAAAATATATATTTCAAATATACATATGAAGGCAAAGTTGTAGATGAGGATTTTCTTATATGTATATATATTGCGTCTCTATGGTATGCTCTTTAAATACATTTCGCTGCATACACAAATACGTATATGCAAGCTTAAATAAAAAATAGTTATCTATATACATATATAAAATTTGTTGCCGGTCCGATTGATTGAGCTATCAACGCACAAACGGTACGATCTATGAGGCTGCAAATTTTTGCACAAGCTAGTTAAATACATTGAATGATATCCTAAAATATTGCAATTATGATTAATTTATTAAAGAAAAAAATATTATCAGCATAGGTATTTGTTGCAATTAAATTTTCATAGATGGTTGGCAATCGCTTACCTAATTTCCTCATGATTAGAGCTTAGGGTTTGGTTTTAACATATTTTCTGATTCAATCGCTTATTAAATTGAAAAGAAAAAAATATGTAGATGTAAATTAATTTGACAAACTATTTGCAGCACGAACTCAATGTGGATGCGGTAGCTGTTGGAGCCATATTGTCAGACTATCAGCGAGTGCGCGTGGAGAACGTGTGCAGCCGCCTCAACCTGATATCCTTGGCCTACTTGTGGAGGAGAGATCAGACTGAACTGCTGCAGGAGATGATCGACTGTCAGGTGCACGCCATCATCATCAAGGTGAGTCCCAACTGTCGCGATTGCAAGAAATGTGATTAATCGAACTGCGTATGTTGTAGGTGGCTGCATTGGGCTTGGTGCCGGATCGCCATTTGGGCAAATCGCTGCGTGAGCTGCAGACGCATCTGCTGAAGATGCGCGACAAGTATGGCTTGAATGTGTGCGGCGAGGGCGGCGAATATGAGACGTTTACGCTCGACTGTCCGCTGTTCAAGCAGCGCATCGTTGTCGAGGATATACAGACAATTATTAGCAGCGCCGATCCCATTTGTCCCGTCGGCTACATTAATTTCACGAAACTAACGTTGCAGCCAAAGGAACCGAATGCCGGCGGTGATGTGGTGTTTGTTAAGAAATCCCTTGACTATATTAGCGATCTCAACGAGTCGACGTACAGCGACTTGAGTGATCCGGACTTTAGTGAGACCGAATTGGAGCTGATTGAGAAGGAGACGCGATTGCGAGAGTCGTTGAGCCAAAACGAACTGATATCGCGCAGCAATTCATTTGGACGACACTTGGCCACATCATCGTCCTCGCCGATACCCATTGTAACGAAGAGCGCCAGCGTCGACGAGCCCATACCGGCGGCAGCGGCCGGTGGCAGCTCCATAACTGGCAGCGCCTCACTGCTGCTGCTGGCCAATGCGACACAGTCCACATCGACATCGGCATTGGGCGCCGCCGCCGCCGCCGCTGCTGCCACAAACAGCAGCAGCATCGCATGCGGCAACAATGCGTTGCAGGCAAACAGCTGCTGTGGCTTTGGCAGCTCACATCCATTGGGCAGCAGCACGGCCGCCGTATGCGGCTCGCTGTCGCTGGCCATCTCCTCGCTTGGGCTGAGCACGACGCAGTGCAACAATAATGCGGCGACGGCGACGATGCCGCCGGGCCATACACAGCCACCGAGTCCCATGAAATATGAGCGAGAGTTTCGTCCACTCGCCAATGTGCCGCGTGCGGCCATCAATGCCAAAGGCTGGATGTGGCTGGCGGGCATACAGGGTAAACCCTCGCCTTCCTCTCTCTCTCTCCCCTGCCACACACACACCCACACACATCCACGTAATCCTACTAATGAACTTCCGTTTCTTTTTGGTTTTGTTTGTAGGCTGCGCCGCCAGCATGGAGCTGGGCATGCAACAGGCGCTGGACACGTTGCGCCAACTGTGCCACAGCCATGGCTACGAGCTGTCCGATCTGTGCTTCACCACGCTCTATGTGCGCTCGATTGCCGAGTATCCGGCCTTGAATAGCGTCTATTTGCAAGCGTTTAACTTTCACAATCCGCCGACTCGCGTCTGTGTCGAGTGTCCGCTGCCCGACGATTGTCATGTGATTATGGAGGCCATCGCGTATCGGGCGCCGGCCACGCACAGCGGCGACGACAGCGAGGAGACGCAAACGCTGCTCAATGGCCGACGCAACACAATGCATGTCCAGGGCATTTCGCATTGGGCGCCAGCCAATATTGGTCCCTATAGCCAATCCACGCGGGTGAGAGAGAACTGCACACCCAAATGCTGGTCGACATTCTCATCTGTCTGACTGTCTGTCTGTCTCCCACGTTCCATCGTTTTTGCAGATTGGCGACATTACGTACATTTCGGGCCAAATTGCGCTGGTGCCAGGCAGCATGACAATCATTGAGGGCGGCATTCGGCCGCAATGCAAACTGACGTTGCGTCACATCAGTCGCATTGCCAAGGCGATGAATGCCCAGGGCCAGCTGCGCGATGTTGTCCATGGCATCTGCTTTGTCACCCATCCGGCATTCATTGGCGAGGCGCGTCGCCAGTGGGAGCGACGCACCACCAACGCCATCATGGACTACATTGTGCTGCCCGCCCTGCCACGCGACGCCCTCGTTGAGTGGCAGGTCTGGGCGCACACGCACAACGATCGTTTCGACTGTAAGCACGCCACCACACGCATCTCACGCATCATTTGCATTCTACATTGACCCAGTACTTGCGAAATCCTACGTTGACACACACAGTGTGCACACTCCAGTTGTCCAAGCGACAGCAAATCAATAATAATAACACGATTTGTGTTGGGACAGGTTAGATTTCAGCAAGCAAAAAAAAGAACTTATAAGTGGACTTCAACTTGAAGCGGGTAGTTAAAAGCCAAGTTTGAAGGTTAGTTTTAAAGTGGAAAGTAGTGCTAACGAACATCACCAAGCAAGATATTTTCACCAATGACTGCTCCATGCTCGTAATGTCCTAATCACTAAAGTAAAGTAAAGTATAGATATACATTGAGGATACCTAGATCTCAATACCTTCCAGTGATTTTGCATATAGATAAGTATTGTTAAAAGACAAAGCCCTGTAGAAAGACATTACGTTGCATATATTGAAATTAAGATATAAATGGTTTATTTGACACCAAGATTGGCTTCCAACCTGTGACCAGATTGAAAATCAACTGACGATAAACCAGGCTTGACATCGTCAGCTTAGTAGTTTGTGTCCTTTGTAACTTAAGTAAAAGTTCAGTTATCGATTTTAAATTAGCGGAAATCCTTTTTTATTGAACTGTTTGCAACTGTAAAGACAGACTAGTTTTGCTGTTCCGGTCAGGACAACCACTGAATTAATTGATGGCTAAAAAGGATTTATCAGAGAATTTTCTTGCAAAAATGATTACTGCTTTCGAAAAAGTACTGGGTCCATAAGTTAGACTGAATCTGAGCTAACAATCTACTCACACTGCTTTTATGCTTTGCAGATGAGGAGACCGGCTGCTCGGTGAGCGATTACACGATTTCGATACGGCGTCGCTGGAACTATGAGAACAATTGTGCAGCGATTGTTTGCTACGTGGCCACCGGCCTGGCCTCCTCCACCACCCAATTGACGCAGCTAAGCGACGATGTGCTGGGCAATCACTGCCGTCTCGCCCAATGCCTGAGTGCCGAGAATCTGGACGAGATTCTCACATACATTGTGAATCGTCTGCTCAAGGATTATCCGATAGCGAAGCGACGCCAGATGGAGGCGCCACGCGATGTCGATGTCGAGCCGACAGCAAGCAGCTCAACAACAACAACAACAACAACAGCAACAACTGCCATGCCCACAGAGGCAACGTCAATGCCGCAACAGCAGCAGCTGCCATCTGGAGGCGCTGGCGATCAGCAGCAGTCGGCTGGAAGTGAGGCAGCTGCAGCCGGCAGCAAATTGCCGGCGATCCACTTGAAACTGTTCTATCAGGTGAATGCGGCGCCGCCAACGGATCTGCTGTTGCAGGCGTTGCACGACTTTAGGCACAAGTGCCACGAGATGGCGTCCATAGTCTACACGGTGCTGCCGGCGTGCAGTCTGCACAACTTTAGTACGTTCCTGTCCATATGCGGAGTGCGGCACGAGTGAGGCGTCGGAAGGGGACTAAGGAGAGAGCATGGGCAACTGGATGAGTTATAACGTCCAAAAGTTTCAATTTTGAAACCAACACCAATAAACACACACTCACACACACACAGAAACACACACAATACACGCACACTATTCTAAACTAAGAATGCAGGCTGCAAGACGCCCATTTGTTGATATTGTTAACTAGCATCTGTATCTATTAACTATATATATTTACTATAACTATTTACAAAACAGCCAGAAATTGTTTCGGACCAACAACCACAAACAAACAAACAACAACAACTATTAAAACAAACGCAAACAAATTGATGCATGGCAACTCGAAAGTGTTTCAAAATTTAATTATAATAAAAATAATAATAATGATACAAACAAAATCGGATAGAAACAAAAAGGGAAAACAACCAATTCAAATCGCAATTCAAATTTAATGCAAACATTTTATGGTGCACATTTCTCTACTACAAACAAAAACAACTATTACTACTTCAACAACTCTATATGTACTCAAAAGAAAAACAGAAGATAACCAAGCAACGTTGAAACATGATCAAAACACATACAATATTTTCGATGTGCTTTTTCAGTTTTTGCTCAGGTTTCGCCATTTTTCGATATTTCGATTTTATTTATTATTGTATGTATAATAATCCTACACGTCATTTTTTTTGGATGAGACTAGCTCAACTTTTTCGACCAAGTACGAATTGCTCTACAAGTCGTTTAACTTTAACTACGCCCATGTATTTATATATATACATATATCGTCTATATACGAGATGCCTATAAAAATAATAATATACCCCTCTTCTTCCCAATTACAATGCGACATACAAAGAACACTTTTTTTTCTAGGTTGTACAAACCAATTATTTGCAGGCAAATTAATTGCCTGTTTGCCTTTCTCCCTTCGCCACACCCCATTAATAATAATATATACATACATATTACCACACAACTGAAAACGAGTCGATTGAGTTTGGTCAATCCTATGCAAAAAAAAACAAAAAAAAAAATTGTTAAAATAACATTGAAGAATTGCACAAATGTTGAATAAACAAATAAAAATAAAAACTTGTGGGATGAAATTGAGAATGGAGTACCGTATGTTGACATGTCACTGATTATGATTATTAAATGCTATTATTGTTATGAAAAAAAAGAAGAAAAATATATTGATATCGATTGCGTGTCATTACAAAAACCATTAAACAAAAAAACCAAACTAAAATGGGCGTTTCGTTTTGGGGACAACAAAAGACTAGCAAGATTTTTATCTGGCTTGAAAATTGAACTTGCTTAAAAGGGGCAGATGGGGATTACACAAATTTGATTATGACCATCCAATTTTGTAACTCTAGACAGGGTCTTAAAAAAGTTCTACAACAATGTTTAAATTTATTTATTTTCCTGAATCGAATTTATATTAGAAATAAATATAAATGTAATAATCAATTTGTTAAGCAAATTGATTTTCTATAGTAAGGGATTTTAATTAATTCTAAAACAAATTTATCTCAGCGGAATCTACGGAATTGTGATCATCTAATTTTGTATCTTTGGATGGGAATTATATAAATTCAAACAAATTTACTATATATTTATCAAAATTATTTTTAATCAGTAATAAAATAAATATTTAATTTTTGTTTTTATTCAATTTATACGGCATATATAAAATTGATTTTTAACTGAAATATTTAAAACAAATTTGATCCACTGAATTATTATTATAAAATGGCTAATTTTTTTATTTTATTATTTATAAATATTTTAACAAATTTATGATTTTTTACTTCCACAAATTCATTAAAATAGTATATTTGTACTGTAAAAATACAACATATACATATTGTTTATATTTATTAAATACATGTTTTTTTTTGGTTTTTCAAGAGAAATAGTTTAAACAAATTTAATGCACCGAATTATAGTCATCGAATTTGGTATCTCTAGTTTATGATTTCTACCTGCTTATATGGACGGACAGACGGAAATCGCAAATTTCAATTAAAGAAATCACTGGAAATCATCCACAAAATTCAAGTAGCGTCTCGAAGTACACGTCAGTGATTACAGAAATGCAGATTATTATTGATACCTCCTACTTATGCGAAATTTATTTGGTTTTCATCATAGACTCATATATTTTAAACAAATCGCTAAAATGCCAAACAATAGAAAGCTTCTATCAGAACGATAGTGAGAGAGAGAGAGAGAGAGATATATAGAAGAACGAACGCAGTCAGTGTCATCGGCCTTGATTTTAAACGGTGACGAAAAAAAAGAGGTTGTTTGAGGCCCAAACACACTCAAACACACGCACACAAACGAAGCTTTTGGAAGTGGCCAACTGCGCTGCGCTCTCTCCTTCCACAACACAACTACGACTAGCATGCGGGGGAACTTTCCAGTGGTGAGCACGGCCACGCAACGCCAATCAGAATTGCAGCAGCCACTGACGTGTACCACACGTCAGAGCATAAACAAAGGCCGTTGAATAAATAGCCCGGCAATGCAGAGAGCAGGCAACAGTTTCAAAACAGACAGCAAAGAAATAACATACATCGGCACGCATAGAAAATCGTTTCTATTACATTTGGAATATAACTAACTAACGTGCGATTCGAAAATAATCAGTGAATTTGTTTTTTATCATTTTTTTTTAAACATAAAAAACCAACAAGGAAACCTGTGACTGTGAAATTGTTTAAAAGTAAATAAGTAAACAAAACAAAGCCAAAAATAAAAAAGACAAACAAAGATAGTGCTCAAATTTACCGTTTAAGTTAGCAAAAGTAAGTATAAACAAATGTATATTTTGAATATCAAGTTTGTCCAACGGCAAAATTGACAATCGATAAGTTTGAGAGTTTCGCAACACTGTTGCGTGTGTGAAGTTAACACTGACGTGTACTTGGCACAGCTTTCCATGTGTGCGTGTGCATATGTGTGTGTGTAGAAAGCGCCGGCACAAAGCACAGTAATCGCAACATTCTTTCAGTTCTGTTTCAAACGTCAAGCAAGAAAATTTGAAAGCAATAAGCTCTTAAGCAAAGTTTCAAGTGTAAGTTTCTTTACTTTTTTTTTTCTTTTGCTAAAATTTTAAAAATAATTTAACGAATTAACAATAATTGGAAGTAAATGCAAGTTATAACAATTGAAGAATCGAATCAAAAAAATAACCTCATTGTCGCCATGTTGGCAAGAGAAAAACCAAAAAAGAAATGCTCCAAAACTATACATACATATGTATGTATATATAAAGCACATGTTTGTCCGTGAATTGTTCAGATAGATGCAATGCATGCAGTGTGCGCGATTTAATAGTTTTCATAGTTTTCGTCCGTCCGGTGTCTGAAATTGTCTCGGCGACGTCACTACCAGTGTGACCCCCCCCGCCCCTCTAAAACACTTTCGTATGACGTGTAACAAACGCATAACTTGTAAAATACATACATACAGTTAGTTGTTCACGTTGATTAGTAACAAATTAGCATAACATAATTTGTTAACAAAGTTCATTCACATTGTGAACCGGCTGCGGCGTTTACTGCTTTGCATATTAGTGCGTTGTCTTTTTGATGTGGTGGACACACTGGTCCCGCTTCGGTTCTAACTGCACTTCGCAGCTGTTCGCTGTATTCGATCAATACTTTGTGCACACACACACATAGACACGCGCCTGCGCCTACTTAACGTGTCTGTCTCACACACTCGCACAGACTGTGTTTGTATTTGTGTTGGTGTCTGCTGCGACTCAATCAGCTTCGTACACGTCATTTAAACCCAAATCTCCAAGCTATCTGAATAAGTTGGCAACAATAAAATGTACACGTCAACGAATTCAAATTGTAAGCAACAACAAAATATACAAACAACAATTTTTTTGCCGGCTAGCCGAAGAGATGATGCCCTCAACCTACCTCCCCTCCCCCCCTCAAGCACCACACTACTTTCACCGGACGGGGCGTGGGCGTAAATTGTGTAGTTGTAGTTGTAGTTCTTCCTCTTGATACACGCTCATTGAGAATGCAAAAGGCGCTCAAAACGCACAAAATTTCTAGTTAACAAAAACCAGTTTTGCCGGCGAGCAACAGTCTTTAAATAGAACGTGTGAGAGCAAGTGAGAAAGCAGAAAAAAAAATGTTACCACGTATACAAAAAAGTGCTATAAAAATGTTGTTGTGCTGTCGCTAACAGAGCCGCGACGTCGGTCAATGTCAGTGAGCAGCGCTGCTGGCAGAGCTGCTGCTGCTGAGCAAAGTCAAGAACAGTCTGCGGGCAGCTTTAACAGTTGTTAAAAGGTTATCTACAGCGCCAGACGTGTTTTTCATCCTCACGCTCTCCAGGTGTGTGTGAGTGTGTGTTTGATATAGTATCTTTGTTGCGTTTCAAGTACACATGGCACATATTTATTTATTGCTTACCATAAAATTTTTGTCTTCGACGCGCTTTCAAAAGTAGCACACATAGCGGTATTTTACCTGTTGACAGCGCAACGTCACCGCTTCTTTTTCATTTCCCAACTTGGTCACACTCTCCCTCTACTCTCTCGCTGCATACGTGTGCGTGTACGTGTGTGTGTGTGTGTGTTGACGTGTACAAAAGCTAAGCCGAGCTTTTATTAATCGCCGCATATTCCCGCTCTCTCTTTGCAGTTTTTTTTAAGAGACTAGACATATAAAAAGAGCAAAAGGAACTCGGCCAAAATGAAGTTGTGCATTTTACTGGCCGTCGTGGCCTTTGTAGGCCTCTCGCTCGGCGAGGAGAAGAAGGAGAAGGACAAGGAGCTGGGCACCGTTATCGGCATCGATCTGGGAACCACATACTCATGGTAAGTGTTATCGGCAATTGTTATCGCCAGACGCGCACATCACCAATTAGAATCGAACCTAACTTGAACGTTACTTTTTATTTGTCTAACTTCAGCGTTGGCGTTTACAAGAATGGACGCGTCGAGATCATTGCTAACGATCAGGGCAACCGTATTACGCCCTCGTACGTGGCATTCACCGCCGACGGCGAGCGTCTCATTGGTGACGCCGCCAAAAATCAGCTGACCACCAATCCCGAGAACACCGTGTTCGATGCCAAGCGTCTGATTGGCCGCGAATGGTCGGACACCAATGTGCAGCACGACATCAAATTCTTCCCCTTCAAGGTGGTCGAGAAGAACTCGAAGCCACACATCAGCGTCGACACGTCGCAGGGCGCCAAAATCTTTGCACCCGAAGAGATCTCCGCCATGGTGCTCGGCAAGATGAAGGAGACAGCCGAAGCCTATCTGGGCAAGAAGGTCACCCACGCCGTTGTTACTGTCCCTGCTTACTTCAACGATGCTCAGCGTCAGGCTACCAAGGATGCCGGCGTTATTGCTGGTCTGCAGGTGATGCGTATCATCAATGAGCCGACAGCTGCCGCTATTGCTTACGGTCTGGACAAGAAGGAGGGCGAGAAGAATGTGTTGGTGTTCGATTTGGGTGGCGGTACCTTCGATGTGTCCCTGCTGACCATTGACAACGGTGTGTTCGAGGTGGTGGCCACCAACGGCGATACTCATTTGGGCGGTGAAGATTTCGATCAGCGTGTGATGGATCACTTCATTAAGCTGTACAAGAAGAAGAAGGGCAAGGATATCCGCAAGGACAACAGGGCTGTGCAGAAGCTGCGTCGCGAGGTCGAGAAGGCAAAACGTGCGCTGTCCGGTTCCCATCAGGTGCGCATCGAAATCGAATCGTTCTTCGAGGGTGACGACTTCTCCGAGACTCTGACCCGTGCCAAGTTCGAGGAGTTGAACCTCGATCTGTTCCGTTCGACGCTGAAGCCTGTGCAGAAGGTGCTTGAGGATGCTGACATGAACAAGAAGGATGTGCACGAAATTGTGCTCGTCGGCGGCTCCACGCGTATTCCCAAGGTCCAACAGCTGGTCAAGGACTTCTTTGGCGGCAAGGAACCATCCCGAGGCATCAATCCCGATGAGGCTGTCGCTTATGGTGCTGCCGTCCAGGCTGGCGTTCTCTCCGGCGAACAAGACACAGATGCCATTGTGCTGCTCGATGTCAACCCATTGACCATGGGTATCGAGACAGTGGGTGGTGTGATGACGAAACTGATTCCACGCAACACTGTCATTCCCACCAAGAAGTCGCAGGTGTTCTCCACCGCTTCCGACAACCAGCACACCGTCACCATCCAGGTGTACGAGGGCGAGCGTCCCATGACCAAGGACAACCATCTGTTGGGCAAATTCGATTTGACCGGCATTCCACCAGCACCACGTGGCATTCCCCAGATCGAGGTGTCGTTCGAGATCGATGCCAACGGCATTCTGCAAGTGAGCGCCGAGGACAAGGGCACCGGCAACAAGGAGAAGATCGTGATCACCAACGACCAGAACCGTTTGACGCCCGAGGATATCGATCGCATGATCCACGACGCTGAGAAGTTCGCCGATGAGGACAAGAAGCTGAAGGAGCGCGTCGAATCGCGCAACGAACTGGAATCATATGCATACAGTCTGAAGAACCAGATTGGCGACAAGGAGAAGCTGGGCGCCAAGCTGAGCGACGACGAGAAGACCAAGCTGGAGTCGGCCATCGATGAGTCGATCAAATGGCTCGAACAGAATCCCGATGCCGATCCCGAGGAGTACAAGAAGCAGAAGAAGGATCTGGAGGCCATTGTTCAGCCGGTGATTGCCAAGCTCTACCAGGGAGCTGGCGGTGCACCACCACCAGAGGGCGGCGATGCTGGCGATGATCTCAAGGATGAGCTGTAAGCCGTGCGATCGTCCGGGGATTGATTATATAAATAGTTTTTGGCAGTAGAAGTAAATCAGACTGATTAAACAATTATAAACTTAATTGCAAACAACCACAAACAAGAGAATACAATTAAACAAGCAGAGAATCCAGTAAACAAACAAAACCAACAGCAAACGCAATTATCACACACCAAATCCCCAAAGCAAAAAAAAAAACAAAAACACAGTTTAACCAACAGCTCAAACAACACAATTCTTAAACAGCAGAAAAATCGCCGCACTCTAAAAATTCCTTGTAGCACATTTTGTTTTTTTTTTTTTTTATTTCTATTTTTTGTATTACTATATTATTATTATTTTTTTTTGTTTTTTTCCCCATCTAAATTATAATTTGTGAAAAGAGAAAAAAAGAAGAAATAATTCCTTTCGGGCCTAGAATCACAACAAACCGGAGCAGAGAGAATTTTAGGTAGTTTGGGAGAGATAATGATAACGATTATAAGATTATGATGATTATGATTATAAAAATATGTCATGTATATGGGTGGAGAATCATGTGTGTTCCTCGCATTCCTTTAAACAAAAAAAAAAAAGAAACCACAATGGCCAATCAATTCCCTCAAAATCCCGAAAACTGTATATTTTTTGATAAAACGATAAACGCTAATCTTCTAATTGAGGAATCACAAATCAATAGGTTAGCCTACAAGTTATAAACAATCTTATTAAGAGAAAACAAGAAGAAAAAAACAAAATACAAAATGTTATATGTATAAGAGCGCGTGACAAGAGAGAACGAGAGACCGAAAGTAAGAACGAAAGAGCTGCGGGGCAATAAAAGAGATAAACTTAAATAATTCAATTGAATAGTTTCAACAATAACAACAACAACAACAGAAAGAAAAACAACACAGAAAAACCACATAATAATAATAATGATAATGGATCCTTCGATTTTACGAAGAACCTAATAATTTATTTAAAAACAAAATAAAGAAAAAAAATAAATTGAAAAAATAAAACACAATTCGCTAGTTTGTTTTTACTTAATTACTGCTGCGCGCGCAGGGTGATTGGGAGAAATCGGAAAAGTTATAGGAACACAAGATCAAATGCACATTGAAATTATTATTGAATTCAATAATGATTTTTTTGTTGTTTTTTTGTTTATTTTTCATTCTTATTTCTTTACGAATTTCATTTCCTTGCGCATTCAGATTCAGTTTTTCATTTGTTTATCAGAGTTACCCCTCCGATTTTCCGTGGGGAGCTTTTCTCATCGCTCTCTGCTCTTTTTCACCCGATTTGATAATCAACGCGAAACTGGGCGTTAAGTGTGTAGTGATCTTAATTATCTTAAATACATTAAAAAAATACATAAAATATTTGTTTTGTGTTGTTTTTTTTTGTTTTCGTTTTTTTCCATGTTTGTTTTCATTTTAAATATGTATATAAATAAGCTAACGGTATATTTATATTGTTTATTGTGTACACATGTGTATTTCACTATATCGTATATATATATATATATATCTATGCATATATATATATATGTATATATTCTTATAATGTACGTATGCGCTCTCCGAAATACGACTGACAATTATCTCGGCTCTCCTTCGCAGTTGCTGCTGTTGATTGGTTGGTTGTTGGGATAAACGGATAAAGGTTTCTTTCCGCGCTGTGCTCCCCTTTGCTCATTTCATTACTCTCGAGGGAGTCGCGGTTGGGGGGGGATGGTTGTGGAAGTGGTGTTGGTGTCGGGTTGGGAACTTGACTAAATATTTTTTTTTAAAAACTATGCTAAACATTTTGTTTTAGCCGGTTCACTTAGTAAATAAAATGCAAAGAATAAAATTGAATTGAATGCGCTGCTGCCAGGGCTGCTGACAAAGCTGAGTTTGTTTGTGTGTGTATGCGTATCTGTGTGACTGGCTGCCTGTTTCTGTGTGTGTGTGTTTACGAGTGTCTGTGTGTGTGTTGAAGCTGCACTTTCGAAATGATAAGACGACTTTCGCATAAGCCTCGCGTAGTTGTAGTTGGTCCTTCCTGCTTTGTGTGTGTTTGAGTGTCTGTGTGTGTGTGTGTGTGTATCTGTGTATTTGCTTGTTGTTGGTAACGGCTGCTGCACTGTTTTTTTTGTTTTTGTTTTATTTTAGATGCGCTTTGGAATCGTATCGATGGCATTGTTCTCAGGCTCTTCGTCCTTGGGTGGCTGACCGCGTTGCTGCTGTGCCAGATCATTGATTGAACGACATTACAAGAAGATTGATAACGATGTAGAAGAAATGCCAGAATTATTCGCCAGAATTTGAGAACGCGCGCAACAAGAACAAAGATACAAAGAAAAGGAAGACACAATAAAAGAGAGAAATAGAGAGAGAGAGAGAGAGAGAGCGTGAAAAACGTAAAAAGAAACACAATCAAGAAATCAGCAGAAATATCTACGTACATATATCATATAAGGTGGTGAAGGAGGGGACAAGGGGTCTGGGGAGAGGGCGAAGGATAAACAAAGTTTTTTTTTTTTTTTTTGTGAATAAAGAATTCGTATTGTTGTCTTTCAATGTGTCTTGTCAGTTTGTAGTTTCGATGTTTTGTTTTGCAATGTTTCAAATGGTCGTCGACCTCTCGAAACCAAATCAACCTTTGAGATAGCTGCATACATACATACAAAGCGCACACACACACACACCTACGTGTGTTGGGTGCGAATGTTCGTGATAAAACAAAAGTGTGTGTGAGTGCATGTGTGTGTGTGTGTGGTGTCAAGTGCAGCAAATATGGCCGAAAGAATACCCAACCAATAAATAAATAAATAATGTACAAGTTACAATCAAAATAAAATATGTATAAAATAAGAAAATACAGCTTGACGGCTTGTGCTTGGTTTATTATTGCTTAAATTGTCATTCACAACATTCGGCATGGCAACAATGTAAATCGTAAATGGAAATGTGGGCAAGGAAAGCAAAAGATACAAAAAAAAAAAACCTTGTAGATCAAATCTTTATGTAGCATGGAGCTTTTGTCAGTGATGCGTTAGCTTGACGCATCGCGCGTGGTGGTTAGAATGAAATAGCATTATATTTTGATAGCAGCAGCTCTGTAGTGTGGGGGAGGAAAGAGCACAACGATAGATCTATTCTGCTTCGGCTTCGGCCTCAGGATCGGGACGACTTAGGATCTCCTGACAGAGCGCGATGTAGTCCTAGCATTTTGGTTGTTGATGGAGATGTTGATCGAATTTCGAAATAAAAATGTATAGCATAGCATGGGAGAGAGAAATGAAATTATCAAGAAATCAAAAGCATTATTAATATATGTATGTACGAATATAGCCCAAAAAACAAACGATGAACAGATACAGGTTAATCCAACACCACAGATCGATCCACAATACATTGAAACGAAATTTATAGAGCGAGCGAACGAGCGACTGAAGCAAGCGATCGAATACATTATGTTTGGTAATGCAATGGGGTTTAGAGTATGATAATTTTATATGGATGTGGATAGAGAGTCTCATCGATCGATGTTGTGTGTGCCTTTCTGGACATTACCAAAATGATACACTGTAAATTGTATTAAATATCAGTTTTGCTTTTATTTTAGTTATTGTTATTACTCGTCTTCATATCATTCGTTTTCTTCTTTGCTGTATTTATTTACTTTTTTTTCATCTTCTTTCGTTCTTATGTTTTGTTTTAAATTAATCAGTATCAGTTATGTATATCAATTGTAAACAGTTTTTTTTTTTTGTTTTTGTTTTTTTTCGGTATGCACTCGTCAACTAATCAACGTTCCTTTGTATTGACTTCTCTCTATATATATATATTTATATATACTTTATTGCTAATTTGCTTAAAAAATTTTCACTTTTATTGTTATGTACTTGTTGTTTTTAGTCGGGTTCTTTTCTTATTTTTGATTCAGCATGCAAATCTTCTATGTTATTACATCTTATCTCCTCTGCACACAATATGTAGATTTATTTAAATAAAATTTAAACAGAACTAATTGAAGGAAAACTAAAACACAATTTGTCGTATGTAAATTTTCTTTATAAAACTATATTGTTTAAAAAAAAATATAATAGTGATATAGGTATATAAAATGTATATTGCAAAATAAACTTGCGTTTTATATTTGCGTCTATAAGAGTAACAACAAAAGTATAGTTCGTTTTTTTTTTGTCTTTTTTAAAAAAAAAAATGTATGCTATCTTCAATTTTGGACCCTTAAAACTAAAGGTGTGACGACGCTGCATGGCTAAAAACAAATCATCATTATCATTATTAAAACACACACAAATTTGATTTAATCATTATTGGCCCTGCAGAGATCGCATTCAAACTTTATCTTTATCTACAACCAATTTGACAATTTGTAATCGGACTACGTTGAAGAGCTTGCGACTCGCAAGGGTATTTTGAAGTTCGGCTTGCCGAAATTCGGTTTAAGGTTTGTTTCTAGTTTCTGCAGCGTAGTTTCTTACAATTTAAGTCTGACCGTTTTAATTTGCAAATATTGTTTTTAACATAATCGTGTTCCATAATATACAAATACATATGTATGCATTTATAAATATATATTTATTAATATACATTTACATATATATCAGTATATAAACATATATAATTATGCATTTGTGTGTGTGTGTGTGTGTTAGTTAGTGTGTCTCTATATCTGTGTAATAGTTCCAAATTTACTTTCGTTACAATTTGTGTTTTAAGTGTATGTTTTTTGTTGCTGGTTTCGATTGTGATATTGTGATATTTGTTGCTGCAACTTCATCTGAGCTTTTTTGCATTCATTTCGATCGTCATCTTTGTTGCTGCCGCTGCTGCTTCTGCTTCTTCATTTCTAATTATTTATCTTTGACTTGTTTAGTTTTGCGTGATTTATTTGATTTTGAAGTATTGTTGCATGCCTTGCTTTTTGAATTGCTTTTCTTGGCCTGGGCCTGGGTCTTGACATTGGCATTGTTATCGCTATCTGAATCGGTTGTGCTGGAGCTGCTGCTGCTGTTTGATCGGATAAGTTTTGTATTTGAGCTCGAATGTTTTTCCTTTTTTGGCTTCGTTTGTATCGATCGTTCCTTCTTCTTGGGTCTGGGCGGCTCATCACAATTCTTCGACTTTCGATTTTTGTTCTTTGTTGGTGTTTTGATTTTCATTTTTTTGCACTTTTTTGAGGGAGGTGGAGGAAATGGGGTGGATGGTTGTTAGGTTAGGTTGAAAATAATTTTGTATTTTGTAGTAGTAGTTTGTTGTTGTTATTTTTTTGTTCGTCTACTCTACAAACTTCGATAGGTTTTTGTCAGCGCGTCGTGTGTTTTGCTTTTCTTATGTGTCTTCTATGTATATGTATACAAATTATATAAACAAGCATTTACATATACATACATATATATTACTATTATATAGTAATTAATTTTCATAATTTATTTTTGTGCTTCTTGTTGTTCTTCTTATTAGTTTGGAAGTACTATGTTGCTCGTAATCGTTGTATATGGACTAACATAACATTACATCTACCGCGCTGTCTGTCTCTCTCTCTATCTCTCTCTAACTCACACCCTCGGTTTCTCTCTCGCTCTCTTTCTTTCTCGCTATTTCTCTAGAAATGTGTGAATGTGTGTGTGTTCGTGTACATTTTGTATCTCGCTCATATTCATTATTGAGTTTGCTTTATTTTTTATTAATCAATCACTCAGTTGAACTTATTCAAGGGTGACACAGAATCGCTGTGTGCACTTGTCCCTTTGCCAGGTGGCATTGTAAGTTGAGAAAAAAGGGAAGAACCAAAATAATCCACATCTAAGATCCTACGCTGTATGGTTTCTCTTTTTATTTTCCGCCGCCGGAGCTCTTCGATCACAAACAAACTCGCTTAAGGCATTTTTATTTAAATTTAAAAACTTTTTGTTGATTCAATTTAATTGTGTTGCCAGAAATAAAAGAGTTATCAGACAATTAGAGATTAATCTGGCAAGAACTACCAGACAACTACTAGAGTTGATAACATTAAAGAAAACCAAAATTAACAAATTATCGTTTTGCAACGAAAAGAATAGAAAATTAGCAAATTAAATACTTGGGAAATTTAATCTGGCAAGGTGTCAACCCTGAACAGCAAAGTTAGAAAGGGTTTAGGAAACCTTAAATTTTTCGAAGCTCTATGTCACCGCGGAATATTTCCAGCGGAATCAAATCTGCTAGCGATTTCTGTGTCACCCCTGAATGTGTTGTGTTGGTCTAGGGTTGCCACCTAAAGTGTCCTGTGTGTGGTTTACAACATAAAATGGGTTTTGATGCCATAAGTAAATACAGCTATATGTTCAATAGTAGTACACAAAAATAATTACATAAAAAACAATACAAAGTACACAGAGATGATTACAAACTAAGGACAAAACACAGGACAAATTCATAATTTAAACATATAATAATCAATACTAATACTAAAGTTCGATTTGATTGTGCATAAGTATATGGATCTCTATTGGATGTGTGTGTAAGTGTGTGTTTGTGTGTGTGTGTGTGTGATGTGTGCAAACCAAGGAGGAAACTTTGAAGCAGCAGCAGCAAAAAAACAAGACACCCTAATTTTGCTGCATTCAGTTGGCGTTTTGTTTTAGTGTTGTTGGTTTCGTTTCTTAATCTTATTAAATGCTAACATAAGAATATTAACTATATTGTATATACAGTGACCACTCGGCAAACCCATGAAAAAAATTGATTGGAAATAAATAAAATAACAAAGATATACGAACGCTTGCGTTAATTGCCAAAAATGAACACATTACAGTTGCCGTTTGACGTCCCATTTACCGAGCGACCACTGTACAGAGTTCCATGTGTGTGTGTGTGTGTGTGGGTGTGTGTATCTATGTATGCATATATCCAGTTGGAAGACATATCCATACATACGCATGTTGTTGTTGGTTGTGTTGGCGCCAGATGAGCTTTTGGATGAATGCGACAAGTTCGATATCGATAACGATGGCGATCAATGTTATGGCCATTTATGGATTGAGATGCAGATGTGTGTGTGTCTGAGATGATGTGCTGTGTTGCGGATGATGCTGATGCTGTTGTGTGTGTGCGTGTGTGTGTGTGTGGGTGCATGTTGCCTTAAGGAAACTTCATTTCCGTTATCGGTGATCGGTAGTTTCTCAATTCATTTAATTTCATTTACTTATTGGGTTGCTTTATTTGTTTTGTCTTTCTCTTTCATTGTTCAATTTTTTGTTTATTTGTTTCTCTTTTTTTATTTCGATTTCTCATTTTATTGTGTTTGTTTTTTTTTTTTTAATACATTTTCTACTACTTGTTCACTTCACTACGAATTTATTTATATATGCTTCGTTATGTTGTTTTCTTTTTTGTATTTTGTTTTATCATTTAAATATAAACGCAGTTTGTTTTGAATTTTTTTTTGTTTTTAATTTTATTTTATATAAATGATTTTTGCTTGTGGCGCTCAAAACCTCTGCACTTATTTAGGGTCTGTAGCTTTCGGCTCTCTTCAGTTGAAACTATGTCTCTCGTTTCTTTATAATCAATCATCATCATATATATATATATATAGTATGCATGCAATGTTTATGGTTTTGTTGTTGGTTGTGTGTATGTGTGTATGTGTGTGTGTGTGTGTGTGTGTGTTTTGTTGTGTGTGCGTGTATGCGTGTTTTTTTTTAATTAGTTTTTCTATTCACAAATGTTTTGTATGGGGAAATGGATGGTTTGGTTTTTTTTTTTTGTTTTGGCGGGAATGGAGAATTATCGATATCGATGATGCATCAGCGACGATCGTTGTGATGGTGTGTTTATCGATACGCAGACAAAACAATATAGACACGGCACAATTTGATATGCATATATAAATATATATATGTGGATATACATATACATATTGTTAAGATAGATACAATATTAAACAACACACATACACATGTGCATATGCAATATATATATGTTGGATTCGGTTTGATCATAGTTAGAATTGGTTGTCGTTCAGATAGATGACCATTACGTGTTTTTGTGTTGGTTGTTGGTTCGGTTTGTTGGTTGGTTCAGTTGGTTGGTTGGTTGGTTGGTTGGTTGGTGGTTGTATGTGTGGGGAGAGAAACAAACAAAAAATATAGAGATATATATATGCTTAGTTGACGGTTGTTTTTTGCATGTTTTTCATTAAGTGATTTTTGTTTTTCGGTTTTTTTTTTATGTTTTTTAGTCAAGAAAAATATTATGAGTAAGAAATTTCATTTTAAATTTACCGCTCGTAGTGGCATTTTGAAATTGGCTGCTGCCTGCAGCTGAATTTGATAAGCTAAGCTGTGAATTTTAAAGCCGTACAGACTGTTATTGTTCATTGTAGGGGGATTGTAGTTGTTGTTGTTGTTGTTGTAGTTGTCGTCATCAGGAATTATCAGAGGTAGGGCATGAAAGGTAAAGAGAAATATTTTATTAGCAAGTTTTCTTCATTTTTTTTAATCGCAGTAGAAAATATTCAAATAAATCAACGAAATTCCACATAAATGATGAACAACTAAAGTGCAGCAAAAATATGCAACGATCTGGCACAAATTTAGTAGACGATTCGAGACTATATAACATTATTGTTTCTAAATTACTAAATGATTTAAAAACTTCAATCGGTTCTATTGTACTGTATTATTGTAGTGGATTTTTTATATCTAATCTTAAGCAGAAAGATATTTAGGCCGCTAGAATGAGCCAGCCACATTTTTCTCGTTACAATTTTCCTTGCATCAATCAAAATTATTTAATATTATTTCTTTCTATATTGTGATTTTCAAAAATTGCACTGAGCCCCACTTGAATCGGACACCCATAAAGTCCCTTTTCTATCACTTTTTGCATGCTAAGATGCTTATTTTTTTTTATTTACATTTAGTGGCTATAATATAATCAAAATTTAATTATTTATAAATGAATATATATAAGAATAAGACAATGGTCATTAGACTTTATTATTCCCTGGTATTAGCTAACTATTAATGCGAATCATGAAGGAAAGTTGAAAATAACTTTGAATAGAGAATTAAATAATACGTGAAACTGCTTGGAGGTTAAGCCCAATAAACATATCCGTTATGGAAAATTCATCATTACAATTGTTATATTTCATCAATATTATAATGATAGTGTGCATTTTTTCCATATAAGGACATTGGAGTCTATTAGCATGAATGGAATTTATCAAAGTAGTTTGATAAGAGTTTATTTAAATTAGAGTGTTTGCATTTTGACATAAAATACATTTATATGAGTATTTATGCTGATAGATTTATTTGGATACAGTACGTTAATTTTTCGAAATTATTAAAGAGCATGATTATTATTGATATTTATGTTTATTATATGCACTTGAACACGGACCAAGGAGTCTAACATATGTATGTGCAAGTTATTGGCATATGAAAATATAAGCGTAATTAACTTGACTATTAAGGGAATTCGTTTTTAAAAAATTTCATTTAACTATTTTTATATTTATATCAATATTGTAAAGATGGTGGGATTTGTTCCATATAAGCTCAACCATTAATATAACAAAGCACAACTGTACAATATTTTGGTTGGCTTTCTAAACCTTTTCTCTATCAAAACTGTTATCCACTTTTCTCTGCATATAATGTATATATCTTTTTTTTAAAACTGATAACTGCAATGAATGCGGAAGCAATACTTGAATATTTTGCAATCGACTAGACTTCTGTGCCTCTCTACACACACAATTTATATGTTCACGATTGAGCAGCATTAATGCGATTAATTTGGCATTAGCTTAGAGGCGTAAACTCAACTCACCGTGGAACAAATTGATTAATAGGACGCTTGGGGCGATACTCGGGATGCACCATGAAGAGCATGTGTGGAAATCCAGTGCCAAAATAGGCGCCATCGGTGTGATGATGACGCGATGATTTTGGTGTATAAACATCAATACATTTGGGGCAATAGGTTTTCACCATTGCCTCGCCGGGTATATCCGACAGGCCTATATATTAAAGAATATAATTGTTATATAACTAGTTTAAATATATATATGTATGTGTGTGTATAAATCAATATACAGATGATACGCACCCAAAGGCAACATGGGCTGACTCTCACAGTAGACACGTGGGCAATGTCCAAAATCGCCAGTTTGATATTTCTCAATCATTTGAGCGATGCCCCGATTTGTAAGTATATATCTAGCATGTATGAGTCCATAAAGCATTTCAGCTGCCTGTTCGGTCATATCCGATTGCAATGGATTGTCCTCCAGCTCATCCTCTGTAAAAGAAAGTTGAAAGAAGTTAAAATATGATTTCGCCAAAAGGGATATCCCCAATGATAATGATAACTCACCGGGTTCCAGATCCAATATCATGTCCAAGGCCTGGCGATAGTTGGGCACCTGCTCATTTAAACCAGTTAAATTGAACTTGTCCTGTATGTAGTCCTCATCAACCTGCAAAATGAGACAAAATAAGCATTAGTTTTTTTGTAAGTCAATGTGTAAATATTTATCAGCGATCTCAGCCACTAACAACCAAAACATATTTTGTTTTACTTTTAATCTAGTACTGGTTTGTTATTATGTTTGTATATTTTCATAACAACATAATATTGTATTGTTTACTGTTCCGCTAATATTGTTAATACTTTTGGGTTTGCATATATTTTAAAATCTTTGTCTGCATAAATACTTTAGCGCCTTTAAAGTATAGACAATATTTACTATATTGAAATGAAAAGGGCGCCATGTTATGGTTGGAGTTGGCGCTGAAGTAGCGCAATATTTGAGCAGAGTCTGAGAACTGTACTCTTGATAAGAGCAAAGCGTATTTATTTATCGTGGCCAGGTAAATAATGGCAGCATTCCAGCCCGGTTGCATGCATATTTACAATGCGGAAGCAGAAACGAAGGCGTCGCACATTATTAGCCATGCTGCTGTTTGTGGCAACCAACATCAATAGTGGTAAACAGAGAACCGATTATTGCAGTATTATGATTATTGTTATTATTGGAATACTTGCCTCGCAGAAGAACTCATTGCCGCGAAGCCCGCAGAACCAGGTGACCCAAGAGACTTCCTCGGAGCTGCTCATTTTGCTGTAAATAAATCAAAGTTAGCGATGACAATAAAACTAAAGGATTTGTATCTTCTGAATGTTGCGATGCTGTATTTGTGTGTGTGTGTGTGTGAGAGAGAGTGTATGAGTGCGTGTGTTTGTGTGTGTGTTCAACGTACATTGAAGGAATTATTTTGCGTAATTTGATGAATTTATTGTTGTTGAAAAAACCATAGGCGGAGGGGGGTTTGGGGGGAGGGTTGGATTAAGCCGTCAAGACACAAATGTATGTATGTATGTATGTAACACACGCACACACACACACACACACACTACGACGACGGGCCCAAAGTAAACGAATCGAATATGTCCACGAGTTTTGAGGTGCGCGTCTTGATTTACCGATTTTGATATAGAAGTTATTATTATCGTATGGCCGTTACACACGTCTCTTGTCGGTTTTTCTATTTATTTCGATTTCAAATATATTTCCTATGATTATCTGTTTTATTTTTGTTTTTAGTCGGTTTGTATTTTTTTTCTTCTCTTGTTATTTTTCCAACGCACACTCGACTGAACGGAAATCTGTACGCGTATTTTGACATACAAAATGTGCCGAGCACTACGATGATGTTGAAGAAGAAGCAGCACCAGCACCACAGCACACTGTGAGCGAAGAAATTCAGAAAGAAAAAAATGTAAAAAAATGAAAAAAAAAAGAGAGACACCGAGTGAGCAGCAGTGAAATTTTTGTAGGCGACCCGTGTGGAAATCGGAGGCACTTCCAAACGTACGGTTCGCGTGCTCGTATATTTTATGAATTGTTTGGTTGGCTGGTAACACTGGTTACATTTCGATTGGCATTTTTGTTCGGTTGGGGTTTCGATTATCACCGAATGCACTGATCAGTGCAACAAAAACAACAACATTTTAACCAATCGTCGCACGGCGGAAATTGTTAACGCGTTTGCGTTGAGTGTGCCATGTTCCAACTGGGCCTTAAGCAACAGCGCGCTCGCTTCGCGTAGCGGCACGGCACGACACACACACGCGCGCACACATAGGCACAGACACCACACAGTCTCACACGCACACGCTTGCACACACACACATACACAGGCACACACACCGTGTATTAGATGAATTTTGCACTTGACTTGGTCTGCGTTAGGCGATCGAAGTGCAAGTAGTCCAGATCGCTGCATTCGTTTTGCCTGGCCACTTACCTTAATTTTCGCACAATTTTCAAAACACTTTTACTAATTAAAGCACTTTTTTCAATGCGAAAATTTAACAAGCGAGTTGTCGGTTTTGCAATCGGTATTAGGGATGTCACGGCAACGTATCGATGTTATCGATAAGCTCGCCAAGTGACCAACCACTTTCGAAATGCACACAAATAAAAAGCTAAAAAATACTGAAAAATACAAATGTCTATTTTGTTGTGCCGCATCAAATTGGGAAATCAGTTACTATATACATTTTTTTGTGTATTTATTATATAAGCAAAAATTATTGAAAAAGGTGGGAGAGCAGAGCGCACACATAAATTACTAGTTCGCGGTGAACGGCAAATTGAAGTGGACAACAACACAAAAAGTATTTTGAGCGCGCGGCTCGGCTGTCAGCAGAAATAGCGTGTTGGTATTTTTTGCGGTCAAAACACATAATAAAAGCACTAAAATAACATATGTGTGACACGGCAAACGTCAAAATGCAACTATTTTAGCAGTAGGCGCTGCAATACCAATAACAATAATAATAAGCCAATTTTTGATGAGCAACTAAAACGAGAAGGTTATCAATTGTTCAATAAACTAGTGACACACTGGGATTCCGTCAAGCTCTCACACACACGCGCGCGCGCACACACACACACGCACACACACACGCAACGTGTGTGCTGAACGCGTCCGTTGTTTTTGCCATTTGCCTCGACGAACGAAATTATTTCACGCGCAAAAACAATTTAGCAACACACAAAGTTAGTTTGTGATACGTCTTGTTTCATTTATTTTTATTTCTTTCCGTTTGCTATTATTCTGTTACTGTTGAAGGCAACGCATCAATTGTCAAACAATATTCTCAGCAGCATTAAACATTTACATTTAACCAGACCACAACAGCAACAGCAACAACATCATCATCATCATCAGGTGAGTGTGAAGCGAGTGCGTTGCAAATGCAGTGACATTTATTAATGAACAACAAACATCCCAAAAGCAAACCATCGCAATGAGCGTAGACACGTATGCGCCAAGCTCGGCGCTGTCGTTCCTCGACATGGACGACAACGAGCTGCTGCGCGGCGCCGACACGCAGCCAACGCAATACGATTATCGCGACTTCACCATGCCGTCCACATCGCAGAGCCAGACCCAAGGCGATCAGCTCGCCGATCTGCAGGTAAGTTGTGGCCTTTGCCTCCCGCTTGCCTCCCATTCCCTCCGCTCATCTAGATGCAGGCCACGTGTGTCAGCTGTGGTATGTTTATATACCCGGCTACCCTTAAAGACGGTCATACTATTACTAATGCAATAGGCCGTTAATTAACTCAAAAGAGAGCTTCTATGAAAGCAATTTGTGGATAAATTGTACATAATCGTAATATAATTTATTTGTTAGTTGTAGTACATATATGTATATGTATTTGATCGATAATCTTTATTGTTATTATTTGTTTGTTATTATTTATTTTGATTTAAAAACTAAAATAACAACAACAATGAAGATGTCATCCATAATTCCATTTCACAAGTTAAATTGTTACACCAAATTTAAAATAGTTACCCCAGCATCGTTTAGGCATTCAGTTTTTTTTTTTCAAAAGCTTCCCTGAAATGTTAAAAAAATAGTATGATATATTGCAGTTTGAAAACTAGACCAAAGACAAATAATAATAAAAGCGAAACAAAATTGATAGCAATCCCATGAAGGTATCTTATAATAATAATTTACTGAAACCTATATAAGTTACCAAACTGAAAACAAAAACGATTATTGTATTTGAAAAATCAGTAGATTAATTTCTAATGTGCGTTTTTCGTTGCTTTGACAGCCGCGTCGCGTGAGCGTGCATGCCAACGAGATCCAGCCACGCCTGGCTTCCATCACCAATGATCTGGCCGATCTGCAGTTCGAGGAGGAGGACGACGAGGGCGGCGGCGGTGGCGGCAGTCTGGCCTATGTCAAGGAGCTGCCCGTGCATGCCTGCAAATATTGTGGCATCCACGATCCGGCCACCGTCGTCATGTGCAACAATTGCAAGAAATGGTTTTGCAATGGACGCGGCAGCACATCCGGTTCGCATATCATCAATCATCTGGTGCGTGCCAAGCATCGTGAGGTCACCTTGCATGGCGACGGGCCGCTGGGCGAAACCATTCTGGAGTGCTATTCGTGTGGTGTGCGCAACGTCTTCGTGTTGGGCTTCATTCCGGCTAAGGCGGATTCGGTGGTTGTGCTGCTATGTCGCCAGCCATGCGCCGCCCAGAATTCGCTGAAGGACATGAACTGGGATCAGGAGCAGTGGAAACCGCTCATTTCGGATCGCTGCTTTCTGCCCTGGCTGGTGAAGCAGCCCAGCGAACAGGGACAGCTGCGGGCTCGCCAAATTTCCGCGGCCCAAATCAACAAGCTCGAGGAGCTGTGGAAGGATAACATCGAGGCCACATTTCAGGTGAACTAAACACACAAAATCTGCGCCATTGGGAAGCGTGCTGAACGCTCTATCGAAGCGAGTTAGTCTTTATATTATAGTTGGATTATAAAACTCTAAAAGGTCATGCAAATTAATTTTTGATCTGCATAGAAAAGCGGCTAGCGTAGTGTAACAACGGGTTGGTCTGATATGAATAACAAAGAATCAATACTACTATTAATAAGGTTAAATAGAAAGCATTATTCGACGAATAGCAAAAGAAGGCAGGTTAATTAAGAGAAGTCTACATTTGCCTAGATCATCCATCGAAGCAATTCTATTCAAATCATTGCTGTTCAGGTAGTAAGAAGCCAAATGCGGATTAACCCTATAGAAGATGTTAACAAACAAATTGAATACAATGTAAATTTCACGAGTTCACTTTGAAAATAGTCAATAACTTTCTTCCATGGCAGATTTCGTCTTAACTGCAGGTAGTTCATTAACAGACTCGTATAGTATCAGAAAAAATATCTTTAGTGTTCTTTGTCTTAGCAAGTGGAAGCGCGTCCTGCACTACATAATGTAAGCCCTATTTATGCGATAAATTAAACGACTTGCCTTCGATTGCAGGATCTAGAGAAGCCGGGCATTGATTCGGAGCCAGCACAAGTGCTGTTGCGCTACGAGGACGGCTATCAGTATGAGAAGACCTTTGGACCGTTGGTGCGTCTCGAGGCCGACTACGACAAGAAGCTGAAGGAGTCGGCAACGCAGGAGAACATCGAGGTGCGCTGGGATGTGGGTCTCAACAAGAAGACAATTGCGTATTTTACGCTGGCCAAAACCGACTCCGACATGAAACTGATGCACGGCGACGAGTTGCGACTGCGCTACGTGGGCGACATTTACAACACGTGGAGCGAAATCGGACATGTGATCAAAGTGCCCGATAATTTCGGTGACGATGTGGGCCTGGAGCTGAAAAGCTCCTCGAATGCGCCGGTGAAATGCACGAGCAGCTTTAGCGTTGACTTCATTTGGAAGTGCACTTCGTTCGATCGCATGACGCATGCGTTGCGCAACTTTGCCATGGATCGCAATTCCGTCTCCAATTACATCTATGCCCGTCTGCTCGGCCATGGACGGGCCGATGGCAGTGATGAGGTGCTCTTCCGTGGCCCCCAACCCAAGCTCTATAGTGCACCCCATTTGCCGGACTTGAATCGTTCGCAGGTCTATGCCGTGAAGCATGCATTGCAGCGTCCGTTGAGTCTGATTCAAGGACCGCCGGGCACGGGCAAAACGGTCACCTCGGCGACCATCGTGTATCAGCTGGTGAAGCAGCATGGCGGCACTGTGTTGGTGTGCGCGCCCAGCAACACGGCTGTCGACCAGCTGACGGAGAAGATACATCGCACCAATCTGAAGGTGGTGCGCATGTGCGCCAAGAGTCGCGAGGCCATCGACAGTCCGGTCAGCTTTCTGGCGCTGCACAATCAAATCCGCAACATGGAAACCAATTCGGAGCTGAAGAAACTGCAGCAGCTGAAGGACGAAACCGGTGAACTGAGTTCGGCGGACGAGAAACGCTATCGCAGCCTGAAACGTGGCACCGAAAACCAACTGCTCGAGGCAGCCGATGTCATCTGTTGCACTTGCGTCGGTGCCGGCGACATTCGCTTGTCCCGCATCAAATTCACCTCGATCTTGATCGACGAGTCCATGCAGTCCACCGAACCCGAATGCATGGTGCCCGTTGTGCTCGGCGCCAAGCAGCTCATTCTGGTCGGCGATCACTGTCAGCTGGGTCCGGTCGTCATGTGCAAGAAGGCGGCACGCGCCGGCCTCTCCCAGAGCTTGTTCGAGCGTCTGGTTGTGCTGGGCATTCGCCCGTTCCGCCTGGAAGTGCAATATCGCATGCATCCGGAGTTGTCGCAGTTTCCGTCCAACTTCTTCTACGAGGGCTCGCTGCAGAACGGTGTCTGCGCCGAGGATCGCCGGCTCAAGCTGGACTTCCCGTGGCCGCAGCCGGAGCGTCCCATGTTCTTCCTGGTCACCCAGGGACAGGAGGAAATCGCCGGCTCGGGCACATCGTTCCTTAACCGCACCGAGGCCGCCAATGTGGAGAAGATCACCACGCGCTTCCTGAAGGCGGGCGTCAAGCCCGAACAGATCGGCATCATTACGCCGTACGAGGGGCAGCGCGCCTATCTCGTGCAGTATATGCAGTATCAGGGCAGCCTCCACTCGCGTCTCTATCAGGAAATTGAGATTGCCAGCGTGGATGCGTTCCAGGGCCGCGAGAAGGACATTATCATCATGTCGTGCGTGCGCTCGAATGAGCGACAGGGCATTGGCTTCCTCAACGATCCGCGTCGCTTGAATGTGGCACTGACGCGTGCCAAGTACGGCATCATTATTGTGGGCAATCCCAAGGTGCTGGCCAAGCAACAGTTGTGGAACCATTTGCTCAACTTCTACAAGGATCGCAAGGTGCTGGTCGAGGGTTCGCTGAACAATCTGAAGGAGTCGCTGATACACTTCCAGAAGCCCAAGAAACTGGTGAACAGCATGAACATTGGCGCCCACTTCATGTCCACCATGATGGCCGATGCCAAGGAGGTGATGGTGCCCGGCTCCATCTATGAGCGCAGCAGCGGCTACGGCCGCCAAATGCAATCGAATCCGGCGCAGAGCCTCAACGGCGGTCCCTATGCGGGCGGTCCGTTTGGCGGCGGCTATGGAGCTGGCGGCGCTGCTGCTGGCGGCGGCGGCAACAGCATGATGGGTCCCAATGCCGGAGCATATGGTGGCTACGGCGGCAGCGGCGGCGGCAATAATAATTTTGGCAGCGGAAATGCAGCTGGTGGCGGAGGCGGTGGCGGCGGCAATTGGAATGCAGCGCATCTGCATGATAATATTGGTTATATATCGAACGATCATGGCGCCGCTGCGTTGGCCAACATGCCGGTGCCCGTGGGCATGTTCATGAACATGAGCAATCTACCGCCCCGATTCTACAATCAGCATCAGCAGACGATTATGGCGGCCAAACAGAATCGTGCCATACAGAATCAGAACAGCTTTGCGCCGCCCTTGGGCAGCAACAGCATTGGAGGTGCAGCTGGAGCAGCCATTGGTTCGGGTGCCAAAAAGTCGGCTGGCAGCGCTGCCAGCGTCAGCAGTGGCAAGTTATCCAAGGCACGAACAGCAGCATCGGCGGGCAATGGGCAATTGTTGCCAACGGCAACTGGCGGAACTGCAGCTGCTTCCACATCGTCGGGATCGTTGTCGTCGTCGTCGACGGCAGCAGCAGCAGCAAGCGGTGCATCGAGTGGCATCGCAGCGGCGCCATTTAGCCAGCTGCCCACATCGTTGTCCCTGCAAATGACACAGCCGAGCGGCTTTGCGCTCTCGCAGCAGCCTGAGCTGTCGCAGGACTTTGGCCAGATCTCGCAAATGGACGGACTGCTCTCGCAGGACGTTTCCTTCAATGTGGTAAGTGCATGACTCTAAAGCTAATTTAATTTAATTTGCTGCATATTTAACAAGTTTTCGTACTGTAAAAATGAGTAGCGAGCACATTCGATTCTTCAAATATATAGCCATAAATATATGTTGTTGGCAGATAGTTGTAGCAACCGTTTATAGCAGGCAGATACTGATGGATATCAATAAAATATTAGTTATTGATATTTCCATAAAGCGTCTAAAGGGGGACAGGTGTCGGGCATAGGAAAAAATTGTAATTCACCTTACCAACAAAATTAGGCAACAAAAAAAAAATAAGAATCGAAATAAAACATTAAAAATATATAAACATAAAAACATAATGAAAAATAGTAAATACAATATAATCATCATAATAATACCTCCATATTTGAAAATCAGTTGTTAATGTCACAGTATTATGTTAATTATATATTTTTTGATATAATATTTGTAAAACAATTATTACACAATTTCCTTCTGTATATTTTAGTGATCATACCTTTATATTTTGTTAATTATTGAAAACAAATATTACTGTTAGAAGACGTCGAGCAACCTTTAGCCCCAAAATGTATGCTTCGATTTTCTTTTTTTTTAAGTCACCATTTTTATTTAAAATTTTACAAACTTACATATAAAGTTTTAAAAGTTTTTAGGCGAATTCTTAATAATTAGCAGTGAAATAAGTTAAATTTATGTTGCATTTGGTCGATGCTTACAAATAATTCGTTTCCAATTCTTTATCGATTGACAGTCGGGCGAACGCAGTTTGAATCAATTCTCGCAACCTTACTGAGAAGGTTGAGATGGCGCGCGCACAATTGCAATCAACAAAATGTACAACAACAAGAACACTACAAACAAACAACAAAACAATTTGAAAGAACTTTGAAGCCAACAAGCAAGCAAGCAAGCGGCGGCAACAGCAGCGGCGGCAGCGGTAGCGATAACAGCAACGACATGCGGCGGCAGCTTTTGCATGCGGATGAGAACAAAACAACAACAACAACAACACAAACAGCAGCAGCAGCAACAGCAAACAGCAACAACAAACATGAATAACAACAAGACGATGAGCAACAAAATGTTAATGAAAACGTGGACAGCATGGGACAACAACGAACAAGAGACCATCATGAAACACACACACATATGAACACATGCAGGGAAATGTTGGAATATTGGAACAACTAAACTCGGCCACACAAAAGAGAGCAGGACGACAAGATGGCCACAGATCGACACAGCGAGCGTGCGAGAGAGACAGAGATAATGAGAGAAAAATGGCGCAAGCAGCAGCAATATAAAGGGCCACTCACACACAAGGACACACACACACACACACACACAGACATCTTTGACTCTCTCGCTCTCTCACACACACAACATCTTGGGGCAGCAAACACAAACACATACAAACACACACACACACATACGCATACATACATACGGAGAACAGAGCGAGGCCCAAAGTAAAGCTGGCACATTTGGAGAAACTCTCACAGCCTACTGATGATGATGATCCCCCACCAACAGTCACGGCAATGCAGCCGGCGGTGGGACGTCGCACGTCTTGGCTGGCGGCGGCAATGCTGACGCCCGCAGCGGGGCGACAGGACGCGAGACGCGTAAAAAAAAACAAAAAAAAAAACCAACAAAATACAAAAAAAAAAATAATAAGAAGCCGTTTTTGGTGATCGACACCAAACACATCGATGTGCTAAGCATACGCGCCATAAGTATCGTTTATCGATTGGATGGGCAAAAGACGATGCCGCTTCAAGATTCCCGATAACTTCATGAAAACAAAAAAGCGAACCAAATTTAAACGGAAAGAATCGAAAAATTTGATGATTCGTTTCTTGTCCTTTAAATTTGCTTCATTTTGTTTTGTTTGTCATTTTCTTTTTTATTCTTTTTTTTTTTTTTTGTCTGGACATTGTCGAGTTTTTTGAGAATTTCTATTGAATTCCACTTTTGCCACTGTTTGTAATACTATTTTTATAAAAACAAATACGTTTTTGTTAATTGTATGCGAATGCCAAATGTTTCTGTTCCAAGCGTGTTTCCAAAATTATCGAAATGTGGCGTCGAAATTAGCATATCGAACTGCTTGGAGATCTGTTTCTGTCCAGCAATTCGATATATTTTTTTGAACTTAAAATTGTAAAAACAATTTTAAAATTTGTTACTTAAAAATGAAAGAAAAAATCACAAAAAAAAAGAAAATAATTATTATCACAAAATATAATTAAAATGGCACCGTCTCAAAAAAGTGGGACGACCACCCAAAAACTTATTGAGTTTCAACAAAATTTATTTAATTGTTTAATATTTTCGACGAAAAGAGAAAATTGAGTGAAAAATGCATCTTGCAAAACATTAGTAAATGTTGTGATTCTCACACAGTTACAACATATTTGTTTACTACACTAAAACACACACACAATAAACAAAGAATTAACAATTATACAAGAAAACAATAACTGACAAGAAATGGTATATACATATATATTTTTCCAACATACGTAAATATTGTGATTTTCACTACACCATCCCCAACCCTATCCCATCCAGTTTATGCCCCCCAGAAACAAGTTTTAAAAGAGAGTTCTGAATAAAGAATTTCATTTAATTTGCGAACAGATGAAAAACTATAAACGAAAGTTGCATTTATTAATTACTCGGCAATGGTTTGAATGATTTGATTTTGGGTAATATCTATCTATCGATTGCTTTCCATATCTCTTGCAACTCTTTCGCTAAACATACTTTATATTCCATGAATGCATTTCCCATTTTCTTAAATTGGGCAATTTTTTTTAGTTTTGAAAACGTTGCATGTCAAAATCAAAAAAAGGGAGAGAAAATAAAACAAATTCACGCTCTTTTCTTATCTGACATGCTTACAATAATTTGACGCGAAGCGATTAAACTTTACAATTACATTGAGGGGCTACGACTTTATCATAATTTAAATAATGCACATAGACAAAATAAATCAATTTATCATAATAAAGAAATCATTCAAATTCAGTGGACGAATAATAATAATCGATTGATCATTTCTGCTGACCATTGAATTCGAATTTACAAAATATATACTTTAAACTTTGAAACATTTCATGTGTTTTACAATATGTTTTCGATTTGTTTACATTATTTTGTGAGTATATGTGTTTCTTGTGCCATCGCACATGCATTTTGCATTATGTTTTGGGTGGGCTGGAAGAGATGCATATTATTGGCGAGTAAATAAATAAACAACTTATGTATAATCTAAATTAACTTGAAATATAAATTCAAATGCCTATGCAAAACGCTTACAGTACTAGCTACCCGGTTTGTTTTTAAATAAGACTTTGAGTGTAAATTGTACACAGCTTGAATTCCAAGACAAATACGACAACGCGAGCAATACATTTAGACTAGATCAAACCGAAAGGGAATCAATTATTTCATGTTCGGCAAAAGATGGAAGATTGTGAGAACAGACGCTCGAAAATTAATGTCTACTATTAGTTTTGTTATATCCACATCAATGTTATTATATTCAACCACGATAAATATATATCTAACATATTTTGGGGCCTCGTTTGGAGGATTGTTTTAAAAAATATATACTGTTTTTGTGATGTTACGTTAGGGAAATTACAGAGAAAAAAAAGATTATAAAAAAAAAGTGGTGAACACAAAAATAAATGTTTCTTGCAACAAAGAAAATGACGGAGGATTTTCTGTTGAAGAAAAAACAACGACGGAAACAATTGAAAACACAACAGTCAACCATTTCTTCTGCCAAGCTATGTATGTGGCTACGAGCAAAAACTTGGCGTGAATCTTTTCGATGTTTATTGTGAGTTGTTTTTTTTTTATAATTGTAATCTTTTCATACGATCTTGCTCGAAGCGTTGCGACCTTCAATGATTTTCCTATAATTTTATGGACTGTTGGGGAAATTGCAATTTTAGTCTGCCAATCTTTACCGCAACCCATTGAATTTTTACTTTATTGCAAGCATTTCATTGTTAAAAAAATATAAATTTCTTCGCGCAAGCTTAGGTCAGATTGATGAAATTAACGAAAAAACGCACCATTCAAAGCTGCACAAAGCATAATTTAAATTGATATTGTAAAATTGGGAAGAGAGACATTATTACTGAATAAGTCTGACACGGGTCAAGGGAATGAGCAGAACTTGCTGTGCAAATAGAAATACATAGCGATGGAATTATTTAAAACATCTCCGCACGTGTAAGTCTAGTAAAAATCTTGTATATCACAGATATTATTATAGAAAAATGTAAAATGGATGACACGAAAAGTCTCTAAATATATTGGATTTTAAATGCTAATTCTACAGAATGTGTTGCCACAACAAATGGATATTTCCCCTATATAATTGGCTGGAAAACTAACCTGTTGTGCGTGTAACATATTCATGTTTTGTGTAAATCTTTCTTTTAGACAAGATTTGTAGGTGGCGCTGCAAATGATCCAGCCGGAATCATTTTGGCAGCCGTAACAGTAGCTGCACCAGTCACCGGTGCTGTGTTGCGTGTGTGCATCAAATGCTGATGGGGATGCGGGTGTTGAGCGTGCGTTGGATGCGACTGCGAATGCAGATGCAAGGCTGGCTGATGCACGGCCATGCGCTGTGTGTGATGAATGGGTGTGAAGATGGAGGTCAGATCCAGACTGTGCTCCAAGCGACGTGCCGATTGCACAAATGTTGCCTTGACGCGTTCAAACGTCGCAAAGTCGTACACCGAACGTGCCGTGTTCGACAGATCAAAGGGCTCTGCAATGAAAAGGAAAAGAAGCATAAATAGATACTCTGGAGGGAAGCTACTGCAGTCATCACTTACCTTCGATATTCAGCTCCTTCCACTGATGTATATCGTTCTTGGGACTCTTTGCCAGTCGACATGCTGCTACCGGCAAAACGCCACCGGTGCGTATGGAAATGGCATTGTTGCGGAAGCTGCAGGCATACATACAACATAAAAAAGTGAGAGTACAAAAATATTTTTTAGTATTGACTAAAGTTGTTAAATTTGCAAGACACAAAAAAAGAAAACATTTTGTGTAATTTAAAAAATTTCAAATTAATTAAATTAAATTTTGTTTGCTACTATACTTGAACCTCTATCCATTGGCTGCACAGCTTGAGAGCCAGTCATAAAATTTACATTTTTGTTAGTATAAAATGCACCAATAAAAAGTGTGTCTGATCAACTATATGTACATATATTCTTAAAGGGATCGCAGATGCTTCTTTCTTACGAGTGAGTTATAATACCTATAAAAACTTTTGTAGCTGTTCTATGCTGTACTTACTCGAAATTGCTGTAGTACTTGAAGAAGCCCAACAGATGTTCGCCCAGAGTTTGCGTGTTGTGCGTTTGATATGGCTCAATGGGCTCAATGAGATCGAGATCCAGACAATCCTGTTGACTCAAATTGAACTTCTCCGGATAGAGCGTCTGCAAGCAGGGCAACACATGCGGCGCACAGCCGTTCTGCAGATAATGCAACACCATCAGCACCAGCGAGTAGCTCGACACAGTCATGCGCTTGGCATCGTTGATGTCGTGATATTGCGCCCACAGCTTCACGATCACAACCAAGGGACGCGTTCGCCAATCAACTGAGCAGAGATACGATGAATTTAGTTGGGGGAATTCCCGGGAGTGTTTTTTGTTTGCTACTTACGCTGCGCGTACAATTGCAGCAAATAAGTGTTCTTGATGCCAACAGAATTGTTGTAGTTGAGATCAACCTCGATGCCATTGGTGCGGTCCTTAAAGCGCAGAATTGGCACACGCGCCTCGATCAGATTAAAATCATGAAAGGCTTCTGCAACAAAATAATAACTATGGTTAGCTTCAATATTCAATGGCAAAATAATACTAATAATTACGAGTAGTTAGTAAATAAATACGAAAAACTATTATGAACATGTACGTAGAGTAAATTGGAGGTTGCAAATAGAAAAGGTTGCAAAAATAGAAATCATAATTAATCGTTATTATTTGTTTTGGTTGGCATAAAATATATTAAATAGCTAAAAACAAATGTTTGTTGTGGACGAAAAATATTAAAAATTATGAAATTCGCAAAAAATAATAAACGTCCAAAATTAATGATTTTTGAGTAGTAATTAATTTCGTTCTTAGTCTATTAAGTTCAACAATTTGTTTATTTACAAAAAAAAAATTGTATTTGGTCCTTGATATTCATAAAATATATATTTTTTTTACTTGCCCATTTCTTTAAGCACCGTGTGAAAGAGATTCAATGTCATCAGTGCTTCGGCGCGCAGTTCGTTGTGGTAATGATGCTGCTGATGTTGATGCGTTGGCTGCTCCGGCAACAGGCACATATCGATGTCCGACGAGTCCGTTCCGAATCCCGTGATGGTCGAACCAACCAGACAAATGCGAAAGCGCGAAAACATAGGCTGCTGCAAGCAAATCTACTAGAGTGTCACTCTGTGCAATCTCTCGAGCTATACCTACGTTTATCCAGATGAAGAGGTAACGCCACAGTCGCATCTTCAGCTTGAACATGGCATGCGTCTGTTGGGCGCCACGAAAGCGTTTCCAAATGTCCAGCGACAGATTGTCGTACTTGCAGTGGCACAACAGTTGCTCCGGCTGTATGGTCAACTCCACGTTGCGTGCATGATCCAGATAGCGATCTGGTGGCAATATCAGCTCGTACCACGCTGGCGTCCACGAAGCGTTGCCATTGCAGCCACAATTGGGTCCGCAGTAATGCGGATAAGCAGCTCCCACCGGCAAGTTGTGAGCTGGCGGCGGTGGCACACTGAACGGCAACATGGCATGCAACCCGTTGATGTTGGCCATCAGCGGCGATCCCGCCATCTGATGTGGCGACAATTGCTGCCCAGCTGCAGCGACTGTTGGCGTTGGAGAGACCGACAGCAGTTGCTCCGTTGGCGTCAGACTGTGAATTTAATTTGAATCATTTCATTTAAATCAATATTTCATTTTTTCGAAGATTATACAATTAAATCTTAAACAAAAATTTTTCATTTTGCGAAATTGAATAAAAATTATTTTGAATCATTATTTTTGACAAAAAAAAATAATGCCAAAAAAAAAGGAATTTGATGTAATCTATAATTTTCGAGATTATGCTGAATAACTTTTATCTGCAATCACTGATTGAAATACTTAGAGGAAATTTACTTACTGACTGCGATTGCTCCATTGGGACTGACCATCGCTGGCCATCGAGCAACTGGACAAGGCGGGCGACACAGCACGATGCACAGGCATGCGATTGTTGGTGGCATTGGGATTCGCATTCGGATTGGGATTAGGATTGGGATTGGGATTGGGCCCATAGGTTGTCGAGTAGCACTGTGAATTGGCATGACCCCACGCGGCAGGATTGTTGTAGCCATCGCCGAAGCCAAAGAACAATTGCTGTGGCTGCTGTTGCTGCTGCTGTTGTTGCTGCTGCTGTTTGTTGTTTTGAAACAACAGTTGTTGCTGCTGTTGCTGCAGCATAAATGGCAACGCAGCGTATCCGGGGGTCGGTAGTGTCATCAGCGTTGGCAGCTCGACGCTCTTGTTGCCGCTGCTGCCGCAACTGGTGCTGTTGTTGCTAATGTTGCTGGTGTTGTTGGCAGCTGCCGCTGTGATTGCCTCGTCGAGTTGAGCACAACTAATCATATTTGTGGGCGTGGTGGCCACAGCATCGGGCGGTAGCGATACTGGCGACAACATACCGGGACCAAGCAGTTGCATTGCTGGCGCCGGCTGCAGAAACATGCTGTTGCCCGTTCCTGTTGCTGTTGGCGCAACAACTGCTGCTGCTGCTGCGTCAGCTGCTGATGTCGATGACGACGCGGATGGCGTTGGCGATACGGCCAGCAGCGCTGGCAGCTTCGTCATGCCAGGAACAATTGGTGTTGCTGCCGCTGCTGCTGTGGTTGTTGTTATGACGGACGGCGGCGGCACATCCATGTTCACATAGGTGAGATTGTGATAGTTCTGATGCTCTTTGCCATGCAGCAAATGATACGAAAGCTGATGCTGCTGCTGATAGTATTCGTTTTTGGCAGGCGCACCGTAACCATTGCTCCCATTGCCGCCACCAACATTTCCATGGTGCATGCGTCGATGCGACCCATTAAAATTGTTCGTTGGCCAAATCTCGAAGGTCTTTTGCGCTGATGTTGTTGCTGTCGCGGTGTTGCTGCTGTTGTTGCTGATGCCGTTGCTGGTGTTGTTGTTGTTGCTGCTGCCGCTGTTGTTGTTGCTGCCATAATGCAACTTCTTGTTGTTCCGAAAATGCGTGTTGTGCCTGTGATTATTGTGATGTTGCTGCTGCTGGCCATGGGCAGCATGATGCGACTGTTGCTGATAGCCATTGTAGTTGTAGTTGACATTGCTGCGGTAACGTTGCTGATAGCCGCCTGATTGCTGCTGTTGATGGTGCTGTTGTTGTTGCGGCTGCTGCTGCTGCTGTTGCTTGTTGGCCTTTTCCACTTCGGACAGCAGATCCTTTTGCAGAAACGATGCAATCGTCAATTGCTTCGGTTGTGAATAATAATACTGATAATAATGTGGCTGCTGTTCCGTTGCATGTGGTGCTGCTGCAGCTGTTGCTGCCGCGGCTGCTGCTGCTGCTGCTGCAATTGCCAGTTCAGTTTCCTTTTGTGAGGCCAGCGCCGCCTCCAACTGCTGCTGTAACAAGCCCAAATATGGGGATGACATTATGGTCAAGGCTAGCATAAAAAACAATTTCAGATAACCACGTTCCTAATATATCTACGTGATCGTAAAGTTTCATTTAGCTGGCTCTGATTAATAGTGTTCCCAAAAGGGATTCATAAAAGATAAATTGGGGAGCTTTTTTTTCTGGACATAGCTGATTTAAAAGGATAGATCTGTCCGGAAAAAGACAAATTGGCAACGCTAATAAGGACAGCTATTAGCAAAGAGTTTGGCTGGCATGAAAACAAGCGAATGGACGGACAGACGTAGAAGACTTTTCGCAAAAATTACAACATACAAAAAAGTAATATTTTCAGCACAAAATCCATCATGGAAATACATATAAAAATAAAAATTCATTTGTAACATAATTTGCTAGGTAGATGAGTGAACACTGCAGTAAAAAAATAACTAAACTTATGAGTTTTAGGGCTTTAAAAAAAAAATAAAAAACACTTCTATTCGATTCAACAGATCTAAAATGCTGTATATTCTTCTGGTTATTAAACTATAACTCCTAAACCTACTATATATGTGCATAGATTTTCATGAAATGTATTTCTATAATTCTTACAAATTTGCTATTTGAAAGATTAACACAATTCATGATGTTTTTGTTGGTCATGAGAATAATAAAAAATGTAAATTAATTGGTTAACACGTATAATTCCATGGAACTACTACATAACAAATGTCTACATTTCATATTTATGGAACAAATCATGAAAATGTATGCGAAATTTTGTGAACCTATTCATGAGCAGCAGTGTATTATATTTATTTTTGAAAATGTTATTGAAAAAGTATCTAGGATCCCATTGATGGATGCTGAAAATAGTTTCATTAAATAACACATTGATCAATTCCCATCAAAGTAACTAAGGTCCCTTCAACTAAAAATATTTGAATTAAAACATTTTGTACGGTTTTGCGATTTTGTCAGACATTTGTCCTAGTATTTTTTTTTGCTGATCAATTTGAATAATTTTGGTCAATAAAGTGTTACTAAACTACAAAAATCGTGTAATATAATTCTCATATTTAGAAAATTTTGAAATGTTGCTCACTTCTTTCTGCTGCAATGTGGGCTGCTGTGGATAGCTTGTCTTCCAGAAGCACAACGGTTGCTGTCGTGTTCTTTGGCCCTTGTTGCCGTTGCCGTTGCTGTGGCTGTGGTTGTTGTTGCTGTTGTTCCCGCTGCTGCAGTCCGACTGTCCCATTGCAGCTGATGGCGTCTGCTTCGATGTTGCTGCTGTTTCTATTGTTGGCGGTGTGCTTTGTTGTTGCTGCTGTCGCTGCTCATCCTCATGCTGATTGCTGCTGCTAATGTTGTTGCTGCTGCTGTTGTTGCTGCTGCTGCAGCTTGTTGCTGACGTTTGCAATGACGATGATTCAGAGCAGCTGTGATAATACGAGGATGAGGAGCTGGAGGATTCGGTGGTTGATGATAGCGAATTGTGTTTCTTAACGTTGTTGCTCAGCTGCAACTTTGCGCCACAATTGTTGTTGCTATCGCTGTTGTTGTTGTTGTTGTTAGTATCATTGCTCTGCTTGCAATTAATCTCGTCAACAATATTTTGATTTTTTATCATAATATTGTTGTTGTTGTTGGCCAGCTTTGGTGTTGCTGCTGTTGCCGTGTGCTGATGTTGCTGCTGTTGCTGTTGCTGGTAATATGGCAACTGTTGCTGCTGCTGTTGATTGCTGTTGTAGCCATTATTGTTGGAGTTGTTGCCATAATATTTTTTACGTGTAAAATTATGCACATTGTTGTTGTTGTAGTGCATATGTTGCTGTTGCTGCTGTTGTTGTTGCTGCTGCTGCTGCTGACGCTTGGCATTTTTATTATCGCTGCTGCTGTTATTGTTGCTCGTGCTGTTGCTGCTGCTGCTGCTGCTATTGTTGTTGTATTTCGCTTGTCGCAAAATATTCGCAGATTTGTTATTGTTATTATTATTGTTGTTGTATTTATTGAACTTTACTTGAGCGCCACAACGAAAGTCACGTTGCTGCTGCTGCTGGGCTGGTGCTGTTGGCGTTGCAGCAACGCCGTCCGCCGCGCTGCCGACGACAGAATTCGTAGCAAAGATCTTCATTTCAGCCCTGGTCGTGTACATAGCCCAGAAGAAGGATTTAAGAATTCTATTCTTTTGTTTTTCTTGTTTTCGAAGGCGCCGCTTTGAGTTTTGTGTATATAAAAAAATGGCTCAAAGCGATTTGTAAACTTGTAGGCGCAATTTTTTGTTTAGTGTTATAATTAAGTCTAAATTATTTATAAAACGTACATATGTATTTTTTTTGTTTTTTTTTGTTTTTAATTTGTTTTTGAATTTTTTGGAAATTTTATTTTGTATTTTTTTTTTTATATTTTAATTTTTGTGCACAACGATTGTGGCTTTATTTCATTTATTTCGTGCAGTTTTTTATTTTCAGTTTATTCTTATTTGTTTAGTGTTTTTGCTCTAACTGGACTGGCATCATTTTTTTGCCACCACTGTGTACAAGTAACTGTAGTCTTATTTAGAGTGCAGTGCAAGCGAAATAGAAGGTGCACAAATTCCGTTATTTCAGAAGACGATCGCGTAAAGCAGAAAGGCAGATTAAGGTTGTAATTTGCGTGTACTGAAAAAAAATGGCGCATATCGAAAATTACACTGACCCAAACAAAAACAAAAACTTCGAGTGATGGATACATATGTATGTATAGCAACAATTGTATTCCAATAAGTGAAACACTCACCATAAAATTTTAATTTAAATACATTTGAATGCTAGTTGGGATTTTGTTCACTTTAAAACGGTGCTTTTAATTCGTGGTGCGCTGGCGCACGGCTCCGTTTATGGCAAATTTAACACACAAGGGGCACATTAATATTAAATAGAGAACATTTATTTAAAACTTGTGGCACATTCCAATATATTTTACTTATTTGCTGTTGTACTAAAAACTAAAATAGAAGACACCGCGGTTTTCTTTAAAGCAATAGCAGCAGCGTGACCGCAGCTTAATTTCAAAGTGGACCAACATTTTTGGTATTTTAATATTTAAATACCAAAAAGTATGAAGTGAGTTGAAATAATAATAATTACAACAGCTAGAATAAAAATAGATGTATTTTAATTTATTAAATTTATATCATGCACTTTAAAGCATTTACTTGCGTTCAAACATCTAAAAAAGGGTATGTCAATTTACCTAGCAGTATTTTTCAGACCCATCGTTATCGATTCATTGTTATGGAGCGATTTGGTGGCAATTCAAAAAGCAATTTAAATGTTACGTAACTGCTTTTAATAATTAACAAATTTAAACTTTTCTCATTTATTTAGTATTTGTTGAACAGTGTCTTCCAGAAGAGGCGTGCCGGCAACAAAGTGTCTCGCTTCATGCAACTGGGATGCGCCAAGCTACAATTCAAATAATTGAAATATATATTGTAATTTTACCAAGTTTTTTTTAGAACTCACAGAAAGTGTGAACGACGCAGGCGCTCCAAGTAGCCATCGGTGGCAACGGCGGGCAGAAAGATCTTGCGCACCAAAGGCGGCACCTGCGCCAACATTTGACGCGTCAACTTCAAGTGCGTGTTGGCCAAACTAGCCACCTCAAAGATGCACTCCTCCACACCCTTGTCGCTGCGATCGCTGCGCAGAATGCGCTCCTGACTCACGCCATGCTTCACCAGCACCTCGAGCGGCACACATACCGCCTGCTGCCGTCCAGCATGCGGTATGGCACGCAGCAACATTGCAATGCCCTGCGCCTTGCCCAGATGCGAGGCTGCATGATCGACCTGCAGATCCTTGACACCGCTCAACTCCACCAGCAGATGCAGCATGGATGAGCACGTTTGCTCCGCATACTCCTCCAGTTCGCGTAGCGTTTCAAATGCCTTATTTGCGGGACGTTCGCGTGCCGTAACCAGGCGTCGCAGATAGATCTTGTTTAGCTTACGAGCGCCCACAGTGCGCTTCAGTTCGCGCAGCACCGGCTGATCTTTGACATAGGAGCTGTTGGCCGCTGGTTCGAAGCATTTGTCGATGGAGTCGTACCAGAACTTCAAGCGCAGCTTGGATATTTGTGGCTCGCTAACCTGTGAAATGCCCAAAAGTGTTGACATTGAGACTTCTTTTGCATTCACCATAAACTCACCTGAACTCCAACGGAGCGCGAGACTTCGACGTTGAAGGCGCGCAGGGCAAACGCTGCCGGACGCAGGTCTTTGGGCAGCAGGAGCGTGCTCAGGTAGTTCTCATAGTCGTATTTCCTGTGTGGCAATCGTTAATCTTTATCATTGGGAAGTTAGCTTTTTACTTACTGCACCAGATTCATGCAATATTTGGCACCATATTTATCCTCTTTACTTTCTGGGGCCGTTATTGTGCTGGACTGGGGCTTACGTGGCTCCTTTTGTGCTTGGGCAGCGCTGCTGCCGCTCACATGTCGCGTAACCAGCTGGGACACACAGATTTGCCCATTGGTTTTTAGTAACAGCCGCCGCATTTATATGATCGCTATTTTATTTATCACAGTGTGACCACAGCCGCATTTCTGAAATAGACGTTTATACCATATAGCAGAAATGCAGAGCATTACCACCTGGTAACACTTCTCGTAGAGATGGCAAACATCGATGACACAATGTTTTTACATTTCTTTGTTCGATTTCGACTGTAGCCAAATAATACAAATGCAATCATATGAGTATTGTATTAATTAATAAAATATACTATTGTTTTTTTTTTATGGACTTTTCTTCTTGAAAAAATAAAATCAATAACATTTTTGTAATCAACAAACTCGTTTAACAGAGCTACTCATAACAGTACAGTGTTACCAGCAACCTCTAAGATCGATAACAATTTACAGTATGCAAATCATCACGATTAAATGATTTTTCATTATAACTAATAAATATGCAAAATAATTTCCTAAAAAACCATTTGTGAACACAATCATAAAAAATGTACTGCGTATTTACAGTATAAGTTTAATTTGTCTATTAAAACTGATGCGTTCATTGTTATTTAGTAACTTGTTATCGTTTGACAAAATAATAATAATAACAATTAATATTATCAAATACTTTGTAAGAAATATGATCAAATAGAAAGCATCTTCTATTAGTTTTTAATTGAAGATTTGCAATTGAAATCGCAGTTCGATAAATCGATAACCGAACGCTGAGCAACTCTACAGCACAACACTCATCACTGGTTTTCTTTTCTAGCCGCCATTCAAAAGAGTGTGTTCTAGAGCGTTTTGTCTTCAATTTCAAAAGAAAGTGCAACAAAAGTGATAAACTAAACACCATATTAAGTTTCAATCGGTGAGTACACGATTATGTTTAGCCCAAACAGTCCATTTATGATTTAAGCGTCGCGGAAGACACGAAAGCAACAGCAACAGCTAGCTTCATGTTGACAAGCGTGTGCTTTTTGTATTTATTTACATATGTGTGTGCACACTTCTAAATGTGTTTCCATCGTACTAGATTGTCAGATCCTTGCATGCAGCATAATTGTAAATGATAATACTTGTGCCGCGTTCAATACGCTCCATTTATACGCATTGTGCTGCAGGCTCTGCCAAATTGTTAAGTTGCGTTGTCCGTTGGGCAATCGACAACAACATTACGCTCCACACACGTACCTAAAGCGCCTGTGGCAACGTCATAAGTGCGTTAAATTTGTGGCAAGCCAATATTAAAAGCATTGAACATGTTGAACAGGCTTTTTATTGGTAGCACACACATGAAAAATGCCCAAAAACGCAAAAATTTAAGTAAAATATCAAAATTGCAGAGGCAGGGTTTCCAGCCCCACGCAAATGCCATCGAATGTATCGTTTCTGTTCGGTGACGCGGCAACCCTAGCAAATTAATCGACAAACTTTACCACCACGGTCGATATCTTCAATGCTTTTTTCTCTGCTCAGCAGATTTTCGTGTGCACTAAAAATAAAAAAAGTAAAAAAAAAATTAGAAAAACAAATAGATTAATACAAAGTAAAAATTACAAATTACTTGTTAAACCGTGAACAGTGTGTATATATATATTTGAGTTAACAAAAGTACAATTAATGTTTTGTACGCAAAGTGTTGTAATAGCTGCGAAAAACGGAAAAAGAAAAAAAATAGTATAAAATACATATGAAAAAATCGCTAACAGCGCGATAGCAATAACAAAAACGAACAACAACAACAACAATAACAGCAGCCAGCCAGCGTGTGTGTGTGTGCGTGTGTGTGCTGTAATTGAACGACACACGGAGAGAGAGCGAGCGAGAGAGGAAAGAAAAACACACACACAGAGTTTATTCAAATTAGAACTACAGCACAACGACGACGACAACGGCGACGACGACGACATTCCATAACTGCGCTGCGGTAACCAACACTACTATACAACACTGACAATGCAGCAGCGCACGGATCAGGATCAATAGCACAAGAGCAATCGCAGAATAATTCCAATTGGAAGAGAAGAGGAGGAGCAAGAGGAGCGGACAGCGTGGGAAGGGAGGAGGAGGAGGAGGAGCAATCACGCGCCACCAACACGCAAAACGCAAACGAACAACAACAGAAAATGTTAGCTAAAAATGCTAAGTTATCTACAATTATTATTTATTGGCGGCTCTACATGAGTGCGTGTGCCTGTGTGTGTGTGTGTATGTGTTTGTTTTAGAGTGTGCGTGCACCCCACAATTGGGTAGCAGTTATTTCTTTCCTTTCCCCCTTATACGTATTTATTTGTGTGACCAAAAAATTAAACAACAAAAAATGCAATGCGTCGGCAGCCTATTAATTTAGCATATTATTAATTGATGACTTCTGTTCTGCCATATTTTGTCTCAGCTGCTGCAGCTAATTGTCATTCGCATTTCAAGTGCGCAAAACATGCGCGCGCCTCCCCCCGCCCACCTTCCGCGTCTCCCACACTCCACATACAACATCCACAAATTCCCATTTAGTCCGTCCATCTGTCCGTCTGTTTATCCGGCATTCGTAATTGGCACACTGGCAAATGCTTACTTAAAGTATTTACTAAGTCTGTTTGTTGTCGATCAAATAGTTCGTCGTCTATATAGTAGTTGACAGTTAAGTTTTTGCCATCCTGACTTTTTACTCTCCAAGGTTGTTTGTGTCTCCAGCGCCCCTCAATTGTATAACACACAACTGAGTTCTGTTTATCTTTTGATATTCAATACGCCTGACTTTGCACGTCTCTCTCTCTTTATTGCTTTCTCTGTCTCAAGTACAGTAAACTAACTTTTGCATGAACGTATTGTGTCTCTTATTCTTGTGTATGTCATTCGTAAACACTTCACTGACCAATGCGATTAACTGTCAAATTTCGGTCGGTATTACGTGTATTATGATTATCAGCTTAAAGTCGCTTCAAAGTACTCAGATATCAGTTATGCCGGAATGTTGATTTAGCTTCATTATTTTTGCGTAATACTGATTTCGTCATATCTCATTTTCATACAGTAAAAATCTGTTGCCGGACACCTCTCTTGACAAACACTTTTGTTTTTATATCAGGGATTGCATAAAATTCGGACCCAAAAAAAGTTATTTGTTTAAATTTTGAATGTTTGCAAGAAGAGTTATGCTTCAACTTTTAATACCTTTTTAATATATTTGTATCCATATTGTAAAACAAGAGTTACATTTTAATTTGAAAGAAACAAAAATGAAGCTCTTATTTTTAATGCTCTAAATACAAATTACTGTTCTGATTTTGTATGACCTTCTAGAAAGAAAGATATGTTGAGCGAGTTTTCACTGTTGTCTGTTTACACACGCACGCACACACACACACCGACACTCTTGGAGTGTAGATTCGCCAATGTTCCGTCTGTGTGTTGCCCACAATATTTACTAATAAATTCTTACAGCAGACAGCAACAACAACAACAACAACAACATCGTGATACGTGCACGATAATTAACAATACAAACAACTGAAAGCGGAGGAGGAGGAGCAGCTGGAGCAGCAGCAGCAGCAGCTGGATCATGGTGAGCACGAATCTGGTGGTGCCCGTGGTGCTGTGGGGTCCCACGGCGCCGACGCACTGCATCTCGAGCGTCTTTCTGTCGGACGATCAATGCACACTCGTCACCGGCTGCTACGACGGACAAATCTGCCTGTGGCAGGTGGAGCCGAGCACACTAAAGATGTCGCCACGCTGCCTGCTCGTCGGCCATTCAGCGCCAGTTTTGTGCCTGGTGCGCGCCTCGTTGCTGCCCGAGAACAACTTTCTGGTCAGCTCATCGGAGAACGGTGAGATGTGCACCTGGGATCTGATCGATGGCAAATGCACTGAGGCTGTCAAGCTGCCACAGGTGCACACACAAATCCAAAGCTATCACACGGCCAACAGCGAGGATGTGCGTCTCTTTTGCATTGGCTACTACGCCGAAATAATGGTCATGGATCCGTTCAGTCTCGAGGTAATCTACGTGCTCAGCTCGAAGGTGAAACCCGACTGGATATCGGCCATACACGTCTTGCGTCCGATGCGCCGCAAGGATGATGTTGTGCTCGCCATCACAACGACGGGCACCGTCAAGGTCTGGACGCTGACGGGCAATGAGAACAAGCACGCGGAGCCCATCTATGAGAACGAATCGAAGGAGATACGCTGCTTGAATGCCATCACCATGAACTGTTGTGCCCAGAATCAGCGCACTGTGCTCCTCGTCTGCACCAAATACTGGCAGATTTACGATGCCGGCGACTTTACTGTATTGTGCTCGGTGATTGCGCCCGCTCGCGAACGCTGGCAAGGCGGCGATTTCATCACCTCCGACCGCGTGATGCTGTGGACAGATGAGGGCAAGGGATATCTGTACAAGTTGCCAGCGAACTGCATACCGGACAACAAGGAATTCCACTCGAAGAGCGTCGTCCGCGACGCTCCCTATTTGTACTATGTGCTGCAGCATGCCGGTGACAAGGTTTTGTCTTGCCCGCCAGCGATGAAGCTGCTCAACGGCAGCGCCACCAATCAGACGCATTTCCTGCTGCGCGGCGATTCTGAGGGCTACATCTCGGTGTGGAATGTGCCCGAGGTGCCGCTGGACAACATTAGCATACTGCAGGCCAAGCAAATGCCGCCGCGCATCCAGAAGCCGCATGTCTGCACCTCGCTGGTGGAGGCATGGTCCATAATGGATCCACCGCCGGTGGGCATATTGGATCAATTGTCGCGCATCACCGAGTCGCCGGTGAAGCTGACGTCGAGCATTTATTTGCCACAGCAGAGTCGTCTGGTGATTGGACGCGAGGATGGCAGCATTGTGATTGTGCCTGCCACGCAGACGGTCATGATGCAGCTGCTCGTGGGCATTAAGCAGAATTTCAGCGACTGGCCATCGCATCAAATACTTTACGGCCATCGGGGACGCGTCAATTGCTTGTTGTGTCCCTCGATGGTGCATCCGCGTTACGAGAAATCACATTTGCTGTCCGGTGGCATTGATTTCGCCGTCTGCTTGTGGGATTTGTACAGCGGCAGCTTGTTGCATCGCTTCTGTGTGCATGCTGGCGAAATCACACAGCTGCTTGTGCCGCCCGAGAGCTGCAGTCCGCGCATCCTCAAGTGCATCTGTTCGGTGGCCTCGGACCATTCGGTGACGCTCGTCAGCCTGCAGGAGCGCAAATGCGTCACGCTCGCCAGTCGCCATCTGTTTCCCGTCGTCACCATCAAGTGGCGGCCACTCGATGACTTCTTGATCGTTGGCTGCTCCGATGGCAGCGTCTACGTGTGGCAAATGGAGACGGGACACTTGGATCGCGTGCTACACGGCATGCTGGCCGAGGAAGTGTTGTCCGCCTGCGACGAGCAAGCGATGGAAGATGGCGGCGGCGGAGGTTCGTCGGGAGGCGGTGGAGCGGCCAATTCCGCCAGTGAAATGGGCATGGCCAATCCTGCAGTGCATTTCTTCCGCGGTCTGAAGTCGCGCAACATGAATGCCATACGGCATGCCACACAGCGGGGCATACATCAGTTGCAGCAGCTGCAGGGCCACAATCAGGGCAACTTTGACTTCCTCATGAAGCATCGCAGCAATCCTCTGGTCATCCAGGGACTGCGCACCAATCCCAAGGACGCCGAAAGTCACATACTGTTCTTTGACATTGAGGGTTTGATCTTTGAGCTGCACAGCGAGGAATATGCACAGATGACGCCGGCCACGCTCGAGGCATTGGGTGTTCATTTAAGCAATCCCAAGGATGGCAAATCGATGCACATTGATGCGAGCAAAAAGATCGGCGACTTCTTCATCAAGGTGAAGAACAAGGCCGTCGATGTGGAGAAGATACTGAAGGACAAGGACAAGCACGGCCTGGTGCAAAAGTTCAAGGAGAAGACCGAAATTGTGGAGAAGAAGGTGCAGGCGAAGGTGGAGAGTCTGCAGAAGGCGGTGGAAATGCACGACGAACAGCAGCAGGATCTGAAGAGTAAAATCGCCTCCAAAATGGAGGTGACCCACGTCATGGAGGTGGCACAACTGCTGCTCTCGCTGCTGCACTCCTGGGGCCTCGATCCGCATCTCGACAAGGTCTGCGAATCGCAGCTGGGCCTGTTGCGTCCCATTGTGCCCATCTCGTACGGTGTGCTCTCCAAGGCCGGCTACATGTCGCTGCTGCTGCCCACGTGGCAGAACAACTACGCCATACCGCCCGGCCTGCAGCTGCCCACCAGCTCCAAGAAGCGACCATTGCCCGAAGAGCTGCGTCGCCTGGAGCATCTGACCGCCATCTTTACGTCGCGTCTGCACTGGGAGCTGAGCACCACACTCACCTCGAATCACATACTGGCCTTGGTGGCCATGTCCAACACCCTGATGTCGATGAGCGCCGCCTCCTTCCTGCCGGACAGCGAGAAGCACAAGAAGTTACAGCGTCTGGCGCAGCGCGCTGACTCCACGCTGAGCAATGAGGAGGAACGCGAAGAGCTGTTGGCGCATCACACCTCGCAAATCAAGCAGGGCTGGAGCCTGTTGTCCACCCATCACTGCTTCCTGCTGCCCGACAAAATCGAGGCGTTGGAGCCCAAGAAATTCAAGCGTCCGCAGGTCGAGATGATGGTCAAGCGTTGGCAGCACCACTGCATCGAGATACGCGAGGCGGCGCAGCAAATACTGCTGGGCGAGCTCACGCGCATGGGCAAGAAGGGACGCAAACAATTGGTGGAGAGCTGGGCGCAGTATTTGCCGCTCTACACGCACACGGAGCCAATTGTGGGCGCCCAACAGGTCGCCGCCTTGCTGAACAGCCAGGCGGGCGGCGGCGGAATTGGCAACGCTGGCACTGGGGCTGCCAACTCGATGGGCAATGGCAGCAACGCGCTCGCAGGTGGACAATCCATGGGTGGCGGAGGCAGCGGCGGCGGTGGCGGAGTGTCAGGCAACGGGGCTGGCGGCAACGCGGCCGATCAACAGGACGAGGACTACGAGGAGGAGGAGGAGGAGATAATACGCAAACCGTCCAGTTTATCGGAGCTGAAACGCAAACAGACCACAGCGGTCATTTTGCTGGGCGTCATCGGTGCCGAGTTCGGTCAGGACATCTCGCAGGAGTCGCCCAATCATCGCGGCAGCATCAGCTCCGCGCACACCGAACGCCGCAAGTCATCGGTGGTGGAAGGTTTCGGCATCGCCAACAATCTGGCACGCCTCACATCGATGGCGCTGGCGCATCTCCTGTACGCACCGCCGTCCCCCAAGCTGCCGCAGTACACGCCGCTGCGACGCGCCGCCATCGATCTGCTGGGCCGCGGCTTCACGGTGTGGGAACCGTATCTGGATGTGTCCAAGGTGCTGCTGGGTCTGCTGGAGATCTCGTGCGAGGGCAAAGCGGTGCCCAATCTGAACTACAAGTTGCCGCTGACCCCGCAAGCGGACGCTTGTCGCACAGCTCGGCATGCGTTGCGCCTGATAGCCACCGCTCGACCGGCGGCCTTCATTACCACCATGGCGCGGGAGGTGGCACGCTACAATACCATGCAACAGAATGCACAGTCGATAAACACGCCGCTGACGCAGTCGGTGCTGTACAAGGCGAAGAGCGAGATACTGCAGTGTGTGGAGATGCTGATCGATAAGATGCAGTCGGAGATTGCCGGCCTGCTGGTGGAGGTGATGGACATTGCGCTGCACTGTGTGGACAGCAATGAGCTGAAGAGTCGCGGCCTCGCCGAACTCTGTCCGGCCATCTGCAAGTTCAATCAGATCTCGCATTGTGCGCAGACGCGACGCATCGCTGTCGGGGCGAACAGCGGCAATCTGGCCATCTATGAGCTGCGACAGAATAAATGCCAAATGATACCGGCGCATACGCATCCGATAACCTCGTTGGCCTTCTCGCCGGACGGCAAGTATTTGGTGTCATATTCGTGTGCCGAGAATCGTCTGTCCTTCTGGCAGACATCCACCGGGATGTTTGGCCTGGGACAGTCGCAGACGCGCTGCACCAAAGGCTATTCGACGGCGCCCATTCCGGATGTGTCGCGCCTGAATCCGATGCGTTTGGCCAAGCTCGTTTGGATCAACAATCGCACCGTTACGCTAATGCTGGCCGATGGCTCCGAGACGCGTTTCAATGTCTAAGATGTGGGCAGGCGAGACAGGTTGTCGAGAGACCGATATATGTACATGTATTGAAGTCAGTGGTGGAGTCCAACGTCGTTAGGCCACAAAAACTGAGCAGCTGAGCTGCATACTATTTTTTAGGCAATCAACAACGCGGGCTTCAAAAGCGAGCGACCAGCTAAGTAGAGCAACATCAACTAAAACAATAATTCGTATGATAAACAAACAATCGAAAAAAGCAAGCAGCTGAGCAGCGGTAGCCGATAAAGAAAAAGAAAATAGAAAAACAAAAAAAAAAAATAAAGAAAAGAAAAGCAAAATAATAGTAATGAAAATAAGCAGCATCTGTTATTTATTATGTATGATATCTATTTGTATTTGTGTATTTTAATTGTATTTGTGCGATTTTAAAACGTTCGTCTTCTTGTTTCTTGTACCACTAGAACAGCGCCTTTTGTTCCGAATCCACGCACCGCAACACAACTTCACCAGATATATATTTATATATATATACATAGTACTTCTATCGAGATGGACCTCCAAATCTCCCTTAAGCACAATAATACTAACCTTGGAGCAGTGTTTTTTTCCGTTTCCTGTTTTTAATTGTTTCACTTATTTTTTTTGTGTTTTTAAATGATGGTGAATTTGGTTGCGGTTTGGGAATTCGGAACGTCGCTGTTCATCTACATTTACTCTATTTATGATGTGTATTTTGTATTCTGTAGCCTAAGAATTAGCCTGCTATACGGATGGATGTGGGGAAGTCCCGTAGTAAATGAATGCTTTTTGTTTTGTTGCTACTTGCAAACTATAAACTAAATGTTAAACAAAGAGAGAAAAAAAAAACAAAAATAAATCGATAAATCGACTTTAACTATATTTGTTTAAACGAAATGGAATTGAAACGAGACGAAAGAGCGAATGCGATAGAGACAGAGAAATGAAGAGAAAGGAAATATAAAAACAAAGAATTAATGCTGTTATTACTACTTATGCTATTATTATTATTATTATAATTATTACTACTGTAACTATTACTATTACATTATTATGATTATAACTATTATTATTATTATTATTGAAATTGATATTTGTTATGCCTAATGTATTGTTATCTATCTACAACTACTAAACGGAAAGTTAAACAAAATTATAAAAAATGTATTGCGCAAAGTTAAGCGAGAAAACGAAAACGAAAAACAAACAGCAGAAACGATAAACATCAAACATAAATATTACAACTATTATTTTATTTCATAGTTTTCCTTTGTTGTCACGTAAAATGCATACAGTTAGGAGAACTAATATAATCATTATGATTGATTTCCTTTTTTTTTGTCTTGTTAATTTGCAAATTTACAAACTAAAGTTAAACATTAACTAAAAAAACGTATTACGAAACGTCAACTACTTAAATACAAATTATATGAAAAACGTTTAGAAACATTATTACACACACACACACACACACAAACACACATACACAAACCAACACCTACACACCTACCTGTATTTATATATGTATGTATGTATAGGTATTAAATTATGCGCGGAGATAAACTAATTACCACACACACGTACACAATTACACACATGCATCCACCTATTAACACGTATATAACAAGTGAATAAATTGTATTTGTGCTTAATTTGAATTACGAATATATGTGCGAATATATAATTATGCATATGTGTGTACATATGTATGTATGTGTATTCAAGATCCTTCAATCAAGTATTACACACAACAAATAAAAACAAAAAAACAAATATGAAAAATAATGAGAATGAAAAATATATATTAAATTATATATATATACAATATATATACAAATAAAGTCAACCAAACATGAGCCAATAGCGTTGTTGTTTTATTTCGAATACTTTTGCAAATTTGGATTAAGATGGAAACACAAATGGAAGATATTATTATATATACATTATTTTTATATACATTATTAGTAAATTTAACGTTTTTCTTTAATGATACTATTTTTTGCAAGTAATCATAAAAAACTGATAATGTTGATATTTAATTAACAAAACACACTAAATTATCATACAATTTTAAATTATATTGGCCCGAGCACGATTTTTGTGTGCACTGATAAAGTGAAGTTGAGACACAAACCATAGCAGGTACTTAAATTGGTGATTATCGAAGACACAAACCAGTTGTAGCTTTCAAACATATTTAATCATTTTTTTGAAATAGAACATGGGCGATGCTGCGGATCAAGACTTAAAGTCTAGAGCGCTTTAGAGTATTATTTGCACATTGCCAAAATTTGAGATTGTTTACTTGCCGAGAGTAAGAAACTTGTTTAAACTTTACTGCTGCCAAGATGGTTTACTGCTTAATGTTTTGTCACCAATCAATTCCAAGAAAATCCGTCTAATTTGTATTGAAATTTTGCAGCAATTGCTCGTTGGCAACAATGCCCGATACGGAAACCAAACCCACTGGCAACCGGGGTCGACCCCGAAAGTCCGTGGCCGCCGTACGCAAAGCGCCAACAGTGACCAACCACAACGACGACGAGGATGAAGTGATGGCAACCAGCAGCAGCAGCCTCAGCAAATATGTCAAGCACAACGTGCACGCTGACAACAAGCACGAGCACGATGACGAACTGGAGCAGGAACTGGAAGCCGACGAGAATGAGCGCATGGAACAGGACGACGACGATGACGAGGAGGTCGACGAAGCAGACAGCAATGAGGCCAGCGACCAAAAGGATCCCGATGAGCCGCCGCCAGCCTTCAGCCTGGCAACGCTGGGCTTACAGCGTGTGGGCAGCGCCCCGCCACCCAAACCCAAATGCCAAAAGGCACCGATTCTGACGCTCAATGCACGCGGCATGCCCGCTCGCATACGCAAGCGTAATCCGCTGTTCTACGACGAGAACATCATCAACGACGACAAGCCGTTGCGTGTGAGTCTGGCGCCCAAGAAGCTGCCGGCACGTGGCGCCGGCGACAGTCCCGGCAAGCTGCAGACGACCCCCTCGAAGGTGCTAAAGAAGCGCAAGGGCGTCGTGTCGCGCTACATGCGCTCCAATGACAATGGCAGCGGCGCCTCCACCTCCAACTCGGCGACCAGCATCGATGTCGGCGAGCCGTCGCTGAAGCAGCGCAAAACACCCGGCAAATCGCTGGCACTGCCCAGCAGCTCATCCGGCGGCCTCAAGGGCAGCCAACAACAGCAACAGCAGCTGGCCGGCGGCATGCGTGGACGTGGAGCGGGCGGCGGTGCCAAGATTGCGGCAGCCGCAGCTGCCATGGCAGCGGCCGAGGATGCGGCCCAGAAGGCGGAGGCACAGGCGTCGGCCAACAAGCGTTTGGGCCAATCGATCGGCATCCGGCTGCGCAACCTGCTGAAGCTGCCCAAGGCGCACAAATGGGCCATAGCCGAGTGGTTCTATTCGTACATTGACAAGCCGCTCTTCGACTGCAAGTACGATTTCATGAACCACGTGAACGAGCTGACACCGCGGCTGGGCACGCGTCGCCTCAACCGGCACGAGTGGGTGAACATCAGGCGACGCATGGGGCGTCCGCGTCGCTGTTCGGCGGCCTTCTTCATCGAGGAGCGACGCGAGCTGGAGCGCAAACGGCAGCTGATGCGTACGCTGCAGTCACGCAAACCGGGCGAGCTGAAGGATACGGTGGTGCTGGCCGATATGCCCGAGAAGATACCGATGCCGCTGCCGTTGGGCACCAAGGTGACGGCACGTTTGCGTACGCCGCAGGACGGCATCTTTGCGGGCACTGTTGCCGCCTACGATTCGCTGAACGCCATGTATCGGGTGACGTTCGAGCGCATGGGTCTCGGCACCCAATCGATTCCGGACTATGAGATTGTCTCGGAGAATTTCCACGAAATGCTGCCGCTGCACAGTTTCACCAAAGATTTTCGCCCCAATCTGATGAGCATCTATCAGACCAACAACATGGGCTTCACCACCAACTTGGGCTTCACCACCAATCTGGCCAGCAGCTATCAAGGCAAGCGTTATCCACTTGCTGCCGCCAGCGCCGGCAATCTCAACACCGGCGGCAGCAACAACAACAGCAACAGCGGCAACAACAATTTAACGGCACCGCAGAAGCATCTGGTCAACAACAATGCCGCCGCACGCAATGCGCTCAGCATGAAGTTGAACAAAAGCGACCCGTTGCTGGGACAGGACGCGATGGGCGAGAGTCCCATGCGTCAGCAGCTGGCACGTCATCATGGCTATCCCATGAAGCTGCTGGAGCATCTGGTGTTGCTGCAGAACTATATTGCGCTCAAGGAGGCGCGCATTCATCGCCTCAGCGAGATGAACTCCAAGGCAGAGCTGGCGATGGGGGAGTTGAGAGGCAGCGAGGAGACAGGCGATCGCAATCGCCGCCAATTGCGTGACGATTTCCAGCGTCGTTATGCCTCCAATATATTGCGCATTGAGCACATCAATGGCAACCTGATGTATGAGCTGACCAAGGTGCAGGAGTTGTCCAGCAGCCTGACACGCAATCCCAACATTCAGGCCATGATATCGCCCACCTTGTTGCGCGAAGAGTGCCGCGCCAAGGCCAGCCAGACGGTGGACGAGATGAACAAGGGTGTGGTGAAGAGCGAACGCATGGTGACGCTGCTCAAGAATCTGACTACGCTGCTGATTGTCATACAGAATTTGGACAGCGATTGGGAGGCGGCCGAGGTGAACAAGGTGCTTGAGGGCTGCATGGAGGAGGTGCGCACCAATCTGGTGTGCAGCGCCAACAGCAAGGTGTTCCAGAAGAGCGTCCAGTCGCGTCTCGAGTACATTGCCGTGGACATTAACCGCAACATTGAGGAGCGCAGCTTTAGCCAGGCATCCGCCTCGGCATCGGCCAAATCACCAAAGTCACCCAAGTCGGAGGCAACCGATACAGCTGGCGAAACAGCCAGCCCCAAAGCCAACGATGGTGGCGACCTACCGAAGCAGGAGAAGGACGACCAGGAGAATGCAACTGATGATCAGAAGAAGTCAGCAGCGCAGGCGAAGAACAAGAAGGATATATCAAAGCAAGATGTTGTCGAGTCGGATATAGAGCCCATGGATGTGGACAGCGAGCATGAGCAGGAGGATGAAGTCAATGAGCCGAAGAAGACGAAACGCGAAGATGGCGACGACAATGAAGTGGCAGCTGACGCAGATGCCGACACTGGTGAAGCTGATGCCGCCGATCCCGATGGAGATGGCGATGCAGATGATTCGGATGGGGCTGAGAAGGCAACAAATCCAACGCTCGAATCAAAGGTGGATGCAACAAGTACCGATCCGTGTGCTGAGGATACACAAATCACCATCGAGTCCATGAAGGAGTCGGACGATGAGAGCCAGGTGCATGACGAGAAGGATGATGAGAAGCGGCAGCAGGAAAGCAGCGAGTTGAAATTGATCGCAGAGACCGATGATTCCGATTCGCAGCAAGAAGAATTCGTATAAGAAAAGTAGCGAGTAGAGAGCGGGCCAACAGCAAGCAACGAGTTTAGAGACCAGCGAGTGACGAGTAGCGAGTGCATTGTAGTTGTTGTACCTCTGTTAATCTGTAACAACAAATGGAGCATGTTACGTTTTCACACTTTACACCTTATATATTAATTATATATATATATATTAATTATACATAACCAATCTTTTTGGAAAGTTTCTCCCATTGGTTGCGACTAATAGTATACAATTTGTATATTGATCGAGGAGCGATACAATTCGCCTAAGAATTATTATTTTATATTACTTTTTTTTTGTATAATTTACACATTTTGTAATGTGTCTTTTCATTCTTTCCTTTTTTTTTTAATTAGTAGTTTTTATGTAGTTCACATTTCAGATTTTAACGGCAAATTCTCGATTATGTCGCAATAAAAGTTGTAAAAAAAAGCCATGGCTTCATCAATTGTTTTATTCTTTTTATTAGAAAACATCAAGTGACGACTATTCGTCATCATCATCATCGTCGTCGTCATCGTCATCCTCTTCACTGGACTGATTCAACCAGTCGACCAGCTTGGCGAGACTTTGCCGCAATGTCGTCTGCTCCTTGGTATCCAGCTGCTCGTACCAGGCGTGTATGGCATCTTCAGAGATAAAGTCCTTGTCGTACAGATAATGCACAACCTGCGATATCTTCTCGCGCACCAGCTCGTTCTCCTCACAAATGTCCTGCGGGGGATAATAATGAATAAGTGAAAGTCTGCTTTGTGATATTATATTATTGTTGCTTACCTCCAATGCCTTTAGGCAATCAAACATGGCATCCTCGCTTTTTATGTAGTTGGAGACAACAGGTCCCAGCTGCTTGAATGCCGCATTGATGGCGACCAGCACATTGCCGTTGGCCGGCTCGATGATGCTTTCCATGCCAAACACTGCCTTGACCACATTGAAGTTCACCTCCTTCAGCGACATGTTGTAGGCATAACGCGACGAGTTTATCTCGAGTATAAGAAAGTCGGGATTGGATTTCTCACGAAAACCGCGTGTCAATGAATCGATCACTTCCGACAAGAAGACTACGACATATTAAATTAATAAAAATCATTTCATATGCTTAACATTTGAGTGCACTGCTTACTGTTGGTGTCGTCGGGCAGTGGCGTCGCTAAACGAGACTCATCCTCATCGTCGTCGTCGCTCGAGTAACTGTAGTCGCTGACATCGTTGGCCAGCGCTTGAATCTCACACATTTTGGGTATGCAGAGTTGTGTGGCGCTGGGCAGCAGGTCCTCGTCGCCATCGGAATCGTCTGGATCGCCAGTGGTCACATCGCTCACAATATAGGCTTTAGGTCCAATGGCATCCAATTCAACTATTAATAAAATGTACAAAAATAATGCAGCTAGTTAGTAATAGTAAATATCAATTTACGAATTAAAATTGAATTAAATTAAACCCAGGATCTTCCAAATGACAATTTCCTATTCATGTTTCAAAACAGTTAAGAGTGTAATTTTAAGAAACGCCGTCTTCAAATGATGTAAACTATATAGTGTACAATTTTAGATCTACGTTTTTAAGCAACATTATAAAAAAAACTAAAACTAAGATTTGGTGATAATTATAATTTTGTCAAAAGTCTGTGAGGAAGGTCAATGGGGTGAAAACGTTTGAGCCTTCTTTTTAAGGGCCTTAACTGGAAATTTGGGAACCACAATAAGTACTTTGGGCGCGAGTCATTAGAAATATTTTATAATAGACGGTTATTCTCCATGTGATAATGTAAGAGTAGGAATTTTTAAAACCCATGGATTGGAAGTGTAGAACTGTATTCCTCTAGAGAATATGATACATACCCTTTTCGTTCTCCTCGGTGCGCTGTGTGTCCGGCGAACTGGTGACCAGAGTGTTGGACAGCTTGGTGTTGGCGGGCAGCACACATTTGGGGCCCAGCACACAGCCGGCGGTAACTTGGCAATTCTCATTGATGACGGCATCGGGACCAATGACGCAGTGCCGCAGCTGACAGTTGTCCTGGACGGTGACGTTGGCCATGAGGAAGACATTGTTGAGCTGACAGTTCTTGCCAATTCGACAATTGGCCCCAACAACACTGCAGCTAATTGTGGTGCCCGTGTCAACATGACAGCCAGCCTGAACGACAACGTTCTCTTGGAGCGCCACCTTGGAGACGTTGGCCTCGTGACTCTTGTAGATGTTGTCCTTGTAGAAGACATACTGCTGCTGCAGCTTATAGACGCCCATGTCGGGTACCAGCGGATAAGCCCAGCGACTGATGATGTCGCGACTGACCAGCTGATAGGACAGCCAATTGTTGACCTTGTGCGCATATTGTGCCGGCGGCAGTAGCGCGACATAGATGCGACTGTCGAGCAGCTCCTCATTGATCAACAGACCGCGCACGAAATCGTCACGCGTCTGAAAGTCAAAGTTATCGCTGAACAGCGACAACATCGACGGCGAACCGATGGCAATCTGCGGATCGAGCAGATTGTGATGCAGTGTAACGCACGAGTTGCTCAGAAAGACATCGAGCGGTATTTGATAGCGTGCCTCCTTGTGGTGCATGCGCAAGCGCTGATGGTAGTGAAGACGTGTGCTCTGCTTGTCCATGGCAATCAGCAGCTCGTTACCTGTGCGTTCGCTGCTGCTGCTGCTCGCCTCCTTGAAGATCAGTGTGGCCGCGGCACCTTTGTCGAACTTGGCCGTGCGCTTGTGCTGCTCCAGTATCGGACGCAGATCGGCATTGGTCACAGTGTCGGCGCCCAGTAAGATGAAGTTGCCACGTATCAACGCCTTGGCATCCAGATCACGCATTGCATCGCCAAAGCAGCGACAGCCCTCGCCGCCAATCACATGCACCGTCATCTTAAAGGACCACGAGGCGTAGGTGGCGATGCCCTGTCTACAAAGGATCATAAAACAATTATTGTGGCCACAGTGCTTGATGCAACACTTACTTGATGTGCTGTCGTATGTCCTGCAGATAGAGGCTGGCATAGACGAAGACCTCCTCGACACCGCTGCGATTCAAAGCAATCAACGCATAATCCAGCATGCTAACGTTCACCAGCGGCAGCAGCGCCTATTGAAATTAATTAATTGATTAAATTTGCAACATGCAATCGATGCTCATGATAATGCAACGTGCGTTTTAAAAAACACATACCGTCGAGCCTTCGTCTGAGAGCGGTTTGAAGTGCCAGACATTGTTGTCGGCAATCAGGACCGCCTGCACGATTTCCTTTTGAAACTGTGACATTTTTGTATCGCTTCGAACAAATGCCAAAAATGTGAAACTATTTATAACGAAATCAAAAAAAGCTGCCTGCTGGCTGCTGTTAATGTTACTGGGTTTAACAGCACTGTCAGCTGTGAGCAGTGTTGGTTAATGCACGTTTGACAGCGTTGCCAACTTGCGCGAGGCCCAATTTCAGCTGTTGACGTTGGTTTTTTTTTGGTGTTTTTTTTTATTGCTATTGGCATTCGCTTGGAATGTTTTGTTGTGCGTAAAGTTTTGCATTATTGTTATGTTTTGTTGGAAATATTTGTGATTGTGTATAATTGCATAATTCAATGTTTGCGCTCGGCTAACAGCAGAATGTGAGTAATTTGGTGCGAAATCGAAAGCTGAACACAATTTTATCGTCATCGTCGTTCTTCTTGCTGCTATACTGTGAATAAGTGACGGCGATTGTGCGTGTGCCAGTGTATGTGTGTGCGTGTGCGTTATGTTGTTGTACAACAAATAAGATATCACCCGCCCACACCCACCAATTAAACTCCACGCAATATAAGGAAAAAAAACTAAAAATGCAAAATCGTTGAAACTGCTTGCAAAGTAGCTGCATGAAAGCTGTCTCTTCAGACCTCAGATCTCAGTGTTACTCTTGGTTAAATAGCAGAAAATAAAAAGTGTTGGTGTCGTCACTAAAAAATACTAAAAATAGCATTAATATATAGAGAGAACTATGATGAGAAACCCAAGTATTTATTCTGCATTCCTTTGCCATAACACAGAAAACAAACAACAACAAAAGCCCAGCAAGAAGCCAAGCGATGGAACGCGGGAGCAATTTCCCCAATGGCGCTAATGCGGCCTCGACCATGGCCACAGATACAACAACACCACCAACAACAACACCAACAACAACACCAACAACAACACCAACAGCAGCCACAGCAACAGCGGCTGTGCCACAGAAAACCACAATGCAACTGGTGCAGCAGCGTTTCAAGTCGGACGAGACCGTTCACTTGGTAAGTGACCATTCCACATTCATACATTCATATTTACTTATTTACATACAAACATATGCACATACATACATACATACGTATGTACGTATGTGAGTCTAACTGATTAATCGATTCATTGATTTGTCTGCACTATGCACACTGCTCGACACTCGAATAGGAACACAATGTGATGCTCCCTTCCCAACTGCAACGAAATAGCAATGATAAAGTTGCGAAATACTAATATTAAGTTGAGGTATCTTAAATGCGTTGGGCTACTATGGTATATCGAAAGACGGTCTTCCAACTCAAACTCGTTTTTCAAATCTTAAATGGATTTATCAACATGATAATGCACCTATATTAAGTTCTTAAACTTGGTTACAAGATTCGCCGAACTTAAATATCATTGATCAGCAGCTGCTCATAGCTCGAATACGAAATGCTTATGATAGGTTGAGGTACCAAGAATTTTATTTATTTACTGGTATATCAAAAGACGGTCTTTTCACACTTTCAAACTATTTTTGCAATTTTTCAATGGATTTATCAACATGATAATTCATCTACTATATACATACTGCTAATGTTTTTAAATAAATTTTCATCAAATTACTACCATTAAATAAACTTTATGAGATAACAAAAGTTGTTTGTCTAGATGACTTGGATTAGCAGCAATAAACTATAGAAAATCGACTTTAGAGGTGTCCTCTTCAAGTGGCGAGCAGTGTACACTTAGCATACTCTGTAAATAGAGAATAGTTTTTAACATACATAACTTTGTAAATAACATTTCCAGATAATATTGTTTGTCCAATCTCTTTAATACAATATTTCACTGCATGGTGATAATTTGTTTCGACACACAAAGAAAATTAGGCACAAAGTCATAAGCGATCAGAAAAACGAAAAAATCCCCAAGCACGCAGCATCAAACTAGTCTTTGTTAAATAGTAATAATAATAACAACTTTTTGCCCCAATATTTTATTATGTCATGTTCTCCAAATTTATTTCTTTAAATACATTAATATAATTAAGTTCAACTAATTCTATTTACACACACTTGCGAAATTTTCAAATTTATCAAAACAAAGTGTTCCATAAATAAATAAATAATTATAATTAGAACAGTTTTTTATTTAATTAGAGCTAGTAATAGGCCATCGCTTTTTATGTAAAGCAGTTGTTACAAGTAGGAAAGTTAAATATTTATCTTATAATTAGACAATGAACTAATACGTAAAGAATATTGGTTTTTTAGCAAACTTCCAAAATATTGAATAACAGCCAATTTGATTTTACTTTGTTTAAACTTTAAGAAATAAAGTCAAAACTGTTGTTGCTAAGTTAAGTAGCTTTAGTTCTTGTAGTCTTCAAAATCTAGGTGTTGATATATGTAGACAGAGATGGATGGTTTTTCAATGAAGATATGTTTCATGTATTTAAATATTCCTCTGACTGTCTGTTACAAACAGGGATTGCAAATAACAGTTATACTTCTCATAAGAAATTTACCTAAACATTTTTTTAAAGATATTTGTAACTATTTTTAAATTTAAAAATGAAATTGTGAAAAAAATAATATTTTGAAATTTCAGTTGAAAAGTTAGATCTTCCAATTCGGAAATAAATATTGAAAGATATTTATACAGATGTTCTTTGGAATTAACTTTTTGTCACTTTCTATTTTTTAAAATATAAATTTCACTTCAGCAAATCTTGATGAAATTGCATATTATAACCTTAAAGAAGAAAATGGTATAATTCTCACTCTCATACAGCTACAACAAGTTAATGATATTTTTTGTTTAAAATTAGCGAAATAATCATTATTTGCGGTCCCTGATTTTTATGCATTTTGTTTAAATAAATCCTTTTTTTTTGTCATAGTCACCAAGTAACAATTTTTCACATCGTATATTTTGAAACGTAGTAATCATTTGTTGATTAAGTTAATTTACAAAAAAATTACAAAATTTATAAAAAAAATATACGATTCTTTGTAATTAGTTGTCAACAGCATTTTTTAAGTTCTTGCAGTAAGAAGTTCGCCAACTGCATTTAATTTTCTTGTATTGTCGCATACACATAGTTAATGTGTTTATATGTTTGTTTCTCGATAGATCTTTGAAGCATATCAAATTAAGGGACAGGAGCATGTCGAGGGTATGCTGACCCTGGTGTCATCCGCCTCGGGCGGCACATATGCTCTCGTCTCCTTCACCCTCCTGCGCACGCCTCTGACGGTGTCCAGTGATTTAAAAATAAATAAAGTGTTTGCGATTAATAAAAGTTTCCAGCTGTCAAAGGGTAAATATCGAAAACAGGCTACCCAATTGTTACTTTCTGCATTTAACGATTTTATTGCCATTGATTGAACAGATACCAAGAGTTCCATAACGGAGCAACAGTTTGATTTGTCAACCGATGACGAAAGACCAATCAAATATTACTATCACCCTATTAAAACGGATATGGAGTCGGTGGATTACGAGGAATTCGTTGCTAAATTGATTTCCTGCAAGAATTCGATGTGGAATGCTGAAATACCCGCAGAGAGAGTTCTGAACTTCAGGTGGTTAGATGACTATCGTGAAATTGGCGAAGTGAAGCAGGAGCTAAAGAAGCGCGAAAGTCAATATATCGTCTACAAAGATATTATGTGAGTTTGACATTGAATAACCAATTATGCTATCTCTACAATAACAATTTTCATTCTACACTTTTGTAGCATTTATTGTGCCACCTGGAACGTGAATAATCGGCCATGTTGGGACAACACCAGCTCGTTGCAACCTTGGCTGGCCCGTGGCGAGAAAGCCCCTGACATTTATGCCATTGGTTTGCAGGAGCTCGACTCAACGACCAAAATCATGATGCTCAATGGTAATCAGATGCAAATGTACACCGCACAGTGGATGTAAGTATTGCGAATTCATACGAATGTATTTGCATTGCTCGTTGTTTGTGCCTCTGGGTTGTTAGCTCAACAACGAAGACTATAAAAGTCCAATCTATATCATGCAAGAGATAAGATACCATATCTTATCAATATTTCATTTCAACAGCTTCCAGCAAATTGGGAAACGATATTGACAGTATTCACTCGCTACAGTGAACCAGTAAAATCTAATAATTAATTTATTGATGTTTTCAAAAGTAAAGAAAGCAGAGCGATTCTTCTATTTTTAGACACTTCGCTCAAAAAAAATAGTAAAAAAGGATCTCGACATTTCTGACCACATAAAGTATACGTGTATTCTGAATCAGCATCAATAACGTCCTTTGCCTGTCTGTCGGTCCGTACAACCGTGTGAGCACTTAGATCTCAGTAAATTTAAATAATGTGTACAACGAAATGTTTGTGTTAGAATTTAAATATCACCAAATTCAATAATAGGAACTTGTAAGACCAGTATCTTAAAGATATAATATTTTTGCTTTAAAAAATACTTGAAGTGAGCTTCAGAAATTTAGTGAAGCTATTCTGGAATAGTTTGTTTCTTGATTTATAAAAGTTTTCCCCCCTTTAAATTATTTAGCTTATATTTATTATTATTATTTACACACTGCATAGATTTGTATTTTAAAATTGTGAAGAATTTAATATAGCATCTGGAATGATATTTTGTTACAAACTGTTACCTTCTACTTTATAAACCCCTTTGCAATTTTTTCTTGAACAGACGCAAAATGGTGGAGAACCTTCACGATGGCAATGGCATTGAATATGAGGAGTTGCAATCGGCTCGCTTGTCCGGCATCATGTTAACGATCATTGTGCGCAAGCAGCTGCGTCAACACATTCTCCGATGTCGCATCAATTCGGTGACACGTGGATTTTTAAAGTCACTCGGCAACAAGGGCGGCGTTGCTGTCAGCTTGCAGTTGAACGAGGCGAATCTATGTTTTGTCAACTCGCATCTGGCCGCGCATATGGAGAATATTACGGTGCGCAACGATGACTTTAAAGCGATTGAGGAAGGCACACGATTCGAAGAAGAGGGTCGACCAAATCGCACCATCAGCGATCATGAGTAAGATCGAAACAAAAACCAATAACAAATAATGAATAATCAATTAATATGGTAATTGCATGTTTCCAGTCACATATTTTGGTTGGGAGATCTCAACTATCGCATACAGGAACCACCTGGCCATCAGCGTCCGGGGCCGATGAGTGATTCACAGACCTTTCAAATGCTCATGCAATTCGATCAGTTGCGCAATGAGATGCGAGGTGAACGTTGCTTCAAGGGCTACACAGAGGGCGAAATCAAGTTTGCGCCCACCTACAAATATGATGTGGGCACCGACACTTATGACACGTCGGAAAAACAACGAGCTCCCGCATATTGTGATCGCGTGTTGTGGAGAGGCAAACGCATTCAACAGTTGGAGTACAATAGCGCCATGGAGATTAAACAGAGCGATCACAAGCCCGTCTATGCCATATTCCAGGTGCAGATCAAGACACGCGACGAGGCCAAATACAAACGAGTGCAGGAGGAGGTGCTCAAGGCGGTGGATAAGCGTGAGAATGACAATCAGCCGCAGATTGTTGCCTCGAAGACCGTCATTGACTTCGATCTCGTACGCTTCAATGAGCCGTCCACCCGTGGCTTCAATGTCTACAACAATTGTCCGCAACAGGTGGACTTTAAGTTTAAAGTGAAGGATGCGCCATTGAATGACATTTGCGAAAAGTGGCTGCAGGTCGAGCCACGCTCCGACAGTCTAATGATTGACTCTGCTCGCAGCATACAACTGCGAATGCTTGTCGATGCCACTTCCATCACCGGTTTGCTGAAGAAGATATGCCAGACGCGAGGTAAATGCGACTTCGATATACTCATCTTGCATGTGAAGTCTGGTCGCGACATCTTCATCACGGTGACAGGCGAATATCAGCCGTGTTGCTTCGGGCTCTCCATGGAGACAATGTGCCGCACGAATCGGCCGATCAGCGAGTACAAGCAGGAGGAAATCAAGCAATTGGTAAGCAGAGAGCGAGAACTTGCCAATGATAAGGATTTAACAATTTATGTCTTTAGATGAATGATGTGTCGCCCGAATATCGTGTGACGATGCCACGGGAATTCTTTCTGCTCATCGACTATCTGCACAAGCAGGGAGATAATTTGCGGGGTATCTTCCAAAGTTACGATCGTCGAAAGCCACTCAGTCCCAAGTTTAATGATGTGCGCGACTGGCTTGACACTTGGTCGGAAGCTGAGTTTCGTAAGTATATATTTCTGAAGCGTTTCTAGTTAATTGTCGGGTCAGAAAGTTAATTATTATATACATTTTTGCAGCGGGCACACCAGAAACAGCCGCCGAGGCGTTGTTGTTGCTGCTCGATTTGCCCGACCAGGCGCTGTTGGAGCCATTTGTGGAAGATCTGCTAATGAGCAAGAGCAAATCAGAGGCCATGGAGCTGATAGCATTGCTCAGTCCGCCCAAGCGTAATGTTTTTATGCATCTCTGTATGTTCCTGCGCGAGGGAATTGAGCGTCATGATTACGAGCTATCTAACGTCGGTAAGTAGTCTGTTAAAACAACACATTATTTAATACACAATAACGGTCTCTCAATCTCCTCTCACACCCCCAGCGTCGATCTTTGGACGAATTCTGTTGCGCAGCAGCAAATGCAATCCGGCGATTGATTATACGAATCGTTGCAGCGAGTTTATGCGTCGCTTTATCTACATCGAAACGTCCGATGCAGTTGTGGGTGGCAATGGACATGGGGGCGCAACCGGTGCCAGTTTGCAGACTTAGTCGATGACTCGCCTGGCTTAGACGTAAAAATATTACATTACCTACACAGAGACATACACTTGTACTTGTATGTATATGCAAATTAATGTAAATTAGTTACTTATTTATTTTAATTGTAATTCGGAATGTATTTGCGTAGTTTATTGGTACGACGCCAAAGAGAGTGAGCAAGTTGTTCTCTCTCGCTGTATATCTCACTCTCTCTCGATGGCTTAGCATTAACGTACATATCTGTTCTTTGCTTTACCTGTTAAATGTTTATGCACATTACTAACAAAACTACATTCAATCATCGATCAGCATATTATGTATTATTATAATATGGATTGCAGCCTAAATAGGGCTTAAAACAAAATCTAAAAAATAGTAAAAGAAAAAAAAAATATATATAAAAAACAAATAACAAACGAGAACACGTACAATTAATGGAATGTTATCTAACTATACTTAATATCAAGTATGTGTACATACAATATACGAAATGATATTTGCTGTTGTTGATTTGTTGATTCCAATTCATTCGGCAAAAACACTTGGCTTCAACTTAAGGTATTTACTAAACACATTTAATTGTATGCATTTTGTTTTTTTTTTGTGTTGTCGATTATTTAGTAATTAAGTACAGCATAATTTAGAAGTGAATTAAACAAACACACATTTATGGCAGTTAAACTACCAGCCAATCAATAAGAATTTTTCTTGTCGGCAGGGCTATTAATTTAAAATAATATATTACTGTATAACAATATAATGTATTTGGGGCTAAACGAAGCTTGACACACTCTTCCTCTTTCTTTCTCGCCATCTGACTCTCTATCTCACGCTTTTACAATCACACACAACCCTAAATTGTTTTTCGGATTAACCTGATTGATCCACATCGTCCAGAACATTCCAAAATTGAAAGAAGTAATAGATGTGAATAAACTTTCGGTTAAACACCCAAATAATGTGTTAATCAATATATGTACTATAAATATCCGTCAAAATAAATAAATACATACGGGAACCATCAATGTTATTAAAACTTAATTGCAAAAATGTTTTCATTCAATTGTTTTTCAGATAATAAATCAAAAACTTAATGTATATGAAAGGCTTCGATTAATTTCAGATTTGAATTCAAGATTTAAAAAATAAAAGGGTAGTACCAGTGGATTTTTTTTTATATTTAATTTGATTAGTGTTTTATTACCATTCTATGGCAATTTAAGCTATATCTTAATTAAGTGATTAAATAATAAATGTTGGAAACATTGAATTCATATTTGAGTTTGGTGACACCCGATTTAAGTTGATCACTTTAATAAATTACTTATTATAATCGTACCACATGGTCACGGTAATAGGTGCAAATTATTTTTTAACATCTTATTTTTAATCTATTTTTCAATTAAAAAAAAGAAACAAAATGGTTTCAAAACTTATTGTATTCATAATAAAACTAAAAAAGATTGGCTTTGAAAGCCTAAAAATAAAAAAGAAATTAAATTATTTCTCTGAAAACTTCAATTTCGGTTGGCCGTCCAAATAGGTGTACCCATTTAACTTATTTAATAATATCAAGATTCCGCTATTTTTGGTCTTGTTTGGTATTAAATTCATTATAATGCAGTTAGTACCCGCTCTATCCGCCATTATTTTGCAAAACTTTAGTCATTTTGGTATACATAGGCGATATTAATTTCCTGCATTTATATATTGGATATTTTCCCAAAGTTTGGTTTTATTATAGCAAACGGTTTTCCCGACTTGTCTTTTAAGCTCTCCCCATAGATTCTCAATGGGATTGAGGTCGACAAATTGGCTTGGATATTTAAGAACGTCCACCTTTTTCTCTTGAAACCAATCCTTTACCGCTCTTGATGAGTGTTTTGGGATCATAATCCTGGTGGAACTTCCATATCAGTGGCATGTTATCCTCGGCATATGGTAGCATTACCGACTCCAAAATTTCTTTATAGACAAATCTGTCTAAAATGCCATCAATCCGATGTATCGGACCAAAACCTTCCCATGAAAAGCAGCCCCATACCATGAGGCCACCACCTCCATGCTTTCCAGTTTTTTGGGTGAACCATTTATGAAATTCTTTGCCTTTGCGGCGACGAACATTCCTATAGGCATAATTCCCAAACAAATTGATCTTTGTTTCGCCGCTCCACAGTATATTACGCCATTTGGTCTGACCCTCTGGTCCGCACTAGGTTTTACGATCCACTGCAAATCTTTTCATCTGTAAATTTGCATATCGAAGCATAGGAACCTTACGAGCTATTCTTCCTGGTAGATTTGCAGTTTGTAAACAACGTCTGACGGTTTGTGAAGATATAACATTATCAATTTCATTAGCAATTGACCTGGAAGACATGGACGGGTCGCGTTTTGCCAGTGTAACGATGTAATCGTCAGTAACTGACGATGTTTTTCGGGGAGCTGACTGACTCTTTCAGGCTTTAATGCATTTACGACAAAGTTTTGTGAAGGTCCCATGACTTCAGCAATATATAATATTTATAAGTTTTGCCCTCTTTTCGAAGTCTTCGAACGATTCTTCTCTCCTCCGTACTGCAGTGAGGTCCACGACCCATCTAAAGTAAATTTATTTATAAATAATCTAACAAATAGTTGCATTTTCTTTATACCTTACCTTCTGCAAACAAATATTTGTCTTAAGTTTTTACAATTCAAAGTTATTATAAATGCCTGTTTGGATGGCCGCCCGAAATCGAAGTATGCAATATTACGCACATTCAAAATAATATCTTGAAATCACGAAATTCAATTCAAAATAGTGCTACCATATAAAAATAATGTTTTTTGAGTAGAAGAAGCAGTTTACACATTTTCTTATCGATAATTAAAAATTGGCAGTTCAGATTCTAAATCTGAACACGTATGATAAATTTATTCCTTTATTTAAATTAAATAGTCAAAAACAACATTTGTGACTTTGGCAGAAAAAGACAGTTAAACTTTGACGAGTTTATACAAACAGCTTCCAGGATTCAAATCCAGCGTTGAATTTGCTTATAAGCTAGTAAACAACACTGAAATACTTGCCGTGTTTTTGCTGGAGCCCTTTTTTGCGCTAAAATCTGCTTGACGTTACTCAACACTTAATTCTCACTTATTATAATCCCATTGATTTACACCAACTTAAGTAATTTACATTATGCTTTTAGGCACAAATTTGCAATAAAATTTTTGTGCTTACTAAAATTTGAATTTTATTTAATTTATGCGAAATTAATGAATAAAATGCTATCGATAGCGACATGCTATCAATGCCACATCTAGAATGCTCCATACAGTATGACCGTAAGTGAATGGTATATTTTTGATTACAATTTGCAGTCACACTGGTCACACAATAAGCGAGTTGTTTTTTTTACATGTTGCAAACACAGAAAAATGGAAAGATCGGAAGAGTTTATGAAATATTTGCGCTTCAAAACGAAAGAAAACCCTGGCATACCAGAATGGGAGCGCCCCTCGACGAGCAGTAATCCGCCTCGCTCCCCCCCGCCACCCGACGACTCAGCCTCCGAATTGAACAGCAGCCTCGAGATTAGCGGCTCCATCGAAGCCTCCGATGCCGATGTCGATACCGATAACACCGAAGTGGATCAATCGACGGCAACAACAACGGACGCCACAGAAAATTGCAATGAAACTATCGAGTCGGAGACGAGTGCAGTTGAGGTGCCGCCAAATCCCCGGCAGATGGGCGACAATCACAGTCCAGTCTCCGTCAACATGGATGAGAGCAGCAACAGCGGCAGCTCGAGCAGCGGCGAGCAAAGCGATTCGCGCTCATCGCGCTCCGAGGAGGGCAGCGATGGACGCGACGAGGCCACCGAAGATGAGCACTCGCCCAATACGGTCGTCTATGTGAGTAACGAGGAATTCGCTGGCGCCGTCAACGTGCGGGAGGCCGACAAACATGAGGACGCGGCAGAGGCCGTCCATGTGGAGGAGGAGGAAGACGAGGAGGCGTTTGATGCTGCACGCAGCGATGATGTGGAAATGTCAAGCAAAGTGCAGACGGAAGTCGAAGCTGTCGAAGCTGAAGCTGAAACTGAAGCCGATGTTGAAATGGAAACCGAAGTAGAGGCAGAAGTGACGGAGACAGAGACGCCCGCATCGCCCACCGATGATGGGGAAGAGGCCATCGATCTGATGTTGGCGTACAAGCGCATGCGCTATATGCCGCCAGAGCCGGTGACGGTTTACAGCCATCAGGAGATGCGCCACCCACCGCTGCCTGCGCCTCGTATGGTGGCACGCGATCCACGCCAGCAACAATATCATCAGCCTCAACATCAACAGCGCTTGGCACCATCGCCGCCGCCAAAGGCAACACGCAATCTGCTGAACGAGGACATTGAGAGCATATCGGGCAGCAGCGAGGAGAACAGCAGCAGCGACGAGAGCGAAGGTGACGAGGAGGACGAGGAAAGGGAAGAATTCGAGGATGAGGACGATGCCACGTCGCGGGACACTGTAACGGCTCCCGAAACAACCGATGCCGAGGGCAGCGGCGGCGATCCCGCACTACAAAAGATCGAAATCATTGAGAATCCCAAGAAGATCTATTACATAAAACGCGACGATGGCACCGTCCATGCCGGCCAAGTGCTGCAGTCGCGCTGCACCGACAACTCAGCCACGCCTAACGAGTACTATGTGCACTATGTGGGTCTTAATCGACGCCTGGACGCGTGGGTGGGCAGACATCGCATCTCCACGAATGCCGAGGATCTGGGCGGCATCTCAGAGCCGACGCCACCACTGCCCGCACTCAGTGAACTGCCAAGCACCAGCCAAGGCAGCAGCAGTGCCAGTGGTAGCGGCAGCGCAAGTGGCAGTGGAGGCGGCAGCGTCGTCACTGTCGTCCCAGCTGCCGCCGCCGCAGCCGGCATCGTGAGCAGCAGCAGCAGCGGGAGCGCCAGCACCGGTCAATCGAGCCAGATGCGACCCAAGCGACAGGTGAACAAGGATTACTATTTGTCGGCGTGCGATAAGAATCGCTACGATTACAGCGACAAGAAGATGACACGCTACCAGAAGCGACGCTACGACGAGATAAACCATGTGCAAAAGAGCCACGCTGAGCTCACGGCCGCCCAAGCAGCGCTCGAGAAGGAGCACGAGAACATCACAAAAATCAAATACATTGACAAGCTGCAGTTTGGCAACTATGAGATCGATACCTGGTACTTCAGTCCGTTTCCCGGCGAATATGGCAAGGCACGTGTGCTGTACGTCTGTGAATATTGCCTCAAGTATATGCTGCTCGAGAAGAGCTATCGCTTTCACATGAGCGAGTGCAAGCGACGCCAGCCGCCCGGCGAGGAGATCTATCGCAAGGGCACCATTTCCATATTCGAGGTGAATGGCAAAAAGGAGCCGTTGTATTGCCAGCTGCTCTGTCTGATGGCCAAACTGTTTCTCGACCACAAGGGACTGTTCTTCGACATGGATCCGTTCTTCTTCTATGTGCTCTGCGAAATCGACAAGGAGGGCAGCCACATTGTTGGCTATTTCTCCAAGGAGAAGCGTTCCTACAACAATGTCGCCTGCATTCTCGTGTTGCCGCCTCATCAGCGCAAGGGCTACGGCAAGCTGTTGATTGCCTTCAGTTATGTGCTGTCGCGCAAGGAGGGCATCATTGGCAGCCCAGAGATACCGCTGTCGGATCTGGGACGTCTCAGCTATCGCAGCTATTGGGCGTACACGCTGCTCGAGCTGATGAAGGGACGCAGCTCGGCGGAACAGACGAGCATCGAGGAGCTGAGCAACGAGAGCGGCATCACACGAGACGACATCATTTACACGCTCCAATCGATGAAGATGATCAAGTACTGGAAGGGCCAGAATGTCATCTGTGTGACGGCCAAAACCATCCACGAGCATCTGCAGTTGCCGCAGTTCAAGAGACCCAAGCTCACCATCGATCTGAACCTCTTGTATTGGAAGCCACACAACACAGTCCCATATCTCATCACTCAGGTGCGCACCATTGTGCCGGCTCCAACGGTGCCTGGCTCGCCAGCCTCACTCGGCACTCTGGCGGCTCTGGGCGCTCATGCGGCCATCGGTGGCCTCGGCGCTCCGGCGGCTTTGGGAACGCCAGCAGCTTTAGGCGCACCGCCGCCGCGGGCCCCGCTGGAGCCGCCAGCGATCATGGAGCCATTGGAGGCGCCAGAGGAGAGCACCATTGGAGCGACGACAGCCACGCAAAGCAGTTCGCTGGAGGCTGGCGAGGATGCGGAGGTCGGCGAGGATCTGGAGAGTTCGGCGTCCCTGGAGGCTTCAACTGCATCTGAAGCGTCTACGACTTTAGCCAGAGTTTATTAGTTGATACATTATACTTTTTTTTTCGCTCGCTTAAGCAGTTCGAACCATATCTGGTTGCTTCAGATATACTTATATTATAACATATACGCTGAAAATAAGTTTAAGTAGAATTTATTCATTTTTTTTTATGTCGGAAACTTAATATAATCCAACAACATTAATAATTAGTACACCCAACCTTTTTTTTTTGTATACAATAAATAAAAACAGAAACTGAACACAATTGATGTAATTTTAATTTATTAACATTATAAATTTAATATAAATAACTTTAATAGTTATTGCGTTGAACCAGTAAATCAAGTTAACAATTTAAAAATTGAAAGGTTGTTGGGCATTTAATCAATTGAACTAGAATTTTAAATAGTAATTTTTTGTTGCGAAGTTAACAATTTGAATTGGCGTCGATCATTTACTAGTCAATTGAGCATGGATTTGAAATTTGCATTTATACACGCATTAAGAAGTTTTGACAAGCATCAATAACGATGAAAATCAAATCCCTTCTCGTCGCTTCTCAAATTGCTTACATCGGAAATGCAACTTGTAATTTTTATTTGAATTCGTATTCTGTCGGTTGGTTACTGTGTGCCCCCTTTTGATGGGGTTAATTTTAATTAGCAGAATAATGCGGGCATAGTTGATTTTAATTAAAAACGTTTCAATATGAACAAAATTTGGTATACTTAGAAGTACATTTCAAATACACACGCATTTAGGTTACGAAACGGGACTATTTAAAAAAGTTGTAATTCAACTGGTATAATATTTTTGAATTTTAAATATTGAGAGCTATTTAAACTAATCATTGTGTTTGAGTTTTGTGTTCATGTCAGCGTGGTATATTTGCCAGCAACAAAACAAAAATACTGAACAATATTTGTACTCGTTATCGATAAACAAGTAATTGAAATTTTGCAGCACTAGTCGTGCCGGCTTAATGTTGTTTGCCTGCCTGCTGCCGTTTTATATGAGCTAATAGCTAATAACTCAACGAAAGCGCAGCAAGAAAGAATAATGGGTCTGTTATCCGATCCGTCGCTGTCCACGCACAACAAGCTGGTGGACAATCTAGCGAAGCATGTGCGCAAACTGTGCCTGGCCCTCTATGCAGCGGGCGTGGTTTGGTTTCTGTGTCTAGCGCTGCCGGAATTTAATCACGGCACGTATCTGTCAGAGAATGCACTGTCACCAGGTGAGCTAAGACAATTCTAGACAATGCAGTGCACCGTTTACTGATACTTGTATTTGCAGGTCTTGTGTATCCCGAGATTCGCATCGAGGCGAACCGTTTGGCTGTGCAGTTGCTGGAGGAATTGCAGCGCGAACGCAAGGAGCATCAGGCGACAACGCCGCACGCCTGGATTGCGGCCAAGTTTCGTGAATTTGGCCTCGAGACGCACACGCACAACTTTACGCTGCGCTATCCATTCGGCGGCGGCAAGGAGTTCCATGGCAAGAACATTTATGGCATTTTGCGTGCCCCACGCATTGGCTCCACCGAGGGCATTGTGTTCTCCGCTCCCTATCGGACGCCTAACTCGGTTCATGTGGACATTGCGCCCAGTGTGCCATTGCTGCTGGCCTTTGCCGACTTTGCTAGACGTATGTTTTGCCCATTTAATCAGTTAATCGCATTAATTCATAAATTGAATTTGCATTTTAGGTAAAAACTACTGGGCCAAAGATTTGATATTCTTGGTGACGGAACAGGAGCAGCTGGGCATGCAGGCTTGGCTGGAGGCCTATCACGACGGTGACAAGGAGTCGGACAGTTCCGATGCCTATTTGAGGGCCGGCAATCTGCCGGCACGTGCCGGCTCCTTGCAGGCGGCTTTAAACATCGAAGTGCAGGATTTGGAAGTCGGTGAGTTCTCGTCTACAGTTGTAGCTTAGAATTAAACTATGGTAAAATAATATGTATAAACCTCAATCAGCGACCGTACGTCTTATTTATTATTTTTATTTAATTACTTTGAAGTTTTTTATTTTTTTTTATTTTACATTACATTTTTATTTAATACATTATCTTCAACCATAATAATTTTTTAACTAATTCCTTAAATTAAATACATATTTATTGCTTTTAAGTAACACTTGACTAACTTTAAATAAGATTGAGATTTCAAAATGCTTGCAGTCTGAAATTTTCCACAGCATATTTAACGTGGAAAAGGATGGGGATTTTTAAAATTCCTATTCTTTTATCGTAAATCACTCATTTAGCCATTGAGCTTGACTTTGTCCTTATAATCGTTGCCTTTTTATTTTGGAAAATATTTAAATTTCGAAATAAGTATTTCATTTGAAGCTCCAATTAATTTCAATAATTCTCCGCAATTTACAAAACATCAGAAATATGTAACTCATTTCTTAGTTATGGTAGATACTGCCCGATTGAAATTTTTCCTGTTAAGGAAAAACATTAAATTACCTCTACCAAATTAATAAAAATTTATTATATGACTTATAATGATAACGATCCACGTTTTCTGTAACATATTACTATATAATAATTGTTGTTACTGCAGATTATGTTGATGTGAAAATCGAGGGTTTGAATGGCAAGCTGCCCAACTTGGACATGTTCAATCTGGTGCAACGGATTATGGCACGCGAAGGCGTCACCTCGGGCTATAAGCAGACGCCACGCAAGAAGCGTCGTTCCCAGCTATCGAGCTACGAGCAAAATTTGCGACAAATGCTATCGATGCTGTCCTCGCAGGCAACGGGTGTGCCAAATGGCAATCACGGACTGTTCCATCGCTATCGCATCGATGCGCTGACCATCACCGCCTCGAAGCGTGTCACCAATTCGAATGTGAAGAGCAATCCGACGTCAGCAGCGGTGCCGCTGTTGAAGGCCATCGAGGGCATTGCACGGAGTCTGAACAATTTGCTGGAACGCTTCCATCAAAGTTTCTTCTTCTATGTGATTGTGAACAATGATCGCTACATTTCCATTGGCGATTATATGCCAGCTCTGATAGCGCTCGTCGCGTGCACCTTCATCAAGGCCTATCTCACCTGGTCCACACTGGATGCCAGCGTAGCAACGTCGCCTCAAGAACCAAAGAGTGGTGCCAAGTCATCAGTGGCCGCCGGCGATTCGATGAAATTGTCGCTGCCCTATGGATCGGTGTTGATCTATCTCACGTTTGCCGTGCTCATCGGCTATTGCGGCAATGTGTTGCCATTGCAGGAATACTTTGCCAAATTGCCGTTTAGTGCAGCTCCGTTGACTGGCAGCACTCTGGGCGTTTTGACTTTGGTTGGATTCCTGTTGCCATTTGTAGTCGTTCTGCCGCCAGGCGGCCTGGAGCTGCTTCACATTGGTCTGCTGCTTATCTATGGTTGTGCTATGATCGTCATTGGATTACTCAACTTTTCCTTGGGCTTCTTTGTGGCTGTGATTTCCATGCCCTTGATGATTGCGTTGAATACAAAGAGTGCCGATAAATCGCTTCGTAGTCTGACATGTGCTTGGACGTTGTTATTGAACCCACTGGTTATCATCTACATTATTGTGCTGATCATGAGTTTTTATCAGTTTCCTGAGCTCACAGCCCTGGAACTATTGCCACGTGCCGCAAGTGCTGCCATGGATGCAGCCACCTTTGCTCTTATTGATTCAGTGGTAAGTTAAGCGATGTCTTTAAAATCTGCCAGCTTAAATAATTGACTTATTTTGTCTGTAGATTTATGGCAATTGGCTTTATTTCGTTGTCTGCACCGTTTTCCTGCCGCTATGGATTATAAGCTGGACACTGGCGTTGGGCAAGCGCAGGGACATTGAGATTAATAAGACTAAGCTGAAAACCAATTGATCTAACACTGTATTATTTCCATTCATATTTAATACGATATTTTAATAAATGCGATATGTATATTTATGCGTTAGAATGTTATTGCCTCAAGATCGTTCCATATCATAAACTACAATTTTAATGAAATAAAAAGGCAAAGTTTTAAATTGTAATTGCTTTCTTCTTTTTATATTTGCAACTTGTTTTTGAAAGGGCAAAAGTATTGTCAAAATCAATTTATATAACTGCAACTAGAAGAGAGGGCTTACATATTCATCAATCGAGCACTGATATTTTTGGGATCGGAAATGATTTTGAGATGGACAGAAATGATGTTCCATTTTAAAGCAGATATAAGCTTTTGAGAATAAAGTTATTCACTTTTTTTACTGCTTAATAAATATTCACTATTAAATTTGCGTATAATCGATATTTTATGATTTACAATCAAAATATGTTTTATGTTTGTTTTCATTCGAATTCGATAGTATCATTTCTTTAAGCATTTTAACTAAAAGTTAAATTAATTTTATTATTTATTTCTTTAAGCCGTTTTTTAAGACAACGGATAAGTACTTAAAAATGTAGTGTGAGTGACGACCAATGAGTCGAGCTATTTTCTTGAAATGCTTGAGCAGAGATTTCTGCCGCTCAAAATGCAGCTGGAAAAAAGTTGAGAATCATTATTCTTTGTCTATATATGCGGATTATGCGCAAAAAATGTGTGTGTGTGTGTGCGTGTTAGTGGAGGAGGGTGCAGGAATGGATGTATGTGGGACGTTGGGGGGTTTTATGTGTACATAATTTGACAAAGTTGATTTATTGTGGCAGCTAGCGATAGTACGTTTCCAGACTGAAGAGAGAAGCTCAACGCTGCTCGCAGCTCGCAGCAGTAGCTAGGTGGGTAAACTTTTCGACTATGACACGCAACTCAATTTAAAGTTTTGTGTGAAGCGGAGGCAAACGCATTGGAGGCAACCAAGGTGGTAATTAGTTATAAGCCAAAGCTTCAAGCTCAAGCCCGGTAGCGGCAGCAGCAGCATCGCGGTGCACTTGTGCCAGCGATGGCTTTACGTTGGGAAGCTTAACAAGAAAAGTTCGTCTTTTCCACACACACACTCACACATCTGAGAGATTGCCAAGGAGCCGAGGAGGAGAAGCGTAACACTGACAGTGCATCGAAACCTTTATTGATTGTTAGCGACAATTGCAATGCGAGAAACCTCATTAAGTCTGTGGAATAATTAACTCGACCATGTCCATGTCGTCGGCAGAGTGGGTGAGTATTTCGTCCAGTTGGCGTTTAGTGTTGGCTGGCATGAGCTCCATGGTCTCGTCGGCCAGATACTCGGGCGGCGGCAGCTCATTGTCCAGGTTCTCGTCGCTTGTGTAGCAGATGTTTGGCCATGCCGCAGCCAGTGTCTGATCTGTGGTTGTGGGCTCAGCGTTAAGTTGGAGATCATTGTTTTTTGTGGGAGAACGTTCCTTGGAGCGTTCCAAAGCGTTGCAGCAGCGACGCAGCACGTCCTTGAGATCCGGGCGCTCGCATTCAGCGCTCAGCGCCTCAAACAGCGTGTCCACCGAGCGTTTGGTCGCCTCCAGTTCGATCTGCTGTAGCAGATTGATATCGCGCTGATGCTGCGAACAGTTCAACAAGTCCTCGTTCAAGGTGGCGGCATCGCAAAGCATCTTCTCAATCAGCTGATCGGTCTGATTGTATTCGTCGCGCAGCTCGGCGATCATGCATTGCTCGCGTGGCGATGGCGGCGGCGGCGTTGGCTCCGCTTCAGTCTTGCGCGGCTTGCGGAAAGTCGCGAATGTCGCACGTTGAGCGCCAGCGCCAACGGCAGCGGCAACGCTGACCTTTGACTTCTTCATGGTGGCTGCTGTCGGCGACTTGCCAAAGAGGCGCTCATCGTTGCCCTGTATGGTCGACACACTGCTCAGCTGAAGACGCTTGGCACGCTCCACCAGATTGGCCATCGCCTGCTCCGCAACCATCTTGACTTGACGCTGTGTATCGCTCATATTGCAGAATGTATCTATGTGGAATGCAATATATATATATATGTATACGATTATATGGTAGTCTGTGAGATTACTTGTTGTACGTGGTTTAGATTCCTTTTGATTTTGATCGACTCGATTGTTGAGCACAACAATGTGAACAAATGCTTCTTCCAGACAGACAGTTAACTCAATGTGAACTACGAATCGAATCGAGCTGAATACCTAAATATCAAAGCTACTTTTCCATATGCGTATGCATCACAGGAATTGAAAAAAAGCTAACAGAAAACACACATTTTATTTTTGATACCCAACAATTCAAACTTGATAACTCATTAAGTACGATTTTTTAAGCTCAAGATTGAAAATTCTTGTTTGAATTGGGAAATTGTCTATTTAATTACTTTGATATTTTCATTTTTAAATTAAAATTCTTATTTCAAGGATTTATAAGTGGTTTTTCTCTCTGCATAATTCTTCTACTTTTTGTTAGCCTCACAGAGAGCATTCTAATATACCCACTGGGCTAATTTGGGTACTAGTGTTCACTCTAAAATGGTTAGGAATCGAGTAGAGTTCGAACCCAGAATGTCCGACCACCACATGCTAAAGAATGAGCGACAACACCAGACTTTAGCTTAAATGGCAGTCTTAGGAAAAGAAGAAGAGAGAGAGGAAAATGCATTAAATGACTACTTTTTTGTAATTACAATATATTATATATCTGCCTAATGACTACTCAGATTGCCTTGACACCAGTGGAACCGCAGGGTATTCACTCAGTTTGGAAGCTATTCTGGACAAGCTTTCCACACTCTCTATTTTGTATGATTAAGTGAGCAGATATTTACGCGCAGATTGCTTCCCGACTAATAATGTATGTGTGAGGACTTTGCCGGCAACTTCACTTTAAACCCTTCGCAGACACCTGCTGCAAATCTAATGAAAATCTATTGTGTGCTCCTAGTTTCAACCTTCTCGCGTTGCGTCGCTTCATATGTAAATTTATAACACAATGAAATTGGCTCACAACACATTTCATAGCATACCCTGACACCATTTGCGAGTAGTGAAATTGTTCCTTCAAAAGAAGGGTATTGGGTAGTCACCATTTTACCAATCAATTTTGTAAATAAGCTTTGTATTGGATGTTCTGATGTTCTGACAAAATTTGTTTCTTAAGTTAAAGCTATGATTTTTTTTAGAGAATTTTGAGCCAGCAGATTACATACAACTTATGTTAAGCCAGCAGAAGGCATTATTTAATAGTAAGAAGAAATTTATTTATAAAATTATTATTATAAAATTCGTAATAAAGTTTATATTATGCTAAAAATCTTAAAGTATTTAATAATCCATTCTTTACTCTTTTTGCTTATTTTTTTAAATCAGCAAGTAAATATAATATATTATTACTTACAATATTTTATGTATTATTATATTATTAGCTTACAATACTTTATGTACTATTATATTTATTAGCTGATTATATAAACAATAAATGTAAAGAGCAAAGAAACGATTATTAAATATTTAAATATTATTAACATAACATTTTGTATTACAAATCTATAAAGCTTATGTAGATAATGCAAAGTTTTTTTTACTAAAATATGTATCATTATTAAATTTATTAGTTTTTTCCAGAATTTTATATTTTTGTATATCTTTTAATTTATGAATTTTCAAAGAGCATATAAAGGCTAAACAGCAACACTATAGACCAAGTAAAGTATAGTTAAAAGTTGCGCTGATTACTATTTTTCGTTTCCAATTGCAGTTCAAGGGGTTCACACACTTAAAATCAGTTCCAACTTATGGCTTAAAGGTCGTCGACAAGATGAAGATCTTTGCTTTATTGCACCTGCTCAAGCCGTGCCAAATGTAGATATGTAACACACATATGTAGGGTATATAAAAATGTAAGTGAGACACAAAAGGCAAACAAGCTAGATAAATAATTCTTGGCGAAAATAAAACGGAGTTGGCTTAGGTAACTAAGGATAGGCAACGATGTGGCATAAAGAAAGAGCACAAGGGTTGGGGCGTAGGCTGGGCAGCTTGTTGTTGGTTCTTGCTGACGATGCTGCTCCTGCTGCTTCTGATGCGGCTGAAGCTCATGAAACTGGTGAAGCTGCTGCTGCTGCCAATGGAGGAGTGCTTAAATTTTCTGAAGTTCAATTCCTTTGTCCTTTTTGTGGCACGCAGTTGTTTAGCACATTAAGCCACTGAAACAACTACGATACGCACACACAAACACACAGGACGAACTCACGCATGATGGAATGGGGTGAGCGTCGAGCATGGGGACAAAGGGACAGAGTTGGGAGAGAGGAGAGCCTCACTGGGATGATGGCATCTTTATATGCTTGCGTTGGAGTTGTCAGCTGTTTTATGGGAAAGTTATGACGTGCCTCATTCAGAGGCTTACAGTCGCCCAAAAAATATCTACGACAACGTTGCCAAGGTAAAGAGCAACGAGCAAAGTAGCAAAGGAGCACACCAAGAACCAGACGCCAGGCGACAGCAGCAGCAGCAGCAGCCGAGGAGCCAAGGAGCCAAGCAGACCAGATGCCAGGAGATGCGAGGCGCCAGGCGAAGAGCAAAAGAAAACTTTTATGCGACGCTCTCTCACTCTGCTGGCGTCGAGGCAACTTTTGCCTTTTATGTCCTTGTCGTTGTCGGCAGCTATCAGTTAGTGTGCCACCATGTGGGTGTGTGTGCCTTGGTGTGTGTGTGCGTGTGTGCGGGCGCGCTTATGGCGTTTTGTGTGACATTTATTGTTATTTAACTGTGACAAACTTTAAGGATAAGCATGCATAGACTTGTGTAGTCGTGTCTGCCTCGACAGGCGCCAGACTTCACAATTTCCATGGCGAGTTTGCTCCTCTCTCCTGGGGTGGCCCCTTAAACTACTATATGTGTGTGTGTACTCCTTCTTAGCATCCTGACAGCTGAATTCGAAAGTCAACATAAAATATATGTATGTTCGCATGGCGTCGTCTTTATTGTGCCACAAAAAGAAAATGTATGAAACGGAATTGAAATCAAAACTGAATATGAACTGATGTAATGGCCCCAATGAAATATGTACAACGGCTTCAATATTACAGCTGCCTGGTCACACTCAGGCTGCATAAAAGAGAAAGTGCAATAAAGTAGCGCAGATAAGATGGGTTGAGATGGTGTAAGATGAAATGGGATCAATGATACTTCCATCTTTTAGGACTCTGATATTTGTAAAGCAATTTTAACGCTAGTCTCTACGCATTCTTACTTTGCCTTTTACTTTTAGACATGCATTTTTATTTACCGTATTTGTTAGTTACATTCTGATTTTGTATATGAAATTTAGAAAACAATATTACCCAAATTACCTAAATTTGCATTCTTTATTTTAATTTCACACGCAATGAACTGCCTTTTATTTGTAAATAACTTAACATTGAATAGGCTCAACAAAGTCTAAAACATATTTCACAAAAGCAGCAAAAGGAGTCTGCGAAGACAAACAACAAATTTTATATTTTCATGTTCGATTTTTGAATTTTGGCGATGCCTAAAAAAATAGCAGAAAAAGTTCATCATAAATGAACCAACAGTCAAACATATTGAATAATACAATTTTTTTTTTTGTATTATTCATTTATGTTTTTATACGGGTCAAGGTGAGAACACTTGATATTCAAATAAAGTATTACCTAAAATAATAAATAAATAAATAACCAGCTTCATAAAACTAAAGGCGCAAATACAATTTTCAATGTAAATCGTTATTAATATTTAAAAACACAAAAATATAGTCCATTGGCATTCGACAAAATACAAAAATACATATGTACTATTTAATTGAAATGTAATTTCTAAATATCTCTTCAAATTAATTTGACACAATTGAATCGCTTTTAAGTAAAATCAACTAAGCCCGCATTACTCTGCTAATTAAAGCTAGCCCTTAAAGAGGCACACAGTATCCCAGATAATAATACAAATCAAACAACAAAATTGTTAAATAGTGCTTTTAACTATTTAGTATCAAAGCTCAAAGACTAACAAAAGCCCAAACACTCTTCTTCTCAAATCGTTAACTTGGCAAATGCAATTTTTGACTATTTAAAATGCAAGTTCAATTAACTTGTAGATGCCCATATCCAAATACAGTTTTTGACCTTTTAATATTAAAGTTCAATTAGTTAACTGCATATTCTGCTTAATTAACAGTAACTTCTTCTGCTAGACTGATAGTTCGTAACTCCTTTCTCCTCAATTCTCAAATTGTTTACTTCGGGAATGTCAATTATAATTTATTCATAAGCAAATTCAATTAATTAGAAAATAATCTCCACCCTTCTCGACAATTCACATATTGTCAACTTGGAAACGTAGTGTTTAACCATATTATATCCAAGCTCAATTAGCGAGTAGCTTCTTCTGCTTAACTAACAGCAACTTCTTCTGCTAGACTAATAACAACTCCTTCCCCTAGACTAATGGCAACTTCTTCTGCTAGACTGATAGTTCCTAACTCCTTTCTCCTCAATTCTTAAATAGTTTGAATCGCGAATATCAATTATGACTTATTCATATGCAAATTCAATTAGCTTGTAGATGATCAGCACCCTTCTCGACACTTCTCACATTGTCAACTTGGAAATGTAGTTTTTATTTATTTTATAATTAATCTCAAATAGCTAGTAGCTTCTTCTGCTAGACTAATAGCAACTTCTTCTGCTAGACTGTTAGTTATTTAGGACTTTTCGATTTTGCTGCGATGTCCTACATTTTTATTCGTCTCTGAGACAAAAATTTTGCAAGTCAAAATATTAAAAAATGTCTCATACTTCTGGGGATCGAATTAATTTTGTAATCGAAAATTTAAAATGTGTATATCTCGAAAATCAACTCAATCGTAATCAACTCATCTTAACAAGGACTATCAGATGGCCAAGGGACATTTCGATCATCCCTTTGGTTCCCGAGATATTCATGATTTTCTGGTTTTGTTGCGATTTCTTACATTTTTTTTTCGACTCCGGAACGAAAAATTTCCAAGTCCAAAAATTAAAAAGTTTTGCATACTTTTGGGGATCGAATTAATTTTGTAGTCGAAAATTTAAAATGTGTATATTTCGAAAACTACAACGACAATTTAGATAGCCATTGGCCGGTCGATAGCCCTAACAAATACGTTTAAAAATAACTGTCGATTGTCATTAAAAAAATAAAAAATATACAAAAAAACAAACAAGAATTTTTCTGAAAAATGTACAAGGGGTAGGCATGGAAAATTGGCGAAAAATTCAAAAATCCTCCGTAACTTCGTCATTTGAAGGACGATCAGGATGTCCTTTGGCATGCATATAGGGACGGATTCATGAAGGACGACAATGAAATCAAAAGCCCGAATATCCTTTAAACAACAGAGTTAGAAGGACTTTTTTGCTGAGAGAAAACATACTCTATCTTGGCCGTATCCTTGCCGATCCTTATCATCTCTGTGGCAATCAACTCGTCTTAACAAGGACTATAAGCTGGCCAAAGGACATTTCGACCGTCGTTTTGGTTCCCGAGATATTTATGATTTTCTGATTTTGTTGCGATTTCTTACATTTTTTTTCGACTCCGCAAAGAAAAATTTCCAAGTCCAAAAATTAAAAAGTTTTGCATACTTTTGGGGATCGAATAAATTTTGTAGTCGAAAAGTTAAAATGTGTATATTTCGAAAACTACAACGACAATTTAGATAGCCATTGGCCGGTCGATAGCCCTAACAAATACGTTTAAAAATAACTGTCGATTGTCATAAGAAAAATCAAAAATATATAAAAAAAACAAACAAGAATTTTTCTGAAAAATGTACAAGGGGTAGGCATGGAAAATTGGCGAAAAATTCAAAAATCCTACGTAACTTCGTCATTTGAAGGACGATCAGGATGTCCTTTGGCATGCATATAGGGACGGATTCATGAAGGACGACAATGAAATCAAAAGCCCGAATATCCTTTAAACAACAGAGTTAGAAGGACTTTTTTGCTGAGAGAAAACATGCTCTATCTTGGCCGTATCCTTGCCGATCCTTATGAGTTCTGTGGCAATCGACTCGTCTTAACAAGGACTATAAGCTGGCCAAAGGACATTTCGATCGTCCTTTTGGTTCCCGAGATATTTATGATTTTCTGATTTTGTTGCGATTTCTTACATTTTTTTTTCGACTCCGCAAAGAAAAATTTCCAAGTCCAAAAATTAAAAAGTTTTGCATACTTTTGGGGATCGAATTAATTTTGTAGTCGAAAATTTAAAATGTGTATATTTCGAAAACTACAACGACAATTTAGATAGCCATTGGCCGGTCGATAGCCCTAACAAATACGTTTAAAAATAACTGTCGATTGTCATAAAAAAAATCAAAAATATATAAAAAAAAACAAACAAGAATTTTTCTGAAAAATGTTTCAAGTCCAAAAATTAAAAAGTTTTGCATACTTTTGGGGATCGAATTAATTTTGTAGTCGAAAATTTAAAATGTGTATATTTCGAAAACTACAACGACAATTTAGATAGCCATTGGCCAGTCGATAGCCCTAACAAATACGTTTAAAAATAACTGTCGATTGTCATAAAAATAATCAAAAATATATAAAAAAAAACAAACAAGAATTTTTCTGAAAAATGTACAAGGGGTAGGCATGGAAAATTGGCGAAAAATTCAAAAATCCTCCGTAACTTCGTCATTTGAAGGACGATCAGGATGTCCTTTGGCATGCATATAGGGACGGATTCATGAAGGACGACAATGAAATCAAAAGCCCGAATATCCTTTAAACAACAGAGTTAGAAGGACTTTTTTGCTGAGAGAAAACATGCTCTATCTTGGCCGTATCCTTGCCGATCCTTATGAGTTCTGTGGCAATCGACTCGTCTTAACAAGGACTATAAGCTGGCCAAAGGACATTTCGATCGTCCTTTTGGTTCCCGAGATATTTATGATTTTCTGATTTTGTTGCGATTTCTTACATTTTTTTTTCGACTCCGCAAAGAAAAATTTCCAAGTCCAAAAATTAAAAAGTTTTGCATACTTTTGGGGATCGAATTAATTTTGTAGTCGAAAATTTAAAATGTGTATATTTCGAAAACTACAACGACAATTTAGATAGCCATTGGCCGGTCGATAGCCCTAACAAATACGTTTAAAAATAACTGTCGATTGTCATAAAAAAAATCAAAAATATATAAAAAAAACAAACAAGAATTTTTCTGAAAAATGTACAAGGGGTAGGCATGGAAAATTGGCGAAAAATTCAAAAATCCTCCGTAACTTCGTCATTTGAAGGACGATCAGGATGTCCTTTGGCATGCATATAGGGACGGATTCATGAAGGACGACAATGAAATCAAAAGCCCGAATATCCTTTAAACAACAGAGTTAGAAGGACTTTTTTGCTGAGAGAAAACATGCTCTATCTTGGCCGTATCCTTGCCGATCCTTATGAGTTCTGTGGCAATCGACTCGTCTTAACAAGGACTATAAGCTGGCCAAAGGACATTTCGATCGTCCTTTTGGTTCCCGAGATATTTATGATTTTCTGATTTTGTTGCGATTTCTTACATTTTTTTTTCGACTCGCAAAGAAAAATTTCCAAGTCCAAAAATTAAAAAGTTTTGCATACTTTTGGGGATCGAATTAATTTTGTAGTCGAAAATTTAAAATGTGTATATTTCGAAAACTACAACGACAATTTAGATAGCCATTGGCCGGTCGATAGCCCTAACAAATACGTTTAAAAATAACTGTCGATTGTCATAAGAAAAATCAAAAATATATAAAAAAAACAAACAAGAATTTTTCTGAAAAATGTACAAGGGGTAGGCATGGAAAATTGGCGAAAAATTCAAAAATCCTCCGTAACTTCGTCATTTGAAGGACGATCAGGATGTCCTTTGGCATGCATATAGGGACGGATTCATGAAGGATGACAATGAAATCAAAAGCCCGAATATCCTTTAAACAACAGAGTTAGAAGGACTTTTTTGCTGAGAGAAAACATGCTCTATCTTGGCCGTATCCTTGCCGATCCTTATGAGTTCTGTGGCAATCAACTCATCTTAACAAGGACTATAAGCTGGCCAAAGGACATTTTGATCGTCCTTTTGGTTCCCGAGATATTCATGATTTTCTGATTTTGTTGCGATTTCTACCATTTTTTTTTCGACTCCGCAAAGAAAAATTTCCAAGTCCAAAAATTAAAAAGTTTTGCATACTTTTGGGGATCGAATTAATTTTGTAGTCGAAAATTTAAAATGTGTATATTTCGAAAACTACAACGACAATTTAGATAGCCATTGGCCGGTCGACAGCCCTAACAAATACGTTTAAAAATAACTGTCGATTGTCATAAAAATAATCAAAAATATATAAAAAAAACAAACAAGAATTTTTCTGAAAAATGTACAAGGGGTAGGCATGGAAAATTGGCGAAAAATTCAAAAATCCTCCGTAACTTCGTCATTTGAAGGACGATCAGGATGTCCTTTGGCATGCATATAGGGACGGATTCATGAAGGACGACAATGAAATCAAAAGCCCGAATATCCTTTAAACAACAGAGTTAGAAGGACTTTTTTGCTGAGAGAAAACATGCTCTATCTTGGCCGTATCCTTGCCGATCCTTATGAGTTCTGTGGCAATCGACTCGTCTTAACAAGGACTATAAGCTGGCCAAAGGACATTTCGATCGTCCTTTTGGTTCCCGAGATATTTATGACTTTCTGATTTTGTTGCGATTTCTTACATTTTTTTTTCGACTCCGCAAAGAAAAATTTCCAAGTCCAAAAATTAAAAAGTTTTGCATACTTTTGGGGATCGAATTAATTTTGTAGTCGAAAATTTAAAATGTGTATATTTCGAAAACTACAACGACAATTTAGATAGCCATTGGCCAGTCGATAGCCCTAACAAATACGTTTAAAAATAACTGTCGATTGTCATAAAAATAATCAAAAATATATAAAAAAAACAAACAAGAATTTTTCTGAAAAATGTACAAGGGGTAGGCATGGAAAATTGGCGAAAAATTCAAAAATCCTCCGTAACTTCGTCATTTGAAGGACGATCAGGATGTCCTTTGGCATGCATATAGGGACGGATTCATGAAGGACGACAATGAAATCAAAAGCCCGAATATCCTTTAAACAACAGAGTTAGAAGGACTTTTTTGCTGAGAGAAAACATGCTCTATCTTGGCCGTATCCTTGCCGATCCTTATGAGTTCTGTGGCAATCGACTCGTCTTAACAAGGACTATAAGCTGGCCAAAGGACATTTCGATCGTCCTTTTGGTTCCCGAGATATTTATGACTTTCTGATTTTGTTGCGATTTCTTACATTTTTTTTCGACTCCGCAAAGAAAAATTTCCAAGTCCAAAAATTAAAAAGTTTTGCATACTTTTGGGGATCGAATAAATTTTGTAGTCGAAAAGTTAAAATGTGTATATTTCGAAAACTACAACGACAATTTAGATAGCCATTGGCCGGTCGATAGCCCTAACAAATACGTTTAAAAATAACTGTCGATTGTCATAAAAAAAATCAAAAATATATATAAAAAAACAAACAAGAATTTTTCTGAAAAATGTACAAGGGGTAGGCATGGAAAATTGGCGAAAAATTCAAAAATCCTCCGTAACTTCGTCATTTGAAGGACGATCAGGATGTCCTTTGGCATGCATATAGGGACGGATTCATGAAGGACGACAATGAAATCAAAAGCCCGAATATCCTTTAAACAACAGAGTTAGAAGGACTTTTTTGCTGAGAGAAAACATGCTCTATCTTGGCCGTATCCTTGCCGATCCTTATGAGTTCTGTGACAATCAACTCGTCTTAACAAGGACTATAAGCTGGCCAAAGGACATTTCGATCGTCCTTTTGGTTCCCGAGATATTTATGATTTTCTGATTTTGTTGCGATTTCTTACATTTTTTTTTCGACTCCGCAAAGAAAAATTTCCAAGTCCAAAAATTAAAAAGTTTTGCATACTTTTGGGGATCGAATTAATTTTGTAGTCGAAAATTTAAAATGTGTATATTTCGAAAACTACAACGACAATTTAGATAGCCATTGGCCGGTCGATAGCCCTAACAAATACGTTTAAAAATAACTGTCGATTGTCATTAAAAAAATCAAAAATATATAAAAAAAACAAACAAGAATTTTTCTGAAAAATGTACAAGGGGTAGGCATGGAAAATTGGCGAAAAATTCAAAAATCCTCCGTAACTTCGTCATTTGAAGGACGATCAGGATATCCTTTGGCATGCATATAGGGACGGATTCATGAAGGACGACAATGAAATCAAAAGCCCGAATATCCTTTAAACAACAGAGTTAGAAGGACTTTTTTGCTGAGAGAAAACATGCTCTATCTTGGCCGTATCCTTGCCGATCCTTATGAGTTCTGTGGCAATCGACTCGTCTTAACAAGGACTATAAGCTGGCCAAAGGACATTTCGATCGTCCTTTTGGTTCCCGAGATATTTATGATTTTCTGATTTTGTTGCGATTTCTTACATTTTTTTTTCGACTCCGCAAAGAAAAATTTCCAAGTCCAAAAATTAAAAAGTTTTGCATACTTTTGGGGATCGAATTAATTTTGTAGTCGAAAATTTAAAATGTGTATATTTCGAAAACTACAACGACAATTTAGATAGCCATTGGCCGGTCGATAGCCCTAACAAATACGTTTAAAAATAACTGTCGATTGTCATAAAAATAATCAAAAATATATAAAAAAAAACAAACAAGAATTTTTCTGAAAAATGTACAAGGGGTAGGCATGGAAAATTGGCGAAAAATTCAAAAATCCTCCGTAACTTCGTCATTTGAAGGACGATCAGGATGTCCTTTGGCATGCATATAGGGACGGATTCATGAAGGACGACAATGAAATCAAAAGCCCGAATATCCTTTAAACAACAGAGTTAGAAGGACTTTTTTGCTGAGAGAAAACATGCTCTATCTTGGCCGTATCCTTGCCGATCCTTATGAGTTCTGTGACAATCAACTCGTCTTAACAAGGACTATAAGCTGGCCAAAGGACATTTCGATCGTCCTTTTGGTTCCCGAGATATTTATGATGTTATGATTTTGTTGCGATTTCTTACATTTTTTTTTCGACTCCGCAAAGAAAAATTTCCAAGTCCAAAAATTAAAAAGTTTTGCATACTTTTGGGGATCGAATTAATTTTGTAGTCGAAAATTTAAAATGTGTATATTTCGAAAACTACAACGACAATTTAGATAGCCATTGGCCGGTCGATAGCCCTAACAAATACGTTTAAAAATAACTGTCGATTGTCATTAAAAAAATCAAAAATATATAAAAAAAACAAACAAGAATTTTTCTGAAAAATGTACAAGGGGTAGGCATGGAAAATTGGCGAAAAATTCAAAAATCCTCCGTAACTTCGTCATTTGAAGGACGATCAGGATGTCCTTTGGCATGCATATAGGGACGGATTCATGAAGGACGACAATGAAATCAAAAGCCCGAATATCCTTTAAACAACAGAGTTAGAAGGACTTTTTTGCTGAGAGAAAACATGCTCTATCTTGGCCGTATCCTTGCCGATCCTTATGAGTTCTGTGGCAATCGACTCGTCTTAACAAGGACTATAAGCTGGCCAAAGGACATTTCGATCGTCCTTTTGGTTCCCGAGATATTTATGATTTTCTGATTTTGTTGCGATTTCTTACATTTTTTTTTCGACTCCGCAAAGAAAAATTTCCAAGTCCAAAAATTAAAAAGTTTTGCATACTTTTGGGGATCGAATTAATTTTGTAGTCGAAAATTTAAAATGTGTATATTTCGAAAACTACAACGACAATTTAGATAGCCATTGGCCGGTCGATAGCCCTAACAAATACGTTTAAAAATAACTGTCGATTGTCATAAGAAAAATCAAAAATATATAAAAAAAACAAACAAGAATTTTTCTGAAAAATGTACAAGGGGTAGGCATGGAAAATTGGCGAAAAATTCAAAAATCCTCCGTAACTTCGTCATTTGAAGGACGATCAGGATGTCCTTTGGCATGCATATAGGGACGGATTCATGAAGGACGACAATGAAATCAAAAGCCCGAATATCCTTTAAACAACAGAGTTAGAAGGACTTTTTTGCTGAGAGAAAACATGCTCTATCTTGGCCGTATCCTTGCCGATCCTTATGAGTTCTGTGGCAATCGACTCGTCTTAACAAGGACTATAAGCTGGCCAAAGGACATTTCGATCGTCCTTTTGGTTCCCGAGATATTTATGACTTTCTGATTTTGTTGCGATTTCTTACATTTTTTTTTCGACTCCGCAAAGAAAAATTTCCAAGTCCAAAAATTAAAAAGTTTTGCATACTTTTGGGGATCGAATTAATTTTGTAGTCGAAAATTTAAAATGTGTATATTTCGAAAACTACAACGACAATTTAGATAGCCATTGGCCGGTCGATAGCCCTAACAAATACGTTTAAAAATAACCGTCGATTGTCATTAAAAAAATAAAAAATATATAAAAAAAACAAACAAGAATTTTTCTGAAAAATGTACAAGGGGTAGGCATGGAAAATTGGCGAAAAATTCAAAAATCCTCCGTAACTTCGTCATTTGAAGGACGATCAGGATGTCCTTTGGCATGCATATAGGGACGGATTCATGAAGGACGACAATGAAATCAAAAGCCCGAATATCCTTTAAACAACAGAGTTAGAAGGACTTTTTTGCTGAGAGAAAACATGCTCTATCTTGGCCGTATCCTTGCCGATCCTTATGAGTTCTGTGGCAATCGACTCGTCTTAACAAGGACTATAAGCTGGCCAAAGGACATTTCGATCGTCCTTTTGGTTCCCGAGATATTTATGATTTTCTGATTTTGTTGCGATTTCTTACATTTTTTTTTCGACTCCGCAAAGAAAAATTTCCAAGTCCAAAAATTAAAAAGTTTTGCATACTTTTGGGGATCGAATTAATTTTGTAGTCGAAAATTTAAAATGTGTATATTTCGAAAACTACAACGACAATTTAGATAGCCATTGGCCGGTCGATAGCCCTAACAAATACGTTTAAAAATAACTGTCGATTGTCATAAAAATAATCAAAAATATATAAAAAAAACAAACAAGAATTTTTCTGAAAAATGTACAAGGGGTAGGCATGGAAAATTGGCGAAAAATTCAAAAATCCTCCGTAACTTCGTCATTTGAAGGACGATCAGGATGTCCTTTGGCATGCATATAGGGACGGATTCATGAAGGACGACAATGAAATCAAAAGCCCGAATATCCTTTAAACAACAGAGTTAGAAGGACTTTTTTGCTGAGAGAAAACATGCTCTATCTTGGCCGTATCCTTGCCGATCCTTATGAGTTCTGTGGCAATCGACTCGTCTTAACAAGGACTATAAGCTGGCCAAAGGACATTTCGATCGTCCTTTTGGTTCCCGAGATATTTATGATTTTCTGATTTTGTTGCGATTTCTTACATTTTTTTTTCGACTCCGCAAAGAAAAATTTCCAAGTCCAAAAATTAAAAAGTTTTGCATACTTTTGGGGATGGAATTAATTTTGTAGTCGAAAATTTAAAATGTGTATATTTCGAAAACTACAACGACAATTTAGATAGCCATTGGCCGGTCGATAGCCCTAACAAATACGTTTAAAAATAACTGTCGATTGTCATAAAAAAAATCAAAAATATATAAAAAAAACAAACAAGAATTTTTCTGAAAAATGTACAAGGGGTAGGCATGGAAAATTGGCGAAAAATTCAAAAATCCTCCGTAACTTCGTCATTTGAAGGACGATCAGGATGTCCTTTGGCATGCATATAGGGACGGATTCATGAAGGACGACAATGAAATCAAAAGCCCGAATATCCTTTAAACAACAGAGTTAGAAGGACTTTTTTGCTGAGAGAAAACATGCTCTATCTTGGCCGTATCCTTGCCGATCCTTATGAGTTCTGTGGCAATCGACTCGTCTTAACAAGGACTATAAGCTGGCCAAAGGACATTTCGATCGTCCTTTTGGTTCCCGAGATATTTATGACTTTCTGATTTTGTTGCGATTTCTTACATTTTTTTTTCGACTCCGCAAAGAAAAATTTCCAAGTCCAAAAATTAAAAAGTTTTGCATACTTTTGGGGATGGAATTAATTTTGTAGTCGAAAATTTAAAATGTGTATATTTCGAAAACTACAACGACAATTTAGATAGCCATTGGCCGGTCGATAGCCCTAACAAATACGTTTAAAAATAACCGTCGATTGTCATTAAAAAAATAAAAAATATATAAAAAAAACAAACAAGAATTTTTCTGAAAAATGTACAAGGGGTAGGCATGGAAAATTGGCGAAAAATTCAAAAATCCTCCGTAACTTCGTCATTTGAAGGACGATCAGGATGTCCTTTGGCATGCATATAGGGACGGATTCATGAAGGACGACAATGAAATCAAAAGCCCGAATATCCTTTAAACAACAGAGTTAGAAGGACTTTTTTGCTGAGAGAAAACATGCTCTATCTTGGCCGTATCCTTGCCGATCCTTATGAGTTCTGTGGCAATCGACTCGTCTTAACAAGGACTATAAGCTGGCCAAAGGACATTTCGATCGTCCTTTTGGTTCCCGAGATATTTGTGATTTCCTGATTTTGTTGCGATTTCTTACATTTTTTTTTCGACTCCGCAAAGAAAAATTTCCAAGTCCAAAAATTAAAAAGTTTTGCATACTTTTGGGGATCGAATTAATTTTGTAGTCGAAAATTTAAAATGTGTATATTTCGAAAACTACAACGACAATTTAGATAGCCATTGGCCGGTCGATAGCCCTAACAAATACGTTTAAAAATAACTGTCGATAGCCCTAACAAATACGTTTAAAAATAACTGTCGATTGTCATTAAAAAAATCAAAAATATATAAAAAAAACAAACAAGAATTTTTCTGAAAAATGTACAAGGGGTAGGCATGGAAAATTGGCGAAAAATTCAAAAATCCTCCGTAACTTCGTCATTTGAAGGACGATCAGGATGTCCTTTGGCATGCATATAGGGACGGATTCATGAAGGATGACAATGAAATCAAAAGCCCGAATATCCTTTAAACAACAGAGTTAGAAGGACTTTTTTGCTGAGAGAAAACATGCTCTATCTTGGCCGTATCCTTGCCGATCCTTATGAGTTCTGTGGCAATCAACTCATCTTAACAAGGACTATAAGCTGGCCAAAGGACATTTTGATCGTCCTTTTGGTTCCCGAGATATTCATGATTTTCTGATTTTGTTGCGATTTCTACCATTTTTTTTTCGACTCCGCAAAGAAAAATTTCCAAGTCCAAAAATTAAAAAGTTTTGCATACTTTTGGGGATCGAATTAATTTTGTAGTCGAAAATTTAAAATGTGTATATTTCGAAAACTACAACGACAATTTAGATAGCCATTGGCCGGTCGATAGCCCTAACAAATACGTTTAAAAATAACTGTCGATTGTCATTAAAAAAATCAAAAATATATAAAAAAAAACAAACAAGAATTTTTCTGAAAAATGTACAAGGGGTAGGCATGGAAAATTGGCGAAAAATTCAAAAATCCTCCGTAACTTCGTCATTTGAAGGACGATCAGGATGTCCTTTGGCATGCATATAGGGACGGATTCATGAAGGACGACAATGAAATCAAAAGCCCGAATATCCTTTAAACAACAGAGTTAGAAGGACTTTTTTGCTGAGAGAAAACATGCTCTATCTTGGCCGTATCCTTGCCGATCCTTATGAGTTCTGTGGCAATCGACTCGTCTTAACAAGGACTATAAGCTGGCCAAAGGACATTTCGATCGTCCTTTTGGTTCCCGAGATATTTATGATTTTCTGATTTTGTTGCGATTTCTTACATTTTTTTTTCGACTCCGCAAAGAAAAATTTCCAAGTCCAAAAATTAAAAAGTTTTGCATACTTTTGGGGATCGAATTAATTTTGTAGTCGAAAATTTAAAATGTGTATATTTCGAAAACTACAACGACAATTTAGATAGCCATTGGCCGGTCGATAGCCCTAACAAATACGTTTAAAAATAACAGTCGATTGTCATTAAAAAAATAAAAAATATATAAAAAAAACAAACAAGAATTTTTCTGAAAAATGTACAAGGGGTAGGCATGGAAAATTGGCGAAAAATTCAAAAATCCTCCGTAACTTCGTCATTTGAAGGACGATCAGGATGTCCTTTGGCATGCATATAGGGACGGATTCATGAAGGACGACAATGAAATCAAAAGCCCGAATATCCTTTAAACAACAGAGTTAGAAGGACTTTTTTGCTGAGAGAAAACATGCTCTATCTTGGCCGTATCCTTGCCGATCCTTATGAGTTCTGTGGCAATCGACTCGTCTTAACAAGGACTATAAGCTGGCCAAAGGACATTTCGATCGTCCTTTTGGTTCCCGAGATATTTATGATTTTCTGATTTTGTTGCGATTTCTTACATTTTTTTTTCGACTCCGCAAAGAAAAATTTCCAAGTCCAAAAATTAAAAAGTTTTGCATACTTTTGGGGATCGAATTAATTTTGTAGTCGAAAATTTAAAATGTGTATATTTCGAAAACTACAACGACAATTTAGATAGCCATTGGCCGGTCGATAGCCCTAACAAATACGTTTAAAAATAACTGTCGATTGTCATAAAAAAAATCAAAAATATATAAAAAAAACAAACAAGAATTTTTCTGAAAAATGTACAAGGGGTAGGCATGGAAAATTGGCGAAAAATTCAAAAATCCTCCGTAACTTCGTCATTTGAAGGACGATCAGGATGTCCTTTGGCATGCATATAGGGACGGATTCATGAAGGACGACAATGAAATCAAAAGCCCGAATATCCTTTAAACAACAGAGTTAGAAGGACTTTTTTGCTGAGAGAAAACATGCTCTATCTTGGTCGTATCCTTGCCGATCCTTATGAGTTCTGTGGCAATCGACTCGTCTTAACAAGGACTATAAGCTGGCCAAAGGACATTTCGATCGTCCTTTTGGTTCCCGAGATATTTATGATTTTCTGATTTTGTTGCGATTTCTTACATTTTTTTTTCGACTCCGCAAAGAAAAATTTCCAAGTCCAAAAATTAAAAAGTTTTGCATACTTTTGGGGATCGAATTAATTTTGTAGTCGAAAATTTAAAATGTGTATATTTCGAAAACTACAACGACAATTTAGATAGCCATTGGCCGGTCGATAGCCCTAACAAATACGTTTAAAAATAACCGTCGATTGTCATTAAAAAAATAAAAAATATATAAAAAAAACAAACAAGAATTTTTCTGAAAAATGTACAAGGGGTAGGCATGGAAAATTGGCGAAAAATTCAAAAATCCTCCGTAACTTCGTCATTTGAAGGACGATCAGGATGTCCTTTGGCATGCATATAGGGACGGATTCATGAAGGACGACAATGAAATCAAAAGCCCGAATATCCTTTAAACAACAGAGTTAGAAGGACTTTTTTGCTGAGAGAAAACATGCTCTATCTTGGCCGTATCCTTGCCGATCCTTATGAGTTCTGTGGCAATCGACTCGTCTTAACAAGGACTATAAGCTGGCCAAAGGACATTTCGATCGTCCTTTTGGTTCCCGAGATATTTATGATTTTCTGATTTTGTTGCGATTTCTTACATTTTTTTTCGACTCCGCAAAGAAAAATTTCCAAGTCCAAAAATTAAAAAGTTTTGCATACTTTTGGGGATCGAATTAATTTTGTAGTCGAAAATTTAAAATGTGTATATTTCGAAAACTACAACGACAATTTAGATAGCCATTGGCCGGTCGATAGCCCTAACAAATACGTTTAAAAATAACCGTCGATTGTCATTAAAAAAATAAAAAATATATAAAAAAAACAAACAAGAATTTTTCTGAAAAATGTACAAGGGGTAGGCATGGAAAATTGGCGAAAAATTCAAAAATCCTCCGTAACTTCGTCATTTGAAGGACGATCAGGATGTCCTTTGGCATGCATATAGGGACGGATTCATGAAGGACGACAATGAAATCAAAAGCCCGAATATCCTTTAAACAACAGAGTTAGAAGGACTTTTTTGCTGAGAGAAAACATGCTCTATCTTGGTCGTATCCTTGCCGATCCTTATGAGTTCTGTGGCAATCGACTCGTCTTAACAAGGACTATAAGCTGGCCAAAGGACATTTCGATCGTCCTTTTGGTTCCCGAGATATTTATGATTTTCTGATTTTGTTGCGATTTCTTACATTTTTTTTTCGACTCCGCAAAGAAAAATTTCCAAGTCCAAAAATTAAAAAGTTTTGCATATTTTTGGGGATGGAATTAATTTTGTAGTCGAAAATTTAAAATGTGTATATTTCGAAAACTACAACGACAATTTAGATAGCCATTGGCCGGTCGATAGCCCTAACAAATACGTTTAAAAATAACTGTCGATTGTCATAAAAAAAATCAAAAATATATAAAAAAAACAAACAAGAATTTTTCTGAAAAATGTACAAGGGGTAGGCATGGAAAATTGGCGAAAAATTCAAAAATCCTCCGTAACTTCGTCATTTGAAGGACGATCAGGATGTCCTTTGGCATGCATATAGGGACGGATTCATGAAGGACGACAATGAAATCAAAAGCCCGAATATCCTTTAAACAACAGAGTTAGAAGGACTTTTTTGCTGAGAGAAAACATGCTCTATCTTGGCCGTATCCTTGCCGATCCTTATGAGTTCTGTGGCAATCGACTCGTCTTAACAAGGACTATAAGCTGGCCAAAGGACATTTCGATCGTCCTTTTGGTTCCCGAGATATTTATGATTTTCTGATTTTGTTGCGATTTCTTACATTTTTTTTTCGACTCCGCAAAGAAAAATTTCCAAGTCCAAAAATTAAAAAGTTTTGCATACTTTTGGGGATCGAATTAATTTTGTAGTCGAAAATTTAAAATGTGTATATTTCGAAAACTACAACGACAATTTAGATAGCCATTGGCCGGTCGATAGCCCTAACAAATACGTTTAAAAATAACTGTCGATTGTCATTAAAAAAATCAAAAATATATAAAAAAAACAAACAAGAATTTTTCTGAAAAATGTACAAGGGGTAGGCATGGAAAATTGGCGAAAAATTCAAAAATCCTCCGTAACTTCGTCATTTGAAGGACGATCAGGATGTCCTTTGGCATGCATATAGGGACGGATTCATGAAGGACGACAATGAAATCAAAAGCCCGAATATCCTTTAAACAACAGAGTTAGAAGGACTTTTTTGCTGAGAGAAAACATGCTCTATCTTGGTCGTATCCTTGCCGATCCTTATGAGTTCTGTGGCAATCGACTCGTCTTAACAAGGACTATAAGCTGGCCAAAGGACATTTCTGATGATTTTCTGATTTTGTTGCGATTTCTTACATTTTTTTTTCGACTCCGCAAAGAAAAATTTCCAAGTCCAAAAATTAAAAAGTTTTGCATACTTTTGGGGATGGAATTAATTTTGTAGTCGAAAATTTAAAATGTGTATATTTCGAAAACTACAACGACAATTTAGATAGCCATTGGCCGGTCGATAGCCCTAACAAATACGTTTAAAAATAACTGTCGATTGTCATAAAAAAAATCAAAAATATATAAAAAAAACAAACAAGAATTTTTCTGAAAAATGTACAAGGGGTAGGCATGGAAAATTGGCGAAAAATTCAAAAATCCTCCGTAACTTCGTCATTTGAAGGACGATCAGGATGTCCTTTGGCATGCATATAGGGACGGATTCATGAAGGACGACAATGAAATCAAAAGCCCGAATATCCTTTAAACAACAGAGTTAGAAGGACTTTTTTGCTGAGAGAAAACATGCTCTATCTTGGCCGTATCCTTGCCGATCCTTATGAGTTCTGTGGCAATCGACTCGTCTTAACAAGGACTATAAGCTGGCCAAAGGACATTTCGATCGTCCTTTTGGTTCCCGAGATATTTATGATTTTCTGATTTTGTTGCGATTTCTTACATTTTTTTTTCGACTCCGCAAAGAAAAATTTCCAAGTCCAAAAATTAAAAAGTTTTGCATACTTTTGGGGATCGAATTAATTTTGTAGTCGAAAATTTAAAATGTGTATATTTCGAAAACTACAACGACAATTTAGATAGCCATTGGCCGGTCGATAGCCCTAACAAATACGTTTAAAAATAACTGTCGATTGTCATTAAAAAAATCAAAAATATATAAAAAAAACAAACAAGAATTTTTCTGAAAAATGTACAAGGGGTAGGCATGGAAAATTGGCGAAAAATTCAAAAATCCTCCGTAACTTCGTCATTTGAAGGACGATCAGGATGTCCTTTGGCATGCATATAGGGACGGATTCATGAAGGACGACAATGAAATCAAAAGCCCGAATATCCTTTAAACAACAGAGTTAGAAGGACTTTTTTGCTGAGAGAAAACATGCTCTATCTTGGCCGTATCCTTGCCGATCCTTATGAGTTCTGTGGCAATCGACTCGTCTTAACAAGGACTATAAGCTGGCCAAAGGACATTTCGATCGTCCTTTTGGTTCCCGAGATATTTATGATTTTCTGATTTTGTTGCGATTTCTTACATTTTTTTTTCGACTCCGCAAAGAAAAATTTCCAAGTCCAAAAATTAAAAAGTTTTGCATACTTTTGGGGATCGAATTAATTTTGTAGTCGAAAATTTAAAATGTGTATATTTCGAAAACTACAACGACAATTTAGATAGCCATTGGCCGGTCGATAGCCCTAACAAATACGTTTAAAAATAACTGTCGATTGTCATTAAAAAAATCAAAAATATATAAAAAAAACAAACAAGAATTTTTCTGAAAAATGTACAAGGGGTAGGCATGGAAAATTGGCGAAAAATTCAAAAATCCTCCGTAACTTCGTCATTTGAAGGACGATCAGGATGTCCTTTGGCATGCATATAGGGACGGATTCATGAAGGACGACAATGAAATCAAAAGCCCGAATATCCTTTAAACAACAGAGTTAGAAGGACTTTTTTGCTGAGAGAAAACATGCTCTATCTTGGCCGTATCCTTGCCGATCCTTATGAGTTCTGTGGCAATCGACTCGTCTTAACAAGGACTATAAGCTGGCCAAAGGACATTTCGATCGTCCTTTTGGTTCCCGAGATATTTATGATTTTCTGATTTTGTTGCGATTTCTTACATTTTTTTTTCGACTCCGCAAAGAAAAATTTCCAAGTCCAAAAATTAAAAAGTTTTGCATACTTTTGGGGATCGAATTAATTTTGTAGTCGAAAATTTAAAATGTGTATATTTCGAAAACTACAACGACAATTTAGATAGCCATTGGCCGGTCGATAGCCCTAACAAATACGTTTAAAAATAACTGTCGATTGTCATTAAAAAAATCAAAAATATATAAAAAAAACAAACAAGAATTTTTCTGAAAAATGTACAAGGGGTAGGCATGGAAAATTGGCGAAAAATTCAAAAATCCTCCGTAACTTCGTCATTTGAAGGACGATCAGGATGTCCTTTGGCATGCATATAGGGACGGATTCATGAAGGACGACAATGAAATCAAAAGCCCGAATATCCTTTAAACAACAGAGTTAGAAGGACTTTTTTGCTGAGAGAAAACATGCTCTATCTTGGCCGTATCCTTGCCGATCCTTATGAGTTCTGTGGCAATCGACTCGTCTTAACAAGGACTATAAGCTGGCCAAAGGACATTTCGATCGTCCTTTTGGTTCCCGAGATATTTATGATTTTCTGATTTTGTTGCGATTTCTTACATTTTTTTTTCGACTCCGCAAAGAAAAATTTCCAAGTCCAAAAATTAAAAAGTTTTGCATACTTTTGGGGATCGAATTAATTTTGTAGTCGAAAATTTAAAATGTGTATATTTCGAAAACTACAACGACAATTTAGATAGCCATTGGCCGGTCGATAGCCCTAACAAATACGTTTAAAAATAACTGTCGATTGTCATTAAAAAAATCAAAAATATATAAAAAAAACAAACAAGAATTTTTCTGAAAAATGTACAAGGGGTAGGCATGGAAAATTGGCGAAAAATTCAAAAATCCTCCGTAACTTCGTCATTTGAAGGACGATCAGGATGTCCTTTGGCATGCATATAGGGACGGATTCATGAAGGACGACAATGAAATCAAAAGCCCGAATATCCTTTAAACAACAGAGTTAGAAGGACTTTTTTGCTGAGAGAAAACATGCTCTATCTTGGCCGTATCCTTGCCGATCCTTATGAGTTCTGTGGCAATCGACTCGTCTTAACAAGGACTATAAGCTGGCCAAAGGACATTTCGATCGTCCTTTTGGTTCCCGAGATATTTATGATTTTCTGATTTTGTTGCGATTTCTTACATTTTTTTTTCGACTCCGCAAAGAAAAATTTCCAAGTCCAAAAATTAAAAAGTTTTGCATACTTTTGGGGATCGAATTAATTTTGTAGTCGAAAATTTAAAATGTGTATATTTCGAAAACTACAACGACAATTTAGATAGCCATTGGCCGGTCGATAGCCCTAACAAATACGTTTAAAAATAACTGTCGATTGTCATAAAAAAAATCAAAAATATATAAAAAAAACAAACAAGAATTTTTCTGAAAAATGTACAAGGGGTAGGCATGGAAAATTGGCGAAAAATTCAAAAATCCTCCGTAACTTCGTCATTTGAAGGACGATCAGGATGTCCTTTGGCATGCATATAGGGACGGATTCATGAAGGACGACAATGAAATCAAAAGCCCGAATATCCTTTAAACAACAGAGTTAGAAGGACTTTTTTGCTGAGAGAAAACATGCTCTATCTTGGCCGTATCCTTGCCGATCCTTATGAGTTCTGTGGCAATCGACTCGTCTTAACAAGGACTATAAGCTGGCCAAAGGACATTTCGATCGTCCTTTTGGTTCCCGAGATATTTATGATTTTCTGATTTTGTTGCGATTTCTTACATTTTTTTTTCGACTCCGCAAAGAAAAATTTCCAAGTCCAAAAATTAAAAAGTTTTGCATACTTTTGGGGATCGAATTAATTTTGTAGTCGAAAATTTAAAATGTGTATATTTCGAAAACTACAACGACAATTTAGATAGCCATTGGCCGGTCGATAGCCCTAACAAATACGTTTAAAAATAACTGTCGATTGTCATTAAAAAAATCAAAAATATATAAAAAAAACAAACAAGAATTTTTCTGAAAAATGTACAAGGGGTAGGCATGGAAAATTGGCGAAAAATTCAAAAATCCTCCGTAACTTCGTCATTTGAAGGACGATCAGGATGTCCTTTGGCATGCATATAGGGACGGATTCATGAAGGACGACAATGAAATCAAAAGCCCGAATATCCTTTAAACAACAGAGTTAGAAGGACTTTTTTGCTGAGAGAAAACATGCTCTATCTTGGCCGTATCCTTGCCGATCCTTATGAGTTCTGTGGCAATCGACTCGTCTTAACAAGGACTATAAGCTGGCCAAAGGACATTTCGATCGTCCTTTTGGTTCCCGAGATATTTATGATTTTCTGATTTTGTTGCGATTTCTTACATTTTTTTTTCGACTCCGCAAAGAAAAATTTCCAAGTCCAAAAATTAAAAAGTTTTGCATACTTTTGGGGATCGAATTAATTTTGTAGTCGAAAATTTAAAATGTGTATATTTCGAAAACTACAACGACAATTTAGATAGCCATTGGCCGGTCGATAGCCCTAACAAATACGTTTAAAAATAACTGTCGATTGTCATAAAAAAAATCAAAAATATATAAAAAAAACAAACAAGAATTTTTCTGAAAAATGTACAAGGGGTAGGCATGGAAAATTGGCGAAAAATTCAAAAATCCTCCGTAACTTCGTCATTTGAAGGACGATCAGGATGTCCTTTGGCATGCATATAGGGACGGATTCATGAAGGACGACAATGAAATCAAAAGCCCGAATATCCTTTAAACAACAGAGTTAGAAGGACTTTTTTGCTGAGAGAAAACATGCTCTATCTTGGCCGTATCCTTGCCGATCCTTATGAGTTCTGTGGCAATCGACTCGTCTTAACAAGGACTATAAGCTGGCCAAAGGACATTTCGATCGTCCTTTTGGTTCCCGAGATATTTATGATTTTCTGATTTTGTTGCGATTTCTTACATTTTTTTTTCGACTCCGCAAAGAAAAATTTCCAAGTCCAAAAATTAAAAAGTTTTGCATACTTTTGGGGATCGAATTAATTTTGTAGTCGAAAATTTAAAATGTGTATATTTCGAAAACTACAACGACAATTTAGATAGCCATTGGCCGGTCGATAGCCCTAACAAATACGTTTAAAAATAACTGTCGATTGTCATAAAAAAAATCAAAAATATATAAAAAAAACAAACAAGAATTTTTCTGAAAAATGTACAAGGGGTAGGCATGGAAAATTGGCGAAAAATTCAAAAATCCTCCGTAACTTCGTCATTTGAAGGACGATCAGGATGTCCTTTGGCATGCATATAGGGACGGATTCATGAAGGACGACAATGAAATCAAAAGCCCGAATATCCTTTAAACAACAGAGTTAGAAGGACTTTTTTGCTGAGAGAAAACATGCTCTATCTTGGCCGTATCCTTGCCGATCCTTATGAGTTCTGTGGCAATCGACTCGTCTTAACAAGGACTATAAGCTGGCCAAAGGACATTTCGATCGTCCTTTTGGTTCCCGAGATATTTATGATTTTCTGATTTTGTTGCGATTTCTTACATTTTTTTTTCGACTCCGCAAAGAAAAATTTCCAAGTCCAAAAATTAAAAAGTTTTGCATACTTTTGGGGATCGAATTAATTTTGTAGTCGAAAATTTAAAATGTGTATATTTCGAAAACTACAACGACAATTTAGATAGCCATTGGCCGGTCGATAGCCCTAACAAATACGTTTAAAAATAACCGTCGATTGTCATTAAAAAAATAAAAAATATATAAAAAAAACAAACAAGAATTTTTCTGAAAAATGTACAAGGGGTAGGCATGGAAAATTGGCGAAAAATTCAAAAATCCTCCGTAACTTCGTCATTTGAAGGACGATCAGGATGTCCTTTGGCATGCATATAGGGACGGATTCATGAAGGACGACAATGAAATCAAAAGCCCGAATATCCTTTAAACAACAGAGTTAGAAGGACTTTTTTGCTGAGAGAAAACATGCTCTATCTTGGTCGTATCCTTGCCGATCCTTATGAGTTCTGTGGCAATCGACTCGTCTTAACAAGGACTATAAGCTGGCCAAAGGACATTTCGATCGTCCTTTTGGTTCCCGAGATATTTATGATTTTCTGATTTTGTTGCGATTTCTTACATTTTTTTTTCGACTCCGCAAAGAAAAATTTCCAAGTCCAAAAATTAAAAAGTTTTGCATACTTTTGGGGATCGAATTAATTTTGTAGTCGAAAATTTAAAATGTGTATATTTCGAAAACTACAACGACAATTTAGATAGCCATTGGCCGGTCGATAGCCCTAACAAATACGTTTAAAAATAACTGTCGATTGTCATAAAAAAAATCAAAAATATATAAAAAAAACAAACAAGAATTTTTCTGAAAAATGTACAAGGGGTAGGCATGGAAAATTGGCGAAAAATTCAAAAATCCTCCGTAACTTCGTCATTTGAAGGACGATCAGGATGTCCTTTGGCATGCATATAGGGACGGATTCATGAAGGACGACAATGAAATCAAAAGCCCGAATATCCTTTAAACAACAGAGTTAGAAGGACTTTTTTGCTGAGAGAAAACATGCTCTATCTTGGCCGTATCCTTGCCGATCCTTATGAGTTCTGTGGCAATCGACTCGTCTTAACAAGGACTATAAGCTGGCCAAAGGACATTTCGATCGTCCTTTTGGTTCCCGAGATATTTATGATTTTCTGATTTTGTTGCGATTTCTTACATTTTTTTTTCGACTCCGCAAAGAAAAATTTCCAAGTCCAAAAATTAAAAAGTTTTGCATACTTTTGGGGATCGAATTAATTTTGTAGTCGAAAATTTAAAATGTGTATATTTCGAAAACTACAACGACAATTTAGATAGCCATTGGCCGGTCGATAGCCCTAACAAATACGTTTAAAAATAACTGTCGATTGTCATAAGAAAAATCAAAAATATATAAAAAAAACAAACAAGAATTTTTCTGAAAAATGTACAAGGGGTAGGCATGGAAAATTGGCGAAAAATTCAAAAATCCTCCGTAACTTCGTCATTTGAAGGACGATCAGGATGTCCTTTGGCATGCATATAGGGACGGATTCATGAAGGACGACAATGAAATCAAAAGCCCGAATATCCTTTAAACAACAGAGTTAGAAGGACTTTTTTGCTGAGAGAAAACATGCTCTATCTTGGCCGTATCCTTGCCGATCCTTATGAGTTCTGTGGCAATCGACTCGTCTTAACAAGGACTATAAGCTGGCCAAAGGACATTTCGATCGTCCTTTTGGTTCCCGAGATATTTATGACTTTCTGATTTTGTTGCGATTTCTTACATTTTTTTTTCGACTCCGCAAAGAAAAATTTCCAAGTCCAAAAATTAAAAAGTTTTGCATACTTTTGGGGATCGAATTAATTTTGTAGTCGAAAATTTAAAATGTGTATATTTCGAAAACTACAACGACAATTTAGATAGCCATTGGCCGGTCGATAGCCCTAACAAATACGTTTAAAAATAACCGTCGATTGTCATTAAAAAAATAAAAAATATATAAAAAAAACAAACAAGAATTTTTCTGAAAAATGTACAAGGGGTAGGCATGGAAAATTGGCGAAAAATTCAAAAATCCTCCGTAACTTCGTCATTTGAAGGACGATCAGGATGTCCTTTGGCATGCATATAGGGACGGATTCATGAAGGACGACAATGAAATCAAAAGCCCGAATATCCTTTAAACAACAGAGTTAGAAGGACTTTTTTGCTGAGAGAAAACATGCTCTATCTTGGCCGTATCCTTGCCGATCCTTATGAGTTCTGTGGCAATCGACTCGTCTTAACAAGGACTATAAGCTGGCCAAAGGACATTTCGATCGTCCTTTTGGTTCCCGAGATATTTATGATTTTCTGATTTTGTTGCGATTTCTTACATTTTTTTTTCGACTCCGCAAAGAAAAATTTCCAAGTCCAAAAATTAAAAAGTTTTGCATACTTTTGGGGATCGAATTAATTTTGTAGTCGAAAATTTAAAATGTGTATATTTCGAAAACTACAACGACAATTTAGATAGCCATTGGCCGGTCGATAGCCCTAACAAATACGTTTAAAAATAACTGTCGATTGTCATTAAAAAAATCAAAAATATATAAAAAAAACAAACAAGAATTTTTCTGAAAAATGTACAAGGGGTAGGCATGGAAAATTGGCGAAAAATTCAAAAATCCTCCGTAACTTCGTCATTTGAAGGACGATCAGGATGTCCTTTGGCATGCATATAGGGACGGATTCATGAAGGATGACAATGAAATCAAAAGCCCGAATATCCTTTAAACAACAGAGTTAGAAGGACTTTTTTGCTGAGAGAAAACATGCTCTATCTTGGCCGTATCCTTGCCGATCCTTATGAGTTCTGTGGCAATCGACTCGTCTTAACAAGGACTATAAGCTGGCCAAAGGACATTTCGATCGTCCTTTTGGTTCCCGAGATATTTATGATTTTCTGATTTTGTTGCGATTTCTTACATTTTTTTTTCGACTCCGCAAAGAAAAATTTCCAAGTCCAAAAATTAAAAAGTTTTGCATACTTTTGGGGATCGAATTAATTTTGTAGTCGAAAATTTAAAATGTGTATATTTCGAAAACTACAACGACAATTTAGATAGCCATTGGCCGGTCGATAGCCCTAACAAATACGTTTAAAAATAACCGTCGATTGTCATTAAAAAAATAAAAAATATATAAAAAAAACAAACAAGAATTTTTCTGAAAAATGTACAAGGGGTAGGCATGGAAAATTGGCGAAAAATTCAAAAATCCTCCGTAACTTCGTCATTTGAAGGACGATCAGGATGTCCTTTGGCATGCATATAGGGACGGATTCATGAAGGACGACAATGAAATCAAAAGCCCGAATATCCTTTAAACAACAGAGTTAGAAGGACTTTTTTGCTGAGAGAAAACATGCTCTATCTTGGCCGTATCCTTGCCGATCCTTATGAGTTCTGTGGCAATCGACTCGTCTTAACAAGGACTATAAGCTGGCCAAAGGACATTTCGATCGTCCTTTTGGTTCCCGAGATATTTATGATTTTCTGATTTTGTTGCGATTTCTTACATTTTTTTTTCGACTCCGCAAAGAAAAATTTCCAAGTCCAAAAATTAAAAAGTTTTGCATACTTTTGGGGATCGAATTAATTTTGTAGTCGAAAATTTAAAATGTGTATATTTCGAAAACTACAACGACAATTTAGATAGCCATTGGCCGGTCGATAGCCCTAACAAATACGTTTAAAAATAACTGTCGATTGTCATAAAAAAAATCAAAAATATATAAAAAAAACAAACAAGAATTTTTCTGAAAAATGTACAAGGGGTAGGCATGGAAAATTGGCGAAAAATTCAAAAATCCTCCGTAACTTCGTCATTTGAAGGACGATCAGGATGTCCTTTGGCATGCATATAGGGACGGATTCATGAAGGACGACAATGAAATCAAAAGCCCGAATATCCTTTAAACAACAGAGTTAGAAGGACTTTTTTGCTGAGAGAAAACATGCTCTATCTTGGCCGTATCCTTGCCGATCCTTATGAGTTCTGTGGCAATCGACTCGTCTTAACAAGGACTATAAGCTGGCCAAAGGACATTTCGATCGTCCTTTTGGTTCCCGAGATATTTATGATTTTCTGATTTTGTTGCGATTTCTTACATTTTTTTTTCGACTCCGCAAAGAAAAATTTCCAAGTCCAAAAATTAAAAAGTTTTGCATACTTTTGGGGATCGAATTAATTTTGTAGTCGAAAATTTAAAATGTGTATATTTCGAAAACTACAACGACAATTTAGATAGCCATTGGCCGGTCGATAGCCCTAACAAATACGTTTAAAAATAACTGTCGATTGTCATAAAAAAAATCAAAAATATATAAAAAAAACAAACAAGAATTTTTCTGAAAAATGTACAAGGGGTAGGCATGGAAAATTGGCGAAAAATTCAAAAATCCTCCGTAACTTCGTCATTTGAAGGACGATCAGGATGTCCTTTGGCATGCATATAGGGACGGATTCATGAAGGACGACAATGAAATCAAAAGCCCGAATATCCTTTAAACAACAGAGTTAGAAGGACTTTTTTGCTGAGAGAAAACATGCTCTATCTTGGCCGTATCCTTGCCGATCCTTATGAGTTCTGTGGCAATCGACTCGTCTTAACAAGGACTATAAGCTGGCCAAAGGACATTTCGATCGTCCTTTTGGTTCCCGAGATATTTATGATTTTCTGATTTTGTTGCGATTTCTTACATTTTTTTTTCGACTCCGCAAAGAAAAATTTCCAAGTCCAAAAATTAAAAAGTTTTGCATACTTTTGGGGATCGAATTAATTTTGTAGTCGAAAATTTAAAATGTGTATATTTCGAAAACTACAACGACAATTTAGATAGCCATTGGCCGGTCGATAGCCCTAACAAATACGTTTAAAAATAACTGTCGATTGTCATTAAAAAAATCAAAAATATATAAAAAAAACAAACAAGAATTTTTCTGAAAAATGTACAAGGGGTAGGCATGGAAAATTGGCGAAAAATTCAAAAATCCTCCGTAACTTCGTCATTTGAAGGACGATCAGGATGTCCTTTGGCATGCATATAGGGACGGATTCATGAAGGACGACAATGAAATCAAAAGCCCGAATATCCTTTAAACAACAGAGTTAGAAGGACTTTTTTGCTGAGAGAAAACATGCTCTATCTTGGCCGTATCCTTGCCGATCCTTATGAGTTCTGTGGCAATCAACTCGTCTTAACAAGGACTATAAGCTGGCCAAAGGACATTTCGATCGTCCTTTTGGTTCCCGAGATATTTATGATTTTCTGATTTTGTTGCGATTTCTTACATTTTTTTTTCGACTCCGCAAAGAAAAATTTCCAAGTCCAAAAATTAAAAAGTTTTGCATACTTTTGGGGATCGAATTAATTTTGTAGTCGAAAATTTAAAATGTGTATATTTCGAAAACTACAACGACAATTTAGATAGCCATTGGCCGGTCGATAGCCCTAACAAATACGTTTAAAAATAACTGTCGATTGTCATAAAAAAAATCAAAAATATATAAAAAAAACAAACAAGAATTTTTCTGAAAAATGTACAAGGGGTAGGCATGGAAAATTGGCGAAAAATTCAAAAATCCTCCGTAACTTCGTCATTTGAAGGACGATCAGGATGTCCTTTGGCATGCATATAGGGACGGATTCATGAAGGACGACAATGAAATCAAAAGCCCGAATATCCTTTAAACAACAGAGTTAGAAGGACTTTTTTGCTGAGAGAAAACATGCTCTATCTTGGCCGTATCCTTGCCGATCCTTATGAGTTCTGTGGCAATCAACTCGTCTTAACAAGGACTATAAGCTGGCCAAAGGACATTTCGATCGTCCTTTTGGTTCCCGAGATATTTATGATTTTCTGATTTTGTTGCGATTTCTTACATTTTTTTTTCGACTCCGCAAAGAAAAATTTCCAAGTCCAAAAATTAAAAAGTTTTGCATACTTTTGGGGATCGAATTAATTTTGTAGTCGAAAATTTAAAATGTGTATATTTCGAAAACTACAACGACAATTTAGATAGCCATTGGCCGGTCGATAGCCCTAACAAATACGTTTAAAAATAACTGTCGATTGTCATTAAAAAAATCAAAAATATATAAAAAAAACAAACAAGAATTTTTCTGAAAAATGTACAAGGGGTAGGCATGGAAAATTGGCGAAAAATTCAAAAATCCTCCGTAACTTCGTCATTTGAAGGACGATCAGGATGTCCTTTGGCATGCATATAGGGACGGATTCATGAAGGATGACAATGAAATCAAAAGCCCGAATATCCTTTAAACAACAGAGTTAGAAGGACTTTTTTGCTGAGAGAAAACATGCTCTATCTTGGCCGTATCCTTGCCGATCCTTATGAGTTCTGTGGCAATCAACTCGTCTTAACAAGGACTATAAGCTGGCCAAAGGACATTTCGATCGTCCTTTTGGTTCCCGAGATATTTATGATTTTCTGATTTTGTTGCGATTTCTTACATTTTTTTTTCGACTCCGCAAAGAAAAATTTCCAAGTCCAAAAATTAAAAAGTTTTGCATACTTTTGGGGATCGAATTAATTTTGTAGTCGAAAATTTAAAATGTGTATATTTCGAAAACTACAACGACAATTTAGATAGCCATTGGCCGGTCGATAGCCCTAACAAATACGTTTAAAAATAACTGTCGATTGTCATTAAAAAAATCAAAAATATATAAAAAAAACAAACAAGAATTTTTCTGAAAAATGTACAAGGGGTAGGCATGGAAAATTGGCGAAAAATTCAAAAATCCTCCGTAACTTCGTCATTTGAAGGACGATCAGGATGTCCTTTGGCATGCATATAGGGACGGATTCATGAAGGACGACAATGAAATCAAAAGCCCGAATATCCTTTAAACAACAGAGTTAGAAGGACTTTTTTGCTGAGAGAAAACATGCTCTATCTTGGCCGTATCCTTGCCGATCCTTATGAGTTCTGTGGCAATCGACTCGTCTTAACAAGGACTATAAGCTGGCCAAAGGACATTTCGATCGTCCTTTTGGTTCCCGAGATATTTATGATTTTCTGATTTTGTTGCGATTTCTTACATTTTTTTTTCGACTCCGCAAAGAAAAATTTCCAAGTCCAAAAATTAAAAAGTTTTGCATACTTTTGGGGATCGAATTAATTTTGTAGTCGAAAATTTAAAATGTGTATATTTCGAAAACTACAACGACAATTTAGATAGCCATTGGCCGGTCGATAGCCCTAACAAATACGTTTAAAAATAACTGTCGATTGTCATAAAAAAAATCAAAAATATATAAAAAAAACAAACAAGAATTTTTCTGAAAAATGTACAAGGGGTAGGCATGGAAAATTGGCGAAAAATTCAAAAATCCTCCGTAACTTCGTCATTTGAAGGACGATCAGGATGTCCTTTGGCATGCATATAGGGACGGATTCATGAAGGACGACAATGAAATCAAAAGCCCGAATATCCTTTAAACAACAGAGTTAGAAGGACTTTTTTGCTGAGAGAAAACATGCTCTATCTTGGCCGTATCCTTGCCGATCCTTATGAGTTCTGTGGCAATCGACTCGTCTTAACAAGGACTATAAGCTGGCCAAAGGACATTTCGATCGTCCTTTTGGTTCCCGAGATATTTATGATTTTCTGATTTTGTTGCGATTTCTTACATTTTTTTTTCGACTCCGCAAAGAAAAATTTCCAAGTCCAAAAATTAAAAAGTTTTGCATACTTTTGGGGATCGAATTAATTTTGTAGTCGAAAATTTAAAATGTGTATATTTCGAAAACTACAACGACAATTTAGATAGCCATTGGCCGGTCGATAGCCCTAACAAATACGTTTAAAAATAACTGTCGATTGTCATTAAAAAAATCAAAAATATATAAAAAAAACAAACAAGAATTTTTCTGAAAAATGTACAAGGGGTAGGCATGGAAAATTGGCGAAAAATTCAAAAATCCTCCGTAACTTCGTCATTTGAAGGACGATCAGGATGTCCTTTGGCATGCATATAGGGACGGATTCATGAAGGACGACAATGAAATCAAAAGCCCGAATATCCTTTAAACAACAGAGTTAGAAGGACTTTTTTGCTGAGAGAAAACATGCTCTATCTTGGCCGTATCCTTGCCGATCCTTATGAGTTCTGTGGCAATCGACTCGTCTTAACAAGGACTATAAGCTGGCCAAAGGACATTTCGATCGTCCTTTTGGTTCCCGAGATATTTATGATTTTCTGATTTTGTTGCGATTTCTTACATTTTTTTTTCGACTCCGCAAAGAAAAATTTCCAAGTCCAAAAATTAAAAAGTTTTGCATACTTTTGGGGATCGAATTAATTTTGTAGTCGAAAATTTAAAATGTGTATATTTCGAAAACTACAACGACAATTTAGATAGCCATTGGCCGGTCGATAGCCCTAACAAATACGTTTAAAAATAACTGTCGATTGTCATTAAAAAAATCAAAAATATATAAAAAAAACAAACAAGAATTTTTCTGAAAAATGTACAAGGGGTAGGCATGGAAAATTGGCGAAAAATTCAAAAATCCTCCGTAACTTCGTCATTTGAAGGACGATCAGGATGTCCTTTGGCATGCATATAGGGACGGATTCATGAAGGACGACAATGAAATCAAAAGCCCGAATATCCTTTAAACAACAGAGTTAGAAGGACTTTTTTGCTGAGAGAAAACATGCTCTATCTTGGCCGTATCCTTGCCGATCCTTATGAGTTCTGTGGCAATCGACTCGTCTTAACAAGGACTATAAGCTGGCCAAAGGACATTTCGATCGTCCTTTTGGTTCCCGAGATATTTATGATTTTCTGATTTTGTTGCGATTTCTTACATTTTTTTTTCGACTCCGCAAAGAAAAATTTCCAAGTCCAAAAATTAAAAAGTTTTGCATACTTTTGGGGATCGAATTAATTTTGTAGTCGAAAATTTAAAATGTGTATATTTCGAAAACTACAACGACAATTTAGATAGCCATTGGCCGGTCGATAGCCCTAACAAATACGTTTAAAAATAACTGTCGATTGTCATTAAAAAAATCAAAAATATATAAAAAAAACAAACAAGAATTTTTCTGAAAAATGTACAAGGGGTAGGCATGGAAAATTGGCGAAAAATTCAAAAATCCTCCGTAACTTCGTCATTTGAAGGACGATCAGGATGTCCTTTGGCATGCATATAGGGACGGATTCATGAAGGACGACAATGAAATCAAAAGCCCGAATATCCTTTAAACAACAGAGTTAGAAGGACTTTTTTGCTGAGAGAAAACATGCTCTATCTTGGCCGTATCCTTGCCGATCCTTATGAGTTCTGTGGCAATCGACTCGTCTTAACAAGGACTATAAGCTGGCCAAAGGACATTTCGATCGTCCTTTTGGTTCCCGAGATATTTATGATTTTCTGATTTTGTTGCGATTTCTTACATT